>JAZGQO010000014.1:31547500-32172500 GCA_036850965.1 Patella caerulea | reverse complement strand
TTGATCGTTTATTAAGGTAAGTAAATATGAATGTGCCAGAAAATTATTTATATATTTGAAGAGATCATTCAACGGGCTTTTCCGTGATATATAACATCATGGCTGGAATTTCGTACTAAGAACCGTATTTTGGCATTGAATACCCCCCCACCTTCACTATAGAGTTAAAAGTACCACCTAACTTTGATCGCTTATTAAGGTAAGTAAATATAAATGTGCCAGAAAATTATGTATATATTTGAAGAGAACATTCAATGAGCTCTTCAGTGATATATAACATCTTGGCTGGAATTTCGTACTAAGGACCGTATTTTGGCATTGAATACCCCCCCCCCTTCACTATAGAGTTAAAAGTACCACCCAACTTTGATCGCTTATTAAGGTAAGTAAATATGAATGTGCCAGAAAATTATTTATATATTTGAAGAGATCATTCAACGGGCTTTTCAGTGATATATAACATCATGGCTGGAATTTTTCGTACTAAGAACCGTATTTTGGCATTGAATACCCCCCCCCCCCCTTCACTATAGAGTTAAAAGTACCACCTAACTTTGATCGCTTATTAAGGTAAGTAAATATAAATGTGCCAGAAAATTATTTATATATTTGAAGAGAACGTCCAATGAGCTTTTCAGTGATATATAACATCTTGGCTGGAATTTCGTACTAAGAACCGTATTTTGGCATTGAATACCCCCCCCCCTTCACTATAGAGTTAAAAGTATCACCCAACTTTGATCGCTTATTAAGGTAAGTAAATATGAATGTGCCAGAAAATTATTTATATATTTGAAGAGATCATTCAACGGGCTTTTCAGTGATATATAACATCATGGCTGGAATTTCGTACTAAGAACCGTATTTTGACATTGAATCCCCCTCCCCTTCACTATAGAGTTAAAAGTACCACCCAACTTTGATCGCTTATTAGGGTAAGTAAATATAAATGTGCCAGAAAATTATTTATATATTTGAAGAGAACGTCCAATGAGCTTTTCAGTGATATATAACATCTTGGCTGGAATTTCGTACGAAGAACCGTATTTTGACATTGAATCCCCCCCCCCCTTCACTATAGAGTTAAAAGTACCACCCAACTTTGATCGCTTATTAAGGTAAGTAAATATGAATGTGCCAGAAAATTATTTATATATTTGAAGAGAACATTCAATGAGCTTTTCAGTGATATATAACATCTTGGCTGGAATTTCGTGCTTAGAACCGTATTTTGGCATTAATACCCCCCCCCCTTCACTATAGAGTTAAAAGTACCACCCAACTTTGATCGTTTATTAAGGTAAGTAAATATGAATGTGCCAGAAAATTATTTATATATTTGAAAAGAGCATTTAACGAGCTTTTCAGCGATATGTAACATCATGGCTGGAATTTCGTACTAAGAAGCGTAATTTGGCATTGAATACCCCCCCTTTACTATAGAGTTAAAAGTACCACCCAACTTTGATCGCTTATTAAGGTAAGTAAATATGAATGTGCCAGAAAATTATGTATATATTTTAAAAAAGAGCATTCAACGTGCTTTTCAGTGATATATAACATCATGGCTGGAATTTCGTACTAAGAACCGTATTTTGGCATTGAATACCCCCCCCCCCCTTCACTATAGAGTTAAAAGTACCACCCAACTTTGATCGCTTATTAAGGTAAGTAGATATGAATGTGCCAGAAAATTATTTAAATATTTGAAGAGAGCATTAAACACGTGTTTCAGTGATATATAACATAATGGCTGGAATTTCGTACTAAGATCCGTATTTTGGCATTGAATACCCCCCCCCACACACATCTTAGAGTTAAGTATCACCCAACTTTGATCGCTTATTAAGGTAAGTAAATATGAATGTGCCAGAAAATTATGTATATATTTGAAGAGAACATTCAATGAGCTTTTCAGTGATATATAACGTCATGGCTGGAATTTCGTACTAAGAACCGTATTTTGACATTGAATCCCCCCCCCCTTCACTATAGAGTTAAAAGTACCACCCAACTTTGATCGCTTATTAAGGTAAGTAAATATGAATGTGCCAGAGAATTATTTATATATTCGAAGAGAACATTCAATGAGCTTTTCAGTGATATATAACATCTTGACTGGAATTTCGTATTAAGAATCGTATTTTGGCATTGAATAACCCCTCCCCTTCACTATAGCTTATTAAGGTAAGTAGATATGATTCAATGCCAAAATACGGGTCTTAGTACGAAATTCCAGCCAAGATGTTATATATCACTGAAAAGCTCATTGGGTGTTCTCTTCAAATATATAAATAATTTTCTGGCACATTTATATTTACTTACCTTAATAAGCGATCAAAGTTGGGTGGTACTTTTAACTCTATAGTGAAGGGGAGGGGGATTCAATGTCAAAATACGGTTCTAAGCACGAAATTCCAGCCATGATGTTATATATTACTGAAAAGCTCATTGAATGTTCTCTTCAAATATATACATAATTTTCTGGCACATTCATATTTACTTACCTTAATAAGCGATCAAAGTTGGGTGGTACTTTTAACTCTATAGTGAAGGGGGGGGTATTCAATGCCAAAATACGGTTCTTAGTACGAAATTCCAGCCATGATGTTATATATCACTGAAAAGCTCATTGAATGTTCTTTTCAAATATATACATAATTTTCTGGCACATTCATATTTACTTACCTTAATAAGCGATCAAAGTTGGGTGATACTTAACTCTAAGATGGGGGGGGGGGGTATTCAATGCCAAAATACGGATCTTAGTACGAAATTCCAGCCATTATGTCATATATCACTGAAACGCGTGTTTAATGCTCTCTTCAAATATATAAATAATTTTCTGGCACATTCATATCTACTTACTTTAATAAGCGATCAAAGTTGGGTGGTACTTTTAACTCTATAGTGAGGGGGGAGGGGGGCATTCAATGCCAAAATACGGTTCTTAATACGAAATTCCAGCCATGATTTTATATATCACTGAAAAGCTCATTGAATGTTCTCTTCAAATATATAAATAATTTTCTGGCACATTCATATTTACTTACCTTAATAAGCGATCAAAGTTGGGTGGTACTTTTAACTCTATAGTGAAGGGGGGGGTATTCAATGCCAAAATACGGTTCTTAGTACGAAATTCCAGCCAAGATGTTATATATCACTGAAAAGCTCATTGAATGTTCTCTGCAAATATATACATAATTTTCTGGCACATTTATATTTACTTACCTTAATAAGCGATCAAAGTTAGGTGGTACTTTTAACTCTATAGTGAAGGTGGGGGGGTATTCAATGCCAAAATACGGTTCTTAGTACGAAATTCCAGCCATGATGTTATATATCACTGAAAAGCCCGTTGAATGATCTCTTCAAATATATAAATAATTTTCTGGCACATTCATATTTACTTACCTTAATAAGCGATCAAAGTTGGGTGGTACTTTTAACTCTATAGTGAAGGGGGGGGGGTATACAATGCCAAAATACGGTTCTTAGTACGAAATTCCAACCAAGATGTTATATATCACTGAAAAGCTCATTGAATGTTCTCTTTAAATATATACATAATTTTCTGGCACATTCATATTTACTTACCTTAATAAGCGATCAAATTTAAGTGGTACTTTTAACTCTATAGTGAGGGGGGAGGGGGCATTCAATGCCAAAATACGGTTCTTAATACGAAATTCCAGCCATGATGTTATATATCACTGAAAAGCACATTGAACGCTCTCTTCAAATATATAAATAATTTTCTGGCACATTCATATTTACTTACCTTAATAAGCGAAGGGAGTCGGCGGGGGGGGGGGGGGGGTAGAATGGGAGACTTGCTCCAAAATTAAAGTCAATCTTTTATTTAGTTTACCTTAAAGCAGAATGCATGTATATTTTATTAAAAAAAAAAAAAAAAAAAAAATTCTCTTGCACAAACTGAATTCGACCGGTGTGGTGGGGTGGGGCGAGGCGAGGCGAGTGTTTAATGTCAAAATAAGGATCTTAATACGAAATTCCAGTTATCGTGTCATACATCACCGGAAAGTAAGTTTCAATGGCTCTTTAACTGTACTTGTTATTTTCTGGCACATTCATAATAACACACTTTAGAAGAGATAAATAGCATTTTTATTTTGATCTAAAAATTCGTCGCCATCAGACAATAACATAGTTACTAAAAATAGACTACTTTCAATTTATTTTATTTATCGAAGGCTCGGATTAGCCCAAACAGAGCACGTGATTTCACTGAAGTCGTGGTCATCCAGCAAATTCCTTATTGTATGCTGAGTTGATTGTCCCTTATTGTCTGGTAAAAGGTCTTAATGTCTGCTAGCTATTGTCTGCCAGCTTGATCTCGGCCAGAAGAAACTAGAAAGGTTACCTACCTATTTATATTTCTAAATACACGTACTCTGTGAACCATATTTAGAAAATACGGTACTTACAGCACTGACATGCTAAAGTGTAAATTTTATCAGGCAAAAAGTAAACTCACCTGGACATAATATATAACTTAGTTCAATCAGTAAAATTATGATACGAAAGTTGACTTTGTCTAACTTTTTTCTGTAGTAGGGGAACTAACTCTTCAATGACAGCCTGTTAGCTTTATTCAGTGACAGCCTTTTAGTTTATCATCTACACCGGTTCTTTAGACAAAATCAGAGAATGCTATTTATTCCACACCAGCCTTTAGCACTTGGTAGGCCTGCTATTTATTCCACACCAGCCTTTAGCACTTGGTAGGCCTACATATTATTAGAAGAAAGAGCTAATTAGAGAAAAGTAACATATTTCATATCAGCACATCCCAGGACGGCCTGAAACCTAGCTGTAATATTGTAGCCTATCCGCAACCTTTTTTTACTATGACTGATACACTATTTGAGACTTTGCGCAAGTAAAATTAGTTCAATTGCAAAATTCTCAACACATTCCACAGTTGCATGGATAGAGATACCGGTACTGGATATAGGTACTAGTAGCCTACCGTTATTATGTGTGAAGAGTTGAACAATAAAACCTTAATTTTCAAGGTGTTTCCACATGAAATGTTCTAATTCTGGTTTAACGACCATTTTAAAATGGACAGAAATTTAGCATTTGAGCTGGGTTAAATCCAATCATACAATTATACTGTAAGATATCACCATTATTTTAATATGAATTGGTTTATTATATGTAAAGCTATGTGCAATACAGTTTGGGGTCGGTTTAATTGGAAATTAGTGATAGGCCAATAACTTACTGGTTAGTGAGCCTGTATCTTTCTCACTGAGCCACATATAGTTTGATTACTATGATATTGTGACAGAGGCTACAGTTCTTGGCGTATTCTTTTTCATGTGCAGCATTTTCAGTGTTTTCTGATTTTTCATAAGAGTTATCACCCATTTTCCAAAAACTTTGTCAACTTGATAGAGGTGAGGTTATGAGATGATGAACCATATTGATTTGCATCTTTCACAACTTGCTGTTATTTCCTTTGTAAAAAGAAATTGTGATTTTAGATTCTGTTCAAATATGGTGTGAAGCGTTGTGGTCATGAGAGGGACCATTTGTACCAAAGTTATACCCCTTTTTCTGAAGATAGATTTCAACGGATGTTGTCCAAATTTGGGAGAAAGCAATGAGGTCCAGAGAGGATGAACCCTATCGCTTTTCAACTTTTAACTGTTCTAACCTGGTGGAGGTTTTTTTGTTAGGTGAATCCAGGGGCGGATTGGGGCCGGGGCACCCGTGTCGGAGCCTCCCCCTTTACTGACCGCAGAGCCCAGCATGAACCCCAAATTTTGACCATTTGATTAACCAGTTAAGAATATTGAATAAGTAGTTGATTCCTCCTGTGATGGAAGGCCACGGGACGCATTGGTACAGAGTGACGAAAATGGAATCCACAAAAGCTGCTTTTTGAATTTTGGATTCTGGGGTATTCCCACAAACAGGGGATAATTGATAACTAGTAAATTTGCGGGCGACACTGTCTGGTGAATCCGATGAAATTTTCATATGAAATTCGGAATCCCTTTTGCAGGATTCAAAATTCTGGTCCACACCAAGCACACCAGGCCCAGTAAGTATATTTATACCAGCCCATTCTAGACTCCAGTGTTGAGGTGGCGGCCCGTTAAAGCCAATGGCCACATACAACATGAACATCATCGCTCCATGACCAGTCAAATACCCGCCCTCCCCCATATAATTGTCTGCAGAAAAAGGTTGTTTTTTTTTAGACAAATTGGACAAAATCATTTTTTGTCCCACTGGCCCTTCAGGCGATCGTCCGACGGGCACTTCGGCCCAATCCGCCCCTGGGTAAATGCCTTGAACAAGTTCATTAATGAATATTTTCTACTCAGGTGAAGCGGAGTAATCACCAATTTGATTGGTTGATGCTTTATAAAAGATAAATTTGCCTGCAATGAATGAGTGTCACTGTCATTTATTTATTTTGGGATATCCTTCATTGATGTCCATGGTCATATCACCCATCATTTATAGAAAACAGTCGTCTTTATACCAGAAATAAAGTTTTTTGTTCTAAATATAACCTGTAACTTACCCCTAATGGTAAAAATTAAAGTTTTAATGTTGCCACCGATAACTTAATTAACATAAAAGGAATATATCTTTAAAGTGAATTAACACAGCCAATTAAATTATTAGGCGATATATTTTCTGCTCAAAATAGATATTTTCATAAATACATAATGATATCAAAATTTAATGAAAATATTGTCCCTATATTATTTTTTTTCCAAATTGTCCCTTGATATTTGCAATTGGATATTTATAGTGAGATTTGCAATGGAAAAGTTTACTCATTGTGCAACTACAAGGCACTTTACACATTTTCCTGATTATCAGTTTGATGAGTAATGAATTGTTATCTCCGGATGAAGTTTTGAGAAAGGAATTAAACTATTAAGGCATCTGTTGAGCCATCTGCTAAACTGCAAAACGATCGATTGAAGTAGTATTTTTGGTTTGTAGATTTGAATGAGTTGAGTTCGAATATAGATAAATTGAATGGCTTGAATAACTATTTTCATATATTTGATGTCAAACTTTTGTATTGGAATAAAAGTGGTATTCTTTTAAAGATGTGTTCCCATGATTTTAATTAGGTCATTTAGTGCAACTGGAAAACTTATTTATGATACAAGAATTGTATTTAAACTTATCAGTGAAGTGTTTATTAATAAATAAGTTTTTTTTTTCTCTCTCTGTAACTTAAAAGTAAAATTTATCATATAAATTACTTTTACAGAATTATCAATTATTATTTTTCTTAGTTGGATAATATATATTTTTTTTTTTTTTTGAAGTGCGGCAGTCTAGACCAGTAGGCCATCCCAACCCCCCTTCTTCAAGAATCGTAACTGATGTAACATCTCAATAACAAATCCAATTTTAAAATAGTTTTGGGGATATGAACAAAAGCCCATATTGAAAAGTGTTGTGAGATGAAGAAGCCAATTGAATCTCAGGCATAACTGATAATACCTCCAAGAGTTATCATCCTATTGAAGAATCCTATCAAATTTCAGCAACTTTCATTTAAATTTATATTAGATTATTGAGAAAAATAATTATATCGAATTAAAATGATTTCTGATGATTATCTCCAGAGTTGTTGCCTTTGATTATGTCTTGGTGCTCCATTGATAACTTACAGTATAAAGATTATGATTATCTCCAGAGTTGTTGCCTTTGATTATGTCTTGGTGCTCCATTGGTAACTTACAGTATAAAGATTTTGCATTTTAATTGCATGTGCCTAAGAGGAAATGTAATACAATGAAATTTTATTGCCTGTTTCGATAAAAACAAGATCCAATGTTCACATTGGTGTACCTGTAAAAGAACCTTTGAAATTTTGAATTCGAAGTAGGATGTTAAACCTCATTAGTTTTTATTTGCCTGGCAACCTATCATTTTGCCATGAATATATATATATAATATAGTTGAACTTTTGTTTATAAAGTTTTTTCTTCCTTATCAGTAATGAATGTATACAACTTTCCAATATCATCTGAAAACAAAGGGATTAGGAGAGCCTAATCTATTAATCATTACTTATCACCCTTTACTTGCACCTTGATCAAACAAAATATTGTACATTCTTAAAACAAGACCCTGTTACTGTGATTAGTCAGGCCATTACCACATACTGGATCATTTCTTGGCTCAAATCACACAGTTGGTCTTTAATAATATGAACCTGGGCTTGGTAACACTTTCCATACCCATATCCTTTAATCTCCTTACCATATGGTGCATACTTCTCATCGAATATTATCAACATTGTTGTTGATCAAACTAATATCTTTATTGAAAAGAAAGTCAAATTTTAACGTAAAGGTCGTGTTTGATCCATTTGTTTTTCCTTCCTTTTTAGCCACTACAAGATAATCATATTAGTTTCTGTACTATTTCATATTTGCAGGTGCTCTCAGAATGGCGTATGTGTGTTTTCCAATAATGTCTGATAAGACCCGGAAATTGAAGAAAACGTTAGTTCTGCAAAGTATGAACACCGTCTGCTTAGTGCTTATGGTTGATGCTTTGGGACATGATAACTTTGGTTATAATGAAGTGAGAGTGATGAAACTTCAAATACAGATTTGGAAATAAGAGGTGCATTTGGAAATAAATGTAGGTCGTAGCATGTATATATATCTCCCTAAGCCTGAATGGACATTTATGCAGAAAATAAAAGGGCATAATTTTTATCATTTTTTACCGACCCTTGTTGGATGGGAACATTAAAATCCAGAAACGAACAATCATTATGTATGCAGGCGGTTTCAGATCACAATTGAAATTCACATGTCAACAAAATATTCAAATGCATACATAATAAAATAAATAGGTGCACCTCTTTTTTCCATATTTAATTCTCGTACTTTATTCAAATTTATGTGAGTTTCCTACGATAGAATGAAAGCATGCCAACTACTGCCAAGCGTACCTGTTTCAAATTCTTCCAAATTTACCAAATTTTCTGTTCATAATTCAATAAATTTTTCAGCAGAAGTCTGTCATTTCTTTCCTTAATGTGGGTGGAAGTGAGTGACACAAAATGCATTGAAACTGGAGTGGTTTGGTATATGTGGAGGCATTCCCCTCAATCTTTGGTGGAGATGTTGTGAATTTCACATCAGTTCAATATTACTGTTGCCTTTACTAACCATCTGAAATTTTTAAGCTCAATTCCAGCTTGACGACCTTAAAATGTGACTCAGCCAAAAGCAAAGGTCTACCAATGAACACAATCATTCGTGTACACATGAAAGAGTAGTATGCATAATCACTACTGTTTCATAAAAGTATCATGGCCATTGTAGATTAAATTTGCTATGCTTATCTCAAAATGACTGAAGTATCATGCTGTCAATGAATTCTTTTGCATTGCAGTTTGTAGTATGTTTAAAAGATCAGTTGATTTGCTACAACTACAATTAGTACTGCATAAATTGATTTGACTGGCATTTTAGGAGCCAAAGAAAAAACCCAATTTCATAATCCCAAAGCCTGCATCCTCCAAATCCACTGACTAACATGATTAAATTTCTAAAAATCTATTTTTGAACTGTTTAGTTACAATATTTAAAATGTCATCTTATTTATAGATAAAAATTGGCAAACAATGGATATAGATTACAGACAGTACATCGGTATTAAGACCAGTCACTACTTAATTAGGTATGTCATTTATTTATTATCCAGTGTTTATATTTTTAAAATTCTGTTGTTTTACAATAGATTTTCATTCTTTAAAAATGCTAATAACATTGATTTGGATATCTTTTTCTGGAAATAGATGTATATGTCACTTTGGATAGAGTTTGTTCGGCCAAATATTTTTGAGTGAGATTTTATTAAGAGACGCAAAAGAGATTTTAATATTAATTGATGGGATAATGTTAATGTGGTATATTATTGTCATCCATCCATTTGTCCAACTCCTTGTAATCATTCTACAGTTCAGAGTTTATTACTGGCTTCTTGAACTATTCGATATAAACAAAATTAACAAGCGTAATAGCTATATTGAACAGACTGTGTGGAATTTCTTTTTACATACTTTAAATTATGCCATATATGTCTAGAGGCCTTCTTCTATGATTTTTATTTCAAACATGCTGATCTTGTTGTTATTTATTCAGATGAATGAACACTTTGGAGTTCAAAGACAGGAATTATTTTTTTTTTTTTTTTTTTTCAACTTTACTTGGAGTTTGTAGAAATTTTCTGGAAATCTTCACACGCAATCAATGATTTTTTTTTTTTTTTTTTTTTTGTCAACTTTGCTTGGATTCTGGAGAAATTTTCACACAATGACAATTTTTATAAACTGCTGGGAATGTTTTGTTGCCTGCAAACCTAGTTAATGTTACACTTTTTATCCAATTCGTTCACTTCAATGAAGTGGGTGCAGTCCTCCACTAGAATCTTAATGGAAAACTTTTAATTGTTGTAATTCATTGTTATGGTTGCCACAAAATCTATTAAAGTTTATATGGTTTGTTTGTATTAGACAACTAAGACAGGAATAATATAATAACAACATGATAACTGAAATAGGTCTGTAAATGGTAATAAGACTTTTATCTTATTTTGATAAATTATTTACATAATAAATGTACAAAGAGCAAATTTCTAAGGTAGGTTTATATAATAATTTGTGTATATCCATGCTACTTATCATATACCAACTGAAATGAAAGATTATAGTGTGTCCTGTTAGTTCACTGATTTTCCTTGATATGATAAGTATATCTGTTATCTGTAGTAGTGTCTGTACCAAGAGTAAAACCATTTATTGAAAAGTCTAATAGTGATTCCTTTATACCTATTGAGTTATTGTGAATTTTCTTATACAAACTGTTGAATTTATACTAGGTAAACTTAAAAGGAGCATATTTTTTATTTCATTTTTATTCAGATTAGTTCCTTTCGGAACTGTGATCCGATGACAGTTCCTATCGCATGCTATATAGCTGCAATCTGAAAATACCGCTCATCCCCACCATTTTTCACCCAGATTTTTTCTTTGTTTGCCAAAGGAATCATTTCTTGCCACAGCTGACACACAATCATAATAATTCAACACTATTTTCAAGTAGAATTCTGCGATTGAAAACATACACAAAATATGTTACGAGATCAGAACATGCGCAGATCACATGTTTATTTTATCGCTAATTTCTACTTGAACATAGTGTTGAATTATTATGAATTTGTATCAGATATGACGAGAAATGACTCCTTTTGCAAAAAATAAACATGCACAGTGAAAAATAGTAGGTAAGGGTTCCAAAATAGCCCGAGAATAGAGTTGCTGAAGAGAGGTATTTTACCTTATTTTCATATTGCAGCTATATAGCCAGCTATAGGAACTGTCAGGGGAGTACATTGTCCAATTAGAGACAGTTCTTAAAAATATTCAGATATATTTATTAGTGTCAGTATAATGTCATTCTTAAGGTACCCAGGGCACAATCATGCAACATTAAAACACCACATGGATAATTTTTATGTCATACAGACTTTGATATTCTCATTGGATCACCTACACATGACAATATATCTGAATCTAGGCACTGTTTTAAAAGGGATGTAATAATGATTTACTTGCATTACTCAAGCATTTAATTTTTCTTGTCTTGGAGTTGTGAAAGGTAATTCAGATCTTCTTAGTGATTCAGATCAAAAAATCAACAATGCCTAGATGTTCTGACTTTATCCCATGCCTCGCTATGTCAACATGTACTAAATGTAGGGGGGGAATAGGAATACTGTCTGAATATTCAGACAAATTAAAACAATGGTGCCCTATAAGTTCTGCTTGTTGAAAATTAAAAAAATGTTGTTGTACAATTTTTTTATATAAATTTATGTATCAATCATAAATAGTTTGCAATAATTGTATTTACTTCAGTTTTTTTAAACATTTTTTTTCTACATATACATGTATATAAATAAAATTGATATGAATAAATAAACTCTTTGCTTCCCCCCAAAAAATAAAAGATAAAAAATAATTTGAGTTTGTTTTCACTGAAATTAACATATATCTTGAAAAACCAATAATGAAATATCCTATAGAGATACAAATGAATGCTATCTTCTGAGTATCAGCTATTTATTGACTCTGAAAGTAGGTTTTTGTATGTACATTATCTATCTATTCTTATTTTCTATAGCCATTTAATTATTTATTTGAGGCATAACCACATCTTCAATTTAAATTATGAGGAAAAGTTCTATCTTACATTACTTTCCAATAGAAAAATCTTAAATGTCTTGCTTAAAATCTTTTGATATATACAGCCGTAACAACGTAGTCTTTATCAAAAGTTTAAAACATTTTTTTTCTGAATACACCTAGACAGATACAGTATTGATATTTAAATTAAACAAAATTTCTCTTCTGTATGGAAGAGTGAATCCATAGATATTATTTAACCATCCCTGTAAAAATCAAGGCAGAGATGTTTCAGTTTTTTCTTGTCAGATATTTTAATGTAGGCATTTTTACCCCTCCATTTCTTTACAGATAGATTTCATAACTTTTTTATAAAATTATATCTTTACCATATCAAACTATCAATATATGCAAATTTATTCAGGTTAAAGCTTTCACATACATATGAAAAATAAATTTGATTGTGTTATAGAAATTATTTATTCCCACAGAAAGTATAAAAATGTTTTGTATTGAGGAACAGCTTACATGTTGGTAAATTGAAAGAAAATATAGATTATTTGTTGCACAAGTTACAGAATCTGAAAAGCAAACACCAAAATACAATAGAAAAAATATTTTATTACAGGTTATTAAGGTTTAGTTACAAATATGATATTTTCCCACCATTATTTTGTCAAATGATCATTGTTTTCAATATCATTAATTTTCATTTTAGACTGTGTCACTTTTTGAGAAATTTTGTAAATTTTACCCAGAAATAGTTTTTTGTAACAAAGACATCAGCTGGTTACTAATGGGGATTTTCTTTACATATTATGTCCTTACCTTTCAATGAAAAGAAATCTGTCATTTAGATTATAATAGAATTAATGTTTGAAAATAATACAAATCTAGCTTTATGAAAAAAGCCACCATGTACTAAAAATCACCACACCTACATCCAGGATTATTGTAGGACATACTAGGAATGCAGTTTACAGGTCTTTGGATCTATCCCTAGATAAATGCTACTATAAGAATCAAGTTATCTAGAAAAACCAATATACCTCTGTAACATTTTTTAAGATATAAGTAACTCAAGAATAAAAAAAATCACAACTTTAATTCCCAATTAACAAAATATAAATCTAGATTGTTGAAAAATGTATACCCCACAGTCCACACCCTTAAGTTTTCTCTTCATTTTTGGCAAATTAGAAGAATCTGACATACCACTGGATAGATCAATGGTTTCTTCCTTTATCCAAATACCCAAATTATATGCTGTTGAAACTGATTGTTAAAAAAAGGTTTCAGTAAACCTTCTTTAGACTCTATTATACCAGTGTGGATTAGATGCGCACAACACTTTCAACATAATCTCTTTGATATCTGATTTAATCTTCTCTTGAATTTGGTGAAATTTCAAATATGTTTTCTTTTAAATTTCAACCATCTCTAATATTAAAAGGCTTATTTCAATGTTAAAAAGTTCAAAGCAGATTTGAATTGAAGTGAATATTTTTGATGTCTTTAATGGGGACTTTTTAACATGAATCATCTTTTGGTGCCACTTGAAATATAAACAAATGAAGCAAGAGATGATATTGTTGTTTATTAAGAGAGATTAACTGACCGGCTAAAGGCTACTTGATGTTTTCAATGAGGCTCTTCATATTGTTTCTTAATCTACTTAAGGATAAAATTTTGCCACAAGGGAATCTTTTGTTGAAATCTAAAGAGATTTAGAAAATTTGTTATTGAATGGTCAAATGTTATTCTGTAATTGTCAGTTAGTTATTGACTGAATGGGGTTTTTTTTATCTTGTTATGTTTCCACACATCAATTGATATTTTATTGAGATGACTTTGATATAATTACATTAATTACTAGACAACATAGGCGTGGTTACCATATAACTTTATTTGAGTAGTATAATTCATGATATAGTCAATGTTTTTATGTTAAAAAGTATGTCAGTCAATTATTATTTGGTAAAAAACAGGACTAAATGTAACTGTGAGAAAATTGAAGTTCCGGTGAAGCTGGTTTCAGACTTACATGTAATCAATCTGTGTTTTATAGAAATTTGAGACATGAGGCACATAAACATTCAATCATCATAATCAACTGACAGTCCCTTTGATTCAGATGTGTATACATGCTCCATTTATTACAGATTTAATGATCAATAATTATAAAAAGGCACAATTTCCATCTGTTGAATATAGAAAAAATTTACACCTTAGTGTAGAACTTTTTTTGCTGTATAGCAATTTTAATACTCTTTTAAAGCTTTCATGTTCAGTAATTACTGTTGGCTGCTTACCCCTTTCATGAACACTTTCCGTTACATGGGACTGTTGTTTGCCAACTTAGCAATTTGAAGACTGGTTCTTTAAAATATAATTTTTTTAATGAATTTTCGAATTTAAATGAATTTGATCCAATTTTAAAATCTAAATGAAAAAATCTAAATGAATTTTAAAATTTAAATGTTATTGTTTATATTCCCATTGAGATTAGTAAGACTTAGTTTTCAGTAGTGGCAAGGGTGTCAGAAAGGCATGTGCAAATCTTGCAAGATGCTTGGTAGGGGTGTCTGAGGCAGGAAATTTTACTTTGAAGGCATCCAAAGATTTTGGGTTATGATTTATTAATATTTTGATTCTCAGGAAGCGTAAAGTGACACTAAAAACACAAAATGTGAGTTGTGAATGAGAATAGAATTTAGACAATTTTTCTGTTAAACTTTATGAAATTTTGTTTGCGTTCGAATCATGACCAAGAGGGAAGGATATTGATGACTGAGACTTATTGTTTTGTAGATTTTGTAATACATGCATTATTAATATTATAGATTTCATAGCAAGTTGAACAATAGCAGAGCCAGTATTAGTGCAAAAAGGGCAATGTCAGATGTGAATACTTCACAAATTACCAAAATTGTTTTTGTTTTGTACTGTGTAAGTTATGTTGGTTGAGAAGTAAACATTAATGCATTTGGTTGGTGTTTCTATATATTATTTGGAGTTCTGTTGCCATGAGGTGTTTGCTGAATGCACTATTTTATTCTACATTAAAAAACAGAATGGTGCCCTTTCAAGCATTAATAGATAGATATCACAAAGACTTTTTGAAGGTGTATGCATTGAGTCAAATACAGATAAAAAAAAACCAACAAAATTCATCTCAATTATTGTAAAGTGTTATTTTTGTGATTTTCCTTTCTAAAAAAAAAGAATGCATAAATTTGAAGGACTCTGATGATGAACTATTATGTTTCAACACCTTGATAACCAAAACTTAGGTTTTGCAGCGCTTTCATTAAATAGGTTATGAGTGGGGTGATTCAGGTTAGAAATCCACTTTCAGAGTTTAACTTGCATGGTCAGTCTCAAATCAGTTCCTCTTGAGAATAAAGTAGCTAATTCTCTGTGTGTAGAATAGGGGCAATCCTTGGCATTGGTTAGAATGTAAAAGCGACATGATATTTATGTTGGATCTAATCGGAAGATACACTTCTTGAGTATTTGATGTCATAAATTGATTCATGGCAAAAACCTATATAAAGTTATGTTTCCTTTCAAAATTGTACATTTGAGGAAGTAAAAGTAAGGAAAGTTGAGGAGGGACAGAGGCATTAATCTGTTAAATTCACACTTAAGATATTTTTTTTTTCAGGTATAGAACCAAAACTTAATTTAATTTCTTGCTGGTCTATTTTTGTCATATAAAATGTGAGTTAATTTATTTGAAAGTAATTTTACTTTCTGATAATACAAATGTCCTCAGCTGTTTACATAACACGTAAAGTGATCCTCCAGATTTCATACTTAACATTTTAGTTAACTTAAGACAGATACTCTTTATTCTCTATTTCAGATCATTTCTCCCTAACAATTACAATGTCCCCAATGAACTAGTTGACTTGCAAACTTTTTAGTTGGGTTTTTTCTTCAACAAACTAATCATTAACTATCATATTTCAAGCATTGAGTACAGTTTATTTGTTATATTGTTAGTATAGAGGGGAGAATCATGGTGGATTGAATATAGGCGAAAGTGCCATTAGGCTGTACTCGGTTATCACAAGTTTACACCTTTCTTTCACAACACATTCAGTAAACGCCCAATCAGTTAGTAACAGAAAAGTCAAATGGCGGTCTTCTTTCAAATCTGTCGTATGACTTTATCTAATTAGAACGGCAGTCTATTCAGCCAACATAACTCGAGTGAAAGGAGAGAAGTTGTTTTCTGTAAATATCTGCAAATTGTATTGACAGTTCATGCAATGCTGAAAGGAATCGTCTCATTCACAAACACCTTACCAATAGCCAATAAATGAATAGTGTCAAAATTTGAACACACGGCTGTTGTAATCGGCATGCGT
Source organism: Patella caerulea (assembly GCA_036850965.1). Lineage (NCBI taxonomy): Eukaryota > Metazoa > Mollusca > Gastropoda > Patellidae > Patella > Patella caerulea. The sequence continues at coordinate 32,155,904 of JAZGQO010000014.1, read as the reverse complement.
GGAGGAAATGAGAGGAAACATGATGCTAACTGATTTGTCCCAAGTCATGAAAACACTTCAACTAATCAAATCAAACTTTTACTCTATGATGAAAGTTTAAATGAGACTTGTGTTTGTATCTCCCTCGATCGAAGAGTTCAACTTTGCCACACCTGTCAATTGGAATAAAACGTCCCATGATATTTCGATCCTCTTTTCAAATTCTATATGAATCTGTTCACTAATATGGAATGGTATGAACCTCCCTTTTCATTACCACAGACCATTAAGGTTACACCCAATACAAGTTTATGCGTTTATTGTCATATCTGACAAAAATATTGGCTGAAAGCACGATTCTGATATTTGGAAAAGATTTTTTTTCTTTTATTATTGATCTAGTAAATGGTGATTTAGTTAGTTTTTAACTTATCATTTTGCTTCAGTTGTTCAGGGAAATAATTACAAATTAAAAATCAGCACGATTTATGGCAATTTCAAAGAAATTATTTATGGGTATTTTCTAGTAGCTGTGAGTCTGTCAATACATATATTGTAGCTAATATTTACAGGAAGGATTATAATTTGATTATTATTCATCATTTAAATTAATGGTATATAAAAAGGGAAACATGAAAGCTTTTGAAATATTTCCTTTTTTTTGTTCCTTTTTTTTTTAAAACACTTTTACCTTGTGTAGATTTTGTTAAATTTCATTCCTGAATTATATTATGATATGAAATTTAGTTTTTTAACAAGTAATTCATTTTATTACTAAAAGAAAATTCAGCTATAAGCCTTATAGTAATAAAATAATTTACCCGTAACGAAAAAATTACATATATATAAAGCATACTCCTTGCTTAATTAATTTTTACTGTATGTGCATCAATTATCTCCCATAGCAAAATATTTTAAAGATTTTATGACTTGTCAGTCCAACAAATTTAATGTACATTAATGTGTTAGAAAATTATGTTTTATCGTTTGAGCTAGGAATATAAGTTTTCATGTCAACAAATTTCAATCATATATTATGAATAACTGATTATATTGTGACTTTAATAGCGTTTAAATTTATCTTCAGAAACAGTTAACACCCGTCTTACTAAGTGACAGAATACATTAGATGATAGCTGAACAATTAGCTGTCTTTAATTTAAACGGTTAGGTATCCCAGAGGATTACCTGTTTTCCATGTTTGTTTTGTAAGCTTTGATTTACTGTAAAAGCTTTAATAATAGAAGATAGATTTATTTTAAATCCGGACTGTACTTTTTTCACAATAATTACTTACTTTGAAAAAAGAAACTGAAATAAGATGCACAAGTTTTGAAAAATGAAGTCTAACTTGTAGTGTAATTTGACAGCATGTAAAAGTATCTATGCAAAAGTTATTTTAATTGATATTTTTTCTAATGTATATACTGTATCCTATTATATCCAATGTAATATATCATTCATTCACTGTTATTTTATAACAGTTATTTATATTTTTATTTAACAGTCAAACACAAAAATGCAATCAGATGTAATCAGTGGTACATTTTATACAACAGAAATACTATCTTGTCAGTTTTCTTTTGTATAAACAAAATAAAGAAATGATAATCAGATATAATCAGTGGTACATTTTATGCAACAGAAATATTATCTTGCCTGTTTTCTTTTTTTAAAAACAAAATAAAGAAATGATGATAATTATGTGTGAATTATAGAGTGGTGGTTATATTCACTAATAGTCTTTTTTCATCGTTTTGAATTAAGTTATGTATATGAAATTTGTTAAATAAAAAATTAACAGCAATGTAAAAATTATTTTAGAAACATTTTGTTTAGCATAAATTTAATAATTGTCTGTGCATAAAGTGCATCAAAGGTAGACTTTGAAGTGACCCTGTTTGTGGGTAAGGCACTAACTTGCTAGCCAGGTGGATCCTTGTTCGATTCTGGTGTTGATTTGCACTTGAAAGAACTCTTGACAGTTGAAATTTGATGAAGTGTTAGCCAAAATTTCGCTGTTGATGCAAAGTTTCTGTCACTGTATGGTTGTCATACCCCACTTCATTTCATTTTTATATGCCCACATTTTCATGTGGACGTATATTGTCGTCACCCCTGTTCGTCCGTCCGGACGTCCGTCCACAATTGTTTGTGAACAGTCTACAGGTCACAATTTTTATCCGATTTCAATGAAACTTAAAATATAGGTTTATCACCCTAAGATCTCGGTTCCTTTCGATATTGGCATGTATCGGACTGTAACTTCATGGGTTATGGACCCTGATTGTACGAAAAATCACGTTTTTTAGCTTGTGAACAGTGTAGAGGTCACAATTTTGAATCAATTTGGATAAAACTTGAAATGCATGTTTATAACCCAAAGATCTTGGTTCCTTTCGATATTTGCGCCAATCGGATCATAACTTCCTGAATTAACTTCGGCCTTTTTAGCGTGTGGTCCCTCTGGAGGTCAAAATTGTTATCCGATTTAAAAAAACGTTTGATTATATCACCATTCTATGGTTATGAAGGTTGAGTTCGAATTTCGAGAAAACCCGACCAAAATTGACAGACAAAATGGCCGCCGTTTGTACGCAAATAGTGTGAAAATATGTTATACCAAGGTTGTGGACCGTATAGAGGTCACAATTTTGAACCGATTTTGATGAAACTTGACATGTGTGTTTATAACCCAAAGATCTTGGTTCCTTTCGATATTTGCGCCCATCGGATCATAACTTCCTGAATTATGTCCCCGGATTGTCCGAAAAATCGCATTTGTTACCTTTTGGTCCCTCTGGAGGTCAAAATTATTATCCGATTTAAAAAAACGTTTGACTATATCACCGTTACATGTTAATGAAGAGAGAGTTTGAATTTCCTGAAAATCGGACTAGAATTAACGGACAAAATGGTCGCCGTTTGTACACGAATAGTGTGAAAATATGTTATATCAAGGTTGTGGACCCTATAGAGGTCACAATTTTGAATCGATTTTGATGAAACTTGACATGTATGTTTATAACCCAAAGATCTTGGTTCCTTTCGATATTTGCGCCTATCGGATCATTACTTCCTGAATTATGTCCCCTGATTGTAATAAAAATCACCCTTTTTAGCTTGTGGTCCTTCTGGAGGTCACAATTATTATCTGATTTAAAAAAAATGTTTGATTATATCACAGTTACACCGTAGTTATGGGTGAATTTGTTGACTGCCCGGACGATTTTGCTGCTGTGTGGGCGTATGTTTCGTTGACTGGCAACCTATTTTTTTTCTCGCCAGGGTGTAAGATTCAGCATAGTAGTAAGGAATTTGCTCGGGTTCGGAAATGACCTAAGCTGTGCTTCTATCCAGTGTGTGTCTGTTCAGACCGGCATTTCCCAATCTCCAAGTTGGGTCACAAGCACTTTTCGGTTTGTGGGCTAGTCTGCTATCTTTTCATGTAATCTATGTATACATCTTCAATAGAAGGCTTGATCTCGCTTTAACTCTGTACATCTTATCAAGACCTTCACATAAAACTCTTCAATCTACTGTTTTCGCGGATTGGTCTAGGACCCAGCTCTAGACCTCTCAGATTCCTCAATAGAAAATATCATCACGAATACCAAGTCTTGCACTTTCCAACTGAAATATCTACCTGTGATAATCGAGTTGGAAAGTTCAAGGTTTGTTCAATGTCAAGGTTGCCGGAAATTTCCGAAACAAAGAGACTTGCCACTGCCAATTTTCGTGCAAATAAATACTTCTCTAGTCTCTAAAAGAGTTTCGATTGCTTTTCTGTGAGTTTTTCAACTAAAAAACCTTTTAACGGTTGTAAACTTATCTATTTTTTGGTGGAGATCGCAATGTTTGTATTTGGATATGTGTTTGTATCACGACCTCTGATTGGACAACGTTATTGTTCAGGTGACTGCAGTAAAGGGAAATTACATACCTAAAAGTTCAGGAATTTCAGATAATTCTGGCAACAGATAGAAGTTGTAAAACTGCGACCGGTGCTTCGGGAAAATTTGATCTATACAGCTCTTGCCACATTGCTAATCGATTTCCTCTCATGGCCACGATTTGTTTCATCGGTCTACCATTATTTTCTCACTCTGACTGTATATGCCATTAGCCAAGTATCCTAATTACTATTGCATAATTGCATGCCCTACATCACAGGTGCAATTCAGGTAGTTTTCAGCATTTGGCAGGCGGCAAGCTAACCAGACTGTGAGCATCGGTTCATTCGTGAATGATAGCCTAATGATGTTTCATAGTAAAATGTGACTTTGTTCTTCGAGGGGTCGCGATCCAATCCTGGGTCTGGAATTGGGTCACCACCCAAAAAAGGTTGGAAACCTATGGTTTGGACAAATAAATCCCATGGGATTTGGGTGCCCCCCTACCCAATAAAAGTTTTGATATTTCATATTTGGGCCCCTAGCTCCTGGCTTTTTTCTTCCTGTTTCACAAGAAAAGTACATGTAACTCAAGAACACCATAAACTGATGACCGTCATACATAACTCTGTTTCTAACCATATATGAAGTTAGAAAATATCGTATGGCAGATATGTTGTCCAAGTACTTACTAAACTCACACTGCCTGTCTACAATTAGCTCCGCTTGAGAACAGACATTAAGCTAATCAAAACTTCCTGAATTATGGCCCTAGATTGTACAAAAAATCGTCTTTTTAGCTTGTGGTCCCTCTGGCGGTCACATTATTATCTGATTTAAAAAAAACGTTTGATTATATCACCGTTACACCGTAAGGAAGGTTGAATCTAAATTTCCTGAGAATCAAATTAATACTGTCAAACAAAATGGTCTCCGCTTGTACACGAATAGTGTAAAAATATGGTATATCAAGGTTGTGAACCCCTGTAGAGGTCACAATTTTTAATCCGATTTTGATGAAATTTGGCATGCATGTTTATAACCCAAAGATCTTGGTTGTTTGCAATATTTGCACTTTTCGAAGTTCATGAATTATGGCCCTTGGTTGTGGGAAAAATCTCTTTTTTTTTAGCTTGTTCCATATCCATCTCTCGAAAATGTGGGCGTATCCTGCCTGGCAGCCGCTGGTTATATTTTTATCAAGAAATTTTCAGTAACACAGGTAAACAAAATTATTGTAGTTGATCCTCCCTCTTTCAAATCAACCAATTACCACTTCCTATTTGATTTGTTGCTAATTAGTGGACAAATATTTCTATCTAAAATTTTATAGTTGCATAGTTTTGTAAACTTCATTATTGTAATCTTCATTATTGTAATTTACAAATGAACCAGGACATTATTATTAAAAAAGCCGACAAAGGCTCGGCTGTTGTTATCCTCAACAAAACCAATTATATCTCAAAAGCAGAAAGACAACTATCAAAAACAGTCTTTTTTATGCCCCTTCATGGAAGACCCAACTTCGGAATTCAATACTGAAATCACCCGATTTCTAACTATACCAGTCAGGACAGATCACAGAAAAACTTCTGAATGGCCTAATAGTTGACGTCCCCAAAATGGGCTGGGTTTTTTGTCCCCCGCCTTTTGTAGAAAGTTGGGGGACTATTAAAATGGGTTCGTCCGTCTGTCTGTCTGTCTGTCTGTCCGTCACATTTTTTGGGACCCAATAACTCTCTTCCTAATTGAGCTAGAATGTTCAAACTTGGTGTATGTGTTTATTAGGTCAATGCCTTGATGGAGTTCGAAGATGAGCATTTTCCGCTTAGGGTAAGCAGAGATAAGCAATTTGATTGGTTGATGCTTTGGGACACGATAACTTTAGTTCTAATTAAGTGAGAGTGATGAAACTTGGTGTATAGTTTCATTACAGTAATTCCTTGACTAAGTTCGATAATGAGCATTTTCTGCTCAGGATAAGCAGAGCGATGCGCAATTTGATTGGTCGAGACTTTGGAACACAATAACTCTCCTTCTAATTGAGTTAAAATGTTCAAACTTGGTATATATGCTTATTAGGTCAATGCCTTGATGGAGTTCGAAGATGAGCATTTTCCGTTTAGGGTAAGCAGAGATAAGCAATTTGATTGGTTGATGCTTTGGGACACGATAACTTTAGTTCTAATTAAGTGAGAGTGATGAAACTTGGTGTATAGTTTCATTATAGTAATACCTTGACTAAGTTCGATAATGAGCATTTTCTGCTCAGGGTAAGCAGAGCGATACAGAATTTGATTGGTCGAGACTTTGGAACACAACAACTCTCCTTCTAATTGAGTTAAAATGTTCAAACTTGGTGTATATGTTTATTAGGTCAATGCCTTGATGGAGTTCGAAGATGAGCATTTTCCGCTTAGAGTAAGCAGAGATAAGCAATTTGATTGGTTGATGCTTTGGGACACGATAACTTTAGTTCTAATTAAGTGAGAGTGATGAAACATGGTGTATAGTTTCATTACAGTAATACCTTGACTAAGTTTGATAATGAGCATTTTCTGCTCAGGGTAAGCAGAGCGATACGCAATTTGATTAGTCGAGACTTTGGAACACAATAACTCTCCTTCGAATTGAGTTAAAATGTTCAAACTTGGTGTATATGTTTATTAGGTCAATGCCTTGGCAGAGTTCGAAGATGAGCATGTTCAGCTTAGGGTAAGCAGAGATAAGCAATTTGATTGGTTGATGCTTTGGGACACGATAACTTTAGTTCTAATTAAGTGAGAGTGATGAAACTTGGTGTATAGTTTCATTACAGTAATACCTTGACTAAGTTCAATAATGAGCATTTTCTGCTCAGGGTAAGCAGAGCGATAAGCAATTTGATTTGCCGAGACTTTGGAACACTATAACTCTCCTTCAAATTGAGTTTAAAATGTTCAAAATTGGTGTGTATGCTTATTAGGTCAATGCCTTGATGGAGTTTGAAGATGAGCATTTTCTTCTTAGGGTAGGCAGAGATAAGCAATTTGATTGGTTGATACTTTGGGACAAGATAACTTAGGTTCATCTTGATTGATGATTTTTATGCCAATACAATGATTGCATTCTCATACAGTAATGGATTCGACAGTAACAGTGTACAGAAACGATTGACTCGGACACGAGGGCTCTTTCCCTTGGCCAGAGGGGCCCTTTTGTCAAGCGTGGGGGCCCTTTTGTCTACTTTTAGGGTCCCCCTAACTAGGGCACATTTTCATTTTTCTCGTCGGTTTTAGCATTTTTCTTTATAAAACACTTTTGGATGACACTTCGTGTACAGTTTGATTGCTCGATACGTTTGAAAAAAATAAATGTGCGATTAATTAATATGTGTCATCTATTTATTTTGGGATTTCGGCGGGGGACATCAGCCTCACTGTTGGCTTGTTTTACCTATTATCAGTGGTAATGGGACCCCTATGGAATTCAACACTAGTTTCATAGACGAACATATCAAGCATCTCGTCCCTCTCTATCCCAGCTACATCAAAGATACTACATACTTTATCCAAAGATTAGAATCCACTGATCTGACCCAAGAAAACAATGTTATTCTAGTCACAATGGATGGATGTTACCTCCCTCTATACCAACATCCCCACTAATGAAGGCCTAAGAGCCATAGCTAAAAGTATATGATTGCCAACAAACCAGACTGGAGAATTCACAAAACATACTTAATTGCAATACTCAAACTAGTACTTACCAAAAACAATTTCGTTTTTAATAACAAACATTACCTCCAAATAGGAGGCACCAGCATGGGGACCCAATTTGCCCCTAGCTTCGCCTGTGTTTTCTTATGTGAATTAGAACAAATTATGTTAAATAAAGTAGCACTCAAACCGCTGGTTTACGTCCATTTTATAGACATCTTTGTTATATGGACACATGGAAAGTCTAAGCTACGAGATTTCCTACAGCTGATGAATAGTTCCCACAAAACAATTGAATTCACAGCAGAATATTCTACGGAGAACGTATCCTTCCTAGACACCATGGTAAACTTTGAACGCCTCACAAAAAAACTCACGTTTGACTTGTTCTGCAAACCATCAGACACACATTCTTACTTATCATACACTCCGTGTCACCCGCCACATGTAAAACACAAGGGACCGTATAGTCAATTTCTCAGACTAAAATTCATCGGCTCAATTAACGAAAGCATGCAGACAACCTGGTAAACTATTATCTAAAACTGGGTTACCAAAGAGACACTATCGAAACAAACGGGGAAAAAAGCTGACAATATTCATAGGGAAACCCTTCTTAACACTAAAACCACACCGAAGGATAACAAACTTCCGGTCTTTATCACAGTCAATAATCTGGAACAACTGACACATCCTTCACAGTTCCAACGACTGCCAGTCGACTTTTCTGCAGCCTTGCCTTACAGCTTATAGACGAGACCCTACTCTAAAATACCTTTTAACCTCAGCCACTATAAAAGAACCCAAACCCTTGCCCCAAGTAAGTGGGAAATGTTACAATTTCTTAGAATCCCTTTGTAACATTCCCCAACGCATCTACTGCAAAACGCTAAAAGGAAAGAAGACATTCCACTCCAGCAAAAAACAGGCAAATCCTATAATTGCCACAGCAATTACAATTGCCATAGCCGAAACGTTATCTACCTACTTACTTGCAACCGATGCCAAAAACAATATGTTGGTGAAACTAAAAGAACTTTTAAATTAGACTGGATGATCATTATGCTGACATCACCCACCAAAGAGACACCCCAGTTGCCTCGCACTTCCACCTCCTGAGTCATTCTAGCCGGAACCTTGACTATCAAATAATTAAACAATTGGGTATCAACCCTGACCTACTAAAATGTACTAATAATAGGCACACCATAGAACTTCATTTTATCATTAGATTGAAAACTTTTCAACCACATGGTATCACTGACACAATTTAATTTTTCTTTAGTTTACAACCCTCCACTGGTTTTTCCAACGTTAGATTTATTTAGCCTTCCAACCCTCTCACAGGGGCTGCTTTCACCCCCTACCCTTTATATACTCATGTACGTATGTGTTACCTGAACATTACATCACAATGACCACTTCAAAGTCATAGCAACCGCATTCTTAAAACAAGATGGAGCCCAGACAGCGGCGGATGCTCTCCAATCAGCCATAGAGGAGACCATTGGCGTGCTCGAAGAAGATCCCTTATCATATCCCACTCGACATCCACAGAGGTTGGCACAGGAGCTTCACCCCACGAAGACACCACTGTCATTGAAACCAGGGAAAGCAATAGCTATTATGATGACGACATCCAGGGCGCTCCATATATGGGACTTTGAATCCTCTCCACACCTCATTGTAGGGGAAACATGGACCACAGTAAGAACTAGCCAGAAGCGACATCCCAAGAAACAGAGATCCGCACTTGGGCAAATTTTTCCGTGTTCTGGTTGAAACCAGCCATTCTGATGCTTTACAAGAGGACCCTTTGCTGAGGCCCCAGCTATCTGAGAACAACATAATAAACTCTCATTATAAATAGACTTTTAGAACCCCTAGTTTGCATTTTGTCTCCTTTACGCCTACTCCAATACACACTTACCCTATCCAGTTTTAGCTCTGGGTCATACTCTGCCCCACCATTTTCAGGACCCCCCCCTTTAATGCCTTTTTATGCATCCCAGTATAAGCCTTTTTTTTGCAAATGCTGGTAATACTTTCAAAACCCTGGAAAAACTAGAAACCCTGGTAAAAGCCCAAACCCAGGTATTTCTAACCCCTGTAAACACCCCCCCCCCCCAACTCAAACCCCGGTGAAATTCTTCCGGGGTCTCCATACAGTATATATAATTAAGTGAGATACATCAATCTGAAGAGTTCACTCTGACTGAACAAAACTAGTAACTGAAAATAGGGATAATTGGTCGAATCATCATCCATTCTTATCCTTCTATTGTTATTGATCCTTACTCTCTTTAAAAAATCAACCAATACAACTTCCTATTTGAGGAGTTCATTTAGTTGATAAATGTTTTTATCAAGAAATTTTCACTTCCATAGGTAAACTAAGTTATAGTAGCAGACAAAATAATGTTTTTTATCTGAAAGTTTCTAGTTACATAGTTTTGTAAACAAATATATGTAGTTGTTCCTTACTCTTTCAAAATCAACAAATACTACTTCCTATTTGAGGAGTTCATCAAGCGGGCACATGTTTTTAACTTAAGTTTTTAGGTGCATAGTTTCGTAAAAAAAATGATATTAGTTGATCAAAACAATTTTGTTATGACCATAAATGTTTGTGAAGAAGTATTCGTTATAGTCACATTTCTGTTTGAAGGTTAATATATTGTTAAACAATGTGCACAGAAATAAAGAATTTGCACGTAGTACCTGCCATGTATGTAAAATAGATAGATAAATAGGTATATAAAAATATACATCTATATTGTTATATCACTTATCATCCAGAAGGAGCAAGCTGATATACATGACATAAAATAACATTTGATGACACAACATCATAATATTGTGGAATTTTACACACGACACTGATCAAAAAGATAGACAAGTGACATTTAATACCTTAAACTTTTAAATTTTATCTGACAAGAATGAAAGAAAAAGGTGTAAAAAATACCCTCGTTGTTGTCATTTTTTTCGTATCGGGTTAAAAAAAATGGCAGGAATTGTATAGAAAGCCATTTCATAAAAGATGTGTACAAAAATTTACATATTAATAGTATGATCACTGCTGATTATATCCGTTCCATCAGGAGAATGGTACACTGCTTTTTTTACTTACTTATTTTCTTATTTCTTTGAAAACGACAATAAATGAGTTGGTATCTCCAACTTACAATAGAATTATAAATCTTTATTTTAATGTTAGGCTTTATGTTTTAACTGTTAGACATCTCCTAGTAAATACAAACAAAATAAACCATTATCGTAAATTTTTCGTAAAATAGATATTACAAGCTGTCATTTTTAAGACATAATTTCATGGACTATAATAAAGATCAGATGATAAATCTCTTTTTAAATTCTATTTGTTTATGATCCTTTCCTAAAGGTTGTTCTTTTCTTTTGGAGTCATTGCCCCTTTCTGTTTTTCAATGTCTACAGCAGTTACAGTATAATATAAAATATGTAAGATTCATAACATTAGTCAGTGAAGAAGATGGTCACACACCATGACATCATATTTTCTTTATTCAATAGAAAATTTCCTTATTAATGTATGATATAGACCAACATTTTTTCAACCACGTTGAAAAAAAAACTGGTATTAAAAGTAATCCTATCATTATGTATAGATATAAGTAATAAAATTGTATCTCATAAATATGAAAAAGAAGACTTATCTCTCTCAAAACAGCGATTATATTTCACTTAATAGATCAAGATAGTTCCTTTTTACAACTTTACTAGTTGTTCTGTAGGAGAAATAGACCTTGTGGAGAGCGATTTATTTTGGGAACAATGGCTTACGGTAGTTTACGAATAACGGTTTTGTCACCTCTAACCCCTAAATTCCAAAGAATAACATCTTTATGTTCTGGATGATATATTTTGTAAAGGATGCAACAGTAAGATACTGCCGTGACACTGAGTCAGGCTGATTGTGCAAATTTTTCAAGTTGAGACAGAGACAAAATCTATTTACTGGTATTACATAGCTGTTTAGACTGGTTATTGTATCACATTAATTCAAGATTTAATTATTGTTTCTTTATTAGAAGATTATGTTAGACAAATGTAGAATTCCATAAAATTTACCTCCACATTCTCTCAACAGTTGTGTAACCACTTTAAGGGTTAATTAATGTACAATAAGAGAAAATTGAGTTTACAAATATCTTTCCAGGGAACTTAAAAGTTTTTGGTAAAATAATGGAAAATTTTCATATAATATTACAAAAAAATGCAATCATATTAAATGATAAGGTCTGAAATGTTATCTAAATTATTAATTAGACATTAATTAAAGAGGAATTATAGGAAATTAGATAAAAGGTTGGCTGTTCTCGCTATAGTAGTTAAAAAATAGACAATGTAAGTAGATATAGAGTATGTTCAAAATTTCATTGGGTTTGATAATAATAGAGACTAGATAATCAAGTTTTCATAGAGAATCATGTTGTCCAGCGGAATATGCCACTGAATGGAATAACTATAGGCATACGAGCCGAGGGGGACAGCTGCTGGTCTAACTTTCGGGCAATCTGACTTTTAGGGCAGATGGGTAAAGTGAAAACAAGATTATTATTTTATCTAATTGGCAAAATAAAGTGTCTGAAATCTAATAAAACACCAATTCTACTTTTGGCAGTTAAATTTTATAATTTCCTCAATGAGGGCAGCAGCCACCTAAGGTAGGCTATATTGGACAACATTTAATATGATGTAGCAGGAAAACATGTTTGGAGCAGTTAAATTTTCAAAAAATTCTCCCGATGGTACGTCTATTTGAACTGTGAATGATTGATTGGTATCGCCTCATCCACCTAAGCTATGGTATATTAGACTACTTTGAAGTTGCTGTATTCATGGGTTGGAGCAGTCAAATTTCCCAAATTTTCTTGGAGAAAGGGTGCCTCTTTGTTCTCGCAGACGACCGTTTCTACCATCTGTAACCCAGAATTTTTTCAGGCTTTTCAGGTTCTGCCTACCTAACATTCATCAAGTATGTACACTTATGTGAATACCTGCAAATTGTTTGCAAAAATATAACTGTTACAGTGAAATAATGGCACTAAAAATGTCTGAAGCTGATGACCCTGGATTTGAATATGACCACCCCATTTCTGTTTTCTGATGAATGTCCTAAAAGGGAGATATTGGCGCATTGAGTAAGGCTTTGTCCCACAAAGCAGAAGGTAGGGTGTTAGCCAAGAAAGTTTCCCAGAATTTTCCAGCTTCGTTTCTCCTTTTAATTTGGATGGGATGGAAAAACGAGGTCCACTGTATATCTTGGCTTGTTTGTTAAAGAACCCAAGACAGTGGGAATCATTTTCCCTCCAGGCAATGTTTCCCTCTTACAACATCTCCTGTCAAAAGACAACACCTAGTAACTCACTTTTGTTTTATTCTGAAAAACAAAGGAAAACGTAATGAATGAATATTAAACCCCAGCATATCCATTGATTTGACTATTAAGTTTTTCTGTGGCATACTAGGTAAATGAACAAAGTTGTTAGGTTGTTTCATTGGTGTAACCTTTTACATAATCAAAAGATTGGAGTATCTAGAACAACAACAGGAAGCACATACCAAAGTAACTACAAATTTGGTCGTAACTCAATTTTGATGAAAAAAATGCCCAACATTATTAACCTGGTCAGTGCAGAAAAGTAAGAGTATAAACCCAAAATGTTTCATTACAAAATATTTCATTAGCCCCAAAATGTCAAATTGCTTCTGAATCCACCAAGAGTCTACTCTTTAGTCCATATTTAATGAAAATATAGGCCTACATAGAATCTCAAATGATATAAAATAGGACGATATTCAAGTTTTCGTTAGCCAAAATAGTCAAATGTAGATTGTGAATAGGTTTTAATGAAACTTGGTATCCAGCATTATATTCTGGCTTTGTTACTAGCACAAATTTGGCTTGTTACTATTGAAAATCGTCAAGTATACTCTTCCTATACATGTGATATTGACATCTTTGACAAGAAGTAGGGTTTTCTCTCCAATCTCCTGGGTTTTCTCTGGGTCCTCCCACTGCTAAAAGACCCCAAATCGCATGCAAATTATTGAAATAAAATTGAACCCTATTATTATGTTAGTCTCAAAATGTCAAGTAGACTTTAAACCCCATTTCTCTCTCTCTTTTGTTGGTGTATCTGCCATGTATGCCATTCCTTTAATTTTTGAAAATGTTTATGAAATGCACATACAATAATTTGAATATTTCATACATGATAAGCTATTTATGCTTGATTTTAAACTCATTTTGAACTTGAATTTATTGCCAAACATATGATCTCCTGTAGCATCCAGGATTTCAAAAAGTTAAAACATACATATTAAATAGATTAAGCTATGGCAATTAAAGGATTCATTTATCTTTAAAAATAATCATCCTTTGCCTTGATAGTTGTTGAAGTAAAGATTATGGCTCTTAGTTTAAAAAAAGCCACTTCAAATATTAAAAAAGCTATTCCATATAGGTGAACTTCCCGACCTGTCTATAATTGCATAGGACATTTGTTTAATAATGCCTTTTCTACAAATATCGCCCATTGACAGAAATTTGGATATGGTGATTTGTAGTAACTGGTATTTTCTAATTCTTATATTTAATTCTTGTGAAAAATATTTTTGAGAAGAAAACAAATAAGTTCGGTAAAATATAATTAGTTGATGCCAGGCCGATAACATACTGATTATAGACTTAGTTTGAAGACATTGAATACTACACACTAGTGATTGTAAACTCGTGATCAGTTAGATTTCTTAGATCCATCCCTAAGCTTTCAATAGTATATGATTAGTTGAAATTTGCACCTAGTGGTCAAATGCTAGTTAATACTCTTGACTAATCTTTAGATAAGAAACCAGAGGTTCAATATTTTCAAGAATTAATGAAGTGGAGTCAAACTTATAATTTACGGCTAATTTTCTTGTGTATGATTATAATAAGAGGGTGGGGATCTACATTTCAAAAGTTGAAGTCCCCCACAGAGAACAAATACATAATTTTCATAGTGTCAGTTTCCATTCCATGCGATATCTCCTCCTTGGGTTGTCTCAACATGTGTAAAGAAATGTCCCATAGGTTGTTTTCCCCTTTGACTAGAAACGTTGCAATTTATAAGCAGTTTAGCCAACGTATTGAAGAGCATGAACTGAGAACAATGATTTAATATAGTGTTACAAGTTCTTCTTTCATGTGTCTTCATGCCTGGCTACCTTATAAAGGGTCATCTGCTTTACCAGGCTTTACACGCAAAAAAATCTAGATATAAAACCCTTGTTTCACGCCAGCAATAATTTTTCATTGGCAGCACTTCATAAGAAACATTTATACAATGAAAATATATTGCTATCCAGAAAAAGGTGAAGTCCTGTGTCTGGAAAATTCGGAAAGTCCAAGTAGGTTTTGTTCTTAGGCATTTTTAGATTTTTTAATTAAGAAATATTAGGTACCTGATTGCTTTAATTTTTTTATTTAATTAGTTACT
Source organism: Patella caerulea (assembly GCA_036850965.1). Taxonomy (NCBI): domain Eukaryota; kingdom Metazoa; phylum Mollusca; class Gastropoda; family Patellidae; genus Patella; species Patella caerulea. The sequence continues at coordinate 32,140,811 of JAZGQO010000014.1, read as the reverse complement.
TTATGCTAGTATTAAAATTTTTTAAGTATTTCTTTAATGTATTATAAATATTTTAATGCTGAAGTGACCAATTTATTTCACTTCTCTAATTGTTATTACTGTAACTGAACCCAGTATTAGAAATTGTACAAATGCCATTTGTACTGAAATTGAAAAATTCCAAAGATTTGTGAAGCAACTCTTTTCAAGATTGGGATGATCATCTTTTGGTCTCCAGCTTCTGAGTGAAACCAACACTGGTCACCATTGTCCCAAATTTCAATCAAATCAGTCTTAATTTACTGTGACAAATAAAACCAGTTTAACTCTTAAATTTGAGCGAGGTGTCAATAATGTTGTTTGAGTAAACAAGTGAGGTGCCTTGTAGTTTGTTTGACGGCAGATTGAACATTCTCTGGTGGTATCATGCTACTTGTTGTTTGTCATTGTTTACATCTCATTATCTCTCATCACCCCAATCCACATCATTTGGATGATGACTGGCCCCTGGGGGGTGTAAGACCGTTCGACATACACCCATATTGTACTTAGCAGGTGATAGTTATTTCCCTCTAATTTTAATTTTAGCACACTCTTTCTTTTTACACACAAACTCCTTGGGGAAAAGATTTTTCTTTTTAATGCTTTCCATTTAATTTTTTTAAAACAATTTCTTTATTTATATATTTTTAGCTTTATTTTGTTCATTTATTCAAGAAACTTTTATTTGAAAAAAATAATCTACTGTCCAAAAATGACTTTTGAATGGATTATGAGTTTATCTGAAGAACACAAAATGAATTATTTTCTTTAAAAAAATAAGACAAATGATTGATGACAGATGAATAAGCAACAGTTGTATATTTTGTTTTGTTCAAACTCAGACACCAAGATGGGAGTGACTGCATCACCATCCTAAAGTAAAAGTGATATGCTTGCATAAGCAATATAAAAGCTGTATATATAAAACATTTTTAACATTTCTTTGTTACATCTTTCAATTTGAGAACATTAAATGTCAATGGGAGTTCATGTTACATTAACTTTCTTCAATAATAAATCACTGAATCATACTAAAAACTTTTTTACACAAATTCTATTTCTAAGTGAATAACGATCATGAATAATATATAATTACAAGTATTTTTTAATTCAATGTGTCTTGTGATTTTAAGCGACAGTTAACATTTAGTTCCAGTTTTCTTGCATATGTTCAATAAACAATTTGTAATGTTAAATAGGAAATTTATATTGATGTTGTGGAGTCATTGAGGAGAAAATGAAACATAAATATCATGAGGCGCCAACGAACCACCGTAGGGAAATACTGGCTCCCCATTCAAATCCATAATTATTCACATGTAAATTTGATATAAATTGGTTTTACTACTTTTAAACGTCTTTTACCAGGCTTGTAACATGAACTCATAGCTGTCAGGCATTTCCAATGGAAAATCCAACACAACTACGATTATATTACTGTATTAAAGTATAGTGAGATTAATTCTTTGTGCATTAAACGCCAAGAAAACACGGATGAAGACAAACTAAGGGAGTGTATTGAGAGTATATGGGGGTAGTTTTACGTTCCACTTCACCAACTTTCTCTTTCCACTTCACATTGTGCCTCTTGTAGCAGGGTCGTGAAATAAAGCGAGACAACCGCCCCTAAGGGGACAGATCTCAATTTTCTGGCCCTTTTATTCTATACGAATTGTAAGATTGGGTTAGTGAGCTATCAGTGTCTAAAGCTGATCAGTGGATTGTGCTTGGACAAATCATTAGGATGCACGTTACGTTTGATAAAGCTAAACAACCAGTAGGAAATACAGCTGAACCACCACTAGGTAAGTTCTTTAATCATTGTGAGTACACTGTTACTGTTAAAAGATTTTTTATTTAATAAACTTTTATATCCAAGGATTTAGAAAGCAAATATCCATACCTATATAGACATTGCTGTTAATATCAACAAAGATTAATAATGATAGACGGACAATAATAATAATCCTTAAATTTATTAATATACATTAATAATTATGCACATAGTTGTATATAATATGTATTATTTCATTATAGTTTATACATTGATATAAACAGTGATAAATGTACAGATTATCAGCAGTTTGATAAACACATACATGATTAATAATTATACACAATCATACACTTATGCTGCAATTCTTAACCATATAAAGAAAATAAAAAATTCTTCCAAAAATCTTTGGTAGCAGTACATAATAATACACAAACAACAAAATACATCATTTTATTAAAAGAATGAATTAAGAGCTGTGTATTCAATTTGTATTGATTTAATTTTGATTAATATGTAGAATATACAACATTTAGAATAGAGAAACAAAATGTTTATTAATACATGCTGTGTGTGGTTTATTGAACAAATATCAATAGAGTGAGTTTTATGTTAAATATTGAGAGTTTGTATTAAAAGGATAATAATGTTACAATATTTAGTGTAACAAAGACGATTATAAAGATATACATACAGTATAAACCAATAGGTCAAGTATTTGTGTATCAAATGCAGTTAATCGCATATAAACCAGAGATAAAATCATGGGAAATAAAACAGCACTCGTTTCTCTTTCTTATATTCCTCCCCTTCTCCCTTCCCTCTTAACTGTTCCACCAAATAGTCCACCCCATTTTCTCATGTACGGTATACCTGTTTATAATCTGTTCTATGAAAGTTTCACTCAGTGCCATGAAAGCTGTCTACCAAAATCAAATTTTGAAAGTGTTTTTTGTAGCATAATTTTGTATTATGAAGATAATAATCATCCTGTGAGCGCTAGGCTTTAAAAAAAAAATGGTTAGATATATCATTTTTCATAAATGAATATTCACTCTCATGTATTTGTTATACATTAGTCATAATATTGTGGATCAAGTGAGGTGAGTAAAATAAAATCTGAAACTGGAAGCAATGTTTGCTACAACTTTTATATTGAAGAAGATTAGTAGATATCATCTGAGATTAAAGTAAGAAAGGTTATGGGAAAGAGTTAATTCAGCCTCAAGTAATCCTACAGATATGGTTTCATTTACAAATTTCAAGCAGTTTTAGGGTGATCATATTGCATTAAGGTTTTATAGCTCTTAATAATTTGAACCATCACTTCCTAGACAGGGGAAAAAGGATAATTGTTGGGAATTTCACACAAGAGGGTAATGCAGGCATGCCTGACTTAAGTTAAATTAATAATCATTTAAAGATAATTTGATAAAAGATTTATTCAAAATTATGAGGATAAGTTGAGGAAAATTTAATGGAAACCTGAGATTGGAAACTTGAGATTAGTTTCCTTGATTTCAGAAAACTTTGTTGTGAATTCTTATGGTTTGGGGATCAATATTCAATCATTAAATTATTTTCGCAAAATCTTTCATTCCTTCATTCCATCATCATTAGCCTGGTTGGTGCAAAAAAGTAGGACCTAAAAATCCCCATTTCATTTCATTTCTTTCATATCATTATGTATTTTCAAAAAAAAAACTTTAGAACTATTTCTATTTTTTTAAAGTAATTATTACAACCATATTTTAAAAAAGAAAAAAAAAAGATAACCTTATAATAGAGATTGTTATCATTGAATAAAATGTGATACTTTTAAATACATTTTTTAGTAAATAAATATTTAATTGAAATATATATCTTAATTTGATCTACAATTTAAAAAGATAATATACATTGTCTGTTTTATTACATTAAATGATTAAAATATTGCTATTGTCATAATTTGACAGTATACACACTTAACAGCGTAATATATCACTATATGCTAATATTGTCACCGACACCAGAAGCTTGTCAATATTGTATCAAAGTAGGGGGGATTCTTGTCAAATTCTTATCTAATTCAATTGCTTTTCATAATTGGGAAATATAATAAATTTATAAACAAGTAATTAATTTTAATCTTGTTCATGTTTTAGCTTGAATTTGTTTTTTGTTTCAGTAAAAACTTATCGCATAGTTTGTGAAATACGGTCGTGTTTAATTATATTGTCTAGATTTCAAGTATCCTCGTTTGTTCTAGATGAATGGACTCATCCACCATGAATTTTGAAATGTAGCTTCTGATATAATAGTCAATTGTTTAATAACAGTTTCAAGAAAATTACCCCCTCTCCCATAAACCTATTGAAGAAATAAAAGCAATTTCTTGCAAGAGTGAGGCTGATCAAAGTGTTATAAATGTATATACTATCTGTGGATACTTGTTTATATCAGCCGCAATAAATCTGAGGACCACAGCATTAGGTCTCCCGGTAAGGGGGGATGGAAAATTGGATATGTTATCATTGGTTTACAAGTTTTATCATGCTTTTATTTATCCTATGAGATCTTCCCTGCCACTTAATATGGACCTTACCAATGATAGTAACAAAATATATAATTGATATGGCTATTTTTATATTGATCAGATCGCAAGTAAATATCCAACTCGCTTCTAGTCACTTGCCCCAAAATCATTCACATCAGCTAACGGCACATGATATCTAACATCATGATGCCTTACCGTTGCACATGGACCTGTCAAGGTAAGAATTGTTAATGATTCTTATAATTTCCCTATCATTTAAAAAGTTTAGTAGATTAATATTCTTTAATTCTTCTTTACATTCCCCCTTATTCTTTATTATAGGTTGGTTTTTGTTTTAGTTTACATGCAGATTTATTTTTTTTAAATTCATAATCTAATTTGACCAATTTTTCTCCTTCTTATTAGATTGTGCTTTATTACAAGAAAATATAATACATATTTTCAGTCACTGATGAATATTTGTTGGCAGAACATACTTTAATTTCAACCTCATTCAATTATAAAACTGTTTAATTATTTTTTCAATATATATAGAATTTGAGTACTGGGTAATATAAAATAAAATGTATTTTTTGAAATATGTGTTCCAATTTAAAATATTGAACCTCAATTTGAAAAGGATATATTTTTGTCTTGATTATGTGCAGTTATCAGTAGGGAAAAATGAATTATTCAAATAATAAGGAAGAAAGTTGGATAAAGACTGTATCTGACTAATCAATTGTAATCTCCACAGGACACATCAGAAATTAATCGGAAAGTAATATATTTGGTGAAATTTACTCATTTTTCATTATTTTCTCTATTTTTCCTATCATCATTCTGTCGTCTGCCATCATTAATAGGAAATAAATTTCAATTTTCTCTATCTTTTATATGTCACTTGAAGCAGCTTGGAGAAGTTTAGTTTCTGTTATTATCTTATCTTGAATAAACTGAGAGAGTAACGTTTTAGCTATTGTCCATTGTAGCTAATCGAAATCACCGGAAAAAGTTATCACTTGGCCCAGTAGCTGAAGCAGTTGGGGACAATTATCAGTCAGCCCATGTGATGTGAAATTTTGAGCGTGGTGTGAGTTGTCATGGTAGTTATTTGAATATGCCTGTACTATCAACTGATAACGATTTCAAGTAGTTTGTTGCCTTCACTAACAAATGTCATGGTGAAACTTATAATCTGGTCTTTTGTCTTTCATGATAAAGCCAACAGACATGGGAAATGAAACCCAATAATTTACAAAATCGTTATCAGGAACATTTCAGCAAGGAAAAATAATAAATTTTCTATAACTTGTAGGTGATATTTGAACCGTTATTTTCACACCTGTATATTAACACAAAGTGTTCATAAAAGATGTTGGGCTATTTTTAATTAATTTGAAATTTAAACATTAATTTCGGAAAGTAAGGGAGTCTGGCTGTTATTTCTTCATTAATTTAATCAATGATGTGGTTAGAGGAAAGAATCAATGTATTTGAGTTTTTGATTAATTTGAAACAATATACCCACACGCAGTTTCATTGTGGAATACATCCAACCAAGTCTTGTACCAATTACAACTCTAATTTCTCATTATTTATATTTACAGTTTCACATATTTTATGATTTTACTCTGCCCCCTTCCCACCTCCTTCTTAGATTTTATTTGACTTTTACTTTACACATGAATGAATGTCGCAATACATGTATATTCTTAATTCATCGTTTGAAATTACCCATGTTTTAAACAATGTTTATTCAAATAGGATTCATGTTAAATACACACATTGTCAAAAAGTAAGGATTCTCAAACAAGCCAAAGGCTTCTACTTGTATATTTATTTGTATTTCCAAATAGCATAATACATAATTTAGTTTTTACATCCGTACAAATTATTATCCAATGTATTATTTACGGATATATGGAGAATATTTATTATTTAGACCATATACATCTGAATTTAAATGTAAGTATTTAACTTATAGGGTATAAAGATCAGAGACTATTAGATTAATGAAAAAGACACAATAAATTTGCATCAATAGTTTTAAAATAATTGGAATTGTTTCTCTGAATACAATTCTAGGAAATTTGTACATCTCTTCACAATAGACCTAAATGTGTGAGGTCTTTAAGATAATCACAAATGATACAAATAAATCTTTCTCTTGACAAAATTTGAGAGACTGTCAAGATGATTATTTTCTCAAATAGATCATATTAACTTGAAATATTGTTTATATTCTATGAATAAGAAATAATTAAAAGATGATAAGAAACCATATTTAAACTCTTGTACTAAAAGATAAGATATGGCAGTCAAATCATGTTTTAAAAGAAGTAATTTTAAGGGTATTAGGTGTATGTCGACAGCTTAAATTTTAACCTGAAACCTTCAATCACTTGTTACTTTAATGATTTGCCTTTTCATTTAACAAGAAAACAGTGGCTCCTGGGGCAGTCTAAATGGCGCAGGGGGACAATAAGGGATTAAGACAGCATTAGACGTGTTCTTAATGTTTTTATCCCTGTTATAAAGTGAACTATGTGTTTGGTCGGTAAATCAGAGTGATAAGATTTCTTCAACTGTCTAATGATGTGAGAATCTCTAATTGATTTAGAACATTTCTCCCCCTTTAACACCTTAATCTTTCCTTCTCACACAAAACATAGATTTCATGCTATTCATACACTTAATAAAATGATGAAAAATAACAATTTTGATCGTCATAAATCATAATTTGATGAATTTTGACAAGTTCAGTATGTTTTGTACTGTCTTTGAACCTTTGTTCTTTAATACCCAATTCTTGTATTCTGTAATTGTAGTAGTCTATGTTTAAAAGATTTTCAAACATGATGAATTATAAAGATTGGTGCATGGCATTGTTCACATGCTGTTTGGTGGGAAACTAGTATTGAAAATCTATAAAAGACAGCAAGAGAAAAATTGCTTTTTTTCAATAGAAGTGGGTTTATTGATAATGATTACTGTGAAGTGCATATTGGCTTGAGGCATTGAGGTGTGAAGGTATACTGATTTACTTACACACAGTGTATATTGACTACTAAAGGTATATAGACTATGTTTATTGAAGTTTATAACTGGTGATTAATGCTTGTAAACAGGTATGGTACATGTGTATTTATGATAGATGATAAAAAAATCATGATATGTATACACTTGATACACAAATTAATCAGAAGAAAGATCACGGCAGATGTCACAAGTATTTATGTAATTTTTGTAGATCATAAGAAAAGAAAATCAGAAAACGTAAACACTATCTTTGTTTTCTATATCTGTCATATGTTTTTCTCTAATTATCACAGTGAAATTTTTTAGTACTTCTTTTTCTTTGATTTCATTTCTTCAGATTTCTGATCAAAAAAGAGATTTCTTTTGTTTTAAAATTGATTCATGTTATTTCACTTGTTATAGTTTATTCTGCATGTTTTTCTTTTCCCTTTTTAAAATTGGATTTTGTTTTTTTGATTTTTTTAAATGCCTTTCATCTACATTTTGCTCTGCTTTTTATGGAAGAATGTAAATGCGATGAAAATGCTTGTAATAAAGTAATTATTATTTGGGAGATTAAAATATTAAGCAATACAGATTTCAAGAAATTCATCAAAGCATAAATAAATACTACTTATCAGTGTTAATTCTTATTAATTAGTATGTAAAAGTCTATTGGTATTGGTGTTATCTTTATTGTTTTAAGAATGGAGAATTTTATTGGTGTTAAGTAATCTTTAATAGGGAGGACAATAAAACAATCAGCAATTAATCTCCTGCTGTCACAACAGTTTGATGGGGGGATGTCAGTAGGGGGTTGTCCATCCTCCCACCTGGTCAATTGACCACTCATAAACCCCCATCTTATCTATCTGATAGTAGAACATAATGCACCTTATCATTTACCTGGGATAATAGTGAAAACAATTGAGAGAATATTAACAGTTTGTCGATGCACAAGTGTTTCAAAGTTCAATTATTCAATGATAAGGTAGAGGTAACCATACAGATTTGGAGTAAGGGAAGTTGATGATAAAGCTATTATCAATTGTTTCAAGAGTTGATGAGGTCTTTCTATCAGTCTTAGTTCAAACTGCATGTAGGACTTATACATGTAGTTGATGACACATCACCATCATTTCGTTCATCATTGGTTCATCATTAGTACTCTGGCATAGGATAAATATTTCCTCAGGTAATACCAATAAGTTATATTTATTTAAAATATTTGATTATAAAGAATTCAAAAGGGTTATTTTTCATAATGCTTTTAATTTTTTAATGATTTCTTTGTAAGATGTTATTACAATCTATATTAATACATATACTGTAACTTTGTCATTTAGTAATATAAAGATCATTGGTTGTAGCAACAAGGCAATCTCAAATTTGGATGGCTAATGGTATTTTAAATCCTATAATAAGAAAATAATTGTTTAGAACCCAAGTTTGAAATTAATCTTTGAATTAGGTAAAGTGCAGCACAATCTGTTTTCCTTCCCGAATTTCATCTTCTTTTAACGCTTTCAATGAACAATTCATTTCTAAGGAATATTTTCTGCGTAGATTTTTTGAATCAGATTATTGTTTCTATTTGTCATCCAATGAGAAATACTTAGAAATTTCTGGAAGTACAATCAAGTTCGATAATTACAATTCATAAATGGCAGATGGGGTAACACTGACTAATGAATAATATAATTTCAATAATTTGAATGGTGTATTCATCAGCGAATTGCAGACTATTAGTTTTATTGAAGTTATTAATATCACAGAATATTTTAACAAGTGGTAAAGGTGGAACAAGTTTATTTCAATATCAATCACCTTATTTATACACATATATTTTCTTTAAGTGAAACCAAATTACTTGTGTCAAGGAACACAAATAAATTTTTATATTACATTCTAAATTGACTTTTTTCTTTCTGCGAATGTCATATTTTGTTCATATTTTACAATTATCACCTTTTCTTCACATAAAGAAAGAGCAATTTGAAGACTTGTAAAGGTAGACCACTCCCCTCTACTTCAGCAAAAGCAATGTCAATTGCATTTTGTAGCCAAAGGCAAAAAAGATTTGAATCGAAGAAACGAAAAGAAACCGATTTACATTTATTATATCATTGAAAAATGTGCTGTGTATGAAGTTTGTTTGGTTTGCTGTAGTGGTAAAATACAAACCCTCTTCTATATAGCGAGTTGAATTAGTCTTGTCTTGTATTGTGTGATTAAAGAAATATTGGACGAGAGTTTGCTTTTTTGAGATGTCACTATTCAAAAAGATATAAACTTCCATACCATTTCTATGGGGTCTGTTTTTAATCCAGTAAAAAAAACGATAAACATGAGGAGTTTTAAACAGTGTTAATTAATATTTACAATATTGATCAGACAAATGCTAAGATGGTTATATAGTTGAAAATTTGAACAAACCTACAAAATAAGATTTTCTTTATACTTTCTGTAATTCAAGTGGATTTTTGTCCCGGCTTGTGATCCTAACAAGTGTTTGTCCTTTTTCATCTAATGACTAGGTTTTACAATTGTTGACAAAGAGCTTTCATTATTGCTACAAAAATAATTTCACTTCCAAAAAATTCATAATAGAATCTTACCATTTAAGCTCTCATAAATGTATTATGACATCGGGAAAATAAGATAATTTTAGAACAGAAAAAAATTAAACATCTCTTGAGGAAAAATTTCATAAGATTTGAACAAGGCTTGGAAAGGAAATGATTTATTTAGACTTTTGCTTATTCCAATTATGAATCCTCTTTATGCACTACTTTATCAATAATTTAGAAACTAGTTTTCAGATCAACAAAGCTTTAATAATAATCTTTTTTATTCCAATTTACCTACTTCAATATCTTTCTTATTTTTAGTAAAATATGGAATTACGAAACCTAACTACATCATGTACCAAAAGTGTTTTTCAATTGTTTTTATATTCTACTTTTTATGAATGAATTTCTTGTTATCTTGTTGTAAGACATTAAAGGTAAACATAAAACCATCATGTTCTACACTCTATTTAAATAAATAATCAGATATTGATAGCACAGGGGCGACTTGATCCTCATAAAATGAATGTAGAAAGCATAAAGATAAACCATTGACAAGATTTCATTCATAATGTTTGTTAGAGAAGTATATAAATCATGGTAGTCCTATTAGCCCTGCCAACAGACATCTTCATGATATTTTATGGTCCTTGAAAACATGTATATACACCCACATGTTCATTAATCTCTAAATGTTAAATTAAAATTTATAAACAGTATACTTATATTGGAGTTACCACAATTAATTATTAAGTGATGTGCATTATGATGATTAGGTTTTATGTTGATGATATGCCTAAATTTTCATTTCATAAATAATATTATAATTCAACCATAAATAAGATTAATTCATTTGTTGTCTTTAATACATGTCATAAACTATAAGTTTATTTAAGAAGTGTTTGGAACGCATTCGAAGACAAAAAAATAGGAGGAACATGTGCTTTCTACTTAACATTGTCCTAGTGTTAAATGGTCATTCCAAACTAATGATCACTTAATATAGTTACTGCTTTATATATCAATGATTTATAATAACAAGAATAAAATGCTTTCATTAGGTACTGTTGTTAAAGTAGAAATCCAGGAATCAATATATCATACAAAAAAAGCTTCTTATTAAAAACAAATGTGTATCAAGGACAGGGTAGTTGGGCAAAAATTTGAGTAAAATATAAACAAAAGTACTAAAATATCTGACTTGATATTTTTATCTTTTATCAAAAAAAAAAATCTCTTGGGGGGTACGGTAGAGTTGAATCAAGTACTCTGTAACTCATTTTGGAGATGTGGGGACTGAGTGTATACTTAAACTAGCACCTTATAGTTGTAATACATCACATGATATACAACCTACTGAAATGTTTATTAAAATGTCTTATTACAAAGAAGAGTGCTTCATCAACACTTGATAATGAAATAGTTTCATCTCTATGAATGATCAGACTAGCCCCTGCTGTTAGGGAGCTTACTTCACTGAAAATGAAACTGATTATGTGAGATGAAAAGCATTTAAAAAGCACCCACAAAACACTCATGATTTTTCTTTTAAATGTATTTTTGTGATAGTACTTCTCTTTTAGTAATGTAAGTAGATTTTATCATGATAGATGTATCAGTTCTTGACTTGATATATTAAATGTAACTTATAAAGTGGCCAGAGCCAGTGGGATAACTAGAAAATTAGCCATCTCCAAGACACAGGTCTGGTGCCTTCGCCACGGTATATGATTACAGGACTTGAAGTGTGGCTTTAATATATAGGTAAAAAGATAGATAAAATATGAAATATCTACAAACTTGACAAGGTTATCCTCTCATCTCAACATTTGCTGTTTTTATTGATCTTATGTTCTTTATCGTAACTTGAAGTTAACAGGTTCTGGAATCACAGGAAACTTTGATATTGCTTGCCATTCTATGCTCTGATACCTCCTCACTTGCTCAAAAATCTTTGCCAACTTTGATGTGTGGTTTCTCTAATGAAAGAAGTGAAAGAATTTTTTTTTAAATTTATAAAGTCATGGGATTTGAGTAGATTGTCTATTAAGATTTTAGCAAAGACTGAATGGTAAGCTTATATAAAGGGTCTGATAATAATTAGTGACATTCAGTAAATAGTTCAAAATTTATTTCAGGTAAAAATATTGAATTTTTGAAAAAAGAAATGATTTTTTAACTATTTATATGGTATAAATTAATTTTATTTTCATATTAATAATTTCACTTTGCAACAAAGCTACTTTTTTAGATATTTGGTATAGATTTCTTGACTATTTATATTGTTGCATAAACAAGTTTTATTTTTATATTGATAAATGTTATGATTTTACTCTGCAGATATTTGGTGTATATTTATGTTTTTGTATTACATAATAGTGATTTGTCTTAAATTTGTATTTGTTGATTTTTTTTATAGAAATGATGGAGGAGGGATGGGAAGTAAACAGTTTAAAAGAAGACGAATTAGAAGATTTTTGTGTGTATGTTGTCCATGATCGTCCATGTGAAAGAGTTTGTCCTAATAGAGCCCAAGCATCCTTACCACGAAATCTCACCTTAAAACCATCTCAAATCAATTCTAATGTAAGTCCATTTCAAATTTTGTTTAATAATATGAGGGTTTTGTTAATATTTTATATAGTTAAATGAGATAGAAATAAACAGGATTTCTAATTGTTTAAATATTACAGTTTTTCTGTCTCCTTTGAATGTTATATCTCAACAAGAATTTTGCAATAAATGGTGCATTATGCAAGAGCTAAATTTTCCTATTGCAAATCTTTCTTTAGGCCTTAAATGTTGTATAAACTTTTAATTAGACATTTATTAACATGACAAGATCATAATCAACTTGTGATGCCATCGGATTGGTCCAATTTTGAATAAATTAGAATGGTTCGGCCAGTTAATGATTTAATTTAATAATGGTAATGCCAGGCTAAGTCCCGAACATCCAGTATGGTGGTTACAGTTTGTGCACACATCTTGTCAAACCTTGAAAGGCTAATATCTTCACTCCGAATAAATTATTTTGACTTAAATTGCCAATATATTAATTTTGCATTATCCATTTGAACAATTTTTTGCAAAAACGAGCAACTTTTTATCTAGATCTTACATAGCACTTTTTAATGAATAGAATAAAACAATGATTTTTTTTTTTTGCCCTCAACAAAAAGTTCTTTCTATTGCTGTATATAAGTATAAAACCTTTAATTATGAAAAAAAGTAAATATATTCATTATTTCAAAGATGTACTATTAAGAAATAGGTTTTAAATTTATTTGAGTCTCCTCAGGGTTCTTTCTACCTGTACAAGTCCTCTGGTTGTTTTTGTAACATTTATCTCTTGTATTATCAGAAGATAGTATAATACACCATCCCCCGTAACCCATAATATTTACTTGTATCATAAGATTAATCCCTTGACATCACAAACAAACCTGTCACTCAAAACTTAACTCCACCTTCAATTAAATTCTCATATTGCCCATTTAACCCCAGTTTTAATTATTTTTTTAAAGTAAACATCCCAAAATGGTTCTTTTCTTCCAAAGTTATATTTTCTTAAAAATTTTCATAAAAGATATTGTTAATATAAAAATAACAAAAGTAAATGTTTATTAGAAATAAAACGGCTTACTTCTAATTAAAGAACAATTAATACTAATTGATCAGTAATAAAAAAGTGACATTACATCGTTAAGAAATGTTGAAATGTAAGTTTACTAATTTAAAACTAACTAAAAACCTAATTGATTGTTTTATGACTCAGTGTGGCAATTTTATAACAAACTGAAATCTTTATTGTTAAGTGTGACATTATGTTTTGTGAATGCTTTCATATTTTGATAGATTGATTAATGAATTTTACATTTGCTCATAATAAATACTCCCCAGGTTTCTTTTAACACCCTTTATTCATAAATATTTCTTTGTTCTTTCAATTTCATATTAATATAATTTGAATCTAAATGCTAGGAATGTTGTATTTGGTATAGTAATTACTCTGAAGAGTATTTCAACATATTATTTCTCTGAATTCTTTTGTTACTTATTTTGAATAATTTAATAATTTTTTAAATTAATCCACTCTGTGCATCTCATTAGACTTAAAGCTTTTGGATCTGTAAATCTGTACTCTTTTTTTAGCTGAGAATGTTTAGTTTTAGTGTGGGGATTCAGAGTTGGAAAAATATGACAATATGACTAGTACAATATTGGAAGAGAAATGTGTTCATGATGAGATTTATCATGATGGACATTAAGTTCTTCTTCCTCATTTTATCACTGATGATGAATCCATCTTTTAAGTAAACAAATATTTTATCTAAATTTACCGCTCCATTTACTTACAACATGATAGTCAATGGTAAAAATCCATTTCTTTCTATTACTTCAAATTACTCCGGGATTTATTTTTCTTTTATATGCTTTTTCCATTGTAATAAGGTATCTGTACACTATCAAAGCTAGTTAAATACTTTATACAAATCTCTACATTGAGATAATTTTGTTTGGTCAATTGATTGTTGTAAAGTTGACGACTATATGTGTATACATATTGAGAAGAAGTGAAAGGCATAATGGGTTAGTGAGTTTATCGTTATTGAACAAGTCTCGCAACAGATAACGGCAATATTTGAACACTTTTAACACTCGAGTGACTCCATTCGTGCGAGAAGAATTGTTATTGACTCAGTGATCGACTGTCTACCTTAACAAGTAAACTTTACTGGCGGTGGTGTATAGGGGGTATTGAGCTTTTAACAAAACTATCAACAAAATTGAGAATGGTTTATTCTTTAGTATCAAGAATTAAAATTGAAATGGCATTTTTTATGACAAGAGATTAGTTGATAATTGGTAGAGAATTTGTATGTAGGGAATTTTCATGATTGATGAAAAAGAACGAAGACAATAGAGTTTGATTGTATGTTTATATGTACTGCAGAGTAAATGATGGGGGTAGGACTGGCTATTTAATCTTCAATTTATTTCTGAAGAAAAGGGAACCTGCCCTTTGGCCATTTCTCACCCTATTGATAATAGAATATTAGATTTGTGTGTAAGTGCTTGTATAGAAGTGCCAGTGCAAGCAACAAATCTAATAGTTTGGGCTTTATAAATAATGATTTTTTTTTATCACCAATTGTTATTATACTATTGAATTACTAACCAGCATTGTATTTAATAAACTCCTAGGCAGAGATTTAATATGTATCCGTATTTTCACTGAAGCAAAAAGATGCTTTACCATTTGATAAATTTTTTATGAAATTATGAATAAATCAATGAGTAGACAATTAAATAATTTCTTAAACAAATCATTGTTTATATTTTTTCTTGTTGTTGATATGAAGAGTGTTTTTATTTGAATATATTTATATAATTGAAGGTGCTGGGTGTATGGAGTGTAGATTACATACCACGAGGTACACGATTTGGTCCTTTAAAAGGTGAGGTGTTTTCTAGAGAACCAACTACTGAAGAACTACAACACAGACGATTATGGAAGGTAAGATAAAGTATAAACCTATCTTCTGCAGGGTCCTGCTTCTTCATTAGCTCTTTTAAAAATTGGACATTCAGCACCATTTTATTTCCTTTCATTTCTATTGGAACTAGCCAGAGATATAGTTATATGTATTTTTTACTTTAAAATTTTGACCAGTGACAGATTTCTTTTAATATGAAGGAGATAGAGGAATATATTTGTCATATTCATCTACATCTGTATCTCTACTTCCTTGTTGGGCTTCACTAGAAATGACGATACTTGTATACTGTACATGTTTAGAATAATTGTAATTGTTAGTCATACTTAAACCTGATTAAACTTCCTTGAATGTTGCAAGTTATGTTTTGTAATTAAACAAGTTTTGTCAGGCAACAATCCACTGGCTTGTATTAAGTAGGGAGAAAAGATTGAAGCATTGTGAATTTATAACCGGTTCCAGATAAATATACCTTTCAAAAATATAATTCCGTTATAACTGGGTTGAACTGCGTCTTTCAGTTTACATTCATTCCCCTAAGTGCACAAAAACCCTTTTTTGAAGTAGAATCTGGTGTTAAAATGCAGGTATATATGCAATTGTTAAAATTTAGGTGTATGTATGTGTTGAAATTATTAGCATTAAGGTATCTAATTCATAAAATGCTCAATTTTGTATACAACTCTAACTGCTACATGTGTTAACACCCCAATGAAATAAGAAGCACATGAAAGATACATTTCAATGGCGTCCACATTACCAGTACAGGTAATCCAAAATATTTTGAATTCTCTGAATATATTCAACCCTTGCTCCCTTTGCCTACCGGTAATTGTTGTCAAGAATTAATACTGCCTTACATCCTCACATCAGACCTATACCAAATTACCTTGATATGGCTTATTATTAATTTAATTATTTGATTCAGGTACAGTATGCTGTTTAGTATATATGGTATTGTCATAAAGTGATTTATTGGCTATTGATTGTTTCAAAACATGTTTTATTCATATTGTCCAACCCAAATAATATTATCAATTTTTATATCTACGCTCAAAAATTTAAATTTTGCTATTCCTTGATCCACAACGGAACAAAGCTAACTCATTAATGTTGATAAAAATCTTAAAAGGCAATTTTTATTTTCAAAGATGATATATTTTGGATTCTTTTCGCATTAATAAACAATATTTTCAATTTTAAATGGTCATTTACAACCCGTTTGGTGTGTTGGACGCTCCCCATCTGACAAAAGACGGACAATACTTTTATCTTTATCATTGGTGGCCTATTCACGCTTATAGACTAATTTATTTGGAAATACCGACAACAATACTTTCAGTGATGAATTTTTAACTAGACACCTACACTTCTGTATCATAAATTGCGAGATAATTTCATGCAGGTTATCCTATAAATGGTGGCAAGGCATTTAAAGATGAAGTGATAGTTTTGTCCAGAGGAGAGAAAGTGTTGGAGATTTTATGATAGTAGAAAATGAGAACAGCTGTTTTTACAGCATGTGATAAAATTAACATATTTTTTTCATCTATATCTAATTATTACTAGAGAGCGAATCAATTTGCACTTTCAGATGTTAGTATGAGTGATGAAGGTGATAAACAACTAGATATGATTGATAAAGTACATGATATCTCTTATTTACAAATTTTTACTTTAAAAGTGGTCATTTTTTAAAAAACAAACTGTTTTACATATCTGTTGCTAATTTTCAAAAAAGAAAATGTCTTCTCCGCATTCTTAAAAGCCTGAATGAATATTTTAACTAACAATATGTATCGAACTGAATGTCTATCTTATAATGTGGATTTAAGTATGAAAGTTTTAGTAAATAATCTGATTTAGATCATTCTGTCAAATTCTAAAAAAAAAATTGTTGAGGAAGATTAAATACATGTACTACAGTAGGTAATAAAAGTACCGTAAATGGATATTTTTTTTGTTCCTCTTTAAATGAACATAAAATGAACAACATTATTTGGAAGTGATGTAGATTGGGACACCTTTTGAAATAAACGACAGGCGAAAAGATTAATATTGCATGGCATACAATTGAGTTTTGGATACCACAACATGTAACTTTTGTAATAATAGATCCATAAAATTTTAATGACTTTATTTTGACTGAATATAAGATGATATCTGCCTTCAATCTGGTGAAAAATATCCTTGAGACTACTGACAGAAAACATTTATCTGAGTTTTGAGATAACAGATCTGATAACACTTTATAAAAAGTAAAACTATTTCAAAATCTTCTTTTAAGACTGATGGCTTGTAATTAAATCTAATCCTATTGAAAAAAGAATTAAAGCTTGTATAGATTTCACTACCCGAAAGAACAAAAGGTGAAATACATCGCAGTAACTTAATATCATGTCACATACAGCCTACAGTGTCTGGTTTTCAGGTTTATTAAGTTTTTAGAAAGGTAAAAGTGAAAGACCTACTCCAACGATCATTCTGAACAATTTTAATTCAGTCATGTGAAACTTTAATACAATCTATCTTAAATAATAAGTGCAGGGGACTGCACCAAACATAATTTACACTAAATGTAAGGTATAAAAAGGATGCCAAATTATTTTTATCCTATTAAACCAGAACTAAAGTAAAATATTACATTCAAACAGGGTAACAAGACAAACAATTTAACTTTTAAAAAAAAATGTTGACCATGTACTTCATCATCAAATATAAAAGTTATCTATATTTTATTCAGTGAAACAAAATATAATTTTTTTCATTAGATGATTAATTTGACTCCAGAAGACTGTCCAAAGCTGTCATGAGTTTTTTTTTTTAAAATGAAGTAAGAGGATTAAGGTTTCAATAGTAGAGATTAGACTATTTCAGAGAGCAAATTTGAAAATACAAACAAAGAGCAATCGTCAGTAAAAGGTTAAACCACCTTAAACCACCTGTTAAATTTATAATAAAGTGAACAGGGGAGACAAAGTATTACCTGACTTCATTCATAATACTTGTCCATTTTACACAGCCTTAATCACTCACCCCATCACTCTACCTTTGATCTTTGACCATTACATCCATAAATTTTACACTAACTGATCAAAATTAACATCATTTTATACACTTAATGCGGGTTATTTAGAATTTAGACTCATTTGCATTTCTTTTTTGCATTATTTTCCAAGTCCAATGCTGACAATTTTCTCTTTTCACCTGTAATCACTAACAATGCCATGGATGAAATGACACAACCTATTGCTAACAAGTAGAGAATAATTAATATTGAAATGTTTTTTGTTTTTTTTTTTAAAAAATATGCATGAAAGCTATGTTGATCAAGATTTTCTGTGCCTGAACACTGCTTCTATCTTTCACTGTTTCTTGGTATTCATTTTATGTCTTATTAATCTCTTCAATGAACATCAAATCAGCTGAAATCTTTGAAATAAGGAAACTTATATGACAACTTAATCCTAACTAAAATCCTCTCCAAATTTTATGGTTGTTCATGTATCATGTTCCAAGGTTTTATTCAGCAATTAGTATTAATTTATTCTGAAGCTAGCTGAGTTTAATAACATACACTTGTTCTTTTTTTCTCGCACTTTCCATTCATGTGCCTTATATCTATAGAAATAGCAGGCTCATAAAATAAGCTTTATTACTTTTTATGTGGTATTTTGTATAGAAAATATAATCTCAATCGTAATAAACCTATATTCAGACTTTACCAAGACTGTATACATGTTTTAAAAATGAAATAAAAATCTTGATAATTTTGAATAAAAAGACCTTAACAAATAGGATCCACAAATGACAGAGTCATGTATTAAAATTGCCAATGTGAGCTGTTTCATAACCTGACTGTTTGGTACCTAGTTCATTGGTACCTCAAATTGATTCATACCTTTCTTATATGTTGTTGAAATGAACTGAAATAAAGGTAAAACATTGTCGCATAATAAAATGATTTTAATTCGAATTAGAACACACACATGATTTCACGTCACCTAGATTTTTTTTTTGCAATTGAGTGATAAGACATGACACAGCTACAATATTGCAGCTTATGAGTAAGTTGGGATTATTGACATTTTACAATAACATTCTGATTAAGACAAATAGGGTCATCAACCCAAATATTGTTATTTATGCCGGTGTCTTCCATCTGCTGAGTAAGGTTTCTCTTTCAGGAAAACCCAGGAATATCTGGGATAATTTCCTTCAGAAAACCACATACCATACTATTATCTCAGATTTGTACATTTGGTCACCATATATGTCACATTCATTAAGCTCATATTATTATCACTTTGATTTGGCATAATATTGTTGAAAGTCAAGATGAATTTCATATAACATACTATTTGACAGTCCACTGCTACCATTTTGCTGTGGTCATAGTAAATTATTCTGTTCAATAATTTGTTTTCTTTTCATTTCAGGTTTTTGAAAATAACAAAATTTACCAGTATGTAAATCAGATGGACACATCATGTAGTAATTGGATGAGTTATGTCAACATGGCCTTCAATAACCAACATCAGAATTTGATAGCTTGTCAAATAGACTACAATATTTATTTTTACACCAATAAACCAATATCCCCTAATACAGAATTACTGGTATGGTACAGTAAAGAGTATGCTGAACGTGTTAACAGTCAACCATTACATGATGATGTTTTAAACAGTTGGAGTAAGTCCTATTTATACCACATGTTCAGTTTTACACACCCGCATATGGTTGGAAAGTATATTCCTTAAAACATATCGACAAGTAAAGACATTTATCCCAATTCCTCAGTATTCTGTAAAGTTATTTTCTACGGTATTTAACTACTTATGTATGTAATAGTCATATGAAGGAAATTAATTTTTATTAATATTTAAAACTCCAGTATATTTTATTTATTTATATTCTGAATTATCACAGAGTTTTAATCACACAAAGTTTTGCATGTGCAGAAATAAGTTTCTTTAAAACTGATGTTTATATAAAATGTTTTATTATCACACTACTACGGAAGTTAAACAAATTATTTAAAGTTTTAAAAATATTCTTTTGGCATATGTTTATACTCAGAAGTGATTTTTAATCGATGTAGAAAGTGATATCACCTTAGCTAATATATAATATCTTAAAATATCAGCCATTACATCAATTTACTTACTATGGTATAAATCATTTTAAGGTATGGTTACTGTTATCTTTATAACTGTACATCATAGATAAATGTGGAGCAAAAGTTATCAAATGTAATCTAATAGAAAACATTCATTTCCTCTGATGAAAACTTGAAGAAATCTACCCCTTACCATTTTACAACTACCCTGGGACCACTTTTTGACAAACTGTTTCCTCCCATGTGGTGTTTCAAAGATTAGGTGTATCCAGAGGTTTTTTTTTGGTTTAAACCAAATTAATTCCCCTTATCATATCAGGGAAGTTAATTAGAATCAACCTGAAAAAGAACCAAATATTTCTATTTCTCTTTGACTTTTAACATACTTTTGTGATAAGGTTAGATTTTCTTGGCATTGATATTTGAGAAATTTACAAAAAGAAAAAAATCTAAAGCTGTTCAAATTAAATGTGCCATTATGTTTTTTGAACATGTGGTATTTTGTGGGACTGGGTATTGAGTAAAATATTAATTGTTCTATTAATGTAACTTATGATGACAGTAATGAGCATTATGGTCATGATTACCATTCTAAAGTACTTTTTCCTCCGACTTGACACAGTTGTAAAATGCAAATGGAAACATGCAATGAAAAAAGGTGTTCACCCCCACTCAAAATGACCAATACTAAACGGCCATATTGACGATGTTTATGAGGGTTTTAGAAGAGTGTAATGTGTTGAGAGTAATTAAAAGTGTTTAAGCAGGAAATTGTTTCTAATCATGCTTACACATATCTAAAAGCCTACAATAATCATCTTAAAGCTCACGACCCTTGAAACTCTGCCCCCTAACAATACAGGAAAACAATCAAGGCAACATAAAGCGGCTATTTGACAATTTATACGGTGTGACTATCGTTAAGTGAAGAGGAAAATGGTCCGGTTATAATCAATTATATTGTTTGACTATTCTTCAAGTACTTGCAGTCATATGGGTGTAAATCTAACCCGATTGGCCAGCTGTCTTTGCTGGGCAGTGGTCAGTTATTGGCTGTTTCTACCTTGATCACACCATGCGGAACATTTCTCGCTTTTCATTTGATGTTCTTACAACCCCTTAATGACATTTCTTTTGTAGAAAACTTGTGAACAATAATGATGATAACTTCTCCCTCTTGGGGGGCTTTCTTTCAAACTTTTGCCCCAGAAAGTCCCATAATGATACTCTTTTGTAGAGAGACTTTAGCTTCACACAGCAGGACAGAGTTCACAAATGATGGTGTATCTGTGCTATTAAAAAGTTGTTTATATTCTCTCTGCCTATCAACACTGTGTCTAAATAGATTGAATATAGTCACCGGCACTTCATGTTACAGTTGAAGGGCTTTCACCAGGGAGAGGTGTTTAGCCTGTCAATATCTACACTTCGTATAAACAATATTAAAATGTTTCATACAATTTTAAGTAATATGTTCTTAAAAGGTATTATATATTTTCAGTTAATTTTATAATATTTAAATTATAAAAATCTGACATGTTTGTATGACTTTGACTTCAATCTAAACTAATAATATTTTCATCTAATTTCAGAGCGACAGTTATTTGGTGGACCAATTCCACATTCAGTTCTAAACCTGCAGAATAACAGTAGTTCCTGTTACAGAAATCCTATAGGATTACCTAGACTACCCTTACCTTCGCTACCACTTAAACAAGAGAAACGTTTAGAAGAGGGCCATGTTATTGATTACAGTTTACATAGACGAGATACAAGTCCTTCCAGTGATGAAAGTCAATTTGACAGATCAAAATCCTCAGATATCAAACCTTTCTCAGCTTCTTTTGTGGACCATTCACCTGTTCTTACCAAAGATAACCGAAGCCAGAGTCCTGTTAATATACCCAGTCCACCCAAAGCACACCAACAGATTGACTCAAAACCTATTCATAGTACACCAAAAAAGAATTCTGGAATCATTGAAAATTTATTGCTGAAGAAAATGATGGAAACTGGTCAAGAAATCAGTGAAAAAATGCTCAAAGGAGGTGCTATATCCAGAATACCATCTCCACATGAAGAAACCCCATTTAAAACTCAAGACGCAAAACTTTTAGAGAAAGATCAACTTCCAGTGCTACCACCATTACCATTTAATTACAATCCTTTCATGCCAAATAACTTGATGATGGAAAGACCATTATTTAACCCATTTTTTAAATCAGAAGATCCATCCAGGAAACTGCCTAGCCAAAATAACCAGAGCATGTCAAATCCTATGTTTTATCCTTCACCATCCTTACCAGGATTTTATCCATTCAGTCCTATGTATCCATTTCCTCAGATACCTGGATTACCATCCTGGCCAATGTATCCAACACCATCTTTTCCACCATCACCAACCAATCAGCAATTGCCTAACAATTTCAAACATACTCTACAACCAGAACAGGTTTTAAATCTCAGCAGTAAATCAAAACATGAACAGAATAGTTTCATGCGAGGATTCCGGGCTTTACCATTTCCTTTAAGAAAAAAAGATGGTAAAATGCATTATGAATGTAATGTATGCTACAAGACATTTGGTCAGTTGTCGAACCTGAAAGTACATCTTAGAACTCATACGGGTGAAAGACCATTTATCTGTCAGGTAATTACATTTAAGATTTTGTGTACATTTTCAAAAATTTTGTGTACATTATCAAAACCCTGGTATCTTATAATTAAAGGCTGGAAGATCTATTATAGCTTTTAATGTTAGATAAATGAATGATATCCAAAGCAGAGTTTTTCGGTAGTTTTTAACATTTGAGTAATAATATTTATATGAAATACTACTTTATATCTTCCAGACATGTGGTAAAGGTTTTACACAGCTAGCCCATCTACAGAAACACAACCTGGTACATACTGGAGAAAAACCTCATGAATGCATTGTCTGTGGCAAACGGTTTAGTAGTACAAGTAATCTTAAAACACATATGAGACTTCATAGTGGCGAAAAACCATTTCATTGCAAATTGTGTCCAGCTAAATTCACCCAGTTCGTTCATCTAAAACTTCATCGTCGCCTACATACAAATGAAAGACCTTATGAGTGTCCACAGTGTAATCGTAAATATATTAGTGCTTCAGGACTTAAAACACATTGGAAAACTGGTAACTGTGTACCAGCTGGTTCTGTAACTGACTTCAATATGTTGTTGGAAAATACCTTGAAAGACTTTGATATGACAAACCCTTCGACTGGTGATAATAGCACAGAAGAGAGTTTAACAGATAAGCAAGGTAGTACTGGTAGTAGTGTTAATACAAGCAACGGCACCAACAGTAACCATAGTGATGATGATGTTGACGAGGATGAGGACATGAAAGACCTTTCACCACTTGATGTCATTAATAATGATGACGATGATGAAGATTCCATGATCACAGAAGATGTTAACTCTAGGATACATTTTTCACCAATATCCAGATTACAAAACTCACCAGATCACCTCCTTGAATCCAGATCACCTACTCAACATCTTGATTCCAAATCACATAAATCACCAGTCCATTATTCTGAATCCAGATCACAGCAATCACCAACTCTTGAATCCAGATCACAGTTATCACCAACTCACTCTCTTGAATCCAGAATGAATGCATTTCCTGAAAACCAGGTGGAATCAAGATCACAAAATTCTCCAGATAACAATTCTCAATCACCATACAGTCCTGATCATCATTTTGAATCCAGAAAACATCATTCTCAAGCTGATTCGGAGGAAGATTCCGGTGTTTGTGAATCAAATGAGCCTCAAGATACCAGATCTCAATCTCAAGATAATTGCCAAAGGGAATATAAAGTTCAAACATCAAGATTTCAAAATATAGGACAATTGATAGCATAAATGTACATTTGTGATATTTATAGCAATATGGTAACTATGAAATTGTTTTACATATGATTAGCAATAATTTATTCCTTCTGGGAGATTTGTGTCTTGCAATATATGTATGTTAATTTAAGTTTTAGCTTCACAAAAATTCTACAATGTAGTTAATAATATATTTTTTATTTGAAATACTTTTAAAATATTGTTTTAATGCAGTTATATTACAAATACATATTTAATCACATTGTCTAATATGATTTGAAAACAATGATTTTTAATTTCTGTTGGAGATAACATATAACTTTAAACATATAACTGTACATAATATTGAAGAATGAAACTTGTATACTTTACTGATATTGTATGGTATATCAAAGAATATTGTAAATTGTTAAATATATTTAAGACATTTTTGTATATATTTGATAGAAATTTAGCTTTTAGAGATGTAGCCATAATTTTTAGATAGCTTTTTAGTGCATTTATTCAACTTTTTTTGTGCCATATTATATTTTCAGTACATGTTTAGATTGACTGCCGTGTGCCTTTTTACACTAATTCATTTTGTTATATTTTGGTATTTTTTACAATATAACAATTATTTTATTCCATGACATGTCAGAATTCATTTCTTGATTATTTGTAATGTACAATACCTATTGTTAGAGGTTTAAGAAAAAATATTAAACGAGTCACAAATTTTTAAAAGGAACACTTTAAATATGATTAATGAAAAAAAACAATAGTGCCTGTTATTAGCTAACACCATTAATTATTTTTGTATTGCAATGAAGTTGTCTGTGTTAATTGTTATAGTATTGCAATAAGTTCATTGTGTATTATGTGACTTGATTCCGTCCTTCAGTTCATAATCAATATTTTTATTATTATTATTATTTCAATCAGTTTGTGAAATCCATTATCCATATTTTATTATACAATTGTAGTTGAGACCAAGGGTCTGATATAGTATTTAAAATTGAACCATCTAACCAAAGACATGTAACCATGATTGTTGTAATAACCCACATATATACAATTTATTTTTATTTATTAAATTTAATTTGTGTATTTTATTTTGTAATCCAGTATATAGTGTTCAGCATTAACTTATAAACTAGGGACCACATTTAACGAGTTTGCTCAATGTATTAATGGTAATATTGTGTGCAATGGATTTATTTGGGATTAATAGCTTTTGAACACTATAAAGTGTTGTTCTTGTAAAAAGAAAATTTGTTTGCTCATATTGTGTATACCAACTGTTTACTTGTTTTGTTTTTGGATGAAATTATAAAATTTAAAAATATAGCTTGTTTGTGTTTTAAGTAAATATTTTTTATAGGCCATTTAAGAAATTTACCAGAGGGTAATACTATGTCATACATATTAAAAAAATATGGTATTCTTCAGGAAAAGCTCTAGTACAATGTTATATGGAACAGGAGCAGAATAATCTGATTTTAAAAGCTGTAGTGAAGAGCCACCCAGCTCTTTATTATAGCAATCTTTACTATTCGTTGGATTGAAATGAAAGAATATTACTATTTGAATAATGGTGTGTTGGTGTGAAATGCAAGTCCACACCCTCGACAAGTCTCTGCCTTTATGATCAGAGGCAGATTTAAGGCTATGATCATAAAGTCTCCTTTAAATGTTAAACACCACCAAAAATTGTTGAACCTACATAAAGTAGGGGAAAGTTTTGGGAACATTTTGTATTCTTTTTTTATTTAATGTTGATATGGTTATTATTCACTGAGATAAAGCCCAATCCTGTTGATAATTCTGAAATTGGACACTGCCGTATAACAAGTTAGGGGGATAAATTCTGTCAAGGGTCTGAAATTGAGTGAGAAAGATGACCAGAACCACAATAGTATAATGTCTTTGTCGTCTATCAATTGGTAGAAAGTGCTATGTGGATACTGAGTGTTGTTTTTCATTGGGGTTACACCACAACCGGTTTTAAAAACCGCTGCTTTTAGGACACATACTCAAATTTCGCACAGAAACAAAGAAACGCCGGGGTTTCTTTTGTGCTTCAAAAAGCAGTGAAAATTCTCTTAAACCGTACAAAGGAAATATGAGTATTACTGCTTAGACTCAAAGCATTATAAAAGGTTGTTAACGAATACATCGTATTTTAAATAGGGTAGAAAGGTTGGGTGTAAGACATGATATTCACATACCCCTTGTGGGGAGATTTACTGATCATAATTTCACCCTTTATAAGGTTCACTGAGCTGAAACTTTCTCGCGGTAAACAGTCTTTCGATAACAAAAAGCCGCAGTTTTACACCAGAAATTTGCCTCCCCAGAAACATTTATCTTTGTCAAAAAAGGCGTTAATATGGAGTTTAGATGACATGTAATGAAAGCTCCATCATCCAATTTCACTTGCTATTTTTACCTTCCTTTTATTTAACGTGTAATCCCACTTTTTTCAGTCTTCCCATAAATATTATATGTATAAAGATTTCACATAATATACATTACAACAATTATTCTTATTGACCTAAATTTTTAGAAAAACGTTATGTCTTTTTGTGGAAAATGATATGAAGTATACTACATTGGTACATTTTACCACTAATGCACACATTTTTCATTGAAGCAGCCGATGGTGGGAACACGTTTAGATGTATTTAATTTTACAGTCGACACAGTGCTGAATTATATGAAACTGCTACTATTACCGCCCTGATAGTCGCTGAATAATTAAAAAATCATGTCGTTGCCATGGCCTCATCACTGTATAAAATAAAATTGACATAATTCTGCACTGATTTTTTAATGTGTGACTTATTCCCGCCACTGGTTCCTGGAATTTCTGTGGGGTAAAAGCACGACCGCGAGAGGCACCCAAACTGCGCATAAACCTGAACCTTCAGCAGCAGTTTGGCTGTGGTTGGAAGAGGGTCGGGGAGTGTTGATTTCTTGTATTTGTGTCTTATCGTAATTTTTTGTTTCGTTACTTGTGTTTTAGACAGGTACGTGTCATGGTGCGTTAATGTCAATTTAAACAAAAATGACACCCGCCTTGATCTGTATACCGTCAAACAATTCATTGGTACTGTAGCCTATTACCTTTGTTTAAAATATATAGACATTTGCCATAAATAATAACATCAATGACAAGTAGTTATAGAAACTCTAGCAAAAAGGGATATTTATAGGTAAACAAAGTCATAATTAAACAAGATAACACGGAGCGTCCCCTTATCTTTTGTTCACACAGGATTGTTCTGTCAGGATTAAGGTGGTTTAATATAGAATCACGGGTTTGAACCTAAGTCCGACTTGATCACTATAATTTTAGTAATCCCTCTGTTGCAATTTAAGGGTCATATTTTATTGGGTTTAACACGCAATCTCTGTTACAGATATCCCAATGCTTATATACTTTGGATGGATATAGGGTTTGAGTTTTCAATTTCCTAATTTTAAGTTACATCCTCTCGCTTGGATTTTCATAGACCCTTTGGTCGACAATAGATCATGGGGTTGTTCATTTCTCCTGGCGTTTGTCAACTATCACGCACCGAAATTTCACAAAGTAAGTTGCTTTACTCGCAGCAGGGGTGGGAACGGGAGTTAGTTCTGTATTCAAGACAAGAATTCGGTTGCGGTTTGACTAAGTATCAGGCTCGGTTAGGTCCCATTTGCAAAGGATTCGGGGGAACAGAATTCGGTTTGGTTCTCGACTTACATCGAAAACATTATACAGTCGGGAATTGAGTTTTAAAAATCTAACTACTTTAAATCGTAAGCAATTTAAACAATGTCTGGTCAAGAATGAACCACGAAATAGATCAAATCTTTTCACAAAGGCAACCGTTGCCACATTGTCGTTGTTTTCAAATTTAATTCTACAATTTAATAAGGATTAGTATAGAATTGGGACATCAAATTCAACAAATTGATATAAATATTTATACACACTTCAAAGATTCCCGCCCTTCTTATAAAAAAATAAGAATCTTTTTTTCAGCTTTCATTGTGCCATGTATGTAAAAGTATTTTGCTGGAGGGCTGGACTCGCTTGACAAGACACATTCTATTAGACACATACAATAATTTTGTGGTTTTTAGTTTCAGAGAAAGATGAAAGTTTTTTACCATTATTTGGCCATTTCGTATCATGGTAATTTCATTGATCGAGTGGAAAAGTTTGTAGGTAATTTAGAAATCTGTAAATAACATCGTATTAACAATAGAGATGGAAGTTATGGCTCACTGATTTGTCGTTCAGCGTTAAATCACACCTTTTCATAATGAAAAGCTATATTTTTTTGTTGAAATATAGATACATTTCTTCCAGCTATATTCAACAAAACTTCTTCTTTCTAAATCAATATGCGTGAAGAGTTCTCAAATTTGCTTTATGTATTCACGCATCGGAAGGGACAAAAGATTCCCATTTTTATACTATACTGATTTTGTGGAACATGTACAATATACACTACACCAAATAAGATTGTTGGTTTTTGCTGTTTAAATTTGAATCCTTTGTCCACGCTCGGCTGCTATTAGGATGAATTTGGTAGATCCATGGCACTCAATATGATTGACCAATGTCATGTCGCGCATTCACTGTGGACGGGGTGGCACTAAACAGAGAATGAAATGTGACTTTAATTTCTCGTCAAAATGACTTTTCGGTTACTTTATTTTTTGAAATTATTATTTTGCAAAACGACACTCAAACTCAAAACTTATATAATATAAACGTATACATTCGCGTAATAATTATGGTGATTTTGATATTAAAAGTCAAAATTGAAGCTAGATACCAGAATCTGTCCACAACTGGCATAACCTGTACCATAGAACAAAGGTCAGTATTAGGTATATTTACATATCAAATATATAACAAATAAAAAGCGTGAAACATATCACATACACTCTTATGATTTATTTCATACGAAAGTCACATGAAAAAAACCTTATAAAAGTTTATAGAGAGCGACAATCTCTCCATTGGGGGTCAATATATAACGACCATTACTCGCGGTTCGTGTGCCTGGGCAGAAAATTAAAGCGCCACCACATTTAACACTTGTCAAAGCAATGATGGCGTAGTGTTGACCACATGTCGAGATAACATTAATAATCGTCTTAATCTAACAAACATCCTGTCAACAAGATAATAATCTCTACTCTCTCTTTCTCAATAACAACTAATTCACGTCTTTAATCTAATCACTGAGTAATATACTGACCATAGATCATCTATCATCAACGTCAGTGACCTACGGCCCTGCCCCATTAACTGTTACAGGTGGAAGCACAGTCCATCAACCACTGCGGTTCTGTTCAATACTAGACCCGATCCATAACGATCCCGGTAACCCCAGGGTTCCTGATAACCCGCCACGCCTCTATACAATACGCAGAAGTGAAATCGCGGCAGGTTCCCGTCACATCATCCATCTTTGTTACAAAATGTTTTTATGGCTTTGTGTCAATATGATTCTGATACAAGTGAAAAGGTACGATAATATTTCATTTTTTGACACTTGTACAACCAAATTCTTTTTAAAA
This sequence comes from Patella caerulea, assembly GCA_036850965.1. Taxonomy (NCBI): domain Eukaryota; kingdom Metazoa; phylum Mollusca; class Gastropoda; family Patellidae; genus Patella; species Patella caerulea. Next base: position 32,110,862 of record JAZGQO010000014.1, on the reverse strand, counting down.
AATGAACAAATTACATTTCAGCATGTCATATGGTCGTCAAGAAGTGATTTCACAGCGGGATGTTGGATAATTCGCGATTATCATAATATTAAGAATCGTATATCTTTGGGGAAAAGCTTAACAACAAACTTAATCCAGTTATTCAGTAGATGGTGTCATATTTTGTTCACCAGCTATTACGCGCCTAATTAAGCGTACAGAAAATTTATCTAAGTCGTCATTATCAAATAGTAGGAAAAGGTGTAATCTATCGATGTCTCTAACAAGCAAGCAATTGGAATTAAAATTAGTAAGATATAGGAATGATTTTACTGAAATTGGTTGTGTGCTATGTGTAAAGTCGCCAATTTCAGATGAGAAACCCATGTTTCTGGGGGTAGTTCAAATAGATACAGGATCATTCTTTCCCGAAATTCTGTTTTAAAACTCTAAAAGTTAAAAAATATAGTTAATTCGCTAAGGAACGAATATTATTCGGTTTAATTTCTCGTCAACACAATACTCTGGTCATCTTGAAATAAAAGATAAATTCTGTATGGCTATGTGAGTATGTGTGCAATATAAGATATACATAAATTTCTCTGGACTGTTGGTGTGCAATACAAGATTTGCATAATTTCCCCAGAAATTGGTTTCGTTAGGTGCAGGGATATTTTTCATTCCATTCGATTGGGTAATGAATACCTTTGCATTCTAAAATATGAAACTTTTTCACCTTTGAAGAGACGGATGCATGGTTGGTGGGTGGCTGGTATTTTAAGAATCTGGTCACAAAGTCATAGGCGTGTGCGGAGCCTCCGTGGTATGGGGTTTGATATCAATGTCCTTGCATTTGAGGCCATTTCTGAAGGAAATTTACTTTTTTAAATAAATAGTCTCTCTCTTATATAGCCTCCACATTGGCTCCATACATTTCATCCCAACCACGCGATGTGTAATACATGTAATGCTACCGATGCAAATGTAATGCAACATTATCTATTTATATCTGACGATGAAAAGATGAGCATGCAATCCATTAAAAACATCATGATAACTATTATTAATACATTCATTATTAATTTATTACATAATCGCAAAAATGCAAGTATGTACCTATAGTTGACAAAACGACGAATATTTATAAAGAATAGAACCGTTGTTTTTTCTTTTTCAATTTTTTAATGGTGATTCAACCGTTTCATTTATGCCTCCTTGACTTCGTAAGTGGGGGAAGCGCAGGTGTCAGTACTTTGTCTCGATGAACTTTTTCTGAGGAATCTCTTCTACCAATTTGTGAAATGTGAAATCTTTGTGAAGACATTTATCAAATAGAATCATGTGTATAAAGTAAGTAGTTATACTGATAATATGCTAATTACTAGTTTACTAACTATCAGTACTATCAAGCAGATTCATATGAACATACATTTTATACATCGCTACAAATCTTAGAAGAAAAAACTATCCCATGGAAAGTATGGGTTTGCCGAAAGTTAAAAGAACTTCTATCAGCGGTATTCTTTAATCTCGTATCTATATAATGATGTCCACTAAAGATCAGTCTGTGGCTCTTAGAGTGGCGTCGGGCAGTAGGGTGCTTCCCAGGTTCTTTTACTACCAGAAACTCATTTGACTATTTAAATCTCTTAATGTCTTAAATACGTCATGTAAATCATATCAGAGACAGTTAGTGTTTTTCAACATGTATGTTTTATGATATCAGGTGAAAGATAACCTAAAATATATTAAATGAGATTTGAGAAATCAGAAGGAGGCAGTTTCATTTGGTTTTCAGTTCAGTTCTCAGATAATGAGCAAAACCACACATTTCCGGACTGTTCTTTTAGTTGTATGTTTATCTGATTTAAATGTAGACTACATGTCAACCTGCATCAGGTACTGGTGTAAACTTCTACATATGCCGATCGAGAGGTACCCTAAACAGGTTTACCTTATGCTTAAGAAATTAGATTTAGCAGGCCGTAAAACCTGGGTCTCAAACATTAGATTACTGCTGTATTCTCTTGGATTTGCTTATGTATTTAATGTAGAAATAATTGGTGATACTAATAACTTTATTGGAATCTTTAAGCAGAGGTTACGAGATATTAACATACAAGAATGGTCGATACGTCTAAACAGCTCTGAGAGCTTAAAAGAGTATAGACACTATAAGCATGAATTATGTCAAGAATATTACCTGTCTTTTAACGTCAAAATGGCATACAGGCGAAATATAACTCGCTTACGATTAAATCAATTACCACTAGCGACCAATCAACATCGTTTACGTATTAAAAATTCATCACTATGTCCAATATGTAAGATGGCTGACGAAGATACTTACCATTTTTTATTTGACTGTCCAGCTTATGAATCATTAAGGAATCAGTATATGCCTGTTAAATTTGCTAAAGGGTATTATGATCAAAATCGATTTTACCAGTTGTGCACAACTAAGAATTTAGATTTCATTGTTGCCATTGCTTCGTATATAGAGAAGGCTTTATTGGTAAGAGAATTTAAAGTAACTCCGCCATTGAAAAAAACATGAACATTATTAATGTATACATGTATGTATGTTCTCCGTATTGCAAATATATACAATTGTCAAAACAAATGTCACTGTATTATGGGTCAATGACCTGATATACTGAATAAAGATTATTATTATTATGTTTATCTGACGTTGTTGGTGTTGTTTGTTTGTTTTGGGGTTTTTGTGTGTGCGTTTTTGTGGGGTGGGGTGAAATTATATCGGTCTGTAAAGCAAAAAAGAAAGTATGATTAATATTGTGAAAATCGTATAGATAAACACAAATACATAACATTTTCTTCCGAAATTTTATATAAAATTAAGAGCGCAATTTTCTGCTAAATTTTTCATTTCATATCATTAGCAATGTGGTAATAATGATTTATCAAAAATGAAAAGGTTTACCAATCAAGAAAGGTCGGACATCATGCTGTCGTTATGGTTACAGGCTATCGCCAGCTAATCACCTGTTTATCAGGACTCTGTGGGACATTTCCTTCTCTCCCGTTAAATTATGATTAGAGCAAAATGTTGCCAACTATCACATCAACGTGGCCTTTCCATGCAGGTATTAGGACGGTCAGGCTAGACTTATTCCATATTAAACCTTTCGCGCTATCTTTATTACCGTCTGACATTGAGAAACGGCCCGGCGCTCCTTACAGACGCCTACTGCCCCTCTGAATTATCAGCTTCTGTTTCTACTATCAACTGATAATAAATGCACAGTTTTGCCCACTGTTGTAGCGAAGTTTTATTGTGTAGTAACATGGGACATGTACGAGACAGGGTAGGCTTTCTACGAACACCTGGAATGGGCTAGTATAGATGTTGTCCAATGGCGAGTTCACTGTCTGCTTTATTATTAAGCAACATGAAACCACAGTTTTACAGAATCAAAAAAGCGCCTGAAATTAACTACACTGCAGTCTACACAAATGATAATTGCTATTTTTCAAAGTATCAACGTGTGAGGTCTTGCAAAAATACTTTTCGTATCATAATTTGATCTGTGCGACTTTCACAGGTCTTATTAAAGGTTGACTTTGTTGAAACATGTTAGAATATCAGTAGTCTCAATCTTGACATTTTTCAATAAAAAAGATTTAATTTATGGCATAAGCGGCGCTGGATGAAACTTTCTAGGCATTTTTTAAAAACATATTGAATTTCATATATTAAATTTCATTTCGGTAATGGGTGGTAATGTAAGCGTGTTTTTATAAATGAAATAAGCGAACAAATTTGTTTTGTACTTATGCATGATAATGAAAAAGGAGAAAATCTGAAGAGGGTGATCCTGCGTCCTCATTCAGTGGCGGCGCCAAAGGGCGTGGTGGCGAATGACATTTGTCCTTCCATAAATTTGGTCTCCTTCCCTCTGTTTTCCACACCCCCAATATTTTCAAAAATACAAAAAAAAATAGTTGTGATAAATACATGTCCACTCAGTCACAGACTTGCATGTTGTTTAGTCCGGGTGATTTCTTACCGAACTCATCACTTTGAGTCACTTGACAGCCCCACTCTATTCGGGTAAGTTAGTGATTAGGCGAAAGACAATATCTGGTCAGTTCTATTTTTCTCGATGACCAGTGTCTGAAATACTGCTAGGCTGCATTTTCGGTAGTTTATTTTTCAGAATATCAAGGCGAAAATATTCATTCACTTTGATTCACCCACTCCCTTCGTTTGACATTTTCTTCTCTGGTCGGATAAAGTAGTGATCAGGTAACATGTTGACAATCGGTGATGAATACTTCCAGAGTGCATTTCCGACAGTCCATTTTTCAAAATTTTCTAGGGGAGATCCCTCATACCCTCCGTATGGGTTAGCTACTTTCGCGCTCCTGGGGGAGCGGGGTGGGGGTTCGTCGAGATTTTCCAGTCCGATCGTTTGACACCTTTCACTGTGATCGGATAAAATAGTGGTCAGGCGACAGGCGGTATCTGATCAAATCTATTTATAATCTCAGTGCCTGAAATACTGCCAGATTGCATTTCCAGCTGTCTGTTTTACAAAAAATGTTGCCTCCGTCTCCCGCAACCCTCGTTAAAGCTCGCGCCTTTGCCGCCTTAACCTTGGAGTTTGCCCCAGCTTTGCCCCTCCAACCACCCGCGGCTAACGCCGCCACTGTCGTCATTATGTAAGGTAAACAATCAACATACCGCTTAACCCCTTGATCCTTGGATCTAATTGATAGTTTCAAACTATTTAGTTACTCTTGGATTTTACTTTTTTCGTTGATGAGCATTATTTCATGGTGTTTCGCAAGCCCTTATCGATATATTTTTAATGTGCTTATTTTGATTTGTTCGAAATGAATACTGTACCTTAGTGTGTCAAGTGATGGATTTACCTGTAGTTGAATTATTTTTATAAGCCTTTCTTACACGCACTGTAGTCTTAACATTCTTCACCATTTTCGATTTTGCTCATCGGACTAGCTCCTATTTGACTGATTCCATCGAACCCTTTATTGACATATTCTCACATAATACCCCAACTGATGTTGATTTTCAAGTGAAGAGGCTTCTATAATTATTACAAAAAGCAACCCTTCGGGGTTTCAGTGGCCATGTCACCTCAATAATTTAATGGATTTGAACCGAATATCACTGGAATAAGAACGTCAAAGGTCAAAGTCGTACATGTATATTGAATTACATACATGTATTTCGAATATCGCGAAAACCCTACAGTTACCACCATTTAGGGTTACTCTGTTTAGGCTGATCCAAGCTACAGTTTAACCATTTCAGCTAGTTGTTACTACAAAACTAAAATCAAACCCACCAAAATGAACTGATTAAAAATTATAATTTTCCTTGCATTTCAAGACAAATCCACTGAAGATTTGCAATGACCGAATATGCGCGACTTATGATAATAGCCAATGATAATCGACAAACAAGAGATATAGCCAACATTTTGGTTATCACTATTCATTTCACGATATGAAATATCAAAGGTGTGCGAATTGTTCAATGTATCCATATCCAGGGATTTGAGCCACTCGAAATTCCGTGAAAATACTTATAATTGTAGACTTAAAATACGGAGGAAGTCGATCCAGTAAGCCAATCTTTTAATATCATACATTGTAAACAACACATAACACTATCACTTAAAAAAATACGATGTAAACACTTTCCCAGGAGGTTCGAATTTTACTCAAATAAATAGATGAAATAGAACCTTATGTATTTTTACCTGTAGTAGAGGGCCAAAGTTTAAAATTATTTATGGGTTGATGCGATAAATAGTATATGTGGTATTAAACTGTGGGGTGAGACAAGGCTATCAATTATCGCCTATTGTATTCACTTTTATCTTCAATGATACTGTAAATACGGTTTATATTAGTTAGGAAGGCGGGAAGGTGCGCTTTAATCTGTTTACTTATAAAGTCACAAGATATGTATTACTATTGCGAAACTGTATTTTTAAATGGGAACTCTTTGGCGATTGCCGCTGATAGGACAGCTAATAGTATGTGTTGTGGTACTGTGTATTTAAATCATAGTATAGTGGCACGGTTAGTGATCTATGGATCTGGGAATATCTTAAACCCAGTAGGTCGGAATTCTGAAATCCAGGTCCATACTATTGATATTATAGCAAAGAGGCGTTTTTTCACAAAGCAGGATACATGTATTATTATATTATTTCTAGAACACAAGATTCAATTGTTGTATTTAAACCACCGAGTGGGTGACAATGCTGGTGGCATATTGGTGTACTCAGATAATAGACTAATAAATCTTTGTTGTACTTTTGTATTTCGAGTTGTCGTAAAATGGCTGTGTGCTTTCAATATGCAACCATAGTCTATGTGTAAGGAACCGGTTAAGAGATACAGAGACATTACAGTTTACGTTACTCCAAGCAAAACGATATTTGTTTTGTTTCTCTTTTCATTTTTGTAATCCGGTGATTAATTTTAATATGATATGACACAAGTCAATGTAGCTTAGTCAGTCTGGTTTCACAACTGCGAAACTAGATACACATCTTTTAAGTTTGTCATCCATATCGGTCAGTTCACATATTTTATTCCGTTTTAAAGATTTTATTAAGAATGTATAAAGATTGTTTGACAGTTTTTAAAGGACCTGAACTGAAATGGGATTTAATGTTTCTGCATCAACCGACTAATGAAGACGGTGCTTTTAAAGCAAAAGCAAATCATTATTGTTTTAAAAGGTTTTTTTTTTTTTTTGAAAAGCCTGTTACCGAAATTCAATATCAGAATTATGGTCATTGACTCCGTTACACGTTGCATGCTCTTCGCGGCAAATTTCTTTCTGTTATGTCATCGACGGTCGAATGTGACAATTCCGTTGTATCGTAAGACTGTTATCAATGGTTCTTTGGTGCTAGTGTATCATACGTGTCCTCCCAATTTACAGTTATCTCGCGTTCCTCCCGTACTTCTTTTCCCAAAACACGAAATGCTTAATCGGCGTGAAGGTTGCACGTTTATGAATAGTGATATCACTCATGATTAGAAATTGTATGTCATATTGAACTGTGTAAGGAAGTGACGATATTTCACCTCTGATACCCATCAAAATTATAAACAACCATCTACTAATAAACAACAGAATGGGTATTAAAAGAAACAGGTATTATTAATCCAAAGGGAAGAGACTAAAATACAGTTCCCTATTGAAAAAAACAGTTATAAAACCGGTAAAAGCTAATTAAGTTGTACTGTAATGTTTAATCCTTTCCTTTTGTTAGTGAATGGGTAACGGTTGTTTTCAAGATATTTGATATTCACGTATTAAGGTTACGGAAACCAATAGATTTATGAAATATGAAATCTTTATGTAACCCCTGACTTTGGTGTATTATATTTTCTTACATATTTATAAAACAGTCTTCAAAAATGATGATGTAGCTATATCCCTATTGAAATCAGTTGACAGAGTATGAAAAGCGCGTGATTGTATTTTGATAAAGATTCTATGTTGTTTTTCATTTTTCCTCATTTATATTTTCCTCGTCGGGATTTGATTGATTCAACTGTAACGGTAAATGTTAAATTAGCTGGATGTTTTACATTGTGATAGAAATGATAAACTCGTGTTACAGATTAATTCGTCATTACTTAACAGATTATATATCACATGCTTTCAGATTAACTACATCGGTCCACAAACAACAGTCTTGCTGTGAAATACCCTGGGTTGAAACGGACGTTAAGCGCGACGATCTGGCTAACTAAAACACAGATTAATAATTCATATAAGACTTATTAATAATGTAAAATAAATATTGAACTGGTTACTGGATAGGCATATTGCTTATCCTATAGTTTCAATCTGATTCTTTTAGACTAAAGTTTTCCTGTTGTCGAATCGGGTTTTTTATCATCAAACTGTAGCTCAAAAACTATATGACAGTTGCAGGAAAAAAGTGTTTCTGTTGTTCAGATTGATTTCTCTATACAGAGATTAGGGTCATAATACGTAATCAATATCATTTGTAATCGATAAAATCGATAGCACTAATAACATGGCTTTCCAAAGATATAAGCAGAAATCCTCATCGGTCACAATGGCGAACCTTGTATCCCACCCCTTCTATGCTGAATAGAACTTTAGATCTTCATTCTTCGGAGATCATTCTCCCCAATCGATAAAATAGATAAGAAATCGCGACAGAACATTTTCAGTTAAATTGTGACTTATACCGAATCCGCCTTGCATTGAAAATGTTTAATTTATTCGAGTTATATGCACTAGTTATTAATCAAAGCTTTTCTTTCTGTAAAAATCATTGTTAACTGTAAACATGGTGTACGTGGTGTACAAATGAATTCTTAGAATTAAAAACGAGTTTAACGAAAATGTTGATTATTTTTGCATATGTACATGTATTTTGACGTAAACGAACGGGTAATACGTGCGAGAATGGTATAAACTTTTTATGATCTTTATTAACAATATAATGTCTTTTCGGGATGTTACCGTTGGGAGCTGTATTATTACCTTGAGTTTTAAGTGTTTTCAATTCTAGAAATGAATTCAGCCGCGCCGTTATTACATTTTTATGCTGATGAAGTAGCTTTTCACGAAAAAGAAAAGGTGCATTTCATGGTATTTCACTACGCACACGTGCGTATAGCTGGATATCACATGACCATTTTGTTTTCGTAAATCTGATAAAAATTTAGATTTCAAAACAAATAAAAGCACAATAAATTGTGAAATGGATACCTATAAAATGTCTTTAATGGAATGTGGCACGTACCATCTTATATAAAACGCTCATTTGTTTAATTCTTTTGTTTGAAGAAGTAGATGTGGGGCTGATAGATACCTGTATAGGGTGATTAGAAGTTTTAAGTGCCCACGTGTGCTTTACGAAATAAGAATACTCAAATTAAATATACATATAATAAATAAACTAATATAAAAATAAGACACAGCCTACATGACGTATGCATTTGAATCGGCATTCATACTAAGTGCAAGCAAACCGATAAGACAAGACAAACAGCGCAGACATTGCAAGAAATAAAAAAAAACATAACATACTCCAAGTCAATCGATCCGTACACAATTCGCTAACAGACAAGGCATCATTTTAAGATTTCGTTGTTATGTCGAACCAGTGGGGACTTTTACATAAAATGAACGATTAACAATGAGAGAGAGAGAGAGAGAGAGAGAGAATGGGGTTTAACGTCTAATCGACAAAACTGTGTCATTTCGAGACTAACGTATTGTTTAATTTTATTTCAATAGTTTGCTTGCGCGTAGGGGTCTTTAGCAGTGTGAGGACAGGCGCGGATCCAGGGGAAGGCCCTGGGACCGTGCACACCCCCCCCCCCTCCCCGTCAGCCCCAATGTGACATAGTTGATTTTCGTTTTCGTTTGCTTTGTTATTATTGTAGTTCACATATCTGCTCTTTAATAGATGATATAAACATGATTTTCACATTATCTCCACTGGGGACTACACCACACCTGGTTATTACCGTTTGCTCTAATGTATGGCCCCTCCCTCGACAAAATCCTGGTTCGAGTCCTGGAGGAGTACCCGGAGGAAATCCACGAGGCTGGACAGGCGACCCAAATCCTTGCCACGTATGCCACGTACAACCTGTGATTTGAAGCCACGCCAGTTGACTCAATGGCAGGCCGTAAAATACAGCGCGCGCACGCTAACCATTCGGCCACCCATCCATCCAACATTATATCTAGAGTATTTTGAATTGAACTCTAAGAAAAATGGACAATATAGATTATACAATACAGAATAACGTGAGGTGACAGTTTGGTGTGGGTTATTAACCTAGCAGAAAAATTTTCGCTGTTCTTGTAGTCTATATATAAATGATCAAGCACCAACAGGGGGCAAAGAATAGAGTAATAGAGTCCCCATGTGACATATAATTTGATCAAAGGTTTTCTTGCATATCATGATCAATCTTTTAACCTGGCTAATTTTTCTTGTATAATATAAAGTAACACTTACAGGCATTATTTATCTGAGCTTCTACACTCATAATTATGGTCGTTGAACAAAACGCAAATATTTCTTATGGAAGCCTTGTGTGGCCATTTAATAATCTCGAAAATTCTATGAGCGAGAAGTCGAGGAAACAGGACGAGAAGTCGAAAGTCTTGCGCTCGACTCTTAGTTTAGCTCCCTTGTATGTTGAATGGTAATTTATAAATCATTTGATAACTTTAATTGCTTTGTGGGCATGAGCCGATATATCAAAGACTTCATCAAAGAGTGAAAGTTTTTTTTTTTAATTAAAAATAACTACCCCTATGCTTTCTGTCTTTTAGACTTTTTACGGTATGAAACTTTGAAACTGTTCAATGCGTTTTCGTGGAAAATATGTTTTTTAATTTATACATATACAGTTTATTTGTCATTCAAAACGTTACAACAAACTCTCACTCACTTCTGCAAACATATATTATATTATGGCTGTTTCTTAATTGGGGGTCATCGCCTGTTTTCCGATTTAAAACGGATTTAATCTGTTTTAATATGAAAACGCGGTGACAAAACATTGCCTATAACTGCTTTTCAATCACTAACAGAATGGTTGACTTTGGGTGCTGAAACTGATAATTTGGATATTTTTAAATAATAATTCAGCTTTGCCAGGTGAGCTACGATGTCGTCACTAGGATAAAGTTCGATATTAATGGGATTTGTTTATTTGTATGTTTTTTTTTAAAGCGCTCAGGGAGTGGGTGTTTTCGCGACAAATCTTGTCCTGTCGATTTTGTTGATGTATATGTAAGTAATCCGTGTAATAGGGCTAGATTCAAGATTAGATACAAGACTAGATTCAAGAGTATATCAAAGTTTACCGTACTTCAATAAATTTTACTGTATGTCATCAAATCAATTAAATCGCAATAAACGGATGCAGGCTTTATAAACAATGTCAGATTCGTAAAGAAAACAAGAAAATCGGGGGGGGGGGTGTCTTGTCTCTTGTCTATAAAAGCTTTAATGTTTAAGAAAAATGACATAAATAGAAGTCTCTACAAGAAATGATGTGATAATTAACGCGGGAAGAGGAGAAGTTGAAATCGGGATTATAAAATGGACGCAAACTGTTTCTAAAGTTTCTGGAAGTCACCAACCAAAATCAGCATATTGTAAGTAAATCTTTTGTTATATTTAGTTGTTGTTTGTAGCCAATATATATACTCTGCTTTGTGAGAAGAAGACAACATACAAAGGATATAATATGCATACATATAAATATAAAATTTATATAAAAATATATTTTTTATTTAGTTTTTTATTTGTTTCATGAACTCTCTTTTAAACGGTCATGGCCATGTTTTAGATGCGCTAGGTTGCATTAACAAAACACTGAAGCATCATAAGCTGTCAAATCCATTTTCTCACGTAAACATAATCAACAAAAAGTAGGATTAAGTAGGATTAAAACGGAATTCAGAGGATTTTAATGACGGTTGAATGCACTTTTGTTAACATTGGGGAACCTGCGGGGGTAAAATGTGGAGCTTGAATATTTCTCTTTTTTGTAACAAAATATTAGTTCCCCTTTCCTCGCCTTTTTATAAATTTTGAAAGACGGATTAAATTTATGATGAAGATGAATAAACCTTCGAAAAGTTAGCGGGGTCAGTTATTTTAAAAAAGATCTTGAGGAGAGGCTTGGGGATCTTCAAATAAACATGTATCAAATTATCGTCTTAATTTCTCTCAAAAGACTGTTGAATACAGGTTTATAGGTAAAATAAATATATTGTATAAAGAACTGAAGTTTACCAAACATATTTTACTTATATACCTACAAGTTATATCATGTTGTTACTAGTGTATAGACTATGATAATAGATTACTTATCGTTTCTATTGTAGGTAGATTTAACATCGATTCAATAGGGTTATTTTATGACACGTCTACACTATCAAAGAGCTAACCCACACACTCAATTACATTTAAGTAGGGAATCATCTTTCAATAATGTTCTTTAAAACTAGTGATAAAGTATCGAATCTTCTGGATGGGGAGATTAAGTGAAGTAATTAAAAAAACTTATCGAATTATATAGTTAATTCCAGGTGGCTTTCAAGTGTAATTCGGCTGTCACCCTCTTGTCGATAATGTCTCGTAAACGACAGCAATGAAACGTCTTGTAAATCCGCTAATACAGAATTAAAGGTTGTCATAGGTGAAACGGTATAACGGTAAACCACCACTCACCGAGTAGATTGGATGATAACAGACTCATGAATACTAACTTAATAGTATTATAGTAGCATAAAGTACATCACTTGACAGCATGATCATACAAGTTAATAGACTCACTATTGTAAAATCATATAATTCAATTTAACTCCATGGTAAACTATATATCAAGATCTTCTCCATCTCAAATTACAATGATACACAAATTCTTGGGAATTCAGCCCGAACAGAATATGAATACAAAAAAAAGAAGTTAATTTTTCATTTTATTCTTAGGTGATTAGATCTCTTTGATTTGCGTTAATATTAAAATAGACGACTTGGATGTGGATGTTGATTTGTTCAGTGTGGTTTGAAAATTAGTTTTTGTTGCAATTTTAACATCTAACAAAGAGTTTTAACTAATTTTTGGCTCCACTGTCATCTCCGTAAGACAACATTGAAACTAGATTAGTAAACAGGGGGTGCTCACTATAATCCGCGGGATCACCAGTCTGCGTGTTGGTTAATCCGCCGATATCTATATTAGGGTTAGGCTTGGGTTAGGGTCCATTAGTACACCGATATCTATTATTCGAGTTAGAGTTGGGTTTATTGATACCCATATTTATAATATTTCTTGTAGCGGCGGACTAGTACACCCGCGGACAACTGCACCCACGGACTAGTGAACTCCTCTCAGTATACAAACCAACTTGACAAGAAAAATATAATCCTATATAGGCCATATCTAAATAACACAACATATAAACACATGAAAAATCCCCTATTTTAAACATAATTCAGTGATGCTTAGCTCCTTTAAATTATCATCCAAATTTTTGACTCAATTCTTGATTTCTAAAGTTTATGGTAAAACCACCAATTTTGAAATAATTCTGGGTTTTTATTTATTTCTTTTATATCAATAACACGAGATCAAATAAATAGAAACAGATCAATTCAAGAAAAATTCTTAAATTTCAAAATAAACATACCTAAGTAAATTCCTGAGATAATTTCTAAGTTTTAAGAAAGATCCTCTAATTTTAAGATAAATTTTCTAATTTTAAGGTCTATCACCTTATCATCGAAATATCTGAATTTCAAATCTGAAGATAAAACCACATATCTTTTTTAAAAAATCAATTTCTTGCTGATTTTTTCTAAATATATGAGGTCAAATAAAAGCTATATGTTGTTAAGATAAATTTATTGTTTATGATAAATTCTACTGTTTTAAGATAAATTATATTGTTTTAAGATACTTTCTCGGGTTTATTTTTAGTTTTCAGAGGAATTCTCCAGTTTTAGATAAATAATATTTTAGTTTAAAGATAAATTCTCAAGTTTTAAGGGGACCCAGTGTGACTAAAATTGTATGACGTGGCTCTCTAACCTAACCCGAATAATATAAGATAAATTCTCTAGAAGGGTACCCCAATGTGGCTCAAATTTTAAGAGGTAGCTCTCTAACCCGAATATAAGATAAATTCTCAAGCTTCGAAATACGGAACTAGACATGATTATTGTATGGTAAATTCCTAAAACGTATGACGAATTCCTAAATCTCATGATAAATTCATACATTTTATGATTGCTTCCTACATATTATGATAAATTCCTGCATTATAAGATAAATTCTTATATTTTATGTTAAATTTCTAAATTTAATAATACACTTTATGATAAATTTTACATTTCATGATACACTTTATGATAAATTCAATTCAAATACACTTTATGATCAATTCAAACAATTTATGATACATTTTATGATACATTTAATGAAAAATGCCCACTGCCATGTTCAGTCTGATTGAAATACATATCTATATTTCGTTTCGTTTTTTTTTTATACTTTCGGTGACCCCCACAACAGGAAGATCTGGGAGAACGCTAGATCGGAGACGGTCCTACGCATTTTAGCACATATGACGTCATATATAGATTATGGGTTAGGGTTAGGGTAAGGGTTAGGACCTGTAGATTTGGTCAAAGTCCCGAGATGTAAACAGGGCTAGCCCTAACCCTAACCCATGATCAAACCTAACCCTTACCCTAACCCACAATTCACATATTACGTCACAATTTGCGTAGGACCGTCTCCGATCTAGCGTTCTCCGAAGATCTGACCAGTTGTAATGGGAGATCGTGCCAGGGGTCACACGAATTTTGGCCATGACGCCAGACATTGATTAATCAATCAGCGTTGACGTTTTTAGGGCATTACCCACAGTTCCATACAGTGCACGCTAAGAACTCGCCGTAACAGACCGTTTCATTGGCTATAATTCCCCACATCAATTAAAACGACTGATACATTACAACTAGTGTGTGAAGACAAGCAAAATGAAACTTTGAACAATAAAAAGCGAAACGAAATAGGATCTGCATTTTAATCAGATTGTGCCAAATTATATATCATTCTGAATTTTCATTATACTGCAGTTTAGTATTTAAAGATTGAATCTTAAATTATAGTCAAATTCTTAAAAATTCTTGCAGTATTATAGTTATTGAAATTAATAATAAATCTCCTTTGTAAATCTTTATCGTTGTTTCTTTTCTTTGAATTTAAGTCGTTAAGACAATTTTTTCACTATAAGTTGATTAAATTCATTATTAACACAGTTACTTTTATCATTAAGACGGTTTCTTCAATATTAATCGAGATTCTAATGGCAGTTACGACAGTTTAATGCTCGTGAATAATTCCATTGCATTTCTAAAACGTCACTTAATGTAAACAAACATTCTTTTCGTAGCCAACTTATTTAGAAACTGTAATCTCTAAACACTGTGAAATGAAGAGGTTTGTAAGATTCCTAAAGTTTGAAGATGACCATTATATAATATTTTGTAGGCCTAACATCGTGCTGATACTAGCCGTGTGTGTTTTTTTTTTTTTTTTTAATATAAATTAATAACGACATTGCTACTTTAAATAAATACAATGATTAGTGTTGTAGATATAGACAATCAGTACAAATATATAACTGTACTTAAGAGCCCTGAAAGGTACTGGCTGAACTTGAAGATTATTCGCTGTACGGGGGTAGATTAACGGTGCGCATCAATATTTCTCTCCAAAGCTTCTTCCTTACAATTATATAATTACTTGTCTCTGTTGACACAATAAAATCATTGTCTGACATTATATCAGAGTTTGTATCACTGTGAAGATGTCGTATTCGTCACAACCTTTCTCCTTCTTGTAATTTTAAACCTTTATTATCGGTTATGTTGGTGTAATATATATTAAATAATATGCTAGTATAATTTGTGCTATTGTATCTATAGGTCCGTAGTCTACGATTATCAGCCTTGTGTGAAATCTCTAGTAGTGACACATAACCTAACGATGTCCTATCCTCATTCATATAAGCCCCAAGAATACCTTTCATACAAATCCTCCAAAAATGACCGAGAAATTAAAGATTAATTCCCAATGAAACCGCGGAAACTTTACTCCTGTCACAAATCTACATTTCTCACTATAATCCTACAGACAACACGCTATCTCTCATGTCTTTCCCTAATTACTGCTCTTGAGGTAACAGATTCTCGCGAAGCTGGTCGAAATTGCTCTTCTATTATCTGGCAAGGGAAGTTCTTATGGAAAAAAGCGTACCTTTCACCGTAAAATGACAAGTTAGAAACTAATTTAATCTATGTTCCGATCTTATCGAAATTGAAACATCCGGCCGACGATATATACGTATCCATTTTAATTATTTTCTTTTGTAACCCTTTTTTTATTAACTTAATTTCATCGAAAGATTTTTTTTCAAGCATTGTATTATATTATTGGTATTACTTTCCACAAGATTCAATGTCATGGTTTGAGTCAGTTTAATCTATTTCTACAATTGATATTAAGATAACAGGGCGGGACCACGTGTCCTATACTGTCGGGTAAAAATAATGGAATCCTTTCACATCCCTTAAGTTGCTAAATAGGTTACTTACTAACTAAAGCAGATGCGGTGTCAGATGAAATGAAATGAAATGGGGTTTAACGTCCTACTGTTTCTGGGCTAATAAAGGCGGGCATACGCCATATCTTGCACTATATCTGTTCTACTGTATTGTTGTGCATTATGATAATTATAAAAATCCTTGTTGAATAACTTATTCTGTCAGATTTATTCCATTTCATTTTTTATGGGTAGTTTGTAATCTATTCATAGAGTATGGCTGATCTCTAAGCTTATCTTGTAAAGTAAAACCTAAGTATTAATATTATATTACGTCAATTGGTATTGATCCTGTATTTAGAAACATGCCACGGGCAATATGTATGTTGGATTTGCCTTAAACCTAAAACTTAGTACGCAATTTAAAAACTCATAAAACAGGTCTGTTCTGCTGAAAGTTAATTCTGTATATCTAAAGGTATTCGTATTATATACCAAACATTCTGAAAATGGACTGAAAAACATGGTTTAAGATACAGCACAAAATCATAGATTATTTAAATAGGTGTGAAATGAATGGTCGATAAAAATATTAATATTTTTGCTCATTAAAACGATAGACGAGTCGTGTGATTCTTTGACGTAGGACAGCCTACTATATCACCAGCGTGCTTGGTCAGAATTTTAATAGACATTAAAATTAATGTCAAAAACAGTGTATTGTTGTGAGCAGACAGCAACTCACAGATGCCTGTAATAGCAAACAAGGGTCACTTTTAGTTATTGTCTCCAATTCTTTTAACTTAGAACCCGAAAAGAAATAAAGAAAGTTATCGTAAAAATTCATCTTATAGATTGTTATCAATATATTATAGCATATTTCAGTAGAATATATTTATAAAGGCACACAGTAGTTTATAAAGAAACTCTTATCAGACGAAAGTGGCCATTGATCTTGTACAGATTTTACACTGAAAAGTACATTGATAATTTTCTCCTTCACAACTCATTAAAACTAGCCAGCAAAGCGTCGTTATTCATGGCGGCCTTTATGTTGCTACAGTATCTGTTATTTTACGAACCATTGAAACTCTGCTGTTACTTTTGAATGCTTTCAAAATATCCAAAGAATAAAGTGGTCGGGATGTTATGGGTTTGGACACGGTTATATAAACTTATTGTCGGGGAAAATTCAAGCATGGAAGTCAGTTGGAATGAATATTGCGTGTGGTTAACGTATGTGTGTCATTTAATACAGGATGGATTGTATCCGGAAAAGCTTATTTAATGAAAAGAGTGTAAAAAAAATCGTTTGACCTGGTTATATTTGTTACTTCTCGGGACTGGGATTAACGTTGACTTAAGTCCCGTGGAAGTTGTGTGGTTTGAGAATTGGGCTCTCGACTTTGGTGGTTTCGATTCACATCCCTGTGTCGCGGTTTAATTCATTTTGCTTGTTAACTTACTTTTGTTTAGTTCCGAAATAAGCGACATTAACGTCGAAATGTTTACAAGTAAACTGTTAGAGAGTGATTAGTAAAGAAGAACAATATAAGAGTATGTAATAAAGTATTTTAACGAAGAACTCAAAGAGGGAGAGAGGGGTCTTTAGCAGTGGGAGGAAACCTGGGAAAACCCTCGAGGTTTGAAGGCGTCCCTACTCCTTGTCACGTACAGGTGGGGAATCAAAACCACGCCACCTGACTCAATGACAGACCATCTAATCAAACGCGCACACGTTGTTAAATGGAAAAATCTGAAGCTTATACGGGCCAATCAATTCCACTACTTGCATGTACGGAAAGGGTTTGTGTGAATAATGGTGACCAAACAGATACCTAAGCAAAGGGATTTCATTCGAATCCTGGGTACAATAAAAAGAGCACAATCTGGTTCCAAGTGAAAACGTGACACTAACTTGTTTCGACTGGTCAGTTCTTGCGGCACAGTGAGACTAATAAATAAAAATAAGAAATACAAGTGCACATATTATTATACCAAGATTATCACCTTTAGGTTAATGGTAAATTGTTCAATTTTGAATGCCCTCTACCCGGTGGACATGATAAATTACGTGTGTTATATTTGAAACTATCTGATGCCATTGGCACTGTATGTAGTTTTGACAAGATGCGTGCACTGATTGTTACCACCGTATTGGTTGTTGGAAGCTTTGTCTCGCTACTCCATTTCAAAATTAAATCATTAAATGACCGAACCGTTCTAATATACCTAAATTCGGAGCTATCCGATGGCACTGGGAGTTTATTATGGTCTTAATAAATGTCTAATTAATAATCTTTATTACATTTAAGACCTGCAATAAGCAAATTTAGTTCTTGAATAATGCCTCTTTAATTGAAAATGGCAAAGATAAATTGTAACGCAAGACTTCTCTATTTTAGGTTTGACAGCTATCACAACATTTCCTTAAAATTGAAACCAAATTGATAAAATAAGCGCTTTTTCATTTTTGGTAATATATATATATCTAAACCCCGTTTTAGTCATGCGAGATTCTGAAGATTGTTGCTTATACGTCTGAAAAATGTGATTATTTTTAGACGAATTAGCTATTTTTAAAAATGCGATGATTTTGATAAATTTGTGTGAAATTGAGAATGAACTATAAAGCGTCTAAAGACGTGCTGGAGTAATTTTTGATATTCCTCAAATTCACGGCATTGTTAAGGAAATGGGGTTTAATGTCGCATTATGGGAAACTTTGTGGTTAGTCTGGACAAAAAGTACACCAGTCCTGCTCTGGAGTTAAAGAATAATATCCTGTTTAACAACAAAACACATACTTATGGAAAACAGTTACTAGTGTATTTTAGGCGACGTTTCGTAGAGTATTCTCTCAACGTTATCAAGCTAATACAGTAAAACAGGTATGAGGCAAACATATATAGACAAAATACAATAACATAACTGAAACCATACTTAACAACAACATGATCAAAGGCCTACCCCAACACTTATTTAAATATACAAAAACAGGTAGAGAGTTAATTAACTTGATAGTCCATAGTCGGTGAGGGTGTTTTAACAAGAAGAGAAACCATACCTAACAACTAGTAGATCAAAGGTAATAATATACAATGGCAATATTATACAGGTAATAATATACTAAGTAAGAGAGGAAGCCCGTATGTTGAACGATGAATGAGGCCACTAAGTGTTGCGATGATAGCTGAATATACAAAGTGATTAATATGGTTAAAACAATATCATTGAGTTATAGAGTATGTACATGTACAACAGATGAATGTAAAGATATGAAGGGTGTTAAAGCTAGATTGAATATAACTGTTTCCCTACCCACCACTTTAAAACCTTGTAAATATATGACAGAAAGATAATTGGCTATGCAAAGGAGATATAGATTAACGAAACAAAAACTTAAAGCCATAAATAAACAGTGTGGTAAATGAAGTCACGTGATGTAACACAGCACAAGTGTACAGTTTGAAGTAGAAACATGCTATATTTTTAAAGTAATTGATCATACGCGTTGGGCAAAAATATCCCTGTGTCACGGTTAAGATCTGGATTGTTCCTTCTGATGTGTATTGCCTCCATTAATTTACGTGTCTTTTCTATTGGGAGATTTGATGCCAGGGTTTCGTATGACTGGATTCTATGCCCAGGGTTGGTCTGGAGGTGTTGCGCAACAGCTGAGTTTGTGGTGGACGACTTGGACTTATGCTGGCTTATTCTTTTATCCAGCGGTTGTCTGGTTTCGCCGATATATATGCTGGAACAGGTGCAGGCAACTTTGTAGACACATTCTTTCTGGGGTGGGGGTTTGTTTGGAAGCAGCTTACCATTGGCTTTCAGGATATCTTTGAGTGTTCGTCCTTTGGAGAAGGTGACTTGGATGCCCGTTGGGTTGAGGATTCTCCTGAGGTGGTAAGTGAGCTTTCCTTGAAACGGTATGGTGATTCTTATAGGTGGTTTTTCTGGTTTTGTGTTTCCTGGATCTGTGGGGGTGTCAATGGTCGTTTTAATGATCTTTTTAACAAATTGTCGAGGGTAGTTGTTCAGGTTTGTAAGGGCTTCTTCTATGTGGTCTAATTCTTTTTGGAGGTATTCTTTGTCACAGATGTTGACAGCACGACGGGCTAAAGTTGCTATGGTTGCTTTCTTAACACTGTGTGGATGGTGGGAATTGAAGCTAATGTACTGATCGGTATGTGTTGGTTTTCTATATACACTCGTTGAAAGCTTGTCCTCAGTTTTCTTCACTAGTACATCCAGGAATGGGAGGCATTGGTTTTCTTCTGTTTCTACTGTAAATTTGATTCTGTCGTTTTGGTTGTTGAGGTGATGGAGCAAGACGGCGGGATCTTCGTTCTGACGGAGAATTACAAAGACATCATCTACTTTGCGGAGCCAAATTGTTGGTTGGATGGGTGAGGTGGAAAGGGCCTGTTCTTCAAATTTGGTCATATAGATCTCACTTAGAAGTGGTGATAGGGGACTTCCCATTGGTAGACCATGTATTTGCTCATAGTAATCGTCCCCCCAGGAGAAATACGTGGAATTTATGCAGGATTTTGTTAAGTTAACTATATCTTCTATAGTGAAATTGGTATCAAGTGAGTTCTCCATGGATGTAAGTCTTTGACGTAGTGCTGCTAAGGCTTCATCGCGGGGGATATTGGTAAAAAGGTCTATTACATCGTATGACAGGATTTTTGTATCTTTTGGAAGATCTCTAAGTTTTCCACAAAAATCTTTAGAATCTTTGATAAAGGATGTAGCTTCCTTGCCTAATGGGGAAAGGAGGTTTGACAGGTACTGTGCGGTATTATAATATACGGAATCTCTGGAGCATACTAATAGTCTGGCTTTAATGGGGTTTTTATGTGTTTTAATGGTGGCTCGGGCATATGGTGGTCTAGGATGGGACGGCTTAAGTTTGTAAAATAGAGAAGGTGTGAGTCGTTTATCATCTTTGAGCTTAACTAGTTGTGCGGTATGGTTGTCGTTGAGGGCGTTGGTTGGGTCTTTCCTAATCTTCTTATAGGTAGTGCGATCACTCAGAAGGTGGGACACGGTGTTTTGGTAGTCGTTCTTATCCATTATGACTGTGGATTTCCCTTTGTCGGCTGCCACTATAGTGATGTTTTGGTCTTTTTTCAGTTCCTGCAGGGCCATCTTTTGGGACTTCGTAAGATTATTGGCATGTCGCTGCGTCTTGGATTTGGTGATCAGGTCAGCTATCTGGTGTCGGATGAAATCTATCTTGCCACCGGGGGCTAGTTGTCTCAGACCCTTCTCGATATTGGCGATGAGCAGGTCTTGATTGGCTGGCCGGTTGGTTGGCGTGAACTTTAAACCTCGGGAAAGGAGTGAGATCTGGTCATCGGTAAGATTCCGGCTACTGAGGTTGATAACTGTTTTTGTAAGGTAATCTTCTTTGGGATTCTTGGTGGTAGAGGGGACTTGTGTAGAGATTTTAAGGTTTTCAAACTTTTTCACATGGTTAGTTCGTGTTGTCTCTCGAAGGTGATCTAGTGACTTCAGCTGTTTAGACCGGAGTTGTTTGTAGTCTTCTTCGGACACTAGATTCCTAAGTTCAGACAATTTTTGGTTATATTGGTTGTGAAGGCGATAAATTCCACGTATTTCTCCTGGGGGGACGATTACTATGAGCAAATACATGGTCTACCAATGGGAAGTCCCCTATCACCACTTCTAAGTGAGATCTATATGACCAAATTTGAAGAACAGGCCCTTTCCACCTCACCCATCCAACCAACAATTTGGCTCCGCAAAGTAGATGATGTCTTTGTAATTCTCCGTCAGAACGAAGATCCCGCCGTCTTGCTCCATCACCTCAACAACCAAAACGACAGAATCAAATTTACAGTAGAAACAGAAGAAAACCAATGCCTCCCATTCCTGGATGTACTAGTGAAGAAAACTGAGGACAAGCTTTCAACGAGTGTATATAGAAAACCAACACATACCGATCAGTACATTAGCTTCAATTCCCACCATCCACACAGTGTTAAGAAAGCAACCATAGCAACTTTAGCCCGTCGTGCTGTCAACATCTGTGACAAAGAATACCTCCAAAAAGAATTAGACCACATAGAAGAAGCCCTTACAAACCTGAACAACTACCCTCGACAATTTGTTAAAAAGATCATTAAAACGACCATTGACACCCCCACAGATCCAGGAAACACAAAACCAGAAAAACCACCTATAAGAATCACCATACCGTTTCAAGGAAAGCTCACTTACCACCTCAGGAGAATCCTCAACCCAACGGGCATCCAAGTCACCTTCTCCAAAGGACGAACACTCAAAGATATCCTGAAAGCCAATGGTAAGCTGCTTCCAAACAAACCCCCACCCCAGAAAGAATGTGTCTACAAAGTTGCCTGCACCTGTTCCAGCATATATATCGGCGAAACCAGACAACCGCTGGATAAAAGAATAAGCCAGCATAAGTCCAAGTCGTCCACCACAAACTCAGCTGTTGCGCAACACCTCCAGACCAACCCTGGGCATAGAATCCAGTCATACGAAACCCTGGCATCAAATCTCCCAATAGAAAAGACACGTAAATTAATGGAGGCAATACACATCAGAAGGAACAATCCAGATCTTAACCGTGACACAGGGATATTTTTGCCCAACGCGTATGATCAATTACTTTAAAAATATAGCATGTTTCTACTTCAAACTGTACACTTGTGCTGTGTTACATCACGTGACTTCATTTACCACACTGTTTATTTATGGCTTTAAGTTTTTGTTTCGTTAATCTATATCTCCTTTGCATAGCCAATTATCTTTCTGTCATATATTTACAAGGTTTTAAAGTGGTGGGTAGGGAAACAGTTATATTCAATCTAGCTTTAACACCCTTCATATCTTTACATTCATCTGTTGTACATGTACATACTCTAGAACTCAATGATATTGTTTTAACCATATTAATCACTTTGTATATTCAGCTATCATCGCAACACTTAGTGGCCTCATTCATCGTTCAACATACGGGCTTCCTCTCTTACTTAGTATATTATTACCTGTATAATATTGCCATTGTATATTATTACCTTTGATCTACTAGTTGTTAGGTAAGGTTTCTCTTCTTGTTAAAACACCCTCACCGACTATGGACTATCAAGTTAATTAACTCTCTACCTGTTTTTGTATATTTAAATAAGTGTTGGGGTAGGCCTTTGATCATGTTGTTGTTAAGTATGGTTTCAGTTATGTTATTGTATTTTGTCTATATATGTTTGCCTCATACCTGTTTTACTGTATTAGCTTGATAACGTTGAGAGAATACTCTACGAAACGTCGCCTAAAATACACTAGTAACTGTTTTCCATAAGTATGTGTTTTGTTGTTACTCTATCCAGTTACTAAATGCCATTTAAAGATCAATATCCTGTTTGTTAACATCGGACATTTTGTTTTAAACTGGATCAAAAATCAATTATCTTTCAATGATTGTTAGTCAGAATGTAATATAGGCATGCAGAAATAAACCAAAAGAATCTTCACCTCCCAAAATTTGGTGTTTAAATTTTGGCTAAGTACGTTTTTCGTACACAGTTCAATTATATTAGAACCTACCTGCAAGGAAACTTTGTGGGTGGAAATACCACCGCTCGACTCGAGAGCAAATTTCACAAAGTTTTAAAATGTCAAAAATTAATTGATCATTTCTACCACTTATATAAGTAAAGAAAGAGTACAAAGTATTTATTTTGAATAAGATTTAAAGTGTGAAATAAAATTTAATGAGAGTCGATATAAAAATACTATTTGTAAAAGATTTATCTACGGCTACACAGATGTCCAAAGCTTGTATTACATTATGTGTGAGATTTAACGATAGAAAAATCGTATCAGAGCTCTGCTATAGGTTGTAAGATCTGACTGATCAAATTTTGTAGAAATTTTGAATTTTACTTTGTAATGTTTTGCCATATATACACATTGCCATCGCTCTGACTGTAACCTATACTTCCATTTTTACGATTTGATGAGCAGTTTTCAGTCTTTCTACAAGAGTTTGCTTTGTTTAGTTGTAAATGAAAAGTTTTACACCTTGAATTGAAATGCCCTGGTGCAATCATTCTTATGAAACATTAGCTGGCGCCAGTTGTCATCGCCAAGTTTACATCAAACTTATTACCTTCCGTGTAATTATATGGTAAAGGACTTCAACTAACATTATATTTATCATACTTGAAATAGTTACTCTAAACTTTTATGACCAGTTTTGGTTTCTAACTATTGTGAATCTAATACCTTTTATTTTCAAATGTGCCTATACCCTGTTATTACACCATACGTTGTATAATACGCTGACAGTTTTTAATCTGATTTATCCCTTGATTGATATTTATATACGTTTTTAATAGGTTTCGAGTTGGCCAATGATAATAAAATCCAGTTATTTCGATTTATTTTATAAAACGATAAAATGTTATTAAAAAGTAAACGACGCTAAATTAATGAACTAGAGATTATGCCTACCTGATTGAGGCCTTTAATTATATTATTTTTCTTTAATCTGTATCTTATCAATGCAATTAATGTCTTAGATTTTGTATTATTAAATATGTTTTTGAAAATTCTGCTGTTTATCTAAGTTAAACTTAGGTCTAGTTCATCACTAGATCCCAGGATTTGATTATGTTTAGACCAATTAAAGCGAAATCGCTAAGACATTGTATTATGTATAAGCCAACTGGCAAAAAAATGGATAATGTAATATTTTTACACACGACATGATTTTCTCTTTTTCTTTTTAAGAAAAATGAATCGGAAAATAGAAGCTCATTATGGAAAAAAATAGTGTTCCCCGAAAATGTAAAGGGGAATAACTCCATTACAAGTAACCGGATGTTCGTGATTGGCGCCATGTGAGAAGTAAACAAGAATGGCCGAATTAAGTCCCAAATTTGTATCACAGAAAATAAGCAAAATTAGATGGAGGCCAGTACAGAAACAGTCTTTAAAAGCGGCAGAATATTTCGTTACAGGCAGTTGGGATGATGATGTACGTTCATAACAAGAGGCCATCAGCTTGACTTGTTTAAAATTATTTGATTGACTATACTATATTATTACGTACCATCCATTAATATACCATACACTACCGTGACTACGTCTACAGACGGACGGTTTGGTAAAAAACAACATTCAAATCAATTAATTCAAATATTGTTCATGTCATGATTCATTGGCATTCTGGATTTGTTCATATTGTGGGCTGAGTCAAAAGTAAAATTTTTCATTGATATTTTGATGTTCATATTGAAGTGATTTGCCAAATGAAGGAAGGTTAAATAACGGCTAGTGTCAGTTAGATCTACCAATCAACCACTCGGCAAACCTCGTAAGATTTCGGAATCTAAACTCGGCTGTACGATGAATTCCGCCATATTGGAACTACTTTAAAGGTCCCGGATGAAACATGGCTGCGCCCATTCCAAACACAAGTTGGCGACCTATTTTTCTAGCGACCTATTCAACCGATCCAGCTGTAAGATAATGACGAAATTACACTTATATTCTGAGCTGAAGGAATGGATAAAAAATAATATATTCTACTTCCATTTGATAGACATAACGTTGGATTTTATTGGTTGATAAATAGAGACTGTTGTCTTTACTCTAAATAGGTTTCGAACGAACAGGTTGCAGCTCGATCGGTCGAATAGGTCGCTAGCCGAATAGGTTCCCAATTTGTGTAATAGCGTCAAGTTTTCCTGTTAAAGTAAACCGGTAGCCGCATCGCAAATGTATGGGCGTAGGTACATATCACTTACTGTCATACATCCGAGACTAGATGTAGTCTACGTAGTTTACGGAATCTGTCGAGATTAGCCGAGTGCCAATCAACAACTCCATCAGAACAATATAAAATCACCGGGTCTGTCGTTCTGCTAAAGAAGCGACCCAAGATACCCATAGATTCAAATGGTCTGATCAATAGGCGACCATTTCTAATCTGCAATAAAACGCACCCCACTTCGGCTAATCAACCCTCTCATATAGGCCAACAGCACATGCACTCCAGGAGTTTGGGTGATCCATATAGGTAGTCGAATTTAGGAAGCCAATCAATGCGGTTGAGTTTGGGAAAGCCAAACCTACTCTTAAACGTTAGAAACTTGTCAAGTTACGAAATCACTACAATAGATTGTTTATTGTTTTTAATTAAAGATTGATTGTTCATTTACAGATAAATAAAGTTTGTTTATGGACCCTCTCATATAGACCAACAGCACATGCACTCCAAGAGTTTGGGTGATCCATATAGGTAGTCGAAGCTAGGAAGCCAATCAATGCGGTTGAGTTTGGGAAAGCCAAACCTACTCTTAAACGTTAGAAACTTGTCAAGTTACGAAATCACTACAATAGATTGTTTATTGTTTTTAATTAAAGATTGATTGTTCATTTACAGATAAATAAAGTTTGTTTATGGAGATTAGATCAGTCACATGTTAAAGAAGAAATAACTCTTGCAGATAATCAATATGGTGAATTAGAACCACAGAAAGTTTGTGAGATTGGTCAAGATGGTGACGTAACAGATTTATGTGTATGTGTCTATTTTTAGTTACTTAAGGCAAAATGAAAAAATAACAAATTTGCATGTGTAAAGATTCACAATTATTGATTAAACTATGATAGTATGAATACTATTCAGTAAAGTTATTTTGTTATATATCAGAACTATGAATACTATTCAATAAAGTTTATTTTGTTATATATCAGAAATTGTTAATTAATTGGTTAGCTGACTGGTTAATTAATTATTTTACACCTACATTGATTGTAGAATGTAGATCTGTATTGATGTCACTAGCGTCCGTCTGTCTACTTACATGTATCAGTCTGTCCGCTTTATCTTGAAAACATATTGCCCCCCCCCCCCTTACCCTTGTCGGTAGCCAGTGGTGCAGGACAGACAAGGGAAACATAGTTGCTCTGGTTAAATAAAAAACCAAGGTTCCATGTGGACATTGGTGTGCACATAAAAGAACACTTGACAGTTTGAATTTGATATAAGAGTAGGCCGAACATATAACTTTGCTACCCTGACAATACTTCCCTATAGTACACCGTACACATAGTGTATGCTCATCTTCATTAGCCCAGTCAGAGCAGAACAGTTTGTGGGATTTGATGCCAGTGATGTTATATTTTTAATTATGTTTTAGTATGTGTCTATTGAAAATTTGGTATCTACATCATCAACAGGCTCTGTATATTTATATAGACAAAATAGTCAGGTGAGATTGTCTTTTACTTCCAGTTAACGAAATATTATAACATGTTACCTTACATGTATATCTGGTGTAGCTCTTTGATTCAGTACCCAAATTGGTTCATTGTTGTAATCAGGCTGGATGGTGCAATAAGTAGTATGTTAAATCCCAGTTCATTTATAGCAGTTCCTAGGTAAATTCCTTTAATCAATATAGACCGGGCGCCAGCTTCAGTTAATCATACTAAGGGAGGGAAATTGTCTGATAGGGCATAATTGTTTGTCAATGCCTACTAGTCAAACATCTGGATTGCTGCCGGGAATTAACCTGCCCATTTAGGTGGTGTGGGGGCCTAAAGGGAGCCCATTTTCACTTTTAATCATACTTTGGTAGGGATGGACAATTTTGATAATATTTAATATATAGATAATACGGAGTCGAAAACCCCAATTGACAGCAACTTTTTGTTGACAGTGACCTTGGACAGCAAAGGTCAAGTGCTGTCCTAAATTCATTTATTCATACTAAGTGACGGATGGCTAAAACCTTTTGAATATGATTCATTAGACGGTTCCAAACATTCCTACATCATTGCCAGTAATTTCACACTGACCGGAAGTGGCGACAGTGACAGTTAAATACCACAACATGGCATCAGGTATGAGATATCAGATATAATCATACATTAAGGGGGATGGCTGATTTTTTTACACAATGATAAAATATGTATATACACAACAAAAATACAAATGACAGCAATTTTACACTGACCGGAAGTGTCGACAGTGATGATTACGTAATAGGCCCCATCTTCAGATATAATCATACATTGAGAGGGATGGCTGATTTTTTTACACAATGTTTAAATATGTATATACACTACAAAAATACAAATGACAGCAATTCTACACTGACCGGAAGTGTCGCCAGTGATGATTACGTAATGGGCCCCATCCTCAGATATAATCATACATTGAGAGGGATGGCTGATTTTTTTACACAATGTTAAAATATGTATATACACTACAAAAATACAAATGACAGCAATTTTACACTGACCGGAAGTGTCGCCAGTGATGATTACGTAATAGGCTCCATCCTCATGAAATTGGGTGACTGATAAGGCTATAAATTCACAAAATGTAAAGTATCTCCTACTGCAAAATTACGATGGCAGGGCATAAATGGCAGGGTAGCTATATTATCTAAACGAAAGTGTTACTCTTCTATATATAACATGGTCGTCTATATATTCCATGTACGACCAATCTTTTCCTGGTAACATGGACATCAATAATTACGATCACAGTCATACATAATTTAAACGTCGTTTAAATATCATCTTCATCATCATCTTCACCATCATCTTCGCTCTCACTATCATCGGATCAAGCATCGTCGGATTGTTCTCACCATCCTCAAAAAGCATATCATCGACATTAAGATCTTCTTCAATATCGTGTCTGCATCATACCCTCCTTCAATAAAATTAACTAGATCATGATCTCCGTAATTTTCAGCATCATCTTCACTAATTTCTGTACCCTCGTCTACTGTTTCAGCTATCTTCTCATCATCGGTATTCACCTTCTGTGGTAGACTTTCACCATCAAACGAATGTGGAATAAAGTAACCGTTACCGTTGTCCTTCCAACCATAATTAGTAGGACACCGCCCCATTGTCGGATCTAGTTCAAGTGCATTTATCCAGAGCATAGCGACCTCAGTAAATGCTGTAGTAGAACCTTTTCACATGGTGGGAGAGAAGAACAGTTTATTTTCTTCACCTTTGTGCCTACTGTTCTACCCTTGCACCCACTCATTTTTAGGAAGGACTTGTAGCGTGCTTCATTTATGTCGGAAATGGCCTTGAATCCGTATAGTCGACTCACGACAATGCACTTGAACTAGATCCGACAATGGGGCGGTGTTCTACTAATTATGGTTGGAAGGACAACGGTAACGGTTACTTTATTCCACATTGGTTTGATGGTGAAAGTCTACCACAGAAGGCGAATATCGATGATGAGAAGATAGCTGAAACAGTAGACGAGGGTACAGAAATTAGAGAAGATGATGCTGAAAATTACGGAGATCATGATGCAGTTAATTTTATTGAAGGAAAGTATGATGCAGACACACCGATATTGAAGAAGATCTCAATGTCGATGATAGGCCTACGCTTTTTATACGCCCACATGGAAATGTGGTCGTATATTGCCGTCGCCCCCGTCCGTCCGTCTGTCGGTCCGTCCGTCCGTCCATCGTCCACAATTTCTTGTGAACGCTCTATAGGCTAAAGTTAATCTCCGATTGACTTGAAATTTATACACGGTGTTAAAGGTCGTGAGACGAAGAAGCCTATTGATTTTCAGCGATATCCGATAATTACTACCAGAGTTATGACCCTTGATCACTTTGAAAAATCTTGTGAACGCTCTAGAGGCTATAGTTAATATCCGATTGACTTTAAATTTATACACATTGTTTAAGGTCGTGAGATGAAGAAGCCTATTGATTTTCGGTGATATCTGATAATTACTGCCAGAGTTATGACCCTTGATCACTTTGAAAAATCTTGTGAATGCTTTAGAAGCTAAAGTTAATATCCGATTGACTTTAAATTTATACACGGTGTTTAAGGTCGTGATACGAAGAAGCCTATTGAATTTCAGCGATATCTGATAATTACTGCCAGAGTTATGACCCTTGATCACTTTGAAAAATCTTGTGAACGCTTTAGAGGCTATAGTTAATATCCGATTGACTTTAAATTTATACACAGTGTTTAATGGCATGAGACGAAGAAGCCTATTGATTTTCGGTGATATCCGATAATTACTACCAGAGTTATGACCCTTGATCACTTTGAAAAATCTTGTGAACGCTCTAGAGGCTAAAGTTAATATCCGATTGACTTTAAATTTATACACAGTGTGTAAGGTCATGATAGGAAGAAGCCTGTTGATTTTCAGCAATATCCGATAATTCCTGCCCGAGTTATGACCCTTGATCACTTTGAAAAATCTTGTGAACGCTCTAGAGGCTAAAGTTAATATCCGATTGAATTTAAATTTATACACGGTGTTTAAAGTCATGATACAAAGAAGCCTATTGATTTTCAGCGATATCCGATAATTACTACCAGAGTTATGACCCTTGATCACTTTGAAAAATCTTGTGAACGCTCTAGAGGCTATAGTTAATATCCGATTGACTTTAAATTTATACACAGTGTTTAAGGTCATGAGATGAAGAAGCCTATTGATTTTCGGTGATATCCGATAATTACTACCAGAGTTATGACCCTTGATCACTTTGAAAAATCTTGTAAACGCTCTAGAGGCTAAAGTTAATATCCGATTGACTTTAAATTTGTACACAGTGTTTAGGGTCATGAGACGAAGAATCCTATTTGATTTTCAGTGATATCTGATAATTTCTGGCACTTGATCACTTTGAAATATCTTGTGGACAAAGGCCTTGAGACAAACCACCAAAACTATTCTAATCATTTCTGATAATTATTTAATGGGCTATTACTCGTAATAAGATTATCATGTGTTGTAAATAGTAAATGTTCTCCTTACTGATAAAAGAAACAATATGCGACAACCCTTGTTGACTGCCCGGACGACTTAGCTGTTGTGGGCGTATGTTTCGTTGCCTGGCAACCTATCTTTGAGGATGGTGAACAATCCGACGATGATTGATCTGATGATAGTGAGAGCGAAGATGATGGCGAAGATGATGATGAAGATGATATTTAAACGACGTTTAAATTATGTATGACTGTGATCGTAATTATTGATGTCCATGTTACCAGGAAAAGATTGGTCGTACATGGAATATATAGAAGACCATGTTATATATAGAAGAGTAACAGTTTGGTTTAGATAATATAGCTACCCTGCCATTTATGCCCTGCCCTCGTAATTTTGCAGTAGGAGATACTTTAACATTTTGTGAATTTATAGCCTTATC
This sequence comes from Patella caerulea, assembly GCA_036850965.1. Classification (NCBI taxonomy): domain Eukaryota; kingdom Metazoa; phylum Mollusca; class Gastropoda; family Patellidae; genus Patella; species Patella caerulea. Next base: position 32,079,491 of record JAZGQO010000014.1, on the reverse strand, counting down.
AGGCACCCAATTTCATGAGGACGGAGCCTATTACGTAATCATCACTGGCGACACTTCCGGTCAGTGTAAAATTGCTGTCATTTGTATTTTTGTAGTGTATATACATATTTTAACATTGCGTAAAAAAATCAGCCATCCCTCTCAATGTATGATAATATCTGAGGATGGGGCCCATTACGTAATCATCACTGGCGACACTTCCGGTCAGTGTAGAATTGCTGTCATTTGTATTTTTGTAGTGTATATACATATTTAAACATTGTGTAAAAAAATCAGCCATCCCTCTCAATGTATGATTATATCTGAGGATGGGGCCTATTACGTAATCATCACTGTCGACACTTCCGGTCAGTGTAAAATTGCTGTCATTTGTATTTTTGTTGTGTATATACATATTTTATCATTGTGTAATAAAAATCAGCCATCCCCCTCAATGTATGATTATATCTGATGCCTAATACCTGATGCCATGTTGTGGTATTTATCTGTCACTGTCGCCACTTCCGGTCAGTGTGAAATTACTGGCAATGATGTAGGAATGTTTGAAACCGTCTAATGAATCATATTCAAAAAGTTTTAGCCATCCCTCACTTAGTATGAATAAATGAATTTAGGACAGCACTTGACCTTTGCTGTCCAAGGTCACTGTCAACAAAAAGTTGCTGTCAATGGTGTTTTTCGACTCCGTATTACCTATATATTAAATATTATCAAAATTGTCCATCCCTACCAAAGTATGATTAAAAGTGAAAATGGGCTCCCTTTAGGCCCCCACACCACCTAAATGGGCAGGTTAATTCCCGGCAGCAATCCAGATGTTTGACTAGTAGGCATTGACAAACAATTATGCCCTATCAGACAATTTCCCTCTCTTAGTATGATTAACTGAAGCTGGCGCCCGGTCTAATATGAATCAAAATAGTATACAACAAGCTCCCAATGATGCCACTTGGAAAGCTTTTGAATCAGCATGGTTTCAGACTTATAAGAACTTTCGCACTAATGAGATTTAGTCTAGAAAGGTCACCATTTGCCACCTTCTTCATTTTATATTCATTTATAACAATCAAATGCTTGATGAATCTTCTAGCAATATTGTGAATATTCAATCTGTAATAAGTACATCAGTCCCAAATTGGTTCAATCCTGTTCAGCATTTACTGTGTGATGATAAATTGAAATTTTGTCGACTTAACAAGATGCCGTCATATTTTAATGGTAGTGGGTAAATCTGATTGAATCCAAGCTGGCAGCTTATCTAGCTTTGGTATTTGGTTTCTTAATAGAATGTTAAATAATTGTATAGTCAGATTTAGAGTGTATTAAGCTAAAAGGAATTTGTGCGAAAATGAAAATAGTGCATCCTTTAGTGAGTAAAAACAACATTATACACAACTTATTTCCTATCTTTCTGTGCATTACTGTAATTATAAAGATATATTAAATGTTTTAGGGTATAAATGTTATCAATTGTTGGGATAGATTACATGAGTTTAATGGTCAATCAACACCATGTACATGCGTTAGTAGTAGAGGTGATGATATGATAGTTACAGGTGGTGAAGATGGTAGATTAGCTATATTAAACATAACACAAACAAAACCTGTAAGAATAATAGGTAAGATACTAAATTAAATGGTGTTGATGTCTTTGTTTATTGTGCTAAAAAAAAATTATGCTCATGCTCCAAGGAATTTTACGATTCAAATATTATAATAGTATATCAGTTTGGTCGTCATCCCACTGCTAAAGACCCCTACGCGCAAGCGAATTATTGAAATAAAATTGAAACCATATGTTAGTCCTAAAATGACCTAGTTTGTGTCGAGTGGACGTTAAACGGTAAACCCCATTTCTCTTTCTCTCTCTCAGTCATCATCCAAAAATATTTAGTTATGCTTACATTGAAATGTCCATGGCTACCTTGAAATTTATACACATCACCTGTATTTGTAATCATATTACAATGAAATGAATCTGTGTTTTGTTGGATGGCATTGCAGTTTTTTTAAAAACGAAAATCCTTATGGCTTCTGCACATTTTGAAAACTAAATTTATCTTGTAAATTGTGTTATTTGTTCTAGAAAAAGCAGACAGTTGTACGGTAAACAGTGTTACATTCCTAACCCAGTCAGAAATACTTACTGTTAATTCTTTCGGTCAACTGAAGATATTTGACATACGTGTAGATAAAGAGGAACCTACCAAAATATTGTCAGTGTAAGTTATACATTACTGAAAAGTCACATCATAAGTAAGGTCCATTTAACCATTACATTCTTGGGGGTGGGGTAGTCTATTCCGACTATTCGTTTTTAAAGAAAATTAAAAACGGAACTGTGCTGACAGTCATGCTTTTACTGACTTTAATTACATTTGATTAAAATTACAGTGGCTATATAAATTGATTATTATTTGCGAGTCTTTTCTGGTGGCTACCTTAGCCTGTCTTTTTAATGTCATTGAATCGATGTAGTCAGTGCGATTTACCTAAATCACGATTCATGTAATAAATCGTGATAAACTGGATTGATGTATTGCTATTCTTTTTTATGTTTTTATTGTGTTACAGTAATGAAGATAACACACCATTACACTGTGTAGATAAACATCCTGGTCAACCACATATAGTAGCTACAGGGGGACAGGATGGTATGTTAACTATATGGGATGTTCGTAAAGATAGATTTCCAATGACTTTATTAGAAGCTCATAGTGCTGCCAGTAAGTTTACTATTTCAGTCTAATATACCGTACCTACATTGTACATCCATGTCAGTTGTCCTAGTTGTTACACTGAAGCCATGCCATAGTCATTTTTATTCACCCAACATATACTGCCCTTGTCACAGATCCCTTGTAAATTCTCTGTCAAGAGATTTTGAGAGAAGGAAATTTCAGACTTTGAAATTCAAATAATAAAGGAGCTTTTCAGCAATGAATACTCAGTCATAGGTTATTATTTTTTTCGGAATTATTTTGAATTATTGGTGTCTTTTTTTAATCCTGACAGTGTGGGAGGTAAAGTTCCATCCATCTAATCCGGATCATTTATTTACCTGTTCTGAAGATGGATCATTGTGGCACTGGGATGGTTCAGCAATGGGAATTACACAAGGTTCTTTGTTAACAGGACATGGTAAGCAAACTAAATTCTAACTTAAAGATACAATGTCCAAGACTAAAAGACAAATATCGACTTTCAATGAAAAGTTATTTTACCAAAAAATCACACTGGTCCAAAATTTGTATTAACATCAAGCAACCATAATTTAAAGATACATTATGTAAGATTTAGATAAAGAGCTAGCCATTCTTGCTATAATAGCTCGAAAATAGATAATGCAAATTGAATTTTGTGAAAATTTCATTCAAATTAGTTTCTTCTGATCAAAGATATTAGCCTTTGAGGGTTTGACAAGATATGTGCATTGATTGTAACGAACCACCGTACTGGTTGTTCGAGGCTTACCCTCACTTCTCCATTTTCAAATTAAATCATTGAATGAGCGAACCCTTCTTATGTACTTAATATAGGAGACATCTGATGGTATCGAGAGTTGATTATGTTGATAAATGTTTAATTAATGGTTTAGGTAACATTTAGGGCTCAAAGAAAAACCTGTAATAGGCAGATTTAGCTCTTGCAGCATTTTCAAGCCACTTTCTTCTATTGCCTTCACGCCACTGTCATTATTGTTAATGGAACTCCATCGTGTATATCGTGCTCCTAATGGTATACTTTTCAGCTCTTTAATTTTACAAAAGAGGAAAATGATGATTGGCCATTGTACACATATAGGCTTTTAGAAATAATTTAGTCATTGAAATCTACTATCACTGTTTTATTTTGATAGATCATGTAATGGAAGGTTCAGATCATTATATTCTCCAATTTGTTTATTAATTATACATTGTATTTCAGGATTAGGAGGTTCTCAGTTTCCATCAACTCATCATCAAACAGATAAAATATCTAGTGAAGCAAGTCCGTGGATTTCAATAGAATCATCTCGTCATAAGTTAGAGATCAACTCATTATTACCTAATAAATCTCTCCCTGTGAATTCACTAGACATACAAAACTATACACTATTATGTGGGACTGATAGTGAAACAATTTATACTGTACCATTACCTAATCTACGATGAAGTGAACACTATAAGGGTACAAGCCCAGGTCAACTTTGCTGAGGTCTGCAATATCATAACTATACGCTATTATGTGTTACTTATTGTGAAACTGTTTATACCAAACCATTACCTAAGCTACAATGAAATAAGTACTAAAACCCAGGTCAACTTTATCAAGGTTTACAATATCAGATCAGAGAGGGGATGTTATGTTCAAAATTGGTGTCAAATTTTAGTGAATGTAATCTTTTGAAGTAAAATAGTTAGCTGGTTTTAGGTATACATGTATATAGGGTCATTAATTTTGACTTCCTAAATAATTTGGTCTGTGACTGATGTGACTTACCAAATTTTATTTGCTGTGAGAGTTCAATGGAATTGTAGTCAGGTTACCCCCTACAAAGTATATTACATATTTGGATATCTATAGCTTACATACGCTGTCTATTCAACATAACTAATGCTTTCTTTTTGTGCTGTTTCCAGGGGATAATGACTTCAAACATTTTCAATAATGTCGTTAGCAGAAGAATTTTTATAATCATGATAACTATTCATGTGTGTTTCTGGAGGATTAGATATTTCACACATCCATGTAATATTTGAATTATTTGTTTAGATTGGATTTCAGCATTTTTCATTTTTCAGAAAAGTAGACCAGGGTCTTTAAAATAAAAAGGAGTCTTCCTATTTCCTATTGGAAAACTTAATCTGAAGAAATAGTAACTAATACAAATTTTGTGGATGTGTGATCAAACTAGAATGTTTAGACAGATGAACTTTGTTATAAATCATATGTAATATATAGTTTAGAAAGTGACTATTAGTTTATTTCTAATTGGTGCTGTCATATTGAAGAAATTTGGATCAAAACTTTGTAAAAATAAAGTAACATTTATGTCATTTAATATGTTTTATAAAATTCTATTTTTTTTTAACAAAGCAAATCTCATTGATTATGCAAATTGAGAGTGTAGTTGGAGTGGTGCTGGCCTGGGGAGAATTGTGTAATGTGTATATGCTGTAGATCATAAAGCCTGTTATCTATGCAAGTGTTACGGTTCCTCGATTCCCTTGACAAGGAACGTAAATAAAATAGGGTTCGCTCCAGTCTAGTGCTAAACCAAAAGAATAAGACAAACAAAAGTTAAAAGTTAATAAATTTTATTAGATATATAAAAACAATTAATTTATTATAAGCCTATATATTATAGACTCTACAACAATAAATAATGAACAAATGAGGCAACAAATTGCATAAATTATAAAATATTGAAATTGGCAATAGGCCTAATAATGGCCCAACAATATCTAGTTAATATGAGACAACACTAAATACTATATGTGTTATCATATGATCTTTTCCACCCTTCACCCTAACTGCAAGATTGCATTCCTATTGTTTTTCCCCAAAAGTGTTAAAGTCGTGATTTTTCCCCAAAAATGACAAAGGCGGGGAATTTTCCCCAAAAACGACAAAGGCGGGGAATTTTCCCCAAAAATGATTAATGTGGGGATTTACCCACCAATTGATGATAATGGGGATTTTACCCCAAAAATGATGAAAGTGGGGATTTTCCCCAAAGATGACAAAAATGGGGATTTTACCCCAAAAATGACAAAAGCGGGTAATTTACCCAAAAGTCACAAAATGGGGATTTTTCCCCTAAAATGATTAAAGTGGGGATTTACCCGCCAATTGATGATAATGGGGATTTTACCCCAAAAATGATGAAAGTGGGGATTTTACCCCAAAAATGATGAAGGTTGGGATAATGGGGATTTTACCCCAAAAATGATAATTCAGGTTTATTTTACCTGCACAGGAACATCACTTTATTTTATTTAGTATTAATAATATTCTGATTCCCCAAAGCTCTACAGGCCTATTGGAGTAAAGTTCTGAGGGTAAAATTATACCCAAGATCAAACAATAGTACTACGACCGTCACTAAGCAAACTATTCACTTCTTTGTGAATTTGATATGATAAATCTGAAATAAAATTTCCTCCCGACCAAAGTTGGCTAAAAGTAAAACACAACATGGCTAAACGAGAAATCCCCGGAGAAATGGAATTAAATCAAAAATGCTAGTTTACTCCTTTCTTGGGTCATGATTCCTATTCCCATGATTAATTAGCACCGAGTCTAATTATTTCCCAATGAGTATTTGGTAACTAAACATAAATGATTCCATTCTCCTTGTTGGGGAGATGTCCTTTAGGAGAGCGATGTCACACTCTATCCTGATGGCGACCGAAGTGTCAAAAACAGACGCGCTCAAGGCCTAATCTAAAATATTAACCAATCAGAGCGATTGGAACATTGATCGCGTGAATCTTGACCAATCACAGCGTTTAGAACATGAGCGCGAGATTACCTTAATGGCGGACGTAAATAAACACGCAAATACATTGACGATCACAATTCGAAGCCATTAACTCGGAAATAGGGACTCGATTCCTGCAAGCAATGCAATACATTTATGCTGGCACAATTCAAACAATGATTAGGCACGACGTCCAATTACTATTGGGGCATGACAAGTACTGGTACGGCAGTTTAACCGAATATGATTATCGTTCGATGAAGATCTGTGACTGTTATACACACACGTGGTTTCGTGTACCTTCACATTTTCCCAGGTTCGTAACATTGCCCCCATCCCTCGAAGCATTCGTCCCGAATGACACGAAGACGGCAAAATGTACGGATTGATAAAAATTAATATCATGCAACATCATTATAATAAGATGAATAATCAGAAAGGTGAGAAAGGCTCATGCATTTCTTTATGACATACTATAGTCTACTAGAACTAATCAACTGTCAACCTGTCACGGCTGTATATTTGCATTTCAACATGCACAATAAGGTTTAATCACTTCTTATTTTAATATGATGCCTGCAATATTGGACAACACCAAATGTTACTCATGTTAAATCAAAACAAAATACAATAATTTAATATGATGAAGTGGACTCAGCCCTCTTGAAAAGGTAAATATGAAATTATCATAATTCCTAGTCTTAATAATAAGTAGATTGAAATCATGCAGAATTACTGCATCTATTTATATTTTGTCAATTGCAAATGCAGCACTTCTTGGTTCAAATAAAAATGTGATTTTTTTTTTAAAAATATTTTTTGTTTTTAATTTGCAAATGATATATTTATCAATTGATCCAGTCAGATTTGCCTATTTTGGCCAAAGTATGATTCCAAATCTTTCAATTTTGTATTAAATACCCATATAAAATCTCTTTGTTTATATTGATCAGGACTGCTAATCCAGTCATACTCATTTAATGAAAGTCTCATTTTATTATCAGAAATTGTCTGATTTGTATTTATATTAGCAGATTGATTATATGCAACACTAACTTTGTCACTATTCATGTCACCATCACAATGATTTACTTGAAGAAAAGGACTATTTGGTAAGTCTATATTACTGTTTTTTTCCAGAACCTGTTGTTTTAAAGTCAAACAAATTTCATCATCATATAAAGGTAAGGGTACAATGCCCATATTTTCCTTTTGTATAATACTAGGATCTATTTCCTGGCAGCTTAAATTTTTTCTATCTAATTCTTTATTTTTATTTGGCTTAATTTCAGCAGAAGCCTGAAAAGTCTTTGGATTTAAATTATCCTGACTGCATAGTGAAATTTCATTAAGGTCAGTATTATTACTTTCATATGCAATTCTATTTATTTCTTCCTCAGCATGTTGATTTGTAACTGCATCATTATCATTTATTGCTGATACTCTACCGATACAGCTCGGTGACAGTTTGTGGAAATTGCCATGAATAGTTTGGGATATTTGAGAATTTTGTGGTTTCTCAAAGTTTTTATTTACCTTTTCATACTGCTGATGAAAGTTTGTCTGATAACGATTTTTATTTATATTTTCATAGCGCTCATTACAATAATGTCCTTGTCTTAATAGTTGGTAACAAGATTTATTATTTCTCGAGGTTTGAACCAAATGCCCGGTTGTATTGTCCAGCGCATTGATTGATCTATTTAGTGTTCTGATATCCATCTCACTATATTTTTCAGGCACTGGTTGGCTTTGAGAGTGACACACAGAAACAGGCTCCGGACTGATTTGATGCACAGAACGTACCCGTTGCCTATCAGCGAGTCTATGCGCTTCTAACCGAATGGCATGTGTTTCAGCCTCATTGATATCTTTTGGACATAGTTCTTGTATTCTAAACCTCATGTCTGAGTCTTGGATGGAATCAACGAAATGATCGAGAGCCAAGATGTTAGTGAGCGATGAATCAGCTGTAGGATAAGCCTGCCGTGTTAATTTGCGAATGGCCTGGGCCAATTCAGGCAGAGTTTCAGACTTCCCTCTACACCGAGTTTTTAGTCTGACTCGATACATTTCCGAGTGTCCAAGCCATCCAAATCTAATACGCAGTGTTCTGACTAGAATATTAAAATCTCGTCTCTCAAATTGACTGAGTTCAGTTAGAATAGCCCTGGCACTACCAGTTAAACTACATGCTAAATATAAAGATTTTTCATTATAACTCCACCTGTTTATGTGGCAAACAGTTTCAAACTGAGCAATATACTCTTCAAAGTCATCTATTCCATCATATTGAGGTGGCCTCATTGAATGATTATTAGTATTAGCATTATCAAAAATTCTAGGATTTGTATAAAAATTATTTAAATGGTTATAATTTTGATAACTTACATCTCTTATTATTGGGTGATTCGGTTCAATTCCAGCATTCTTACGAAGACTATCAAATTCACGTGATAAAGCATTGAAATCTTTCTTCATGCCCTTTATCTCCTCTTTTAGTTCAATTAACCCGTTTTGATTCTCACATCTTAGATATTCTAATTGTTGACTGATTTTATCTAAGATAGTGCTATTATTTATTGATGAATATTCACTAGTTCCACTATCAACCGATTGCACTAGTGACACATTGTTTGGAGATACACACTCTCCTTCTACATTTTTATTTTGAATCATATTATTAGGGTTAAATAAACTATTATTTATAACCTCATCGTCATCTATTGATGCCATTTTTGTTTTCCCCTTTATGGGACTGATTTAGTTTTATAAACTTTGACCTTTATAATATGATAACCTGAATAAAAAAAGAAATATTAGAATATATTTTATACAATAATTTATCTTTTTACCTTTAACAATTACTTATTCTTTTGGCACACTAGAACTGGAGTTTGTAATAATACTAAGGGAATTTTGTGGTTAATCCCACTTCTGACACCAATGTTACGGTTCCTCGATTCCCTTGACAAGGAACGTAAATAAAATAGGGTTCGCTCCAGTCTAGTGCTAAACCAAAAGAATAAGACAAACAAAAGTTAAAAGTTAATAAATTTTATTAGATATATAAAAACAATTAATTTATTATAAGCCTATATATTATAGACTCTACAACAATAAATAATGAACAAATGAGGCAACAAATTGCATAAATTATAAAATATTGAAATTGGCAATAGGCCTAATAATGGCCCAACAATATCTAGTTAATATGAGACAACACTAAATACTATATGTGTTATCATATGATCTTTTCCACCCTTCACCCTAACTGCAAGATTGCATTCCTATTGTTTTTCCCCAAAAGTGTTAAAGTCGTGATTTTTCCCCAAAAATGACAAAGGCGGGGAATTTTCCCCAAAAACGACAAAGGCGGGGAATTTTCCCCAAAAATGATTAATGTGGGGATTTACCCACCAATTGATGATAATGGGGATTTTACCCCAAAAATGATGAAAGTGGGGATTTTCCCCAAAGATGACAAAAATGGGGATTTTACCCCAAAAATGACAAAAGCGGGTAATTTACCCAAAAGTCACAAAATGGGGATTTTTCCCCTAAAATGATTAAAGTGGGGATTTACCCACCAATTGATGATAATGGGGATTTTACCCCAAAAATGATGAAAGTGGGGATTTTACCCCAAAAATGATGAAGGTTGGGATAATGGGGATTTTACCCCAAAAATGATAATTCAGGTTTATTTTACCTGCACAGGAACATCACTTTATTTTATTTAGTATTAATAATATTCTGATTCCCCAAAGCTCTACAGGCCTATTGGAGTAAAGTTCTGAGGGTAAAATTATACCCAAGATCAAACAATAGTACTACGACCGTCACTAAGCAAACTATTCACTTCTTTGTGAATTTGATATGATAAATCTGAAATAAAATTTCCTCCCGACCAAAGTTGGCTAAAAGTAAAACACAACATGGCTAAACGAGAAATCCCCGGAGAAATGGAATTAAATCAAAAATGCTAGTTTACTCCTTTCTTGGGTCATGATTCCTATTCCCATGATTAATTAGCACCGAGTCTAATTATTTCCCAATGAGTATTTGGTAACTAAACATAAATGATTCCATTCTCCTTGTTGGGGAGATGTCCTTTAGGAGAGCGATGTCACACTCTATCCTGATGGCGACCGAAGTGTCACAACAGACGCGCTCAAGGCCTAATCTAAAATATTAACCAATCAGAGCGATTGGAACATTGATCGCGTGAATCTTGACCAATCACAGCGTTTAGAACATGAGCGCGAGATTACCTTAATGGCGGACGTAAATAAACACGCAAATACATTGACGATCACAATTCGAAGCCATTAACTCGGAAATAGGGACTCGATTCCTGCAAGCAATGCAATACATTTATGCTGGCACAATTCAAACAATGATTAGGCACGACGTCCAATTACTATTGGGGCATGACAAGTACTGGTACGGCAGTTTAACCGAATATGATTATCGTTCGATGAAGATCTGTGACTGTTATACACACACGTGGTTTCGTGTACCTTCACATTTTCCCAGGTTCGTAACACAAGTCATGGCTTTCATCACAGGGTTTTCACATATCTAGGTGTAGGAATGTCTATCCTCATTTGTTTTCTATAGTTTCCTCCCACATCTGAAGACTCCAGACTTCAACACACAAGCTAATGATTGAAATAAAGATAGACACGATATTCTCTCACACAGCAGTTTTAATTCTGAAAACAATTCCATTAAAAACTGTAGCCTCTGTCAAGTTTTTCGGAAAATGGGGTATAACTTGTGAACAAAATCCTGAATTATGATAGTGTTTTTCTTCCTGTAACCCAAATATTTCAAAATGTAGCCTCTATTACGTCAACAGGTTCAGTTTCAAAAAAGGGGGTCATTGTCGAATGAAGGGTTAAATATTGATAGGGTTCATCAAGCTTTACGCCAAATTTGAAAAAAAATTAATTTAAACTGCAGAATTCAGTGGATTAACATGGGGGATGTCCTAAATTGAGAGAATAGCAAATCGTGTCAACTGGAATTCAGTCCTGTCACAGTTCTGACAATACAGGTGGTGTTAGTAGAATTATGCTGATTTTGAAATTAATGTCTCAGCTGTCATAACACATGCATTGGAGCCTGAAATCCCCCTTTTCACTTGATTTTCATTATTTTGGGGATTGGGAGAATTAAATTTCGGAAAGTTCAATTGAGTATCACCAGAGTATTTGAAAAAAGGAAAGTAACTCTTGAACAGAATATTTCTATTTGCAGATGCCTTAATGCATACAAAATTTAATAAAAAGTCATTAAACTGTGGCCTCTAATCGTGTGAACAAGGTTCACTAAAAGGTTGTTAACCTTGATATGGGAGGTTGCAGATATTTTAAACTGATAACGATCGTTCACACCAAATTTGAAAAAAAAAAACAATTGTGGAGTGCTAAATATTGATATTGCACTCCCACACCCACAAAGTTTCACACCAAATTTGAAGACAATCTGTTTAAAAACACACTTAAAAACACTATGTTTTATGCATAAGATTTTACCCAGACTGATTGGCAGTGAATTTTCCCTAAGTCGATACAATTATTGATAATATTAAATGTTTTAGAAAAATAAATAAAGGTGTTTGAAATATATATAAGTAAAACATATTTGATATTCAGTGTAAATGGGTATGTAAAACGAGTAAAAGGCACCATTCTAACCGGACCAATAACGTCCTGTGACAGATTGGGTTGTACACTCTGGAATATAATGTCCCCTGTAATGGCGTGTGTCTCCCGAGCACCTTGTTGTATGCATAAGATTGCACTCTTGCGTTGTTTTTTTATACAATTCGAGATATGTACGAGAAATTACCACTGCAGCTGCGATTTTGCAATGGGGGAGGGGTGTATCTCCTCCTCCACCTGTCCACTCCCATAGGCCGACACCAGGTGTTCCCCATCGCCAGCCCTCCTCCCCCCCCCCCCCCGTCAAACAACTAAATATTATAAGAACTATATTGGTAAAAGTACAAGACAAAGATAATATTTATTTTGTGATATATATTATATTATCCAAATTCAAAAATGTTGATTTTCTGGATGATGATTGATGAATTGGATTTTTACTGACACACATTATTTATAATTTAAGAAACATCTCTATTTATTTCAGATTAATCTTTGGCATCATATTTAATTTTTTTGCCGTATTCCTTGCACATTCTGAGCATCAGAACCGCGTTATTTGCATACGATTCCTTGCACAGGCGTCGCATCCATAGTTATACCGTAGTAGGTGTCCTGTATTGTATCCTGTTCCTTTGCCCATACTTCTATTAGTAAGTGCAGGGGGACCGCACTACACGAAAAACAAAAACCTATAAGATTAACCTGCTAAAAATATCAAATCAAGTGAATGGATCCGGGGGCCAGCCGTAAGCGTCCACTGCGCTGTTACAATGTTAAACGCCCGAACGTGGCCACAATGGTGGCTTTATAAATCAAGGGATATAACTCCTACCGGAATCGTCACCTGGGGCTAAAATGGAAAGGTAAACGTAAACACACACGAACAGAATTAATCATGTTAAATTAAATCATAATATATTAATTGATTTGACATTTTTGTTATGAAATTGGTGTGTCTAACAACAGTTTTTCTATTCAATATTTTTATTAGATGTAATTGTGGTGAAAAGGGGATTTGAAATTCCAATTTGAAATGACAATAGAAATGACAATAATTTATATAAATAGACCTACTTACTCGCTGACTCATACTTTAGAACGCTACTATATAATAGCGCTATTCTTTTTCAAAGGAGTTGCAAATCATAATATAACCTGAGTAATAGATTTTTCTGAAAATCTCATCATTTAGAATGGGTTTAGCTCCCGTTGCTGATAACTGAGTGATAGTGATAAATTTAATGTGTTAAAAATATTTTAAATTTATGAATTATAGGCTATTCCCATTAATAATAACATGAATTTCTACATACATCCTTTGGAAACTCAACCAAACCAGATATGAACAAAATCCTGCACCTGCAATTTTTTAAAGAAATCCAAGCGCCAAATATTCCCTGGTGCTGTAAAAAAAAATGCATCAGGTTCAGATGCATTTCCAGACAATAAATTTCCAATATCCATACAAGATTTGCCAGTGTTCATAGAAAAATTGTTAAAACTGTTACTTTTTCATGATAAAATGAGGCTCATGTGAATGTCTGAAGACTAACATGCTTCACAAGGCTTACAAGACTGTTATCTAGATTATTTGTATTGATTTGCCAAGAACTACCAGAGAACTCTGATTGTAACTTATGCAGTTCCCAAGCGACGATTGGTGCCTTTCATATGTGTGCCATAAAGAGTAGGCCTACATGTAGGGCTTATCACCAATTAACGCACCATCTTTTTATATTATAAGAAGAAAATACCGGTATATGTAATTGACTATTTAAAGGGCCTCAAGTCTTAAGTAGTTTTTGGTATAATTCACGCGTTTTGTGTTGACGAGACATTCAACAATCCATTTTCATTCCATTCTAATTTCAACATGACAATGTCTTTTTAAATGTTGAACATACAGATAAACATAAAAAGGGAATCACTTTGTTAAAGGCGATGCATTCTATTTTATCTGTTATTTGTTTCTAGATGTACAATGAGTTAGTATGAACTGTGACTATGGCGGCGGGTGTATTCCATGTGGAGTTTGGTATCAATGATACACAGTTAACAAGAGCTCTAGAACAGGGCAATTATGCCAGTGCTGAAAGATTTATATTAGATAATTCTCAACCATCGTACCTTGATGAAGGTATGTACCTTAGCTCAATTCTTTGTATAGTTGCCCCTCTCTATAGAACACCTCTGTGTTCTAAATATAGTTATAGTATGTTATCAGAGAACCTCTTTTCTTTATTTTTGCTTATGTATTCTATAAATGTTATTATATTTTATGTTATAGGATGTTATCAGAGAACGCCTCTTTATATTTGTTTATGTGGTGTCGATGAGGATGCTGAAAGAGTGACATGTCGTAATTTATACCTGGCTAAACTAATGATAGAAAGAGGAGCTGATGTCAATTATAGAGTGCCTGTTGTAAGTCAATTTTTTAAGAGTTCATTTCACATTTCTTAATAAAAATGATCACAGAAAACGAAATTCCTTTCAAACTTAACTTAAATTTTGCATTTTTTAAATTATATTTTTACTAGATAATGGATACATAAACTCTTCAATGGTTGAAATTCTCCTTCAATACTAGATAATGGATACAAAAACTCTGCAATGGTTGAAGCTCTTATTCAATACTCGATGTTGGCCTATAGTTTAACACATGGTAACAGCTCTACAAGAGCTCATATTTGTCTTTGAGCCGTTGGATGCTTTGAGTGCAGGATTAATTATAATTATGATACTGTTCTCTCTATTTTCAGACTTTTTATGGTTGTGAATTTTTAGGACCTGGTAAAACCTGTTTAGAATTGCTGGTTGATTTTTACAATGAAATAACCAGAAGTGATGAACCTGATTCAACAGATATATGGTAGGTTGACATTTAAAACTAATAACAATATTAACAAGATACTAAATCTTTAATGTTAAATACCTTGTTACGTAATTATTTCCCAGTACAGGTGTTCTGATTTGGTAAAATAATGAATAATTTTCATAATTTGCCTAAATACACATTATGTAAGATCTAAATATGCCTTTGCAGATCTTATACTTGAGACCTTAAATGTTATCTAAGTTATTAATTAGGCATTTATAAACGAAACGAGACCATAATCAACTCTAAATGTCATGGGATACTCGAGATTTTAACTAGATTAGAACAGTTCACCATTTAGATATTCGATTAAAAATGGGAAAGCTAGGCTAAGTCTAGAATATACCAGTGCCATGGTTACCACAATGAAAATATCTCGTCAAAACTACAAACAGTTTTTTATTGTGAACAGATTGCAATATTGGAGTTTGTGGTCTAAGGGGAGACAATAGTGGTATCGGGAAGAGTTGTCTCCCTTCCATATTTATGTATCTAAATGTGAATTTTGTTCCTTTATCTATGTATCATGTAGCTTAACATAATATTATTCACCGTAATTATGAACAGCAAATCCAGTTCATTTATTTGCTGAGTTTTGTTCATTAAATTGAGTTTGAAATCTATATTTTGCAGGCCAAATGTTAACAGTGCTTGGGATCCTTCTCTTGAACGTGTGATAGGATTAAATAGACAATATTTAACCACATTAAAGGATGTTTTAGATAATATTGAACAATTACTCTTCATCATGCTTGGTAAGTTGAATATTGTACAGAACAATTGTTCTTCAATTCCTTAAGCACTTTGGAAAGATTTGCAACATATGGTTATATTCCGTGTAATTAGCAATTTCTTGTGTAAACACATTTTCCCCATATTGCCCGCACCAATCAGTGTTTGGAAGACCATTGATAATTCTTTACATTTCTGTAATCAAGAAAAAATGTCTTGGCTGCAATAGAAGATAATCTACCTCAATTTAGGAGCTTAATCACTGTTCATAGCAAAAGATCGACCCTTGTTGAGTTAGTGAAGTTGAAAAAAACAAAGCTCAACTTTGGTGGAATGGAGTGACAATTTCTCATTTAATAGCTAGATATCTTCAATTTTTTTTCTAAATTGCTACAATCATATTTTATTATTTTTTGTATAAAGGAAATGGTGCTGATCCCAACGTCAGAGATGACAATCGAATGATGCCTTTACATCGAACCACTATGATTAGTCATAACGAACGTTTGTTAAGTTTATTGTATGACAATGGCGCCGATATAAATGGTTTAGATTGTCATGGTAACACACCAATGTTGTCATTATGTGATGTATCTATGTCGGATGTTTTTGATTATCTAACCGATGTATCACCAACTAGTGATAGTACCATAGATGAAACATGTGATCATATAGCTGTTAAACCTGACATGCTAGGTTTTCTACTCTCTAAAAATGATGTCAAGGTAAGTTTAATTGGCCTGCCAGGGATAAATGGACAGGAGCAAAGCAAAATGCTTGTGTTCTGTATGATGTTAACATATTTCATTTGACAAATACAATTAAACTTGTTTGATACTGGTTTGAAAACCATCCGAATGTCAGCATTTGAGCAGTTTTAACATTCATTATAACATCTAAAAAATAACAACAAACTCTTAACTCTAAAAAAACAAGATAAAACATTTACCGGGTAATTGAATGCGTAAGTTAAATTGACTATTCATATGAGGCAGATTGATATGATATTCTGTTGACAGAGATTTAAAAACCTTTATGATGACCATTTTGATTAAAACACAGAAATATTTCGTTTTGTTTTCATAGTTCAAAATTTCGTTTTACTTGTCTTTACTACGGTAGGATCTGGACGAGTTGTTATAATTGACATGTTCTGGATGGCGTGAGGGATAAACCAGTGAAACCATGTACTACAATGACGTGTTAATAATAATAATAATAATTTATTGAACTTGTATAGCGCCAAAATCCAGCTTGTAAAGCTGCTCGTTGGCGCTTGTACAAAACAAAATATATGATTTCGAGTACACAATGTAAAACAGTATAGATAGAAAATCATATAAGAATCAAATAAAACTGTGTGATAAAACAAGATAAGAGCATTAAAAAAAAAAATATATAAAATGACCGAGGCTATTTGGAACTTTCATTCGCTTAGTTCTAAGTTCATAGTGGATCAATTTGACTGAAATTTTCAGCAAATTGCCTTTACATTACCTAGTTTTTAACTATTGTAGTGCGAACTGCCAAGTCTTTCCTAATCTCCCATAATGTATCTTTAATATACATAAGTCAATAAAGTCATCCTTCAAATTTTGTATTTTTTGCAGATCAATGTTCAGAATCATCTTGGTCAGACAGCATTATTTCACTGTGTATTAAGAGGTGATGTTGATAGTTGTTCAAAATTGTTATTACAAGGTGCTGATCCATCTCTCAGGGGTGTTGTTTGGGAAAGTAGAAAACGCAAAAAGTAAGTTATCTTATTTTAACTATAATAAGTGTATGATGATAATGATTACAACACTAGCACCTCGGTATAATACTGTTAGCTTTAATATTTGGTTTCGGTATAATATAATATAGAGATCATTATGGTTCTCAACAGATTAATAGCGAAACCTGTCAGTCAACAAAATTTGGCCAGTTCCTACAGAGTTATGGATAAACCCCATATATTTCATGAGTTTTTAAATCAGGAGACAATTAAAATAATTTTACCAGGATTATTTTCTTTTTCATTCTTTACTTCATTTCACCATGAAGTTATTTATTGATGGTTTCTTTTATTATTAAGCTATGAATCAGGAAGATAGAATTAATTATTATCTGTAAAGTTCTGTATCTAGTATTTTAATATTAAATTCTAATTTTCCATTTCAGGAAACTGTCTCCTTTATTTGCCTCATTTTTGTCGATACCTATCCAGCGAACTCTAGGTTGGCAGAACATGCACCATAAATTAATTCTTGCTCCGCAGAGATTCGCACATCTAGTAGATGCAGGTATTGTACATCTTAACTTAGATTGAATTATGTTAGATAATAGAAATTATATTTGAAACTGACTTGATCAAAACTGACTTGATTAAAACTGATTTAATTAAGATAACATCTGATAACCTGATTCTTCTGACTATGCTTCTTAAAATTATTCATATTTTTTTCTGCGTCAATGCTTGAGTTTTTATGATAGTTTTTGTATTAGTAATTAAAATCAGTATAAATTCTTGGATAAAAGTCATGGTCAACTGTCTCAAATAATCTCAATTAATAATTGTTTAGACATACATGTGTGATACATCTTATCCATCCATCAGGCACGAACAATATATATAGTTATACACTTACTGTAGTCGCAGCAGTTGACAACTGAATTATTCAAGGTGTAGAAAATTATATGATTTATTTTACAATTAGTTTCTATTCTTTGATCTCCTATGTATTAAAAACAATCACTTGTTGATTTATTTTCAACGTACCTAATATCAATCTAAACATTTGGTTGACATCCGAAAATTTATGAAACAGAATTCATAATTACTTCAATTTTTCTGAATGTTTTATTTTCATGTTTCTCAGGCTTTTTCACAAAGAAAGAAATTGCACAAGAATTGCAGGAATATATTGAAACAGAATTTCCTGAGTTTATGGAACTTAGACCAATAGCAGGGGCATTAATCCATTTACTGTTTGGACGAACAACATCTACACTAAGCCAGTTAGCAACAAGAAACATTTTCCAGCATAGTTTGATAAAGAGTACTGCTTGTTTACAAAGAATTCTACCTGTCTCAACTTTTAAACAAAAGTTTCTTGTTGAAGATTTGAAGCACTTTGATACATATGATGAATATGTTAGTATGGTCTTGAATCGAACTGTTCTTAAAACTTTAATCAATATGTTACATTTACCCCAAGACTCACTGATTAATTTTCAAGTTGAATTGCTTTTACACCAGATGGCTGTTAAATTCTCCAAATATAAAGTCCTTCGTCCCGATGGTATATTATCAGATCTCAGTGACGAATCTATTAATTCAGATGATACCGATAGTTCTGAAAGTCCTGATGAAGGAGATTCTGATCTAGAATATTGGTAATCCTTATCTGCCATTTAGCATAGTATAATATAATACTAGAATACTGGATATGGATACAATCACTAGGTTTATTACACTGCAATGGTTCAACAAGATTTTACAAGATGTTTTCAATGTTTTTAAAGATAGCATAGTGATGGTTCAAAGTCAAACATAGTGTTCAAACATAGTGTCCATACCAAGTATTCTAGTATTGTATTGGTAATCTAGTTATTTTGAGGTAATAAGATGTTATGAAATATTGATCTAGTTTTCTCATTGTTTTTTTTACAATAAAATAAAAATGTATCTGTGTCTTGTGATATTTATTGTGTTATATTAAAATTAAAGTATATAATTTCATAAGATATATATTGAGTGGGTCCCCATGAACCAATCTTACTTCACCTAGTACTACTTATTTGAAATATTAAAAGTTAATTTTAGATATCAAAAAGCCAAATAAAAAGAATAATCACCACTTTTTTGGAATTTCAGGTAATTTAAGCATTTGATTTGAGAAATTAAAAATTGCTAGAACGACTTTATAGAGTTATGCATGTAATTCGTTTAGTAGTCGTTAGTTATCCACATAATATAGAATTGTGTTCATCATGTTCATTGTTCATGTTTTATGTATTTGTTATGCTAAAACAAACTTGATAATTTTTATACAGTATTTGTTTTCAATAAAGAACTGACTGAGGTATTTGTAATAGTAAATATATATTAATTTTTTGTATATTTGTTTTCAAATATGGTTACTTAATTGTGTATTTTATATCAAACATATCTTTTGTAAAATTTAGCAAAGCTTTATATATCTCGATCTTAGGACAATTGTAAATTGTTCATTATGTATATATCATCATAACATCTTTAGAGTGCTAGTGTCAATATTAACAATAAACCATATTATTATATGTTATAAATACCTATATCAATACTGGTATACAAATTTTGTTATTTCATCATTCCCAGGTTGTGAAATAAGAACTTAAGAAGTGTGTACGTTGTGTGTTATTGACGTTTTTACGATATATTTAATTAACTTGTTAATAATGTCTGTGAAACGGAACATAAAAGTTCAATTGGCAATGTTCAGTCAAAATTCATCTTTTCATTAAATTTTATTTTGTATAATACATGTAGTGCCTTTATGTTGTCAACTATTTGGTGCATATTCTGATATTGTATATTTTCTGTATCAGAAATTTATGATTTTATTGATGTACTTATAATTTAGTGCAATTATGGCATGTATTTCAGAACTACATTTTAAGATCAAAATACATGTGCTTTATATTTGTCATGTGATATATTGAATTTATTATACAGTTTAATTTTCTTTGTATAAATTTTCTTGAGGACTATTGGTGTAATTTTCTTACAGTACCATTTGTTTTATAATCTCGTCTTGAAATGTCCTTCTGTGGTACATTTATTTATTTGAATAAATATTTAATCAGTTGTTCATTAGTTTTCAGTTCCAATTTCTAACTACTAGTAGGCCTATTCTAATAATTCCAAATTGTAATATTTATCCTCATAAAACTTAGCAACAAAGTTCTGCAATATCAATAGTCAGTTTACCAATCTGGCTGCCATGACATCCTTACATTCCTGAGATAGCCAACACAAAGAACATGGATATGGTATAACCTTGCAAAGAATTATTGATTTTAGGCCTAGTATAAATGATAATCTATCTGATAAATAAGAGAGGTTAAAACTGTACAGCAACAGGCCCAGATAACTCAGCTTATATATCAAAGGGTTTGAGCTCTGTAGAAAAAATTGTGTGTATATAGAATAGCTTTATTTAAAGTCTGCTTCCACTGAAATGGTCAACCTCTTTTAATGATTTTTATCTTCGTAGTTTTAAGCTGACAAATTAAGTGTGTCTAGTCGTGTTTGATGGGGACAAATTAATTACTTTTGTCCACCCGTATAAGCATGCATGTTAAAGAAACCTTAACTACTGGAATCAATGATGAGGGGCAGTGAAGTTTTTAGGGGGAAGGTACACATCCGGCACAGTTTACAGTTGGTATTTTAGAGTTTTGGATTGCAAGTTTTCTGTCGGTGGGGGGGGGGGATATGTAATGTAGTACTGTAGTCTAAAGCTAAGATAGTGGATAAAATTAGCATTGTGTGTAATAGTATTAGTATAAAATTGCCCGCTAAATAAGTGTATAATATTCATGTAGCTAAATGTATCATTTGTTACAGGTAGGTATCTGTATTTTAAAAGAAGTAAAAATTGTCAGATTGCATGAAATGCTAATTTTCGACAAATTTCTGAATTCATACCTAAATTGGAGTTGCCTCCCATTGACCAATTTGATTAGAAATCATACCCTGATGCACAACTTAATACTTTCCCCAAGATCTTTTAAGATCAAATATTCGTTGATGACATTATTCAAATTCATGGAC
The DNA here is from genome assembly GCA_036850965.1 of Patella caerulea. Taxonomy (NCBI): domain Eukaryota; kingdom Metazoa; phylum Mollusca; class Gastropoda; family Patellidae; genus Patella; species Patella caerulea. The sequence goes on along the minus strand of JAZGQO010000014.1, from coordinate 32,057,940 downwards.
CCTGTTTCCTTTTCTCAATTTCTGTTGCGATATGAAAAGGTACGTATTTTTAGTACTTTTTCTTGATTAAGAAAATGGGACATTCAAAATTAGGTGCATCAGAAATCAATACCTGTGGCGGATGTTGTGAATTTTTCTCTGAGCTGATTTGGGTGATTTGTACCGAATAAAATTTTAACTATGGTAGGTACTTTTAGAGTGATTTGTCATTTACCAATATCGGTTAGTTACGTTCAGGATCATTATCAACTCTGTTTTTGACGTTGTGACCGTAGATTCCATTACCATTGTGACCATTGGCATTGTAATTGTACACTCCACACTGGGCACTGACTGGAGCACTGGCAGTGGACAATGGCCTACTCAGTCGTGGGACTAGAGTACTACTAGAACTTCTGCCAGTATGACTGCTACTCAACTTTACCATTTTGGCCACCAATGCCACCATGGTTCATATGTAGTTCAGCTCTGAATGTAGGTCTTAGCTACACTCGCCCTGTCAGTTAAAGTAGCTAAGTCTCTACTAGTACTACTACTAACCCTCAATCTCATCAAATATATTTGACACTCACCACACAGTACGTGGCACACACTGATGAAAAGGGTCATTCCATGTCAAGTGGGCCAGGGTTGGGGAATTGACCCCATCGAAAAAATCTGGAAAAAATATATGTTATTGTACATCTAAAATCTAGAAACTGTGCAAAATATGTGGTCTGTAGCATGAAAATTGACTAAGATAGGGCCATTTAAGTTTCATGAGTTAATAATAAGTTATGGAAACAAAATATGTATCACTAAGTCTTGGAGAACTTTTTGTGTAGATTATGAATCTGCAATCAGATTACCGTTGAGTTGTAGGGTTCGCATGCTTCTTGGCCATGAAAACTTACAAAAATTTGGTGCAATTGTATGTCTGGATTTTGTAGAGCTTCACGTGCTACAAAGTAATAGAGACCCAAATATTTGTCTATCCAGAGATTGCCAGTAGTGCTACATAAGAAACGCATTAAAACGCATCAGTCTTGGTCTTGAATAGATTTCCCAGAAAATTGACCTTGAATATGGTTTCAGACACAAATTTTCGAAACTGGTCTCATATTTTCGAGCCGATATAACCCGGTAGATAAGCACCTAAAAATCTGATTATAGTTTGTAAATATGTAAAAGCCATTCTTGTCCCGGGCCGTTTTGATATTTTTTCAAACAAGACTGAAAAAGTTTTGAGCCCCAGTCAATTTTACTGGACAACTTTTTACTGCTAAGAAAAATATGGTTGTGTGTCAGTCTCTGTGAACGCGTGAATCGTGTACCATAATGCGCTTCGGCACCATTTGTACGGTAACAAAATAGACTAGAAGAACAAGGCTAGACATATTCCACAAGTCGTGTCAAACGGTGACCTCATTCTTGTCTGAAGAGCATGCACAAGAAATAATATCGGTGTAGACTGGAGTAACCAGATGCTAGAGACTGCCATTCAATTGAAGCTGGGGAGTTTGATGGCCGAACGATAAGCATGTGTGCGCTGTAAGGCCTGTCATTGAGTCAACTGGTGTGGTTTCGAATCCCCGGAGTAGGGTCGCCTGTCCAACCTTGGGGTTTTCTCTGAGTCCTCCGGTTTCCTCCCACTGCTAAAAGACCCATATGTGCAAGCGGAATTAAGGAAATAATTCATCTCTTAACAGAGGTTGTATTGTATTTTGTCTTTTATCCAGTATGTGAAGAGTTGTTATGAAATTTTAATAAGACAATGTGTGGATATCGATATTATTAATTTAATTTCTTTATGGATTTCATAGTAGATTCTAATTGTCTAAAGTGTGCGTCCCTCAGATTTTTGATTGATTTTTTTTTTATCTGGTTATTGATTCATTTATTAATTCAAACATCTATAACTATAATGGAAATGATTGTAAATATTTAACATTTTATTATACGTCTACATGTTGATGTGGACATATTAACACTAACAGGCAACCTATCAGTTTCCATGAGTGCAAGCATCTCAAAGAAATAAGATTGCGGCATTACCGTTGCCAATCACTTCATCAGTTGTTTGCCCAACCGGGTCTTTATTGTAAAGTGTTAGACTTTTTAAAGGAGACAAATTTTTATCACAAATTTTAATTGTATATATCTGATTTTCATGTTCATGTTTTAAATATATATACATAAAGTTTATATTTATTTTTATTTGATACTCACTGTGATATTGTTTTTATTTATGTATATATATAATATTGTGATTATATTTTTCTAGTTTGTCTCGTTAATTTCATCACGTTTGGCGCAATATGGCCCGGTTGGAGCTGATGTGCCATTAAACAACATTTCATTCATTCATTCATTATCATTTTCCAGCTTGTTCTCTATCCTTCTCTTGCAAAATGTGGGTGGTTATTTTAAAAGTCTTCAGTATAAATCATTATATTTCATATGGATGGTCACCTAAGTTACAGGGGTTGGCCATTGTGGCTGGTTGGCCTGAGACATTTTATCCATGAATCACAAATCTCAATATTATGTTCCACCTTTTTTTGACTGTTTACTCTACTTTACCTTCATCTAGCCCTTAAGACTCTAAAACATTCCCTTATTTTCTGTGTGGTACAAAATATTTGAAGAGTTACTGCCCCTGTAACAGTGTAATTGAAACCTTGTAAACAAATTTACAGGATAGATTTTTATAAAGATTTCTTTGAAAACCTTAGTGGTAAAAAGGATTCTGTTTGAAATGCAGTCAGTTTTATTCATACATGTAGCTGCTATTTCCCCTGACCTTAAACATGCATTATGCAAGAGCAAAATCTGCCTATTACAAGTCTTTATTTAGGCCTGAAATGTCATCTAAATTATCAATTAGGCATAAATTAAGTTATCCAGACCATAATAAACTCTCGATGTCAAGGCTAGCCTTCGATGTTGGCTGGATTAGATTCCTATATGTGGCCATTGATAATTAAATCAAAAAAGTGGATAATCGAGACTATGCTGTTTATAGTAATGATGACTGAGGCTATGCGAATATTTCACTCGCTTCATACTCAGCTCATAGTGGATCAATTTGACTGAAATTTTCAGCAAATCACCTTGACACTATCTAGTTTTTATACACCCACATTTTCATGTGGACGTATTATGTCGTCGCCCCTGTCTGTCTGTCCACAATATGTTTGTGAACTCTCTACAGGTCACAATTCTTATCCGATATGTGGCATGGAGATAGGGGCGCCTTCTCAACCTCGTGGGTTTCTTCCGGGCACTTCAGTTTCCTCCCACTGCTAAAGACCCCTACGCGCAAGTGAATTATTGAAATAAAATGAAACCATATGTTAGTCCCAAAATGAATGACCTAGTTTGTGTCGAAACCCCATTTCTCTCTCTCTCTCTCACTCTTATCCGATTTTGACGAAACTTGAAATATAGGTTTATCCCCATAAGATCTCAGCAGATTTTGATTCGGATCGAAACTTCATTTATGGCCCTTGATTGTACGAAAAATCATGTTTTTAGCTTGTGGACCCAATAGAGGTCACAATTTTGAACCGATTTTGATTGAACTTGACATGTATGTTTATAACCCAAAGATCTTGCTTCCTTTCTATATCTGCGCCCATTGGATTGTAACTTCATGAATTATGGCCCATGATTGTCTGAAAAATCGCCCTTCTTAGCTTGTGGTCCCTCTGGAGGTCAAAATTATTATCCAATCAAAAGAAACGTTTGATTATATCACCGTTACATGGTAATAAAGGTTGAGTTTGAATTTCTTGAAAGTCAGACCAAAATTGACAGACAATTGTACGCGAATAGTGTGAAAATATGTTATATCAAGGTTGTGGACCCTATAGAGGTCACAATTATGATCTGATTTTGATGAAACTTGAAATGTATGTTTATAAACCAAAGATCTTGGTTCCTTTCGATATTCAGGCAGATCAGATCGTAACTTTTGAATTATGGCCCTTGATCGTACGAAAATTTGCCTTAGCTTGTGGTCCCTCTGGAGGTCACAATAGGGTAATCTAGGTTGAGAATGAATTTCGTGAAATTCGGACAAAAATTGACGGACAAAATGGCTGCTGTTTGTACGCGAAACGTGTAAAAATATTGTATATCAAGGATGTGGACTCTATAGAGGTCACAATTTTAATTCGATTTTGATGAAACTTGAAATACATTATAACATAAAAATCTTGGTTCCTTTCGATATTTGCGCATCGGATTGTAACTTCCTGAATTATGGCCGCTGATTGTATGAAAAATCGCCTTTACTATCTTACTTCATTTAAAAAAACTTTTGATTATATCACCGTTACACTGTAATGAAACTTTGAATTCAAATTTCGTGAAAATCGGACCAAAATTGCCAGTGAAAATGGCCGCCGCTTGTGCGCGAATAGTGTAAAAATATGATATATCAAGGTTGTGGACCCTGTAGAAGTTACAATTTTAATCCGATTTTGATGAAATTTGAAATGTAAGTTTATAACCCAAAGATCGCAGTTTATAACCCAAAGATCGAGACCATAACTTCCTGAATTATGGGCCCTGATTGTACAAAAAATCATGTTTTTTTACCATGTGAACCCTATAGAGGTGACATTTATATTCCGAATTAAAAAAAAGTTTGACTCTATCCGTGTTACACATTAATGATGGTTGAATTTGAATTTCTTGAAAATCGATAATTGAACAGGTAAATCCACAATATTAAATGTTTCGTATACATGTACTAAACGTTAGCATGGGGCAGAACTTTTTAAAAACCAAACAAATTTTCATGATTTTCTGATAATTACTTAATATGCGACAACTCTTGTTGACTGCCTGGACGATTTAACTACCGTGAGCATTTGTTTCGTTGTCTGGCAACCTATTTTTAACTATTATAGTGAGAACTGGGCCATCTCTTTATCTTATGTCTCATAATGTGTCTTTGATTAACACTTAACAACCACAAATCAAAATGCTGTTTATTGGGGGTTCACACAGTCACACTCTTATCTTCATCATTTTGTGATAGAACAGGAAGAATGTGTTAGATGTACCTGTCTGAATTATTGGCTTTCTCCATTTTTCATTCAATTACTGAGGGCCATGTTACAAATTAATAAAGATATAGAGATACATGGACCATTCATTATGTATGTTAGTACCAAAAGAACCCAGTTGTGTTGAGCAGACATTTTTAAACTCCATTCCTATGTCAAGAAACTGAAGCAAACGATTATGTAATTTGATTGCACTACTGGCATACAAGGAAGATATGTGTTGAGGAGTTCTACACTGTAATGTCTATTTTGGTACTAAGTGCTACCCGATATGATTGAGCAGACGTCAGTAAATGAGAACATTTCTTCTACATACCTGAGCTGAATATATATTTGGTATCGCCAACAAGTTGCTAAACTTAGTTGAATCATTGGTTGGGTGAGATTGTGATAAGAAGTTTGTTGTGGTTGGAAATAGACAGGAATTGGTGTGAGAAGAATTAAATTTTTTTTGCCTAGCAACATCTAAATAAAAGTAAGTTATCAAGTTATTAAACATGTATTGAAATTAGAATAACTAAGAAAAGGGATTTAGTAATTACAAAGTTAACCTAAATTGATATTTGATGAGAAATTAATATAGAATTTATAGAAAATACTAACAATACATTTAAAATGTTGGTCAACAGTTGTTGTGTATTTTAGTATATCTATGTACATAATATATGTTATAATAAGTTTATTATTTGAAAATAGATATATTGTTTGAAGAGATAACCTACCAGTATATTTAATAAAATACACGGAGAAGACATCAATGAAAAAATCGAACATGAATAAAGCATGATGTTAGATAATAATTATAAAAGATAATACTTATTTTTTAACATGATAAAAATTCATCATGCTCATAGCATGCCTTGCTTAATCTGAAAATTGTAAACTAATTATAAACCTCTTGACCTTTTTTGTTTTTTTTTTGATGAAAAATATATACTTTCTTATATATTTGTGGTTTGATTCTTCATATGCAAAATTTAACTGACAGTTCAGTGCTGGAATCCGTTATCAGTCAGAAAAGATTAATGTCGAATAAATATGTTGATTTGAGATATGAAATTAGAATAACATTTTAGGAATTGGGCTAAAATTAACTGACAGTTTGTAGAACAAATTGCGTAGGTGTTAACTAGATAGAACTGGTTCTTGGAGATAAAAACAAACTCAGATATAAACAGTTTTACAAGATGTAGGTGTCAAAATTAGACAGGTAGCTGTTTATAAGTACTGGTTGGTTTTAACTAGACCATAAAGGTAGATGTACATGTAGCAACTAATGAAACTTTTCAATTAAAGAAAATGGAGATTAATTTATTTGAAGATTTTATATTAGTTTTTGGTTTTAAAAGTTCTGAAGGTTGTAGAGTTGGTTTGTTTTATTTGTACAAGAAAATCAATGTTAATTATTTGTTATACATGTATCTAGTACAAAAGGTCAAGGTAGTACCTAGTACTTGTACTTAATGTGAAAACTCTCTAATTTTGAAGGTGAAGGGAATATTAAAGACACAACTAGCCAAATTGTTTACATACATTTTACAGTCAAAACATGTGTACTATATTAGTGTAAAGACTTTTGTTATTATTGTGTAATTTTAAACACATCTTAGTATAAAAAGACCTTCATGTAGATTGTACGAAAAAGATAACAGAATTATTACTTTATTTATTTAAGACTCAATTAATATTAGATGGCAATTAATAGAAACTATTTTAAATCAACATAAAGCAAGATGAAAATAGTCCATGTGAAAAATTTTCCATCAGATTTATTTTTAAGAATAAGAATATTTTTGGTTGTGTAGGCTTAACGTTTTAAACATTAGACTTTTATAAACCTTTATTGTGGCATATTTGAGCTTAAAGGTGATTTAAAAATATGAGAGAATAAAAAAAAACTGTAAAGGTGCATGCCAACGTGTACCGGTACATGAAACCATGTACCATATAATGGAACTACTAGAAGCTGGTTCTTGAAAAGGAAGAAGTCATGTCAGAAAATCTAGATATTAACTTTCTCGATCCACTACAGAATCAAACTCAAGACCTCCTGGCCCCAAGTTCACAAAGAATTCTCAGACTTAAGTTGAGAATTTGCTCAACTTTTAATCAATCTTTATGAGAAATATTTTTAATCCAGAAACACAAAAGTTTGCACATAGCTTCTTATTGATGTATTTGATAAAACAACAAAAATTTTATGAAGGTCTATATTGAAATATTGACTCTATCTATATTTTAGTTAAAATAAGGCAAACAATTTTGAGTAAAGTCTCAACTTAAGTCTGAGAATGCTTTGTGAACTTGGGGCCAGGTTAGAGAGCCAGTGCTTTAATCATTAAGCTCCTGCAGCTTCCTCTTTAATTTGAACATAATGACACCTGCACATGTTTATTTAAACGATATGTATCTAATTCATCAATCATTTAAAAAGCAAAGATTCTACCCAAGTTCACTGATTTTTGGTAAAACTTTTAAGAAACCATATCATGGCTCTAAAATAGATTGGAGCATCTTTGGGGTGGCTGGAACGGCAAAATGTTTAACGCATGTGCGCTGCATCATAAGGCCTGTCATTGAGTCAACTGGCATAGTTTCAATTCCCTGGTTGTATGTGACAAGGAGTAGGGTAGGGTGGCCTTTGCAACCTCATGGGTTTACTCCGGGTCCTCCATTTTCCTCCCACTGCTAAAGAACCATATGCACAAGTGAATAATTGAAATAAAATTGTACCATAAATTATATTAGACCAGAAATGACCTAGTTTGTGTTGTGTGGACCTTAAACCCCATTTCGTTCCGTTCTCTCTTGAACATCTTTGTCATCTAAACATATTTAACAAGTCTACTGCACTGTAATAACTTTACATCTGGTGAACATATCATTGGAATTTATTTTCATGATAGCCGGATATTGCCAGAGTTTGAACATCAATCCTATCTGCATATTTGATTAGTTCATTCTCTAAAACGTTATATTACTATTGAACGAAACTGAAAATCTGAATAATGACTATCACTAGCTTGAATTCAAACATTGGTGTTATCTGTGCATATTTGCTTAAAAAAAGCTGCCAACTAATTCAGTAATTGGTGATATTTCCATTAAATGAAAATTACTCATCGATTTATTATTTTGTTTATGTATTATTAATTTAGCTTGAAGTTGAGGCAGTTGTTGTTAATTCAATTCTTTCTCTTGTATTATTAAGATATTAAAGAAGATTAACAATGTTATTGATATCTTTTGTTTTGTTTGGTAATCAGTTTCTGCAATTATAATGTTTATACAAAATACCAGCCATGCTAATATAACAAAGTGATAGTGATTATACATATGGTAACATTACATGTATTATTTACTGATTCTATTAGATTTGGATTGATGATGGAAAGGATTAAGGTATTTATTAAATGGCTATAAAATGAATCATTTGTAAGAAACTCACCTGGTAATGACACCTCACTTTATGGAATGCTTCGAAACATTACTACTACTATTAGTAGTGGCATTTTCCAAATACGTATATTATATTTAAGTGTCTAGAACTCTTTGAGTTTGGTAAAAAAAACAAACCAAAAAACCCCCAAAAATATGGTAAAACAATAAAAGTGTTAATTTAGTTAAGTCTGATTTTCTTTATGACTATGAGTTTTTTATTTGTAACTTCACAGATAACAATCACGGTTTGGATGATGCTGATCTTGCTTCCACTGTTGACAGTTTCAGCCAAAAAGTGAAACTAGAAGTAAAATTGTTGTTAGCAAACACACTATAACTTAATACTTTTAAATGGAAGTTTAATTGTAAACTGAACCCTTTTTTAAAACATAAATCAAAGGGGTTTAGCTCATTTAATCTGCATTATACCATAGAAAATAAATGTTGGGTAGATTTTATAAAATTTTATAGCGAAAAATTGAAAATGTATAAATACATGTATACTACATTTACTTTGATTAAAGAAAAAATATATCAAAAATGAAGTGTGGGCTACAGGAAGCATTATGAACTTCAGAAAAGAGTCTTTGATTTGATCACATTCTTGTGATGTACTAAATTTGTGTAGACAAAGTAAGCAAATAAAAACACATATGTGATAGAATTCCTTTAATACGTTACAAAGATAATTTTAGATCATTGCTACAATAGATGCGTAATGAAGGTTTCTACAAAAGAAAGTGACGAACACACAAGGAAAACACGAGTTATCCTTCTATATAACAGACTGAAGTGAAGAGTGATAACAGATACATGGGCGAATTTCTGCTCACTGACAATTCCTTTGAAGACCAAAAGTTGTTATATGAGATCTGACAATTCAAAACAGAAATTGACTGTCACTAGATAAGAGAATAGGGTCGCAATGCATATAATTATTGTAATGTGAATGTATATACAATCTGTCGTTTCTGTTTTTACTGTAATTTCTTATCAGTTATGTTCAGAAAAATACACCAGAAGTCTCAATCGAATGGCAATCTCTAGTTTCTGGTTATTGCAGTCTATACACTGATAGTATAAATTTGCGATCTCTCCAGATAAGAATATAGCGTTACTGTTGGAATGACTTGAGGAATATATTCTACCGGTAGTCTCATTCTTTAAGTCCCTTGTTACAAATGGCGCTGAAATGCATTATGGTACACGATTCATGTACCACTGGTAAAAAAAATAAATTTTGTCTTAAATATCAGTGTTGATTTAAATTGACAAATGATTTGTATATTCACTGTCGAAGACTTTGTATGATATTTAGTTAGAGATTTAGCTACTTTAATATCAGTTTATAATAATATACCATAAGAGAACAAACATTTGATTACCAAGTTGTGAAATTTTCATGACAAAATATTTATGTTCGAACCAGATAAAGATCTAGTTTTAATTAGATTGTTCAACAATTGTCAGTCAATTCAAAATAGGCCGCAAATCTCTGTATATAAAGCCATTTCCGATCGTTCCTATTTCATTATAGTGGCCAATGATAGGAGTATTTAAACTCGTTTGTAATTTACCATTAAGAACATGTTTTCATTGATAGTTGTGACGTTTTTTTGTAAGAGATTGTTTCTGTGTTAATGATGTAGGCAAGGTGATATGCATATAAATACTTGACAAGTTTGCTTTGTAAACTACTGTAAAAAGGTTAACATGTTTTGTGGTATGAAAAGAGCTAACAAGGATATTATAATCTAGGCTACTATTATCATTATAGATATATATGTAGGTCTATATAACTTCTATTGGCCTTTAGCCAACATGTTGTCATTGGAGTGTTTTGTTTGGTTTTGAATTTATTGAATTGGTCCGTCATAAGTTGGTATTAAGAAGTGATCTGCACCTCTCGCTTATTTTTATTAATATTGAATCTCACCTTTTTGAGATAATTTGATTGCAATATCTAATAATCTCCTGCAATACAATGTCTTACGGTAAGTATATATTTCTATATATTATAAGTATAATCTGGATTATTTGTAGAATCAAAATGTGTTTGCCTAATAGGATTAAAACTTATATGTGTCATTTAGTTATTGTCTACAAATGGTTGCTTGTGTCAAGTGGTTACAGTAAGATATTTAAACGACTATTTGGTCATTGATGTAAATAATTCATGTTTATATTGCCAGTAGGGTTTATTTATTAGTAAAGGTAGTTCACCAAGTTGTAATTTGTTTATGGGGGGGGGAGGGAAGGTGATCTTAAGAAGCTAATCAGACATGATAATATAAAAATACAGAAGTTGGCTGTGTGATTAAACTACCAATGTAATTTTAAAATATCATTTTATAAAGACAAAAATAATGTATAGAAATGTTTCAGTTTTATTTTCTGTTATGCAGGGGCAGGGAATTATTGAGGAATATTTCTTAGATGTACTTGAAGTAGGTATTGGAATTAAATATGAAAAATAAAGAGGACCACCAATTTTTTGTTCTAATTATGAACATAATTTCTAGTTGAAGTCTATGAAAGGGAATGGAAGCTTATTGACCATATTTTCTAAAGTGGACAACCTCTTGTAACCTTATCCTGGATTCAGTTAGTCCCAACCAAAAATGTCTGACATGTAAAATTTTGAAATAGCACCCCAGAGCTAAACGTCTTTGTTATAGATTTAGAACTATGGCTTTATGTATCTATAGACATTAGCAGATTGCTATACTGTAAATAAATTGACAAAAGTAAAACCCCATTCCATTCATCTTTCCTTTTGTCAAAAATGTAAAAAGAAATTCCTGACATTATCATTTATATATGTGATTTACTTTCTGTACTAAAAAAGTCTGTCCAAATATGTAAGCTTTTATCTTCCTAATTTGAATTGTTTGCTGTTTGTTTTCTACATGCTTTTTCTCAAAATCAATTAGATTTAAAGGGACAATCCCGATAAGAACAGAGTCTCAAAAATTAAAGTCCGAGCATTTATGAAATTTATGGACCAAAATATAGAGGCATGGTGTATATACCTTGGCTCAAAGTTTCAGCTCAAAATATTGAGTTGTTTTGACGTTAACGTCAACACTGCTTATCCGGACGCGTAACCCTTTTAAGATTTCGGGTCAATTTTTTGATTGATTGACCTGATAATTGATTCCCTTTTCTTGAGAGGTCTATACAGCGAATGACTCATGTACTGTACTGATAACAAAAGGTAAATTTCACCTACATATCATTTTTATACGTCCACATTCATAATGTGAACGTATTATGCCGTCGCCCCTGTCTGTGTGTGTATGTGTATGTATGTGTGTGTGTGTGTGTGTGTGTCTGTGGTTCGCCTACAGGGCGCAATTCTTCATCGATTTTCTTCAAACTTGGTATACTTATTCCTTATACTCCAAGGAAGATCCCTATTGTTTTTGGTGCATGGCCGACCCCCAGGGGCAGAGCCACGCCCATTTCTAGTATTTGTTTGTTTGTCGTCTACAGGCCACATTTCTTAACTTATAATCTTGAAACTTTGCATACACATTCTTTGTACCCTAAGGAACATTGTTATCGTTTGGGGTGCATGCCCAACCTCCAGGGGCAGAGCCACGCCCATTTTCTTTTCGTGTGTCTTTGTGTCGCCTACAGGGCGCAATTCTTACTGGATTTTCTTTAAACTTGGTATACGTATTCCTTATACCCTAAGGAAGATCTCTATTGTTTTTGGTGCATGCCCGACCCCCAGGGGCAGAGCCACGCCCATTTCTAGTATGTGTTTGTTTGTCGTCTACAGGCCACATTTCTTAACTTATATTTTTGAAACTTTGCATACACATTCTTTGTACCCTAAGGAACATCCCTATCGTTTGGGGTGCATGCCCAATCCCCAGGGTCAGAGCCACGCCCATTTTCTTTTCCTGTGTCTTTGTGTCGCCTACAGGGCGCAATTCTTACTGGATTTTCTTCAAACTTTGTATACTTACTCTTTATACTCTAAGGATGATACCTATCGTTTGGGTTGCATGCCCACCCCACCAGGGGAAGAGCCACGCCCATTTTCTTTTTGTGTGTCTGTGTGTCGCCTACAGGCAGCAATTCTAACTGGATTTTCTTAAAACTTTGTATACTTACTCTTTACACCCTAAGGATGATCTGTATTGTTTTTTGGTGCATGCCCGACCCCCAATGGCAGAGCCACGCCCATTCCTTGTATTTATTTGTTTGTCGTCTACAAGCCACATTTCTTAACGTATCATCTTGAAACTTTGAAGGCTTATTCTTTGTACCCTAAGGAACATTCCTATCATTTGGGGTGCATGCCCAACCCCCAGGGGCAGAGCCACGCCCCTTTTCTTTTTTGTGTGTCGCCTACAGGCCACAATTCTTAATCGGTCATCTTGAAACTTAAAATACTTATTCCTTATACCCTAATGATGATCCCTTGTGTTTTGGGTGCATGCCCGACCCCCGTGGGACAGCAACACCCATTTCTTGTATTTGTTTGTCTGTCGTCTACAGGCTGCATTTCTTAATGTATCATCTTGAAACTTTGAATACCTATTCTTGGTACCTTAAGGAAGATCCCTATTGTTTTTGGTGCATGCCCGACCCCAAGGGACAGTGCCACGCCCATTTTTTTGTTGTCTGTCTGTGTGTCACCTACAGGCCACAATTCTTAATCGATCGTCTTGAAAACTTGTTTTATACTTATTCCTTATACCCTAAGGCTGACCACTATTATTTTTGGTGCATGCCGGACCCCCTGGGACAGAGCCACGCCCAATGCTTTTGTGTCTTGTGTTCGCCTATAGGATGCAATTCTTAACAGATCCTTTTAAAACTTTACAAACCTATTCCTTATACCCAAAAGATGACCCCTATTGTCTTGGGTGATTTCCTAACCCCCAAGGGCAGAGCCATGCCCATTTTTACTTCGCGTCTGTGTGTGTTGTCTACAGGCCACGATTCTTAATGGATCGTCTTTAAACTTGGGATATGTATTCCATATAGCCTAAGGACGTCAACTGCATGTCCCAACTCACACAGGCAAGACACGCCCAATTTTTGTGTTTGTCGTTTACAGGCTGCAATTCTGAATGAATCAGCTTGGTACTTGGCTTATGTATTCCTTATAGCCTGAGGGCGTCCACTATTGATTTTGATGAATGTCCCGACCCCCAGGGGAAGAGCCACGCCCACTTTTTGCCTTTAGCGTTAGGAAGGCATAATTCTGAATGGATTATCTTGGTATACTTATTCCTTATACTCTAAGGACGGCAACTATTGATGTTGGTGCACGACCCTCAACGCTAAACAAACCAAACGCCTAGCCTTCTTGACAAAGTACCATATCAATCAAAGCAGGAATGTGGACGTATATTGTAGCGTTAGCGTTATGTTTATAGAAAAAAAGTCAGGTTTTATCCAGATACTGTATAATACAACGGTCTCCATTTCCAGATGATGACTGTCAGGTTTAAGTTATTTACATGTACAAGCGTATCACAAATATCGGGTTAGTTGGTCGGCCTTAGATAATGGGTTATAAGGGATATTAACACAAAATTAAGCAGTTTTATTCCCCAAAAAGTTATCGGGAATGGCCCTTTAAGTCAATTTCTTGATCAGATAAGTATTCAGTTGATATGAACGTACCAAGATGTATTTCGTGTAATTCCAATTTCTTAGTGCAAAAAGAAAATGATAAAAAATGTTTAGTGTTGTTAGTTTTTGTTTTGCCTTTCTTTTATTATCAGAAAATCTATCATAATAATCGATTATATTATACTTAGCATGTATTTCATATTACATCAACATGCTGTACCCCAATCACCAGCTTGCTAAATCAATGATTAATTTATATAACATTTGTTGCTACCATTGTTATAGATCTGTTCTGTCCAACCTTATGTATCGGTGTTAGCATACTTACATATGGTACCACTTTCCTTTGGGATTTTTCTTTTGAGATGAGTCAACTGTTATTTGATTTGCTCAATTAGTGTGGATTGATTGTGTTTTCATTATACTACATGTAGACACTGAAATGTCATTAACACTCTATTATTATTATGAGTTGACTTAATCCATTCTAATCTTATGGGTAGACTTGATCCATCCCAGTCTTATTGGTTGGGTTGAGTTGATCCATTTCAATCTTTTTGTTGTTGTCCCCCACCTTTCGAAGAAAATGGGATTGTTTGTTAAAATTGGTTCGTCCATCTGTCTGTCACACTTTTTGGAATGCAATAACTCTCTTTCTAATTAAGCTAGAATGTGGATGTTTATTAGGTGAATGCCTTGATGGAGTGTGAAGATGAGTATTGTCTGCTTACAGTAAGCAGAGATAAGTAATCTGATTGGTTGATGCTTTGGGGCACGATAACTTTGGTTACAATGAAGTGAGACCTTGACTAATTTTGATGGTGAGAATTTTCTGCTTTGGCTTAGGAGCTATGAGCAATTTGTCTGGTCACTTTGAACATAACAACTCTGCTTTAAATTGAGGTAGACTGTTTAAACTTGATGTAGATGTTCATCGGGTGAATGTCTTGACCAAGTCAGTGATTAACATTTTCGAGATAAAACCAAGCGGAGCTAAGCAATTTCATTGGTTGATTCTTTGGGACAAGATGTGCGATTAATTAATATGTGTCATCTATTTATTTTGGGATTTCAGCGGAGGACATCAGCCTCACTGTTGGCTTGTTTAAATTGCAATGATTCATTTCAACATTACAGGATGAATTGGGATGATCCATCCCTATCTTATGGAATCAGTTGAGATCATCTGTTTCAGTCTTTTGTATAATAAAACACACCCACAAACATGGTAACCTCAAAATGGTCTCAGAAAACGCTAAAGGTTACATCGAATGCTAATTTCATTATTTGAATTTTGAATGTTGTTACAGCCAACTCGGATATATATAAATAACTTTCGATGCATTTAGAGATTCCAGAAATTGTTAACCTTTCAAATCGATTTAATATTATTGCGTATCTAGTGATTATTTTAAAAATATTGGTTGATAATTGATAACACTGAAAAATATTATTTAAAATATTTCTTTTACAAGACAAAAGTTGACCAAATCTCATTTACACCTAGTTTTAATTGAAATATAAAATCAGTTGTTGTGGTAAAACTATTTGAATATGGACATCATAATATTTTTGAGCACTCGTAAAATGAATGCAAATTATTCATACAATTTCATTTCAAGAGCCATTTATGAACATCCCAGATATGTTCTGCTCAAGGCCGGCTATTATGTGATCAAACTAAACATGTTTAAGACCAATAATAAATGTTTGAAGAATATAGTAAACAATCCATATCATTTTATTGTCCTATATATGTACATTATGTACATGCATGAAAAGAATGAAACTATACATGTATGTAATAAAACTTACAAGAATGTTGAGATGATGGTATCACTCCTGACTCATATTGTGATTGCCAAGACAAACAATAACTTTCTTTTTAACCAGGTTTCATATCCACTAAATGTACTCTGACTGCATCCACATTTAGTTTGACTACCTGGTGTTTGTACTTGTACACAAGTTAAGTTTTAAAGGAAACTTCATTAAAAAAAATTTAAACTCCATGATTTAACCACAATCACACATAAACAATCTTTTCATCTGAATCTGCATTTAATTTGGTCATATTGCTTATGTCTATCATCTGGGTTTCATTCACA
This sequence comes from Patella caerulea, assembly GCA_036850965.1. Lineage (NCBI taxonomy): Eukaryota > Metazoa > Mollusca > Gastropoda > Patellidae > Patella > Patella caerulea. The sequence goes on along the minus strand of JAZGQO010000014.1, from coordinate 32,041,736 downwards.
CTTCTTGTAAGTTCTGAGAAAGTTATATATTGTTGATCTTGAATTTAAAACCATATTGAAAATTGGTATTTTCTGCAAATATTTTTTTATTGTCTTTTCTGTTTTCTGTGCATTGCGTCATCGTTCAACAGTGCCTTTATTAGAGATATATACCCTGTCGTCGTAAGAAGGCATGATGTTTCACCGAAAGGTCTACATATTTCTTGAAAAACACTAGTTTTGAGTTGTGTCTTAGAAAGTATACACATCAAGGTTAAATATTTGAATTAGGCTTTAAAAAAGTGGACTATACCCAAAAGTTGCTTTTTTGATCTATTAAGAAATCAATTACTGAAACACAAATACTAGAAAAAGATGTCAAGGATTGATTGGATTCCACTATCTTCAATTTTAAAATATGTATTATTTTGGAGATTCACTCATTCTTAATTAAAATATATTTTGTGGAATTTTTGTAACTTTTCGGTACTTTTTGTGCTCGTAATGATAATGTTTTTCATGATAGTAATTTCAAAATGTGTGCCAATTGCATCTGTGTGAATATTTGTCTACCATATATATGTAGGCCTGGCTATATGTTTTAATTGGTTAATCTAATTTATGGTAATGTCATAAAGAGGCATTATGTCCAGGTATGACAAGGAGTGACGTCCATTGATTAATGTCAATAACCTAAACGTTTATTGTAGGCCATAAATTCGGCTAAATAATTTCTTATTCAGCACAATGATCTATTTGTCCCTTGATATTTTACAATGATCTCAGTCACTTTGCTTGATTTTTTTTTAAGTACAGTAAAGCTGTTTAATAATATATAGGTAACGTATATAGTCAGTATCTCATGTATAATAGATGTCAATAAGTATATTAACTAAAGTACATATAATAATAGTGAAAAGGTAGTACATGGCTTACAAATTGAATTCAAAGGAAACCAGTGTATAGTACAATTGATTTAGTATATATAGGGAACACCTATATAATATCAGAATGACCTCACTTTTATTTATTTTAAACAGTATCATATTTTTTTTGTCTTTTACAATTACGCTTCCCTTCAAAACTTGATTTTACCTGACAAAAAAGTTGATCAAAAGGATGGGAGAAATTAAAACTTAGTTTGATAGGCTTAATTAAAGATACATTATGGAAGATAAGATAAGATGAAAGTTCTCACTATAATATCTAAAAACTAGATAGTGTAAAGGTAATTTGCTGAAAATTTCGGTCAAATTGATCCACTATGAGCTGAGAACGAAGTGGGTGAAATATTCACATAGCCCCGGTCATCATTACTAGAATCATTCATATAAACAGCATAGTCTCAATTATCCACTTGATTGATTTAATTATCAATGGCCGTTAAGCGGCATATATGAATTTAATCTGCCAACATCGAAGGCTAGCCTTGACATCAAGAGTTTATTATGGTCTGGATAAGTTAATTAATGTATAATTGATTATTTAGATAACATTTCAGGCCTAAAGAAAGATCTTTTATAAGCAGATTTTGCTCTTGCATAATGCTATTTTAATAAATCTTAACAACACGCTCTTCTTTAAATCTGAAAGCAGACACATCAATAGCAAAAAAAACTTGCAGACTTTGTCACATTGTCATCAATCAAATCAAATAAAATGTTTTTAATATGTTATGGAAGATCATACTTATAATGACAAGTGTATCATCATTTGAAGGAAGGAATTTAAATGATTAGCAAATAATTTGTAACACTGTGAATGTTGGATCTATAAATGGAATATGATGGATTGAAATTACATCATTTGATGTCATGTACAAAAGATATAAACCAGCCAGTGCCATTTTATAAATGTTGGGTAAAATCGTTTCATTGACCTTGTTTTAATCTAATTGAATCTGCAGTTGATATCTTTTTTTATTTAAGCTGAATAATCAGTTTGAAAACATTTTAGCATCGATTTAACCGTGAATTATTTAATGTTGTCCTAAAAATGCTCAGTTGGGGTTAATATCATAAATCATCCTATTTTATCCAATACCATGGTTCTATTCTGTGAAATAACACTATGTGTAGAACTAGTTTCATAAATTGTATTTATCTTTAGATGTGAAATGGTATTGGTAATGAATGCTGAATTACAATGCTGTAAAGTTGATTAATTGTAGTAAAGACAAAACAACTAAACAACTAGCAGACTATCCTAAAAATGTTTCCAAGGAACAATGTTTTTATTTCCAAGAGGGAATCACATTTGATGTCTTATATTACCAATGGTTTGTACCTTAGTGGATTGGGAGGTGTCACAAGAGAAGGAAGCCTGGAGAGTTTGAACATTACCCATGTCCTCAATGTCGCTGTGGAACTTATGTCTTTGAAATATAAGTGTGGGGATAGAAGTGTTAATGTCCGATATGTTCACCTACAAGACAATAGTCAAGAGAATATTCTTCCATATCTTAATGAACTTATCCATTATATACATGATATCATTTCAAAGGGAGATAATATTGTGGTACACTGTGTTGGAGGTGTGAGCAGATCTGCAACTATTTGTATAGCCTTTATGATTAAATTCCATGATATGACTTTGCGCGAAGCCTATCATCATGTTTTAAAACAGAGAAGCATCATTCATCCAAACAATTCCTTTTGGAGAAGTTTAATTTGCTTCGAAGAAAATGTCCGCCAGTCTACCTCTGTTGAGTTATTACCATATATAACTGGTATGGTAGCAGACGTATATAAAAATGAAACTGAAAGACGCATTTTGATTGGTTGGATGGATCATGTGTTTTATAATTGGTGTCTTCATCTTGTCATCCTGATTTTACAGATTATTTTTGCATGAATGGCTTTCATTATAATGCCCATGTAATCATTATTCTTCAGGTGAATTTCATTAGATTTTTTATTGATACACCTCTGATCATTTTCCTCTCTCTTTGATCTATGTTGCAATATTATTAGTTCATTTCATGTCAAAGAAACATTCTTACTAGATTAATTGGAATTTTACCATTTTACATTTAGACATTGAACTTTTTTGTTGTAATATACTGTGGTGACTGATATTTCTATATAACCAAACCAACATTTCATGCAAATGTATGTTGGTCTGTCCACAATTTCTTTACATGTCACTAGGTCAGAGTTCCTAATGTTTTTTATTTTTAATTTTACAGAGATTGTTCATTTGGTCATAGGAAATTCAATATCTGTTCCTTAAATTTGGTTACGTCAATAGATAAAGCCATCACTTATCAATATAAAAACCTTAAGGATACATTATGTAAGATTTAGTAAAAGAGCTAGTCAGTCTTGCCATGATAGTTCAAAAATCAATATTGTAAAATGAATGATTTGACAATTTCATTCAAATTAATCTATCGTGAGCAAAGATATTAACCTTTGAAGATTTGACAAGACATGTGCAATAATTTCAACGACGGTACTGGTTGTTCCAAGCTAAGTCCCACTCCTCCATTTTCAAATTAAATCAAAATATGACTGAACCCTTCTAATCTATTTAATATCAGAGAAATTTGATGCCATCAAGAGTTGATTATAGCTTGGACCAGTTCATTAATGTCTAATTAATAATTTAGAAAACATTTCAGAAATAATGTATGTTTAAATAGTTTACAGCCATTTATGTTCCTCAAGCGGTTTGGGTACATGTACTGGAGTGAGCCGTACATGATGTTTTAAGTGGTTTCAGTTAGTTCAGATGTGAAAAGTTTACCAGTTATAATAATATAACCTATAAATGATATGTAGATGGCCTATTTGGTTGATGGGGAACCCATGTTCTTTACTGTTCAGTGTAAAGTCTAGTCAGCAGTTCGGGGGTAGGATGGCCGAACGTTTATCACATGCACGCTGTATCATAAAGCCTGTCATTGAATGAACTGGTGGGATTTAGAATCCCCTGTTGTACGTGACAAAGAGTAGGGTCGCCTGTCCAACCTCATGGATTTTCTCCGGGTCCTTCAGTTTCCTCCCACTGCTAATGCGAATTATTGAAATAAAATTAAACCAGATGTTAGTCCGAAAATGACCTAGTTTGTGTCTCTCTCTCTCTAATCAACAAGCCATGTCAGCTCTAAAAACAACATGAGTTATTATAATAACTGATCACAACTGTTGATATAGGACTTTATAAATTCACTTTATTATTGTAAAACAAAGATATTTTATAAAGACATTTGCCTGTTACTAGGTTTATTGAGTAGTTCTTCTCTATAAACATCATTTATTTAATCCATAATAAATAACTGGCTTATGGAACTCTTTTGAAGCTTATCATTTGGCTACATGTAATTGCTGTTTTATTGTGGGGGTGGGGGGATGGTAGTATTAGTAAGAAATTATAATTTATTAAAACAACAACTTGTTGATTATTTACTTCAAAACAAATTTCCAATAATATATGACACATGTAGTATGAGTCACAATCATTTCCGACAACAAACATTAAATTTTAGTGGCCCTGAAATTATTTGCCATGATGTGCTTACCTTCTGTTTTATTCCATGTACCAGAATTAACTTCTATTCGTTCTTGAAAACCTATCACATTTTATATATGCAGTTTAATTTTCATAACCTGCACATTTTTACAATTTTTATACGCCCACATTGAAATGTGGTCGTATATTGTCGTCGCCCCCGTCCGTCCGTCCGTCCGTCCGTCCGTCGGTCCGGCGTCCACAATTGCTTGTGGACGCTCTACAGGCTAAAGTTAATATCCGATTGACTTTAAATTTATACACAGTGTTTAAGGCCATGAGACGAAGAAGCCTATTGTTTTTCAGCGATTTCCGATAATTAGTGCCAGAGTTATGGCCCTTGATCACTTCAAAAAATCTTGTGGACGCTCTAGAGGCCAAAGTTAATATCCGATTGACTTCAAATTTATACACAGTGTTTAAGGTCATAAGACGAAGAAGCCTATTGATTTTCAGCGATTTCCGATAATTAGTGCCAAAGTTATGGCCCTTGATCACTTCAAAAAATCTTGTGGACGCTCTAGAGGCCAAAGTTAATATCCGATTGACTTCAAATTTATACACAGTGTTTAAGGTCATAAGATGAAGAAGCCTATTGATTTTCAGCGATTTCCGATAATTAGTGCCAGAGTGATGGCCCTTGATCACTTCAAAAAATCTTGTGGACGCTCTAGAGGCCAAAGTTAATATCCGATTGACTTTAAATTTATACACAGTGTTTAAGGTCATAAGACGAAGACGCCTATTAATTTTCAGCGATTTCCGATAGTTAGTGCCAGAGTTATGGCCCTTGATCACCTCAAAAAATCTTGTGGACGCTCTGGAGGCCAAAGTTAATATCCGATTGACTTTAGATTTATACACAGTGTTTAAGGTCATGAGACGAAGAAGCCTATTGATTTTCAGCGATTTCAAATAATTACTGCCAGAGTTATCTCCCTTGATAACTTCAAAAATTCTTGTGACGCTATAGAGGCCAAAGTTACTATCCGATTGACTTCAGATTGATACATAGAGTTTAAGGTGTTGAAACAAACAAGTATTTTGATTTTCAATGAATTTAGATAACTGAACAGCTAAATCCATGATATTAAATGTTTCATGTATATACTAATTGTTAGCGTGGGGTAAAACTTTATAAAAAGCAATCAAATTCTAATGATTTTCTGATAATTACATAATGAGTTGTTACTCTTAATCAGTTTTTAGTGTATTACAAATGTTTCATTACCGAAAAAAGTAAAAATATGCCACAACCCTTGTTGACTGCCCGGACGATTTAGCTGCTGTGGGCGTATGTTTCGTTGCCTGGCAACCTATCTTTCATTATCATCTGCACCACAAGATCTCAAAATGTATTTTGAGTTGTGAAACATCAGTTTATAAACATGAAAAAGAAAAGCGTTTTTGATGACTGGAAAGAATTTGATTCTGTCTGTATAATTCAAAATGTTAATTGGAAATTTACATATTTCTAATTAGGTGTGAGGAAGAAGCGATAATTAGTGGTAATTTTTGCATTAAGTTACCAGGAAAACTATATTATTATCATTTCAATTTATAAACTAACTAAAAATTATGTACAATTTTTATATTTTCAGGCTTGTCAACAATGGAATTAACAATGTTTAACCAAATCGCTGAAATAAACGAGCACCTCTTCCTGTCTAGTGCTGCAGCGGTGAGAGGAGAAAAGATCCGCAGCCTTGGTATCACCCACATTATCAACTGTACTCAGGATGTACCAAATCTTGATCAACATGGTGTAGAAACATATCAAATACATATAGATGATGTACCGTCTGCTCGTCTTAATGTCTATTTTGATTGTTGTGCTGATAAAATTCACCAGGTAGCATGTTCGGGAGGTAAAACATTAGTACATTGTGTAGCTGGCGTCAGTCGTTCAGCTACTATATGCATGGTGTATTTAATGAAATATTACCGGGTCAGCTTGCGGGAAGCCTATTTGCATGTCAAGAAACGGCGGTCTGTTATTCATCCTAATTTAGGATTTTGGAAGCAGATGGTGGATTATGAAAGAACCACTTTGGGTAGCAGTTCGGTTAAAATGGTTCAGTCTAATGCTGGGCTTATACCAGACGTCTACGTAGAGCAATATCGTAACTTGGTTACATTTCCAACCACAAATAAATCATCATCTTCACGATATTCAAATTACTCTAACAGTACAACCTCTCCGCGGTACAGTAATTATTCAAGCTCTACGTCTCCCCGCTACGATTATACCTCTCGTCACAACTATTCGACGTATGGAAGCTCATCTTCACCAAGATATGATATTTTGAATTCTTTGACCAGTTTGACCTCACCTAGGTATGATGTCACAAAGAATAACGTATCCCCCAGATACGACACCTCCAGTACTGCTCATAGACTGGGCTTTATTAATTCTAGTACCAATGGTGGTACTAGTCCTAGATATGGAGGTTCTAGTTCCTATAATACTATGACTAGATATGGTTATTAATAAAGTATGATATATCATGAATGATGATCAAATAATAAATTATCAAAGTAATAAAAGAGAAATCAATCAGTGGTCTGCGCTCCATTGAACAAACATGAAAGTATAAATAGACGTTGGGTTGTATTTTACATTAATTAGAGGGTATCATTGAGCACAAAAGTTGTTAAAATAATCAGTACCCTTGAATATGATGAAAGTTAATTAATATGATGAGAGAGAGAAAGAAACTGTCTTGTTAATTTGCTGATATGAATAAGATCTGGCTTTTGGGGGTGGGGGCAGTGTTTTGGTAGAATTTATTATTCTTAATCTTATTGTATCCTTCTGATTGGATACCATTTGCTGCAGAATATATTTATATTTACATGTCCAAAAACAGTATAATTTAGAAAAATTACCAATTAAAATATAAAAAAATACTACCACAATAAATATTACATGTTTGTGAATTGTAGAAGGTTTATTTATTGTATAAAACATGTTTGTGAAATGTGATGATTTTGATAAAATAAAATCGACAAGAGCGTATCTGCTAGATGCAGAATCCTTGTTCTATCTTCCTCCTATGTCTATAATAAGAGTGAGACAGACTATTGATTGATATATCTCTCTGTTTTACGCTATTTGTTTTATAATCTAATTGTTATATGTATTGTTAGAATGTATATCTATTGTCTTCGTAAATCTAAAAATGTTTCTGTTGTATACTTGAAATGATCTCATTCAGATATTTATCAATTTTTCGGGGGGGGAATAAACATTGTCTGCACATAAATTGCAAGTGTCAGGCATGATGAAAATAATTTTAAGATCTTGTATTTTATTAATACATTAAGATTCATTCCTCAACATAATGAATCAAATTTGTAAAGGGGTTTAAGATATAGGTAAAATCAAATACATGAATTAAGAACATCTTGTAGTCTTGATATTTTCATAATGTTGGATTTAGGAAAGAATTGTGAAGACAAACATTAAACATACATTATGCAAGAGCTAAATCTGTCTATTGCAGGTCTTTCTTTAGGCCCGAAATGTTTTCTAAAGTATTAATTAGACATTAATTAACTAATACAGGCCTTAATCAACTCTCGATGGCATCAGATTCCTCCGATATTAATTAGATTAAAGCGGTTCAGCGATACTTTGATCGAACTATTATAGCAAGAATAGCTAGTTCTTTATCTAAATCTTACATAATGTATCTTTAATGTTTTGAAGTAACGTTTATTACAAAAGATAAAACGAACTCATTATAAAAGTTTCCTTATTCAATCTCTTGAAATACCTGTGCAAGTTTTTGAAATGGTTGTGAGGATTTCATTAGTGCCAGATTAATGTGATATGACATACGTCAACATTTGACATGTTGTTCTTGTCTAGTCATTACTTGTATGTAAAATTAAATAATATATGCCATCATACATCATCTTGTCTTATTGTTTCGGATGGAGTTACTGGAGAACTGTTGTTAATTTACTACGACAATTTGGTACTATTTATTTATTTTTATTAATTGTCATGATATTGTTTGTCTCTTTCTTCATGGATTGCAATGCAGCCATGATAGGGTTTGTAAGTTATTGAGTATTATATTTTGCTAAAAATGTTTATACATGTATGTTCAAAATAAATCTTTACCTAGATATCTTGCACATGGTAATAAATTTTTACCAAGTACCAGAATCTCTCAGATGGTAATACATTTTTACAAAGATATCACTCACATGGTAATAAAGTTTTACCAAGTACCAGTATCTCTCAGATGGTAATACATTTTTTACAAATATATCTCTGACATGGTAATTAATTTTTACCAAGATGCTTCTCAGATGGTTATACATTTTTACCAAGATGTCTCTCTAATGGTGAAAATATAATTAATTCTTTCCCAGCAAAGTCTCCAGTAACTTCTGACATTGTCACAGATGACCTAGTGAACAAGGTGATATAGTTTATAATGGCTATATAATGAGGTTATTATGTGCATATAAATTATTATTTTGTATATTAGATTTTTTCTTTATTATTTGTTTATTGGTTATCATAATTATTATTAATTATATATACATGTTCATGTCTGTATATTAGGCATTTTCATTAAGCAGATTTTTGGACGTTAAATACCATTTTCTGTCATGGAATGATTTATTTATTTTCTAAATAACATGTATCACTATTATATTTTGTTTAGTATTATTATCATTATTATTATTTTATATCATTAGTATTATAATAATGGATATTACTTAATAACTGTTCTTAAGGCAAACATATTTGTAAGTTGTCTCAGGGGTGTGCAAACTGAAAGGCCTTGATAGGAAATGTTGGGTTATTAGACCAATATCTGAATATGTGTTAAGTTGCATAACACACTATCCTTATGACCGAAGTGCAATGAGCTGAAATAAACTTGGATTTAACAACCGACTTTTCTGTACCAACTGGTCTAATAAAGACATCCATATGCCATCCAACACCAGGAGACATTCTGGTTAGAGAGTCACCATGGCTATAGGAACTATCGAAAGAAGTAAACAGTACGATTTGCACACCTTTAACCCTTTGAACACTGACTATACACGGGGTGTTGCACGTCCCTCCCTGGATTTACAGGACGTCATATTAATTATGACGTCAAAGTAATAGGAGCTTGACACGCCCCAAGCCGCAAAACCGACATTTCGGGTATATGCGATACAACGTCAAGCCGGTTTTGCGGCATTTCGGGTTCTAAGGGTTAATATTATTATTATACTCTTGACTTTTAGACGTATTTATTTAAAGATGTTTATTATACCAAAGACATTTGTAAGGTTTTTTATTGGTTTTATTAAAATGTAAAACAGACAAAATGCACATCTGTGTACATAATTTTTGTAGTGGTATTATTTTAAATATATCTAAATATATATTAAATGTAATCTTTTGAAGAATTATAACTTAAGACAATATATTTCACAGGCCATTATTATCCAGTTATTGAGAACTAGCCTACATGTTCTAGAAGTGTGCTTTAGGTTATGTTTGTCATCTTCAGTCATTATGTAAATTGATATGCTATAAAATATATCATTATCAAGCATACTTCTGGCTTATTCCGACTCCATACAAAAAGATGACTTGTGAAGATGCTTTGTGTTCTGAATTCTTAATAATCAAACTCAGTGCTTAATAAATACTGAAATGGGTTATATTTTGCATAAAACCCCAATTCTCTAGCAATCCTTTTAGTCTTGTAATAACACTTAACTTATGAGATTAACTGGAAGGAAACCCACTTCAGCCATTTTTAATATATGGTTATATTGATCGATATCCAAGATATATTAATTATAAATACATGTACCTAACAATAAAGTATTGATGTTTGTTTTCTAATAATCATTCATAATGCTTAGTCTCTTTAAATGTTATTATAGGGCACACCATCAATAATATTTTTACTTAAAAGTGATAAAGAAGATCTTGCCATTTGGTCCATACATATTATGCATTAAAGATAAACTCAGGTTGTGTAAATTATGCATTAAAATAGTTGTTAACCAGTTTCAAGAAAGATCTGCCAAACTGAAATAGTTCAATGAATGCAATGATTTTATTTAGAAGTAAAGGTATATATTATGATAGAATTGGACAGGGGTTACAACTTGGAATAGTTATAAGGGATTAAGGTTATGTTTATTCTTTAAGATTATCATAATTTGGTATATATGAAACCTTATTTATTGTAGTAATTTCAATACATACAAAAAATCATTATTTTGAAACATTGCTATTTAACAGTATCTCTGGCCTTTAGTCACCCTCAACAGTATTTTATTTCATTGATCAATTTGATACCCCAACAATATATAGCAATCTATTAATAATATTTATGCAATTGTGGTCGGTTCAAAATTTGATCTTCTAATAAAAATGTAATGGAATTATGTTCAGGGTGATTTCCGCCGCCATTATATTCATACTTATTTGATTCTACTATATAATATTACAGATTAATATTCATTGTTTATTTTTCATAGTCACATTCCTCTGTTGCTTTTTTATATTTTGTTTATTAGACGTGTGTACATAAATATTTTAATTTATTGTTACTCATTGTATTATTCAACAAAAAAAACATGGTAGAAACAGTCGAGAGACCAATGTGTAGGGTTTTATAATTATAGTTTTTTTGAGTGAAGTAGATAAGCATGAGAAATATATACATATGTTGTAAGGATTGTTTTAGTGTCAAATAATTGAAACAGGTATGTATGTAGCTTTAATCAAAAGCTTTATAAGGAATTCCCACAAAAGAATTAAAAAGTATATACATGTAGATTGAACAATTGATTTTTTTTATATTTTGTCATCACTATTGACTATTTGGTTCTTCATGTTAAAAATATGTAAATGAAAATATTTGAAATTTTAGAAGATAATAAAAACCTGAATTTGAAATGATTTTCTTTTTATTAGTGTCATAGTAATAATAATAATAATATTGGAGACCCCAACTGCCAGTATCCCATTTGGCCAAGTTATACAACTTTACCTACAGATGTCAGATACTAACTAAATCAGAAATGCTATATTGTAGTGTGAAAGTGCATATAGCTTTTCATCATATCCGTTAATGAAGACATTATCTAAAAAGCAGTGTGCTTAAATTTCCATTCTGTGGGATGGTTTGATTTTTTTTTTTTGGGGGGGGGGGTGTAGAAAGCTTTTTTTCATCTATTATTTAAAACCAGTCTATTCTATTCACGTACTGTATATCTCAAAAGTGAAAAAAATATGTTGGTTTTTTTTTTAAGTCATTCAAAGCCAAGGTTTATTTAAAGACAAAGAGTTAATAAAATGAAAAACAAAATGTCTAAATAGCAAGATTAATTTCCTAAATTGGAGATGTACAATAGCACTCAATATTGAAAGGCCAGATATAAAGAGCCTTTGATATTTGCAGGGGGTGATGACAGATGACAATGTATGTTAAATGTATCTGGACAGAAGTTCAGAACAAAAATATTAGGAGGTATAGCATGATATTTGTAGGAGGTAATATACAACGTATGATAAATGTACACAGAACAAAGGATAAGCCTACAACAAAGCCAGTTCCATTAAAGATATTTACAGGAGGTATGTCCTTGACATTAGATTATGAGAGAGAATGGGTTAAATGAAGATGCAGGGGCGGATCCAGAGGGGGTGGGGGTCCCCCCCCCCCTGCTCAGCTACATAAAACAAAATTATGCTTTGCATCAATGAAATTACATCTCAAAGTGATCCTACATCAGTATAAAAACGATTTCTCTGTTTAAAAAGCTCAATTTGTATGTATGCTTATGTAATTTAGAGACGATGATGGCAGATTTCCGTAACCGAAACCTGGCAAACCCCATCCTGCAAAAATTCCTGGATCCGCCCCTGAGATGGTGGATATTTTCTGTTAAGGAGAGTTCATATTATGCATTCTAGTTGTGACGTCACATCACACATCATCAACCATTGCAATATTTACATAACGTTAACGGTCTGGACAAAATGTAGTTCCTTTTGGAAATGCTCTTGAGTGAACGATATCAGTTCCAAAAGGAACTAGATAAAATGGTGCCCGTTGCTCATATCATTATATACTCAACATTTAAAGGGCCAATCCCGATAACTTTTTGGGGAATAAAACTGCTTAATTTTGTGTTAAAATCCTTTAAAATCCATAACCTATGGCTAAGGCCCACCTACTAACCCGATATTTGTGATACGCTTGTAAATAATTTAAACCTGACGACCTTCATCTGGAAATGGAGACCGTTGTATTATACAGTATCTGGATAAAACCAGACTTTTTTCTATAAAAATAATATGTAGGTGAAATTTACCTTTAGTTATCAAGTACAGTGCATGGGTCATTCACTGTATAGACCTCTCAAGAAACGTTAATCGATTATCAGGTCACCCAATGAATAAAATGACCCGAAATGCTTGCTCCTCCCGCTAGGAAATTGCTAACAATCATTAAAGTATACACAGTTCCTTATATTAACCTAACAAAGCTAAAAAAAAATTTGTTTGAATACTTATTTTAAAATACTTATTAGACGCCTAGGTAACTACATAGCATGATGATTACAGCAGTCTGTTAGAATGACCTTTCCGAAAATTTCCTCAAAATGTTCCCTCCCCCCGCTTAATAGTGTCTAGATACGGGTCTGGATGGCAGCCGTTAAGCCACAATAAAAAGAAACTAATCCCACCCACGAGTCTCTCAATCTTGTACCATCGTGCCCAGTCACGTTTCATTTATATAATTATTTGGAATAGTTGGCAGAGATTTAATGTTTATTAAACACGACCATATAGAATACATAAATAACATGGTAGTGACAGTTTCTATGGTTGTTCAAGGTATTATTAGTGTTATTTGTCTATAATTATACAAGGTAATCATATTGATTCCTGATATAGAGCTCTATAATTAGTTATTCTCTTGTATCTCTTTTTAGCTGACGTCTACGGGCTAAATACAGAATAATAAATGACTTTAACGTATACCGATTACATATTGTTTGTAAAACATACCTACATTCACCGTGATGTTACATATAATAGGCCTACTATAAAATATATCCCATGAATATTCAGGTGTCACCAGTGCATCATTTCGGGACTAACACTGAAATATTTTTAATGGGCATATGTAAAGTCCCAAACTGTCACCATTACAATAGACATCGCGGAAAGGATCAGGCTGGATTATGTACATTCTTGGAAATTTCGTAATAAATAACATGAATTTCCATGCGTAGTACTGAATTTTACTCTTGTGAAAAGTTTTTTTTCTGACCATCAGAATTCTGCAAATCCCCCCCCCCTCAGGCGCGGATCCAGAGGGGGGGGGGGGGGGTCCAGGGGGTCCGCCCCCCTGCTCAGGCTTGAAAATTTTTTTATGCGATTTTATTGGCGATTTAGACCTGTTATTTTGGAATTTACCTTTCGGAAATACGTCAGAATGAACCAAATTGAATCTAATTTACCAAATTATCGGTTGAGCGCAATTAGTTAAGCAATTATCAAACCTAGACCCCCCCCCCCTGCAAAAAATCCTGGATCCGCACCTGCCCCGGCAAAGTCAGGGACTCTAGATTCAAATGTCCGCCCCCCCCCCCCCCCCCGAAAACCCACACCTGTTATACTTGGCACTTGGCTGTGTCCCTCGTATTGGGGACTGACAGTTAGAGGGGGGGGGGGCAGAACACGAATTGCCCGACGCTCCCGTCCCTCCCACGCAAGAAAAATTTGGAATATTTGACGGCTGCAAACACGTTTTCCTTCTATTTCAACTCGTGAACAGTGTAACTCCAAAGTGATCTTTACAGCGGGCCCGCAGCCCCTCTACCCCCCCCCCCCCCAAAAAAAAAAATCGAATTAGCACCCCTCACCCAATATTTCACCAAAAATAGTGATTTCTTAGGAGTGTTCTTAGCCGGCCACATCCTCAGCCCCTCCAAAACATTCCGTAGCCCCTCCAAAACATTCCGTAGCCAAAAATTATGAGCTGGCTACGGGCCCGCTTTACAGTCCACGAAGACGGGAAAGTTGTGAAAATTTAACTGCCGCAAACGCGTCTTCCTGCTATTTTAGTCTGTGAATATAGCAACTTCAATTTGGTCAAATACAGCTTACCTGTTGACCCAAATTCCAAACAGCCGATCAATCGTCCCGGGGTATGGGGGCCTCACCCTCCCGGAGAAAATTTTGAAAATTTAACCATGGCACCGCAAGTGCGTTTCTGCTATTCTAGCCCATGTAAGCAACTCCGAAAGTATCTAATGGTTTTGTAACCGAAATCCCCACTCCGAATTCCAACCATCCAATCAGACTGCAGCTGCATTCACAAACACTAATCGATGCCCGAAAAATGTCGCACAAAGTGGCTCCAGACAAAATGTTTTAATCCATAGTCAACTCAGTACAAATTCGTGGTTTTCAATTAAAAGAAAAGTAAAATTAGTGTTTTATTAGGACAGTTAGGGAAGCAAAACAAAAAAAAATCAGGTTTACAGACAGTAATGTCGGTTTTCTTCGAGAGACGAAGAAACGGAGCTGACCTTGTATAGACCTCCCAAGAAAATTTTGGAATATTTGACGGCCGCAAACGCATTTTACTGCTATTCTAGGCCGTAAAATTAATGTTTTATTAGATTTCGGGCACTTTATTTTGCCAAGTAGATGAAATATTTTTTTTGACTCACTTTACCTGTCTGCCCGAAAAGTCAGCTTGCTCGAAAGTTATGGTGGCAGCTGCCCCCCCCCCACCCACGCCTATGTTGGGGACTTGCGCATCAATCGATCTTATTTTTCCAAACACCCCCCCCCCCAAAAAAAAAAGAGTCCACCATTCTACACCATTCAGTAGTTACCAAGTTATGATGGATTGAATATGACTGAATCCCAAGTCGGGAGATTTTCTACCGTTGATTTTTGCTTTCTTAATTCAATGTTAGATTACCGATTTTATAAGGGTTACGAAATCGTGTACACGGGGACGAATTCCAACTTTCCATGTTTCTATTATGTGCATAAACGCCATCGTGTTCACGGGACCACGCAGTCGCATCAATGATAATCAGATATATTTGCTGTCAGATTCCTTTTGATGCACTTATTTTCTTTTTTTTTGCGTTGTGTCAAGCTGATGAAAATACAGGAAGGGAATCAATGTCCCAAAAAACATAAATAACTAAATTCATCTTCTAGAACGTAATTTCGGGAAAATTGTCAGTTAGAAAACAAATTAATAAATCCTAATTTTTTTCTTGCTCTTATCTTTGTGGTTATAGAAAATTTGTTACACGGGTTCCCTTTCCGCATAATATTGAAGCTTTTCTCACCCCGCCCAGATCCAAGATTTTGTCGAAGTGGGGGAGGGCTAGGACATACATTGGAGCAAAGGGTTCAACCTTGGATTGCTTGGGCGGAGACGATGCGAAAATCATGTTTATACCATCAATTAAAGAGCAGAGTAAACAAGCAAACGAAAATGTAAACCAACTATGTCACTGGAGTTGTTGGGGGGGGGGACCCCCTGCCTACCCCCCCCCCCCCCCTCCTCCCAACCCTTTGGATCCGCGCCTGCTCACGACACCATTACTCAATTTGCCATACTCGGTGAGATATCACAAAGACTATTTTGACGAGTTCTATTACTCCGAAGAAGTGCTAGATGGCCATCAAGAGCACTTTTTGTGAGTAAAACCCATACGAAAATTATCAAAGAATATGGAATTATGCATAAACCCAGTGCAATTGGAACAAATAATATTGACAGAAGTTTCTAGTTTGTAGCTAATGGCTCGAGAATTATTCCAGTGGGTAATAGTAAATTCGACTCATTAAACATTCATCCGGGCTTGCTTTTTTATATCAGGCATATATTTGATATTCATACATCAATGTACCAAAGTATAAATTCAAACATAAGCAACACATATACATGCAACAAAGTCATATTATATGCTGTGAAGTAAAATAAAAGCCTCCTGTGACGAGTAACGACAATAATATATACCTCCAACGTATTAAAATGACCTGTAAAATGAAAACATGAAATAATTCCAAGATAAAATTCCACACAAATACAGATTTTAACATGAGCTTCGTTTCCCGTTGTGATATATTTAATATTGATATTTTCTAGACAGAAAGTCTGGAGTTGACAAATGTACATTAATCCATCTAAGTTATTGGTGTAATTAACTGCAGTATATAAAATCACACTGTGAACTTACAAGTTAAATTACAAGTTCGAACGTACTAAAAGGGTTGCGTTGAAGTCATACCGGATTTCTTCGCTGAAAGAGCGCCATCGAAATAATATTATAATAGGCACTGGTATATGAACATGTAATTATCATAGGCTAGATATATCTAAATCACAGGGGAGGCAGCTGTAATAGTTTGTTCAATAGTCTATATTGAGGCGTGCAAGTCGATGCAAAATATTAATATACTGAAGCAATTATTTATATCAATAGTACGAAAATCAATTTGAAGGCACATAATAATTAAAACACGCAAAACGGGACTAATTAGCTTGTTAAACTTTCAAATGCATGAGGTTCTATTTTCAATGCGAATGTTTGTTTCCTTTTAAATGCACTCCATCTTTTCCATTTAATTCTTTTATTTCACGTTTTATTTTACACTGCTATAAACCCATTACATGACCATTGAGACCAGTTAATAGGCAGTTCCATCCGACCTTCAGAAACTGAAAACACGATGTACGCCGTAAGATATCACGACAGGACACATAAATCTCACAGAAATCTAAACTGAGGGTAGGCCTGTCATCGCGAATTCAAGTCAACAGTCCAACCATGCATTCCGAACCGACGGTGGTGTAGATGAAAGTAAATTAAATGATTCAAGACCCGTCTTTTCATTTTCAATGATTTTTCTGTCCAACCGTTCTAAAGCTTTCCACAGGCCTTGATTGATAACGATATCCGGTTTTCTGCGTTTCACCGTTTTAAAAGCTAAATCTAAAGATATTTTGTAATGGCTCATCAAATATTGTATAATGGCTGCCGCCGATCGAGATTTACCATGATAACTATAGATCAAAACGGATTTGTGACATTTCCTGGCACCCTCAATAAAATTGTTTATTTCCTCAAAGTATTGTTCCATGCTCTCCCATTCAATATCATCCACTGCAATGTACAGCTTGGAACGGAAATGTAATTTGTCCATACAGAAGCAAGGACACTCCAATTTGCGTCCTGGCACTGAAAAGTTAGGAGGAACATTGGCAATGTCCACAAGAGCGTTTATGTTGGCTTTACACAAGGCCGGTTCATTGTAGGCACTTTCGATGCTTCCCAAATAAAGGTAGCTTAAAATTCGATACAGGTGACTTTTAGAATCCGTTTGTCCGCATTGATAAATAGCGTGTTGATTATTCATGGTACATGATGACGCGTTCGAAGATATCGGTAATTCAATGCTATGGTTTTTAGTAAGTATCTTTCTTGGTCCATGATTCGGAGACACGTCCATACCAGTTCGAATATGGGGTTTTAAATGTCCAGATTGAATGTTTTTAAAGGTTGGGCTGATGGACGGTTTAATGACTGGCACTTTTGCACCAGAAGTCGTCTGTTCCTGACTTCCGGTTTCGTTTAACACCGACGAGAAATGGTGACAGCGCTTTATAGGCGAATCGCTCGTATTGGTATCCATATTCTGTTCCACAACAATCTTCGTCTCGTTGAAATCAGGAAAGTGGCTGAGCGAGTTAAAATGTGTGGTTTGACTTTGTCGCCTTTCTGAACTCATTAACTTTCTGGTAAATAAACTATTGATCTGGGCTCTGCTTTTATTCAATATCACGCTTAACACATCCCCAACACTATTCTGTCTTTTTAGCTCCTTCAGAAAAGGCCTTGGTGGCAGAGCTTTAGCCACATTTTTATCAGACAGATCCGAATCCGCTCTCATTAGACGCTTGATTTTCTCCCCCTTGAGTACATTGCTATGCACATTACACTGAACCTGACTGACATCGAGAGAACTTGCTCCATTCACGGCCATGTCATTAATGATCCCGTTCTCTTTATCCGTGTTTGGGTTCCGCATAATCCAAGAAATAGTTATTCAATCCCGCATCTGGAATTAAAAAAAAAACATAAGTAAGAAAGAAAGAATTAATTTCTTGTTGGGACAAGTCTGCCATCCCCGTTAAGTTAATTATCATGATTGATGACAGTCAAGGACTGTTATAAAACTACAACAAATGATGAACTACTTCATCGACCGTATCTCTTAATCAATATGACTATCAATTATTACATACTCCGGGCCTTCCGCCCTTGAGCCTTGAATAGAAGAAAAAATCTCTGGTTGGAAAACAACAAACTCCATAACATACATCGATAATATGGAATCGTATGATCACCTCGTCTATTACCTCCCAACCAAGTGATCGCTTATACAATTATTACAATTATAAATATCCATTAAATCAACAGTAGGAAAGGGAAACATCGTAGGTCTATTCACAGGGCATCAAATGATATTAATTTATCAATATTCCGATGATACGTTATTACGTAAAATACGGCTTCGCGCATTATTGCTTCCATTGTTGTTAATTGTTTGATAAGTCCAACAGCCATCAACAATGGCTGCCAACATGTACTAAACATTATGGATTAATAAATTGAGGCTATTCTATGTATATATTCCCAGTGGATCTCGGCGTTATCAACTCTATAGAATTTCCCATCATCGAACGGTCTAATTAATTATACGATGGCGCATTTTACTTTCGACGCGAATTGTGGGCATTTACAGGAATAGTTTCAGTCACACCTAAATAGAGACAACAGTAAACAATGGGCTGATTATCTGACAGGGGATATTAGACTGTTTCAATGGCATTTAGTAATTGAACTAGAGTATATGATGATTATGATTCTATGGAATACAATTACTGCTTATTACTGATAACGGCTAGAGAAGCCTAGTCGAAACGTCGCTCAGGATGTTATGTTAGAATGGCGTTGGTGGGGTCGTGGGGCGTTTTATAGATCTTTGCAATATTTCAACAACAGACGATTCTAACAGACATATCCTGCGGTGCCATTTAGTGTTGCCTAAAATTTCGTCTGGGTGGGACGAAAAATCGATATCTATCCGTGGCATGCACGTATATATGTAAAGTGAAGAATTTTTTACGTGGACGTATTTTTTATTTATTTATGCATTTATCTACCGTAAAAAATAATAATAATAATAATAATATATATATATATATATATTCATAGTAAATAAATTTAACGATATGTTAGTTTCAAAAGAACAGAATTAAGGGTTACTTTCATTAGCTATATTTGTTTATTTTTTTTTCCGAAGAATATATATTTGGTTCAGAATCATCGAAATTCTGACTTTTATGAACGGGGCTGCAATCTCGAGACAGACATACAAATAGGTGCATGAAGATAAGTAGTAAAGATGAAATGGTGCCAGTTCTATCAAATGTGATTAAATGGAAAAGTTTCGTGTTTTCAAACCATTTCAACATACACTGTTTATTCCATAGATACAGTAGGGCCTATACCTGATCAGGCTGTAAGACTACATTATAACTTTGTCGACAAGATTTGGTAAACATTATGTTCTTGTTTGTTTCGTCAGGTTCCAGATAAATATTTAATTTGTTATTTCATGGTGCCCCCAATCCCTTATGAATGTTGACAACAACGTAAAAATGTGACTCGTTTGTTCGTCTCGGAGGTTGTACGTCCACTCCCATCTTGACAAGCCGTGACTCATAATAATATACTCCATATTATATATCTATGGGTCCGTAGTCAAGCGATCAGGGAAATGGACTCTACAAGATTCCCAGTCTGGGCCTTGGGGAACCTTTGCGATTGTCCAAGCCAGGCCGCATGATGGGCATAATACTAGATCTTTCCGATCTGTGAAATATTTTCTCTTGGGTTAGGGTTAGGGTTCGGGTTAGGTTTATCTAAAACTATTCTGACGGGTTTGGATTAGGGTTAGGGTTAGGGTTAGGTTTATCTAAAACTATTTTGAAGGGTTTAGGTTAGAATTGTGGCTATAACACGAAAAGATATTTCACAGATCGGAAAGATCTAGTATCGTGCGCTTGATGGAGCTTGCGGTGATGTCATTGTCAAGGACACTGTCCCTACCTATAGAAGATGACGTGGAAGTAAAAGAACTTTTAGTATAGGCTACATGTATTTGGAAGTTGAAGAAAAACGATAGAAGGAAATGCCACAACCCGGGCAAAATCATACTGCTTTGTGTTGCACTCATAACCATGGAAATTATGTTTAGTCTAGAAATAAACGAATAGCTTTGTTGACGATATTCCAAGGGAATTACGGGTGGGGTCGGCATACGCTTTAGTCCATCCCTGAGATTTGTTTAATACATTATTCGTCCATGGATTAAAGCAACCGAATTAACTTTGATAATATAAAACAATTGTCTAGATGCCTTTTAGAAGCAGATTGTGCTAAATAAATATGCTGTCGCAGCCGTATCAACTCCATCCCAAAGGCAATTATACGTGTCTAACAGGTGTTATAAACTGGTAAATAAACGACAGTTAGATATACATATACATGTCTATATTAAAAATGATGATGGCGGTCTGATATAAAATGATACAAACATTTCATTCCGGTATACTTTTGAAACAAACATTTTATTCCGGTTTACTTGTGAAATTTATGGAATGATCGTCCGGAACAAAAACATCCACTCAACACAAAGGAAGTGTCATATCAGGAGATTGGATATCTCTCATGCACCGTTTAAATAAGACGGGCGTGTCAGGGGATCTTTACCGTGATGCCCGGGCAAACCGGATCTTGTGATCCCGGGACCTTATGTCAGTGAGCAAACGCAAACCACCTGTCAAGAGGAATATTGCATGGAATGGTCAATTTGATAATGGCTATCTGCCGCAGGTGGACTATTCAATACATCAAAGAATAAAACATGATTAACTCACCTAAATAATTAAAACATGTAGGCAGATCAGTTATTAGTATTTCTTCACTTCAATTGAAGTCCAATTTTTTGACAGTTTCAGTCAAATCGTATGAATGTCATTATATTTATACATCTATAGTCTTACTAAGTATCGACGTGCAGTATATTATATAAATTCCCCATTGCACGAATAACCTAATCACGTGACGTAAACCATCCAATACATTAACGAACTGTAAAGATATTGTCATGACAACGCAAGACAACGATGGACGACGCAATTGGAATAAATAGTTTAAACAGACATATTATATGCTATGTGTGTATACACATAATGATGTCGTGTTGTTGGGTTCTTGCAAATTCCGTATCGATTTTCGGAGTTACATTTCAGACCTAGGAATAAAAAGAAATACAAAATGTATTTTATTAATATAATTCGTTTGTGATCATTACGCCTGTCTTTCTTTCTTCCTACATTTTTGACTGATTTTTTTTTTTTGCTTGTTTTATAATCGTCAATAAGAGTCCATTTAATTGTATATACGGAAATTTATGACGTTATTTCCAGAAATCGTGGTTATTTTAAGCCACTCTTCCTGCTTATTAAAATTTCCAATTTTACCACGATTCGCCTAGGGCAAGAGACGTTTTTTTGCTTGTTTTCTTTTTTACTGCAAAAATTGTTTTTGTTATTTTGAGACTGTCTTAGAGTATTTGATTCTGGGAAGATATCATATATTACTAAAGGTGTTCAACTTGAAGGCAGAAGTTTCGCCATGATTAACCAGAATCCGGAAAAGACGTGGTAAGATTACATTAAACAGAATACCGTATCATGACAAGGTTGTCAAGAAAATGTGATAGAAATGGCAAACGTATGTGTACATCCAAATAACAGAGACACGGGTAGATGCATGTGACACATTTGTCCTGGGGCGTAAATGTGGGGGTGTGGGGGTGGTACCCCCCGCCCCCCCCCCCCCCAGCCCCAAAAATAGTCGGTCGCAAAATTAGTGCAGTCGGTCGCAAAATAGGGGTAGTCGGTATCAAAATAAGAACTCACTGTATACGTCACGCTACTCACGCAAGACTTTAGTATAACAATAGTCGGTCGCAAAATCAATGCACTCGGTCGCAAAATGGGAGCAGTCTTTAGTATAAAATAACCTTGTCAACTTATCATGTTTGAAAAGATGTTGTGTTTCACTCTCATTCTGTTGTGAGTAGTTGGTCTAACAACAAAATTTCACCCAGGGAGAAAAATAGTCTGTCTCAAAATAAATGCAGTCACTGCAGTTGGTCTCAAACACAATGCCAGAATATATCCCAAAAACTATATTATATGCGTGAATCCTTGAGCCTAAATTGCATACGTCACTCTTATTCTGTTGTGAGTATGGTGGTCTAACAACAAAATTTCGCCAAAGGAGAAAAATAGTCGGTCACAAAATAAGTGCAGTCACTCCAGTCGGTCTCAAAAACAATGCCAGAATAGATCCCAAATACTATGTATTTGCTTGAATCCGTGTGCCTGAATTGTATACGTCACACAAAACTATAGTATAAAATAACACTGTCTGTTTGTCACACTTATTCTGTTGTGAGAATGTTGTTCTATGAAATGTTTTCTACCATGGCAAAAAATAGTCGGTCTCGAAAAAAAGTACTCACCGCAGTCGATCTCCGACTAAAATAAATGAATTAATGAGATATAATCACAAAACAGGCGAAATTGACAGATAAGCCTCAAGATTTTGTCCCATTTCTTATCAACCCCAGTACCAAAAATTTAAAAGCTCTGTTACATATCTGAAATTCCATTATAACATCATTATTCTACTCGGTTACATATCTGATTATAGTGAACTGCCTAGTTTGTAGTTCCACTGGTGTGTGGGCGTCAGATTGTACAGATGTTATGCCAACTCTTTCAAAAGACATCTGGAGATTCTGTCCCATTGACTGACATTTCTGGTACACTCGTCCACAGGAATTTCTCCCAGCAATGACCTCAAATACCAGGATATTGAATCAATTTTTCAAAAATTTTCTCAAATTACTCATTGTTCTAGGCACCACCATTGACATAAACTATATGTGAACTAAAATAAGACTGATTTCTGACAAGACAACGATCGGCGAACAACTATAATTCTACAATACTATCCATGTTCTACCGGGACGCTTGAGGTTATAGCCAGTATTTTGTTTACTTTAATTGTGAGGTGGGATTGTGGATGGCGCCCTAGATTTGAAACCACCCCTACCCCAGCCCCATATTCCCTAGAAAACTCACACGTGGTGCTCGGCTCCTGATTGCGACACTCGCACTGAGGGTAGGGTGGGGTATGTGCATCAGTCGGTCGCATTTTGGCTAAACACCCCCACCCCCAAACGAAATCGTTATGTACGCCCCTGCATTTGTCAGGAAAACGATTTCCATACAGATGTGATCGACAACTCAGATCTTTGCTGGTCTTTATCGTAGACGGTGGACCAGAAAGAGGGTGTCTTCGGTAACGTCGAATTAAAACAATGATAATTGTTATGAAAATTCGTGCAATCAAGTGAACGCTGACACGAAAGCTAGAAAACTTGGGTATTGCAGAGGAATTGTGTCAACGACGAATATCTGCAAGGTGTTGCCAAGACCGATAACACCCAAATCTGGCACAGACGGGAATTCTAAAGCACGTTTAACTCGATTTACAGGTAGTACTCCGAGCAGTCACAGCGGTTGAAACTCAGATTTGGCCGAGCAGAACCTTCGGATTTTACTAACCCGATTCCGGTGCCAGCAGCGTAGCTTCTGAAATGAATGTGTATTCCCAAAAATCCACCCGTGTACACAAAAGTAACCTTGGCAGTTATATTTCAATGAAATGTAGGCGAAATCATCCCTGTATGGCGGATAACCATGTTCATTAGCCCAATCCGTGCAGAAACGGTACGCTGTATAATGTGCATCTCGGCCAATGCTTCAACAGCTAAATTATCTATTTGTCAATGTCGTGAATGCAAACTTGGTCTTAGTATCAACGGTGGAAAGGTTCATTTTCAAGTGTCAAGTGCACGCCGTGTCTTTGCTGCGAAATTTCATGCTATGTCCCTTAATCTTTACCGTAACACATAGGGTAAATTTATTTGGGACCCCTTCAATGTTGGGGAGTTGCAGTTAAATTTATCCTTGTATTTGGTTGAAAGGATATCCGGATTTTGTGGAATAAGAAGACTTAAATTTTTATCGTGCAAATAAATGAGTCATAATTCATAATTATATGGCTTAGCTGCTTGATTAAGTGTGACATTTAACAACCTTATTACGAAAATTTAATTAATTTATCTTATCACAAGGGACATTCCATATTTATCCTGAGCTGTCAGGCAAAAACATATTTTGGATTACATTATAAGGCGCTTTCATCAAATGATAATGCTTAAAATACAACTTAAAGATACCAATCTTAATCAAATTAGTGCCTTTACCCTTGCGCCCTTTAATTAAAACTGAAATAACTACTTTCTTATTGCGTTTTACTTCCAACACGACGATCACCTTATAGACAGCCAATATAATCCTGGCTATTTCAGGAAGTAATTAATTAACTAGCATTCTGTGTAGATAGGATTAAATAAGGATAAGCACCAATAACTTTACATACTAAACACAAAGAATGTGCCAATGTTTCTCTAGACTAGTTATGTAAAAATCAAAATACTATATTCCATTCAAATTATTACCTTTGACTTTAAAGCTTGATTATAAATAAAAAAAATCACAATGAGATAGATAGCTTGAACAAATATTTATAGCAACCAAATGTCAAGGATGCTGAAATTTGGTAATATTGACAATCAATATTACCAGGCAAAGACGCAAAAACCTTAAAACATCAAAGTTCAACCGAGACAATAAGTTATCTGTTGTACCTTGATTGTCCATTGTAACAACTTTGCGAAATCATAATGAATTGTCAAAAAGGTTATCTTTTTTTTCTGGGCGTTGGTCCTTTATTCTTTTGATCCAGGTGATACTATAGAGTATAGAGCCCACGAATACACGACTGACTCTTACAAAAATCCTTGTCCATCCCAGTCTACTTTTCTCTCTGGGCCCACCACATAAATCCATTAAGATTCAGCCATTCGAAGAGTTACTTTCAAGTTTTCAAGAGCAAAGGCTAGACATAGAGATTTATGAAGAGTTCGGAATTTCGAAGTTTGTCCCTAAGGCTATGATTAGCGAAAGATTAACTAGTGTTTCTCAAAACCCGTCAACTGCAGCGCGCTTACAAGGTTGTATGAGTAACAGAGAAGTAACACTGAAAAAATGCTGTACGACTGGGTTCCTACTTCGAACAAACTAAACAATGTTTGAAAATTTAAAACTCAAATCTATGAACTATATACATTATACAAGAATTGTATCGCCTCTTCCATACGTGCTAGATATAAGTATTCTACGCATCATGGCACACATTTTAATTTTTTAGACCACGGGAATAGTGTCCGCTAATCTATACCAGTAGCGGGCTTTGGTCTTTTGAACGTGTTTTATGGGTAATCCACCGCACAAACTGTCTTGGTGTTGTCATTCATGATTACTGTGGTGGTACTGAACAACTCCAAACCTGTTTAAGGTGGTACAGTTGATACCAGATACACATTTATTAGTACCATATTTGGAGAAAATTGGTACACTTTTCAGATAGGTTGACCCCCACGCCCGGACGCAACTAACACACGAAAATTAAATGGCAGCTAGCTTTTTTTTTCGCACGTATACAGTGAATGGCCATTTTGCTAAGTAATCCCAGCCAGAATTTTGCTATTTCTTTTAAAATTGCGTTAAAGTTTTAAATTTGTGTTTAAAAATGAAATAAATTAACTATTAGTCAATCCCCACGCTAAAAACATTAACAGAATTGATGGCGTGTATCTGAAATAGACTAGACCGAAGCAGAAATTATATGCCAACGTCAAAATAGAGTTGTAGATGTTATTTTTGTGAAGAAGCGATAAGACGCTATGGCTGTACGGATAGTACAGTCCTAAAGGTTGCAAACGCGTAAATCAAATACAAAACTGATTGAATACGGTTCTAACTGTGTTTGTTTCAGAATTTTACCATGTTATCTAAAATGTTCTCTGTGTTCTGTTTATGTCGTTTTTATGGATTAATGTTATTATTTAAGGGTATATTGGATCCAAGTTAAGCCTTTTAAAAAGGGTTGCGGTTAGGATTGGTATTCCCTCACAATAATCATTTTTTGGAATGTATTCGGCAATCATCGGCAAATTTCCGAACCTCCCCAGCCGACCTACAATTAGCTTCGCCATGTATTTTAAATTTCATCAAAATCCGATAGAACTTGAGAGCTGTACGTTAACATAAACGCACAATTCCCGATGGTTAGACGGATAGGGTCGACGGCATAATACGTCAGCGTATAAATATAAATCAGAGACGGTAAATATGAAAGAATCAGATGGACTTTTAATCTGAAATTTGGATATAAGTTCGATTTGACCTACTCTGTAAGGCTGGAAATTCTAAATAACCTGTTTTGCAAAGCACATTTATCAACAGGTAATAGTTTTACAAGTATGGAACTATAGACGTTTAGACAGTCTTGCATTCCAAGGGACGGGAGAGATGATTGAAAACGTTGGTTCCAAAAAATGCTAAGTCAAGTTGTTGTCTACAGTGTTTTTATATTTCTATAGACCATAACTTAT
This sequence comes from Patella caerulea, assembly GCA_036850965.1. Taxonomy (NCBI): domain Eukaryota; kingdom Metazoa; phylum Mollusca; class Gastropoda; family Patellidae; genus Patella; species Patella caerulea. Next base: position 32,014,486 of record JAZGQO010000014.1, on the reverse strand, counting down.
GCTTATATATGTTTGTTATGGTTCTATTTGGGAAGTAGTCATTTATATAATCCCCCTATTTAGAAGAACTGGGTTTCCCTGAGTTTTTAAAATTTAAAAAAAAAATCAACACAATATGAAGTCCATTCTGAAGCTGTATGAAGCCCAATTTTAAGTCTATAGTGAAGCGTTAAATTTGTAGCTCCAAACAGGGGATAATGCTAAACACCTTGTCTGGTGCCGTTTTGCAGAATAGTGTTATCACAGGGCAGTGTTACATATTACATATGTGTATTGGAATCTGTGTCCAAAATAATAGTACCATAAAGAAGACACAATTAGCTACAATGTGTACCTTTTCCCCTCTTGTCCTAAATATAAGAAAACTAAAAGTGTATTTCAACTTTTAATGAAATTTACATACATGATTATAAAAACATAGGAATGTTAATGGACGGATACATTTTATGGACATCTACATTAAGATATATGTACATTACTAGAACAAGATAGAACTATCATCCTTGAAAAAAGTTGTTTTATCTATTCCTCACAATATTCTACCAATTATCAATATGCTGCAGCTCTGAAATAAAACATCAAAGGACAAATCATTGTACTATTATTTTCTAGTTTAACTATAGAGTTTAATCAATTAATACAAGTAAACAATTCACTTCAATAGTCATGCTGATATTTTTATATAAAAACAACAAACCTAAAAAGATTCTGTGAAAGTGAAGAAGGCTAAATTTATATGCATGTATAGTAAATGTATCAAAATAAATTATATCGCAGTTGTATTATTTAATTATGGGCATTCAATACTGAGAATGGAGATACAGCCTTTAATACAAAGAATTTTTGTGAAGAAAATAATTGGTTACCTTGCAAACGATATAATTGAAATGATACCAAAGATGAGTTCTAAACCAATAAATGCTAACTGTATAGCTGCCAGAATAACATCAATTCTTAAAACATATGTCTGCCATAATAAAATAAATACAGCACCAAGTATGGCCGGTACACTGAGTAGAACAGAAATAATGACTCCTACTGTCTGTTCTGTGAGATTTCCTTTCCTTCCTGTAATATTACAATAGAAATCTATGTATAGATGTGTATTGCATCAGAAAACGTGTACTAAATTTAGGCCACATATAAAAATATATTCTGGTTCTCCGATAATCCTGTGTCACTTAAATTGGGATGAATGACCCATTTTTATTTCAAAAATATATAAAATAAAAAAGGTCTATTTAATTACGTCATTCACGTTATTAAGTAAATTTATAAAAAATTTGAATAAATCCTAAAATTTTATGTAGGCTCATTATCAGGTATGCAAACCTGGTAAATGTTTAATGACAGAGTAAATGGTACTGGATATCATACATTCCTAAAAATTTTGTGCCATAGAATTTAGCCCAAAAGTGATCCATTGACAAAATATAAATACAAAAATAAAAACTTCCCTCCCCCATCAGATTTTTTGGACAGGTTGTCTGAGAAGCTGATTATTTGTATGACCTTAAGGGAGATTAACATTGTGTGATCGAAGTACTGTGGAGGTGGACTCTAGATTAAAGATTCACTATTCAATCTGTACAGTAATTCTATGAAAATATGCATATCAGAATCATGCCAAAATTGATGTTAATGAGGTAAAAGATATAACTGGCTATTAAGACTTGAACTTTTCAGACTGATTGGACTCGTGTTAAGAGCTTCTATTTATACTATTCCTGCACCATACTCACCAAAAAATAGTCGTAAACCCTCAAGACCAGCCAGTAAAAAAACCAAGATAATTTCTGCTGCAAGTGTGTTGGAGGCAAATGGTAGAGTTTCAGCTGAAAAAATTAATTTAATATACATATATATATATATATTCATATCTATAAAATGAATTTTTTGCATCAAATCTATTTCAGGAAATGATTTCTTTACACGCTAGACATAGGTTCGAATCAACATTTCAAATTCAAATTCATAATAACATAGTTAATTAATTATTGCTGAGTTTCTATCCAAAGCCTTTATTCCAGATATTTAAATAAAGGAAATTAACATTGTATTGTAATCCTGTCGTCTTAGGCATGTGTACAGTGGCAAAATCCTGCTATACTTTTGGGGTTTTTTTTGGTTGTTTTCTAGCAAGAACTAAATAGACTTTTACAGGCAAGTGCCATAATTGAAGTATTAAATGGATATAAGTCATGCAATCTGGACAAAATACATAATCTGGCATCCACCATTTTTTCATCTGCATGTAGCTCATATCCAATAGATTCATGTATTAAATACCTAGACACATTTTAATCAACTGAATGCTTGCTAGTTAAAACAATATCATCTGATTATTATGAATACCAGCAGGCGCGTATCCAGAGGGGGGCGCACCTGGCGCACGCCCCCTCTATTTTTTGAGGTGGCGAACAGTTTTTAGCTCCATATATTCTCGCGAGAAAGGAGAACAAAAATAGTTTATGTTGGAATTCCTATTTTACAGTATTAGTATGAAATTAGTCCTCGTGGGCATTTTTTCCCCTCAAAATCACTGTTCCGGGCTTCGCACTCTTTCTCAAAATCCTGGATCTGCCTCTGACCAGAAAGTTTAGCACTATATTTGTTAAGAGTACATGTGTAGGCTACATTCTTTAAAGCTCACCTTTAAAAATATAAATCAGGATTTCTGCTAGGAAAAATAAACCAAAGTACCATCCATTTAAATAAAGAAGTATTTGATATGGTAGAGATGATCTCTGAGGGATGGTCAAGAAATACAATAATAAGACTTGATATCTAAGAGAGCGGTCATATAGGTCAAGCCTATTCCTGAATCCTTTTCTGAGAATAAAATATTGTTTATACTAGTCTCGGTCACCCAGAACCCCCTAGTCTTCAACGCATGGAGGGTCTGGGTCAGTTCTCAATTTTTGACGAAAGTTACTGGATAATCTACCACATAAAAAAACAAACATTTGGTTATGCATGGGCAATGGAACCTTTTGGATTTTGCTACATTCTATAAGCGTGGTTGAAATATACGGTAATATACCCCACAATTCACTTGCCACATCTATTATTAGAAACAAAATAAAGACAAGGAATAAAAGCATAGATCGCCATGAAGAATTAAGAAGATTGTGAGAAGCCATACGTCTGATTCATGACGAGAGAAAATTACCATTTCAATTGAAACCTTTACAAACAAAATTTGAAAGAGTGTCATCGTTGACAAGCGAGCTGTTTTGATAGATTCAGTATGTGGTAACTTAAAAGACTGGATAATCTAGACAATGACCTATTTTCCGTCAAATTTTGAGGACCCATCCAGACTAATATTCGTAGAATATTTGTATGGATGATAGAGACTATGTTTATACAAAAATAAAAAAAACACAATAGAAGGTATACATACATATGTTGAACAAAAACTTATGTCCAGCACTGTGCAGCATGAAGTCAATATTTAACAGGTGCCCTGTTGATGAACAGGTCTGAATCTCAAAAATAAAAATATCTACACATCAAGTGAAACGTGGAAATTTCATTTGGCCGACGGTGTTAGCATTGTCGGTTTTACAGAAAAGCAGAAAATGTTGATATCTTTTTTGCCCAAATTTAACATAACTTGTCTATATTTATACATTTGTAAGTGCATAAGCAATGAGCACAATATAAATATAGAGAATACCAATAAATCACAATCTTCACCAACTATACAATACAGAGGTCTGTTTCATGAAATTTTAACCAAGATAAAACTCCAAATTTTAGTATTTGATTGGATAATATAAGATTAATTTAGGCCTTAGCCAATCAAAATTGAAGTATCTGCTAAAATGCTGATTTTATCTTTTGTGACAAGAGACATGCTTACAATAGTCTTTCATGACTTGTGGTCTTTCTTGATGGACAAGTTTTTTTTATTTATATCTAATAATAGCGTCAGATGAATGTAAACAGAAATATCTTTAAATATCTTTAAAAATAGGTACTGTTGGAGTGAGCTTCTGTGCAATGTCTTTTTTATATTATCTGTATTAAAGATTTTTGATGTATAATTTTGTGCAAGGATACAACCACTTGAACTCTACCTGTAATATGAAAAAAAATACAAACATAGAGGTAATTATTTTAGCAAAAGATTTGACAGTTAAGGCCCAGGTTAAGTATAACCTGCATTGTAAAATTTGTGTTGGATCAAATATAAAATAGAAAGAATATTCAATGTCAATAACGTTGAAAAGATTATTTTATGGCTATCTGGACTGATGATCAGGGGAGTGTCAGGAAGATATTCAAGGAATATTTTTATGTCAGCTTTCCAAACATTCAGTGGTAAGCTTATGAAACTTTTCTGACGGACTACCCTTCAGATAAACAGGATGTAACTTGTATTATAACACACGTCGATGCTGAGCAATGTATGTTCGTCTATTTCTGATGCTTGTTAATAATTATAATAATAATGATATTTGTATCGCACAACTATTCAATCCACTAGGGAATGCAATAGGAACTAGAAAATGGTCACATTTGCAGTTTGGGAGTGGAGGACAGATGAAAGCAATAAAATAATGCACAAAGATGGGGAGTTCAGTGTGCAATTGAAAGCGAGAGCGTGTCTGAAACATGAAAGTCTGCAAGTGGTTTTAATGATGGATAGTTACATCAGTAGAACTACGAGGGAATAAGCTTTAGAGTTAAAAGCTACGGGGTGCCCATGGATTGGAAGCATTGGAAGGGATAATTAAAGGAAGGAGGAAACAAGCTACTCTAGGGGGTAGTCCAGGGGCTGTCCCATTGAATCAATGTCGAAAAAAATTGGAGAACAGTCAATTTTACTGGACAACTTTTCACTGCTAAACGACGGGGTGTCAATCCGGGTGAAAGCCTGTACAATGTACAGCCTGTTTATTTTGTTTCTTCTTGTATGACCGACATTCCTAAATGTGGACGTTGACCTACAGTTAAGTGTGTCATGGGTTGAGTCATGGCTGCGAAATTGTAATTTGATAGGAGGGGACGTATTTTTAACAGCGTGTTGTGTGGCTCATACTGACTCTAGCGAAGTAAGCAAGGTCTTATTTTCTCACTAACATGTTCGTTTACTTTGTACGTGCGTCCACACGGATTGCCATCCCATCAAATAGCAGTGAAAAGTTGCCCAGTAAAATTGACTGGGGCGCCAAGTTTCTTTCGACATTGATTGAATGGAACAGTTTCTGAACGCTCAGGGTGAGTGTAATGAGACCGACGTTCAGAGCTGAACTACTCTTGGGGGCACCTATTGAATTTATCATTATCAATGCCACCATTGATTTCATGTATAGATATTTATTTATGGTGGGGCACCCTACTTATGAGATCTAGACGCTATGCCACGGTGGAATGATATCCAGACTGATATTATTTGGACATGTCCTGTCATGAACAAAATGTAAACAATTAAAACAATACTATAATACCAGCATTTTCAAAAACAGTAGTATATAGTTACTAAATATTTCCAAAAAATTGAAACTGAAAGGTTGTTAGGTTTCATTATTTGGAATATAAATAAATAAAATGGCAAGGACAATGGCATAATTGAAATAAAATGTAACCTCTCTGCTGAGTTTGAGTTTGGCCGGGCGCCATCTTGTTACCATGATTTACTCCGTTCCTGACGTTTTTAATTTATTAGCCTGTTTTAATATAGAAGAGTTATAAAATGCCTTATGTACAATTTCACTCAATTACTGTAGAAATACATCTTTCAATGCCTGTTTCATATTTTGTATTTAGGTTTACATGGAGTATTTACTGTGGGGCAGTAACATGGTAGACGCCACATCATCAACGTGACTGCAGCGTTTTCCTTTTCCTTCTCCATAAAAACGACAGTTAATACCTTTGTAGGAATCCACACCCTTTATTGGTCCTAAATAAAGCAATCAAAAGTCTTATTGTTCAATTAATTATGCAATTTGCCACATAAAACCGTCATCTAGTAGATCACGTGACTGCACAACTCGTAAACCCACTTCCTCCCTTTTCACCTACCTCTCTTTTGGGTAAACGCCGTCATGAGTGCAGCAGCCCCACCACAACAACCCGCTTCAATTCAGCGTGGAATTGTTAAACAGGTGATATATTTTCTCACAATGTCCACATTTATCTCATGCTAGATGTTATCCTTATTAGAAAATTAAGCTTGTTTCTGTTATATTTTCACGTGGACTTTAAACTTGAACTAAACACATGTCATCATGTAGGCTAGGCCTGTACACTGTAACTGTAGTGTAAACAAACAACAGGATCTTTACCATATGGATAGTTATTTTGACATTAAAAGTTATGGGCTTCAACAAATATTTGATGGAGATAAGCCTCGGTAACACTGTGAACATAATTGAATACATTTAAGTTATAATTATGAAATAATTAAACTAAAGAATATAGAATATAGGTCATTTGTTAGATAATAAAAACAGTGATCTTTACTGATGCTTCATGATCATTAATGAATGATAAAATTATCATGTTATTTACAGCAAAATTTTAAAGTAGTGTTGGTTTTGTTATAAGCCAAATTTTGACAAATTTAATGTTGTCATCTCGTTGGGCATTCATCCTGGAAGATGTAAAATGTATTTTTGTTTTTTTGTTTTGTTTTTTTTTTAAAATCTGATATTTTTCTTTGTGGATCTCAAAATCATAAATGATATTCCCTTGTTTATATTAGCTGCATTGTTAACCCTGTGGATAGATTCTATTCTGTCAATGTAGATTATTATAATCTGCTGGTATCAAAACTGGTGTGCAGATGGCTGATTAGGCCCACTCCTCAGTGTTTTAAAAGATGAAAGTTCTGGTAGTGTATCAGTTGTCCCATGTAGAATCTGTCATCTATTGACTTCATACTTTAATGATTTTTCAAATAATTTTCAAAATTACTGCATATTATAAAATATGAGACAATATACTTGTAATAAACAAAATGTGGTTAATGCTGACCAACCAGAGACACCATTCTGCTGTATTAACAGCATCTCTGCATTGTATTAAGAAAATATGATTGTTAAATACATGTATATATTTACAAAATTTTCTCGAATGCCCATAAAGAATTTAGCAAACAATGTTCAACATTTTCCTTGTATTTTATATTTCAGGTCCTCTCTGGAGATGCCTTGGTAATCAGAGGACAACCAAAAGGTGGACCACCACCAGAGAGAACAATCTGTTTTTCCAATATTCAAGCCCCTAAGTTGGCAAGGAGAGCTAATCCTAATGTTGAAGGTTCAGAAACAAAAGATGAGGTAAGCTATTCCTACACACAGTGTTTATTGTCCCTCTCAACTCTCACTCAAGTAAAATTATATTTTATTTTATGTAGATTATCCAACGAAGAAGAATTTCAACACTTTCTAAATCTAATGTACCCGGTAGTTTGTTTTGAAATTTTATGACTTAAAGGAGCTAAGTCTCTAACTCAATGTCATCCAAAATCTTTAACATAGAAAACACGAATTATATGTCAATTTTAATCAAAATTGATGATGTGATCTTACCGGAAAAAGATGGGCTCCTGATATCCAATATTTAAGATAAAATAAATATTTTACCATTGGTACACGAATCGTGTAACATAATGCGTTTCAGCCCCAGTTCTAGCAAGAGACTCGAAGAACGAGGCTAAAACATTGTACCAAATCAAACGGCGCATGGAGACTGGAATAACTAGACGCTAAAAAAAATGCCTTCGGTTGACACTTCTGGTTTATTTCGCCGAACATAGCTGATTTGAAATTAGAGTAAAAACGGAAACAATTGAATGCAAATCAGTTTATATACATTCATATTACAGTATTATATGCGTTGCGATCCACTTGATTCAAATTCTAGGTCCCAAATGTTAGCGATTTAGCTCCTTTAAGGTTTATCGTTTAGTAAATTAATATACATGTACCAGGAACTTACAAACTTGAATTTTGTTTGACACTAATTTCTTGGTGGAATAATCATTCTTCTTAACAAATGTTTTTTTAGCCATGGGCCTGGGAGGCAAGAGAATTCCTAAGGAAAAAAGTAATTGGAAAAGAAGTAGCATTTACTGTGGAATATAAAGCACCAGGAACTGGTCGAGAATATGGATGTGTGTATTTGGGAAAAGGTAGGCCTATTAATGTATCCAGGTTTTTAGATGTACTCGAAGGGCTGTGTATACTGTTAGTTCATAATTAAAAGATGTACCCGAAGGGCTGTGTATACTGTTAGTTCATAATTAAAAATGTTCATTCTAAGTTTATGGTTTCTTTAATAATATGAAGTGTAAATGGCGCAGAGGCTTGATCTTATTCTTTTGTGTTTGAAGAACCAAAGTATGAATAATAATATAACTACCTTCTTGTTTACAAGTATTTTGAAATTGTCAAAGTAAAGTTAGAAAATGTATGTTTTCTTTACAGCTTGATCTGTCAGCTTGTTAGCTGTGCCAGCACACATATTCACAATTTTTGGTTAATAATCGTAATGCAAATCCATTTTCAGACACATCTGGTGAAAATCTTACTGAAGCCATGATCATGGAAGGATTTGTTGAAGTTAGAAAAATGGGATTGAAATCGGATGAGTAAGATATTAAATACTATTTCTTACATGGTTACCGGTACTTAGTAACAGCTGGTGAATCTGTGTAATTTTCATCTGTAGACTGCAAAATGATTGCAGAAATGAAATAGTTTATTTTGATAGGTTAAATAACGGGAAAGTTTCTGATCAATCATTTATGAAGAAAAATCCCAAACAAGTTAATCTGTCAGTATAGCAGTGTTCTAGAAATAAGTAAGCTTATTACATATAAAGCAAGGAAGGTATCTTGACAAGTGGTCCATTGAATGCACTTTATATATCATGGTTTATCATTGTCAAGGGACATAGGATGGCGGATGGATCCCAACCATGTATGCGACAATGAGTAAGATCTGGTTGTTTCATTATTGTAGCCCTGCACAGCAAAGACTTATTCAATTAGAGGAAGCAGCAACCCAGGCTAAAAAAGGAAAATTTGGAGATAGCAAAGATTCAGAACATGTACGAGATATCAAATGGGTTATAGAAAACCCCAGACACTTTGTGGACTCACATCACAATAAGCCTATTGATGGTAAGCATTATTTTGCCATTGCATAGTTTAATCATTATCCAATATGATTTTGCAATTTATAATGATTAAGAACATCAAGGTTTCATTTGAACTCTATTCTGCGCCAGTTCCCAATTTTTTCCACTCACAGACCCATTGGGGCATATGCCTTTTCCATTTTTTTCTGTACAGTCTGATTTTCCATATTGGGGGTATTTGGACTTAATGGTGCATTGCACCAATTTTCACATAAATCTATAATAAACCCAAACCTGTACTGTTGTGGTACATCAGCTTGTAGCAAGATGATCATCATTCCTAATAATTTGACTGAAATTCATTCTCCGAATACCAACAATTTCATCCTGAATTCTGTTATTTTTTCACCCACACCACAAACCCTGTGGACTACTTCGACTTTACTCACCCCTAAAAAAAATCATGTTAATGGATTTATGGATCCCAGATTGGTAAACACTATTCCTTGTACACCAAGCTGACCCTGTATTTTAAAAAGTTATCACATCACAAATGTATTGTTCTGTTTTAGCTGTAATTGAGCATGTAAGAGATGGATGTACTGTCAGAGCATTTTTACTTCCAACATTTGAATATGTCACAGTGATGTTATCTGGTATCAAGGTAATTAATGGTTTGCTATTGAAATTGTTTTAATGAAGTTTATTATTTTTATCATAAATGTTAGTGATATTGTTCTTTGACATAGTTTAAACGGATGTAATGCAAAAACTCTATTATTATGAATTTAGATTATGAGCTGTTGATGAAATTACATAGCCTCAATATATATGACCTGTTGATTAAATTACAAAGGCCCAATATAGTAATGATCAAAAATATAATTGTGTTCCTGACAAAATAAATATCAACGAAAAAATGATGCCCTTCCCACAAAAAGCTTTAAAATGCTTTGCACTTTAATTTCTAGAGAAAAATGTGACAGATTTGGGAATTCCAAATGAAAAAAAATAACCTATATAGTTAACAAGCTATTCATAAGAATTTGCAAATATTTTTTTCTGACTAGGAACGTGGTGATTTGTACCATTTACTTTCCTTTGAACTAAGAACTCTCTGCTGTATTTAATACTTTATTTTAATTACAGTGTCCTATGTTTAGACAAGATTCTGAAGGAAAACAAATAGTTGAACCATTTGCCGAAGAGGCTAGATTTTATACAGAATCGCGTTTGTTACAAAGAGATATTCAGATTATATTAGAGGGTGTTTCTAATCAAAATTTACTTGGAACTGTTGTTCATCCAGTAAGTATACTATATTACAATGGGTCTATGCATTGGTGTTCACATAAAAGATTTTTGGAATTTTAGGAAGATTAGGCGAAAATGTTAATTTTGGAGTAAAAGATTCCTCCATATTACTCACATGCGCTTATTTAACAGAAATTATATGTATTTCTTTTTGCATTTTTTAACTTTGTTATCATATCAAATGTCTTTTTATAGAATGGTAATATAGCTGAAGTATTATTGAGAGAGGGTTTTGCAAGATGTGTTGATTGGAGTATGGGTGTTGTTACATGTGGAGCAGAAAAACTTAGATCAGCAGAAAAGTAATCTATTTTTTAAAATACTGATGCTTTGACATGGATTCAAAATAGACTGCTTATGGCTACTTTTTAAAAATGTATTTTAATATATTATTTTATGAAGAAGAGCAAGATTTATTGTATGCATAAAAATTCTCACTACATTTATTGGTAAAGAGATGCTAGTATTCTTTATTATCAATTTTTATATAGGGTTGCTAAAGAAAAGAAAGCTCGAATTTGGAAAGATTATACCCCATCTACCAGTAGTCTAAATTTAAAGGAAAAGTCTTTCTCTGGAAAGGTACAGTTTCTTATATTTGATAGTAAAAAATTATTCCACATATTCAGGGCTTGCCACGAGACGCGAGCAGTTGCTCGCGCTCGCGCTGTGCTCGCGTAAAGGTAGATTTACGCGAGCTATTCGTTGCTCGCGCAAATGTTTAGGAAAAACCTGTAAAAATAATCAAAATATTGACGAGTTTATTGCGCAAACTAATCCAACAATGTCAATAACGTCATAAATTCGTCTGTCAAACTGACATTCAACAAGCTGCACGCGGCATTTCGTCCTTAAATTTGATTGGCTAATGAGTCGTGTTACTAAAAATACACTTTATACCTGAACGTCATGACTGGTTTTCCTACGAAGACCAGTAACAAACGCGTGATAATCGAGTCTAAAGTAAAGAATGTTTACATCCGGATGATTTGGCATTTCACGCTAAATGAACACGTTTCAAACTTATAATTATCGGTATTTCTTATTTTATCAGAACTTCGACTTTTATTCCATTGTGCAGTCGTATAATTTTAAATCTAAGTGTAATAATTGGCTAAAGGAAACCTGATTGCCCTACCTATCCACATTTATGTCGTGGGGTGAAGAAATCCGTACGGAAATTGATTATAAAAAAAAAAGAGTAGGCCTATGACTTGTCAAAAACAGAAAAGCGATGGTCACACATGTTTACTGCAAACTCTGTGCCAGGAATAGCAATTTTGGCGCTCAATCGTTTATTTTGTTGTTTTGTTATACTAGTGCCAACTCATAGTAATAGTACTACATGTATGATGTAAATAAAGAATTGAAAAAAAAAATAATTAATAAATAACAAACTTTAAACAGTATTTTCATTATTTAATTTAACAAAAGTATCCAGGCAACAAATTGATTTTAAATTGAAACAATTTTAGAAAATGTGTGCTCACGCAAGCAACATTTTACGTGAGCAATTTTTATTGCTCGCCCTGCTCGCCCAAACCTATATTTGCGAGAGCAGTCATCTGCTCGCCATCAATTTATTCGTGGCCAGCCCTGCATATTACAGCTGTTTATAATGCATGCAGTTTATAATGCTTCCCTGATAATAAAATAATATGTAGAACATCCCCTCTTGTATTTCAACATTTTGATCAGGATACTTAAAGTTACATTATGGGAGATAAGATAAAGAGATGGCAGTTCTCACTATAATAGTTAAAAACTAGATAGTGTAAAGATAATTTGCTGAAAATTTCAGTCAAATTGATTCACTATTAGCTGAGAAAAAAGCGTTAGAATTTTCACATAGTCTCGGTCATCATTACTCAAATCATTAATATAAACAGCATAGTCTCGATTATCCACTTAATTGATTTAATTATCAACCGCCATTAAGCGGCATATACGATTTTAATCTGCCAACATCGAAGGCTAGCCTTGACATAAAGAGTTTATTATGGTCTGGATATGTTAATTAATGTCTAATTGATTATTTAGATAACATCTCAGGCTTAAAGAAAGACTTGTAAAAAGCAGATTTTGCTCTTGCATAATGCTATTTTAAAATAGAAATTTTAAGTTTTCATTTTTTGTTACTTTACAGGTAGTAGAAGTAGTTGGAGGTGATAGCATGTTAATAAAATTAGACAGTGGTTATAAGAAAATCTTCTTATCCAGCATTAAACCACCACGGTAGGTAGTATAGCTACTTCTATTGGGGCCTGCAGGTCCTGGTGTTAGATCCCCATATCTTACAAGAAGACCCTATAGCAGTTCTCAAGGGGAGGCACTTGGGTGGATGCCAAGAAAGGTCTTCTTAGACATTTGGATGGGACAAACAAATTAGGTCCACCCATGTATAGATTTGCGTAGCGCATGGATGGAAAAGAACCATTGACAGTTGGAAATTGAGTAATTAGAAACATTACTGTCTGGTTCAAATTCTCCTATTTTGCATTTCCTTTTAAATTAATAATTACTGTTTGTTAGTCTTAAAATCTTAAATTTCAATCATTATGTATTGGGTTTCTGAGAACTAACAAAAATTCCTTTGTATTCCTTGCACTTTGTATGAATATTTTATTTCTGATTTTGAGCTCATCATATTCGGGTATCATAAAGCCTGTCATTGAGTCGACTAGCATGGTTTCAAATCCCCAGTTGTATGTGACCAGGAGTAGGGTCACCTGTCCAACCTCTTGGGTTTTCTCCGGGACACTCCGGTTTTCTCCCACTGCTAAAGACCCATACATGCAAGGGAATTATTGAAATAAAATTAAACCATATATTAGTCAAGAAATTACCTAGTCTGTGTCGAGTGGGCTTTAAACCCCATTTCTCTCTCTCTCTCATCATAATCTTATGCATGTTTCATTTCTTTTTCAGAGCACAAAACCAAGACAATGAAAATAAAGATCCAAAGCAAAGATCTCGACCATTATATGATGTACCATATCTTTTTGAAGCTAGAGAATTCTTGAGAAAAAAACTCACAGGCAAAAAGGTATGATATTCAGTTTTTCACCTGAGGGTGGAGTTTTGCTTATCACATTGTTTTAACCTGAGTCTAGAGATTGTAATAAGTTCAGGAAGACAACACAACACATAACTGATTGTCTTATAGGCCAAGTTACAAATGATATAGCCACCAATAGTAAGATAAAGGCAGTGCTCACTCTTGGAGTAACTGTGACATCTATTTCTGGTGCAAACAATGCTTTCCTTCTCAGATTGTAACTATTAACCATAGTTGATTAAAACCAAATAAAGTATCATTTCATTTCCCTTTAAACGAAGTAACCATATGTATAGACACACACCCCACTTCATTTCTAAAATATATATTATTTTTATTTAGGTAAATGTTGAAGTAGACTATGTACAGCCAGCTAATCAAGGCTTTCCCGAAAAGACATGTTGTACTGTTACCATTGGTGGAATGTAAGTCTATAATTTAGTGCTTGTGCTTATGTCTCAAAATTGACATTTTGTTATTCTGACAACCTAAAGCATAAAAATAAATATTCTATTTTTTGGTATAATCCTTAATTATTGAAATTCAAAACACTAACATATTTTGCAAGAGCATTTGTTGAGTTTCATCAATGTATACTGTGATTTAAGATGTTGGAAATGGATTAATTGATTTATCCCAAATATTATGCACAATCTAATAAAAGTCTGTGTTCTTGCCCTTCTATTATTTGAACGATATCTCATATTTCGCTATTTAATCAATGTTAAAATGTACTCCGATTGATTATTTAAAGACTTAATTAAGAATGCAAAATCCTAATTAGATAATATCTGGTATTGCATTAATTAATAAGGTTAAAAAGAAAGCCATCAACATACTTTACCTAACACTTATCGCCGGTTTGTTTATATCTTTGGTTGGGAATGATAAATGTTGCACAAATGATCAATTCATAATATCTGCATAAAATATTGAACAAAATAGGATCATTTCAGAATCTGTCAAGTGACAATGACTTTAACTGTTTAATTTATTGAAGAATGTTATAATATTACAGTAATGTAGGTGAAGCTATAATCAGTAAAGGATTAGCTACAGTTATAAGATATAGACAAGATGATGACCAGCGATCAGCACACTATGATTTATTACTAGCAGCGGAAGCTCGAGCTCAAAAAAAGATGGTTGGATTACACGCTAAGAAAGATGCACCAATTCATAGAGTAGCAGATTTATCAGGAGTAAGTGTACAGTTTGTATTTCTTTAAATGATATGAAATGGGGTTTAACTTCCTACTCTTCTGCGTCGAACCTGGGCTAATGGAAGACAGACATACGCCATACAGTATGCTATGAGGGAAATTTTGCCTACTCTTATATCAAATTCCAACTGCCAAGGGATATTTTACGTACACGTCAATGTGTACACAGGACCTCGATTTTCCGTCCCATCCAAACGACTAGACAGCTGTCCTTGTTAGGCCCTATGTTCTGCATCACTGATAATCGACATGGAACTTTCTCGGCCAATGCAGGGATCGAACACCTGATCTCCAGTCTAGCCAGCCAGCGCCTTAGCCACAGCCAGCGCCTTAGCCACATGATCCCCTGCACACCAGTTCTTTAAAGGTGTGGGCTGTGGTAGTCAATTTGTAGAGCACTATACTTTCTACTAGAATGTACTGTGTTCGACGCGAAGCATGGGCCACATAGATCTTCTGTTTATTACAGATTATTTATATTTCAATTCATTCTGTAATATCAGCTGTACTTTGTGTTATTTGATCAAATCTAACAGGAAGTGGAAAATAAATAACTTGATTAATTCCATTGTTAGCTTTATTCTAGGTCAAATTATTTCTGATTCTATGTTGTTTATTTCAGGATGTAATGAAATCAAAGCAGTTTCTTCCTTCATTACAACGGGCTGGTAAAACAGAAGGCTTGGTTGAATTTATTGCTAGTGGTTCTAGGTTACGTTTATATCTACCTAAATCTACCTGTCTCATTACATTACTTGTATCAGGTAAGTTCTAATTCTACCTGTTTCATTACATTACATGTATCAGGTATTTTCTAAATCTACCTGTCTCATTACATTACTTGTATTGGGTCAATGTCAATAACACCTTGCTCATGACAAGTTATTTATGTCTCTGTACCATTACATTAGTCAAATATTCAAATATTATTCAAATGAGACTCAACTGAGGTCATGTGTACATTTGACATCTATGTAAAAAATAAAAGATAGGCTGGCACTGCCAGGCAGGATACGGCCACATTTTCGAGAGATGGACAGAGAACAAGCAATACCGAAAGTGATTTTTCCTACATCTTTACGTCCTGTATTTCATACTGTATTGGGAGCAGCCATTTAGTTGGTCAGTTCCAGTCTGATATTAATGAAACTCGAAACCGACAATGATTATGGTGTGACGGTACACAACCTTGAAATGTGACTTTTCATCAAAATCGGATAAGAATTGTGACCTGTAGCGAGTCCACAACCATGATATACCATATTTTTACACTATTCGCGTACAAACGGCGACCATTTCGTCCGGCAATTTTGGTACGATTTTCACGAAATTGGAACTCAACCTTCCTCATCAAAATCGAATTAAAATTGTGACCTATACAGGGTCCACAACCATGATATATCATTTTTATACGCCCACATTTTCATGTGGACGTATTATGTCGTCGCCCCTGTCCGTCCGGACGTCCATCCGTCCGTCCGGACGTCCGTCCGTCCGTCCACAATTTGTTTGTGGACTCTCTACAGGTCACAATTCTTATCCGATTTTGACGAAACTTGAAATATAGGTTTATCCCCAAAAGATCTCGGCTGCTTTCGATATTGGCATGTATCGGATCAAAACTTCATGGATTATGGCCCCTGATTGTACGAAAAATCACGTTTTTAGCTTGTGGACCCTATAGAGGTCACAATTTTGAACCGATTTTGATGAAACTTGACATGCATGTTTGTAACCCAAAGATCTTGGTTCCTTTCGATATTTGCGGCTATCGGAATGTAATTTCCTGGATTATGGCCCCTGATTGTCCGAAAAATCACCCTTTTTAGCTTGTGGTCCCTCTGGAGGTCACAATTATTATTCGATTTAAAAAACCGTTTGATTATATCACCGTTACACCCTAAGGAAGGTTGAGTTCGAATTTCGGGAAAATCGGACGAAAATTGCCATACAAAATGGCCGCTGTTTGTACGCGAAGACAGTTAAAAAATGATATATCAAGGTTGTGGACCCCGTGGAGGTCACAATTTTGATTCGATTTTGATGAAACTTGAAATTCATGGTTATAACCCAAAGATCTTGCTTCCTTTCGATATTTGCGCATATCGGATCGTAACTTCCTGAATTATGGCCCCTGATTATACGAAAAATCGCCTTTTTTTTTAGCTTGGAGGTCACAATTATTATTCGATTTAAAAAACCGTTTGATTATATCACCGTTACACCGTAAGGAAGGTTGAGTTTGAATTTCGGGAAAATCGGACGAAAATTGCCATACAAAATGGCCGCCGTTTGTACGCGAATACTGTTAAAAAATGGTATATCAAGGTTGTGGACCCTGTGGAGGTCACAATTTTGATTCGATTTTGATGAAACTTGACATTCATGGTTATAACCCAAAGATCTTGCTTCCTTTCGATATTTGCGCATATCGGATCGTAACTTCCTGAATTATGGCCCCTGAATATACGCAAAATCGCCTTTTTTTTAGCTTGGAGGTCACAATTATTATCCGATTTAAAAAAACGTTTGATTATATTACCGTTACACCGTAAGGAAGGTTGAGTTCGAATTTCGGGAAAATCAGACCAAAATTGCCATACAAAATGGCCACCGTTTGTACGTGAATACTGTTAAAAAATGGTATATCAAGGTTGTGGACCCTGTAAAGGTCACAATTTTAATTCGATTTTGATGAAACTTGAAATGCATGGTTATAACCCAAAGATCTTGGTTCCTTTCGGTATTTGCGCATATCGGATCGTAACTTCCTGAATTATTCGAATTTCGTGAAAATGGTACCAAAATTGCCGGACGAAATGGTCGCCGTTTGTACGCGAATAGTGTAAAGATATGGTATATCATGGTTGTTGACTCTGTACAGGTCACAATTCTTATCCGATTTTGACGAAAAGTCACATTTCTAGGTTGTGTACCGTCACACCATAATCATTGTCGACTTCGAATTTCATGAATATCAGACTGGAACTGACCAACAAAATGGCTGCTCCCAATACAGTATGAAATACAGGACTTAATGATGTAGGAAAAATCACTTTCGGTATTGTTTGTTCTCTATCCATCTCTCGAAAATGTGGGCGTATCCTGCCTGGCAGTGCCAGCCTATCTTTTTAACAGTATTCGCGTACAAACGGCGGCCATTTTGTCTGTCAATTTTGGTCCGATTTTCCTGAAATTCAAACTCAACCTTCCTTACAGTGCAACGGTGATATAATCAAACGTTTTTTTAAATTGGATAATAATTGTGACCTCCAGAGGGACCACAAGCTAAAGAAAGGGGGATTTTGCGTATAACCAGGGGCCATAATTCAGGAAGTTACGATCCGATATGCGCAAATATTGAAAAGAACCAAGATCTTTGGGTTATAACCATGAATTTCAAGTTTCATCAAAATCGAATTAAAATTGTGACCTTTACAGGGTCCACAACCTTGATATACCATTTTTTAACAGTATTCGCGTACAAATGGCAGCCATTTTGTATGACAATTTTGGTCTGATTTTCCCGAAATTCAAACTCAACCTTCCTTACGGTGCAACGGTAATATTATCAAACGTTTTTTTAAATCGGATAATAATTGTGACCTCCAAGCTAAAAAAAAAGGCGATTTTGCGTATAATCAGGGGCCATAATTCAGGAAGTTACGATCCGATATGCGCAAATATCGAAAGGAAGCAAGATCTTTGGGTTATAACCATGAATTTCAAATTTCATCAAAATCGAATCAAAATTGTGACCTCCACAGGGTCCACAACCTTGATATACCATTTTTTAACAGTATTCGCGTACAAACGGCGGCCATTTTGTATGGCAATTTTCGTCCGATTTTCCCGAAATTCGAACTCAACCTTCTTTAGGGTGTGACGGTAATATAATCAAACGTTCTTTTAAATCGAATAATAATTGTGACCTCCAAGCTAAAAAAAAGGCGATTTTGCGTATAATCAGGGGCCATAATTCAGGAAGTTACGATCCGAAATGCGCAAATATCGAAAGGAAGCAAGATCTTTGGGTTATAACCATGAATTTCAAGTTTCATCAAAATCGAATCAAAATTGTGACCTCCACAGGGTCCACAACCTTGATATACCATTTTTTAACAGTATTCGCGTACAAACGGCGGCCATTTTGTATGGCAATTTTCGTCCGATTTTCCCGAAATTCGAACTCAACCTTCCTTAGGGTGTAACGGTGATATAATCAAACGGTTTTTTAAATCAAATAATAATTGTGACCTCCAGAGGGACCACAAGCTAAAAAGGGTGATTTTTCGGACAATCAGGGGCCATAATTCAGGAAATTACATTCCGTAAGCCGCAAATATCGAAAGGAACCAAGATCTTTGGGTTACAAACATGCATGTCAAGTTTCATCAAAATCGGTTCAAAATTGTGACCTCTATAGGGTCCACAAGCTAAAAACGTGATTTTTCGTACAATCAGGGGCCATAATCCATGAAGTTTTGATCCGATACATGCCAATATCGAAAGCAGCCGAGAACTTTTGGGGATAAACCTATATTTCAAGTTTCGTCAAAATCGGATAAGAATTGTGACCTGTAGAGAGTCCACAAACAAATTGTGGACGGACGGACGTCCGGACGGACAGGGGCGACGACATAATACGTCCACATGAAAATGTGGGCGTATAAAAAGCCTTGGCAGTTGGAATTTGACAATGGTTACTCAGAGATACATGCAAAATTTTCCTCATAGGACACTGCATTTCATATGGCCATCTTCATTAGCCTAGTTGTTTCAAAATAGGTTTTTACACCATTTCTTTTCACTTCACATTAGTTATATCCGAAATCTTAAAAATGACCATGGTTTAAACTTCATTTTAGGCATTGATTGTCCAAGAGGATCTCGACCACAGGGTGGTGTAACAGTACCTGCTGATCTTTTTGGTGAAGAGGCTCTAGCATTTACTAAAGAATTATGTCTTCAACGTGAGGTAAGTGAATGGAAATTTAAAAGAGTTGACTATGCCAAATAGCACTTCCCATTTATTTTAAAAAGTCTACATCTTCCATTTTGTACCCATTAGATGCCCAGTGAGAACTCTCCTTTTTAGATTTGCATAAAAACCATTGAAGAGAATAGAGAATTTTAATTTCAAAATGACCAAATTGTTTACCTCAATGCCACCAGATAGTAATAAGGGCTGTAAAAAAATATCTTCTTAGTAACAGAGACAATTAAATAAACTTTTGTCAGTGAGGTCTGGAATAGTTTTCTGCAGGAGCTTACTGAGTTGGATGGTTTTATATAGGCTGTTTGAAAAGACTACTGGTGTATGGACTGAAACTGAAAGTCTGTATACGCCTTTTAGTCACATACAGTCTATAACAAAAGTTTAGGGACACCTTGTGAAATTGCCTAAATTTTGACAATTTTGATTCGATGGAAGAATTCTAAGAGCTTGTTTGTCCTAGTGGAATGTAACTTTGTACATGCTATCTAGAATATATTCGGCGTCACCAGACGTTGACGTTTCATATGACGTCGCCGTTGGTGACGTCACAGCATGATCATGACGTCATAGACTAACCAGTATTACTTGGCCAATTTGAGTGAATTCGTTCATTGTTTGTTGGAAGAAACGAACGGACGAAACGACATATGATGTTTTGGGGATACAGCATGCAAGTGACAGTATGCTGGTATATGTCAGCTTCACATAATGACGTCCAATGGTCGATTGTGAAGTCATCAATATGTTAATAAGTAATGTGTTTCGGATTAAAAAAAGATAACAAATCACTTCAGAAACGATGTTTACATTGTATGACAAGTATTTTGGATTAAAGTAAACCAAGCATTATTTCTATTCGTTTGAGATATCTCAACAAAAGGCACGACCTTCAATTTTGTTTATTATTTGATTATTTCATTAATGAAAAGAACAATTTGTCGAATATTTCATATTGTCACAGAAGAGTTCATATCGTTGGCCCCACCTAGTCTGCAACTTCAATACACCACACGGTGTGGCATACTGTCGATCACAGTCTGGCAATACTCCTTAGAAATATTAATTCATGTCAATTTTATTGCATTTACAAGTTCATTCATGTTCCACGGCTGTCTTTCGGTGATCTCGAATTTACTCAAATTGGTCAAGTTTTGCAGGTTGGTCTATGACGTCATGACCGTGCTGTGACGTCACCAACGGCGACGTCATATGAAACGTCAACGTCTGGTGACGCCGAATATATTCTAGATCGCATATACAAAGTTTCATTCCACTAGGACAAACAAGCTCTTAGAATTCTTCCATCGAATCAAAATTGTCAAAATTTAGGCAATTTCACAAGGTGTCCCTAAACTTTTGTTAGAGACTGTAAATACACAGATTAACCAATAATGAATGAAATGATTGATTTTCGTTAGTAAATTGATGAATTTTAAAGTGTTAAATGTTTATTTATATTTTTAGGTAAATGTGGAAGTAGAAACGATAGATAAGGGAGGTAATTTTATAGGTTGGTTATTCGTCGACGATATTAATCTGTCTGTCAGTTTAGTTGAAGCTGGTCTTGCTAAAGTACATTTTTCTGCAGAAAGAAGTAATTATTATAAAGTATTACAGGCAGCTGAAGACAAAGCCAAAAAAGAAAAACTTAATGTAAGTAAAGGAATCAATGTATGTCAAATGTATATCCCTGTTGATCTCCCTATTTCTGCATTCTACTGGGATTCCAAATGGTTAACACATTTGCGTTGCATGTCATTTAGTCACTTGGTATGGTTTTGATTCCTCGCTTGTATGTGATAAGGAGTAGAGTCGTCTGTCCAATCTCATTGGTTCCTGAGTCCTCTGGTTTCCTCCCACTCCTAAAGACCCCTATGTGCAAGCAAATTCATGAAATAAAATTTAACTAGCTTTTGTTTAGTGGACGTTATGCCCCCATTTCTCCCTCTTTTTATATATTCAAATGAGATAAATGTTAAACTGTCTAACACTAAAACTGACACAATACACTCAACAATAACATTCTACCATAACTAAAGAACCAAGTAACCTCTCTTCTAGAGAGTATATGAAACAATAGTTATCTCCCTTGAATAAGGAATAAGCAAGTACTAATATTAAAATAAATCATTAACAATAAAGACAACAGCAACGTGAATGAAATTTACTGATGGCCTTTTGCATTTTTCAGATAATATTTTATTTTCTATTATATTATAGCATAGTGATAAATAAAATCAATCAGTTACATTTAGTTCTGAAACAGAGGCCGGGACAATTAGAATAAATGTTTTCTAGTTTCTTTGAATGTTGTTAAAAATTGTACTACATTACATCTAGATCTGGTCAAATTATGAAGAGCCAAAGGAAGAAGAAATTAAAGAAGAACCAACAGATAGAAAGATTAGTTATAAAACAGTTATAGTAACAGAAGTTACTGAGGCACTCACTTTCTATGTACAGAATGTTGATAATGGTGAGGCTCACAGATTTTAAAGAATTACCATATTTGTTTGAATGAACCTTTAAAAATGCAACTTCCATTTATCTGTAGCATGAAGGAACCATAACTTGATCAACAACTGATGGTTACTGACATTTGACAGCAGATAAAACCTCTTATCAAAATTAGAGGTTTATTTTGTTCTGCCTTGGATAAATTGTTAACCTATTCTAAATCAATCTAATGACTTATTTGTCAGTTATCAGTTAACTTGAGTCAGTATGATTGAATACAACTTATCGAAGGTATATTTTCATTGACTAAATGAGGGTCAAGTTAAGTCATTTTAATATTATACTTCATACAGATATTGTGTAACTGTAAATGACATTTTAAAAAAAGAAACAAAAGTGTGGTCTAATTTGATTAAAATCAAGTACTAATAACAACAACAGCATGATCATTTTTATTGGAACTTTAATGAATTGTACATATTATAATATTTATTTCTTGCAGGACCACAGTTAGAAAAGATGATGGAACAACTACGTCAAGATATGGAAACTAACCCTCCTCTACCTGGGGCCTACAAACCTAAGACTGGTGATTTATGCGCAGCTAAATTCTCAGCTGATGGACAATGGTGTGTAAAATTAACATTTAGTCAGTGTATTGTATGAAAGTGTCATGAAATCACTATTACCTGTAGGAATTAATGCAAGACCATAAATTTTAATTGAATGGCTAAGTGAATTTTTTCAATTTTAACAACATAGATTTCTGATAATTAAATTAAAAAAATTTAATTTCTAATTTTTTTTGAGCTTGATGAATAAATACCCACCTTGTTTGCTTCAACTTGAATAATTCATACTATTACTAATTTGATTATTATTTTAAAATATCAGTGATGTTCTTACAGGTACAGAGCGAAAGTTTTAAGAGTAGATGGAGTTACAGTAACTGTTAAATTTATAGATTATGGAAATGTAAGTTATTTTTATTGTATGAACTAATAAAATTAATTAGATAATGAATATAGAGAATGCTATTTTATTTATTATGTATGGTTGTAATTTCTAACATAATAAATCAACCAACCAAAACCAAAACAACATTCCTAAACAAAAAATACAACCAAAGGGCACATGCATAAACAAAACAAGACACAAAATATTGAGTAAAAGTATGCCTGTATTTGTTACTTTAGTGACATCCAGTATAGTGATATGATGCCAAGATGGTTGTAATTGCAAATGAATGTAATGTATTGCCTGTCTGAATTTGGTATAAAAATTACATATATTTATATTAACAGAAAGAAGTTGCATCAACATCTGATGTGGCGACATTACCATCTAGTTATCAGACATTACCAGCTCAAGCAGTTGAATATTCACTAGCTTGTGTAGCCTTACCATCTGATGTAAGTACTATAGATAATACATAGATCAACTTTCAAATACTGTCAAGCACTCATACCATTAATTTGTATTAACTCTTGCCTCTATAAATTATGTTAATCTTAAAGTAATCTTTCTATTGTTGTATTTCAGCCTGATGCCAAAAGAGATGCAGAAGATGCTTTGTTTAACGAAATAGTCAACAAACAGTTCTCGTTAAACGTTGAATATAAATCACCAGGTATGCCAGAACATGCATCATTACAGTATCCTGATACTAAAGATGATGTGGCACAATCATTGATATCACAAGGTTATCTTCTTGCTGAAAGGAGAAGAGAAAGGAGGCTAGCTAAGATGGTGGGAGATTACGCCAAGGCTCAAGAAAAGGCCAAATCTGAGCGAGTAAGTAATAATGAGTCTAACATCAGATGATTGTATTTTATGATTACTTGTTGAAAATATGTAATCTTTCATATTATGATTTTTAGCTCTGGAATAAAAATTAAGACCTTCATTAAAAAAATTATACAAATATCATTGTTAAAGTCAAGATAAAATATGGTAGTTATTTCTTAACCTCTTGCTTTATTCAAATTCTCTCATTGAAAGGGATTAATATTATTTAATACTTATCTTACAGCGTAATTTATGGCGTTACGGTGATTTCACCGAAGATGATGCCAAGGAATTTGGTTACAAGCGATAAAGCTGCAGTCTATTACAGCATGACTTTACTACTGCCCTGCTGAATTAACACAAGTGGAAGTTAGGATATTTAATCAATTTTTAAAGAAATAAAGACTCTGAACTATTTTGTATGAATCTTTTTACAGTACACTCAGGAAACCTCATTAAACCTGCACATTTCTGTTTTCTTCTCTTTAAAATATAACCTTGTCTTGCTGTAAGTTGATCTTAACGTATTCAATACCATTTTAATTCATCAGCTATTGTATGTATATTACGCTGAAAATTATAATTCTACTTAAACAAGTCATTGGTTACAGTTCGCATTTAATGCACTTTCTGTAGCAGATCGCAATCAACGACAGTTTATATTTATCAACTGTGTAGCTGTGTCTTATAATATTTTAACTTATTAAACTTAGATATACGAGACCTAACATTTTAAAGTAGTGTATGCCCATTTAATTAAGAGTCACGTCGCAGTATTCAAAAAAAGAGGTTTTAAATTATGAAATAATTTATTATATATTTAAAAGGTTTCAATCTTGTAAACACCCCTTTCATTGTTTCACATGCTCAACATCATTTCTTATCACTAAATGATGCAGTTTAATTCAGTTTTTCTGACTGTACTTGTTGGTGTGGGTTTATAAATGATATTGCCTTGTCAGATCAGTCAAAACTCTTTTTGTTTTTGATGAGTTAATTGTATATAGTATTTAATTTTTATGGAATGAAATGCTTGCGTTAAGATTTATTTAATAGAGAAAAAAATCATTTTTGTAATGATATATTTAACATATTATTCTTACTTTAAGTTCATAATTATTACACATCAGTTAAAACAGATAAGATATTTCTTTTATTTATTGTATTTATAGAAATGTACATCATTTATTTACGTCATCCACAAGTGTTCATTCCTATAACTCACATTCAGTATTGAGAAAATTAAGAGCATTCCACAGGTGAGAAATAAGACCTTAAGATCCACCTGTTTGCTGGATAAAACTTAAAAATGGACCACTGCATCCAGGATATTAATGGGACATTTTGTTGAAAAAAAACCCCATTATTCCTTTTTAACAGTGTGTTTAAGTATTTGTTAATTCATGTCAAGAATCAGTTAACTAGGAATTGGACAATGGATATTGATGGTACTGGTAATCATTGATTTCATAAAGCACAATCAATCAGTTTTTTCAACAAAATGTCCCTTTAATATTATTACCTATTCTGGTATTAACTTTAATTTCTATTGATGTGATTTAAAATGTATTAATTTACTATATCTTATTTCTATGAAGAGCTAGGTAACAATGAATTATGTACATATAGATTATAATATATTGTTTATTATGGTAGCTATAAATAAAATCTTTCCTGAATGATCTTTTTAGTATTTAAATGCCAATATTATATTTTTTTTTGATACACATTTTATGAAGATATATCAAAATGGTAATTGTTAAAATTCCCAAATGATATTTTTTTGATGATTCAAAAGGTTTATTTTCTGATCTGACAGAGCAATTTGAAGAAAATCAAATAAATTATCTTTCAATCCTGATGATGTTTTTGTTTACTTTTTTGACTTGAATAACTTTGCTTGATCCGAATTGATCAGGAAGTAAGTAGGAAATAGCTGATTTTCATCAAGTGCTATATTTCGTGGGAGGGGTCTGGTCTTTGACATATTCATTGAGTCAACTGGCATGGTTTCAAATCCGCTGTTGTATGTGGCAAGCAGTATTGTCACCTGTCCAGCCTTGTGGGTTTTCTCAAGGGTCTCCGGTTTCCTCCCACTGCTAAAGACCCCTACGCGCAAGCAAATTATTGAAAAAATAAAAACCACATGTTAGTCCCAAAATGACCTAGTTGTATCGAGTGAATGTTAAACCCCATGTCTCTCTCTCTTTCTTTTACATATTCAGTTAACATATATCTGCATACAGATCCTGTTTTTCAAGGTCCAGTATAAAATATTTTTGAGGGGACTAAGTGGATCCAGCAGAAGGGGGTCGCAACTTGGCAACTTAGGTCTAATGACTCTAATGCATATGAAAAAAGTTGTTTTACCAAACAATGTGCCTATCAAAATTTTAATTGCCACGAAAAACTCTGCTTACAAGTAGAAAGCGTGGAGGGGTGGGGGAGACAAACTAAATCCAAAATAAGATTAATTCAGAAATTATATGTCAATTTAAATCAACATTGTGTTGACCATCAGGGAAATAAGCTAAACACATAATGTGTGCTTTTGATGTCATCCTTGATTCATCATGGCCAGGTGTGACATTCCAATGTGTAGTGTAGTATAATGAGATTATTTAATTATTAAATGTCATGCAATTGTGCAATGCCTCTTGATGTTGGTCTTATCTGTTTATAATGTATCAATAAAATCTTACCTTACCTTGAATAGGTGGGCTTCTAATCCAATATTTAAGACCAAATAATCGTGTACCATAATTCGTTCCATCGCCATTTGTAACAAGCAACTCGAAGAATGAGGTTAGTCATGTCTAACGGTGACCACATATTCTTATCTGGAGAGCATGTGCAATAAATACTATAGGTGTAGACTGGAATAACCAGACCTAGAGATTGCCATTCGATTGAGACTTCTGGCTATTTTGTCGAACATAACTGCTTTGAAAGAAAGTAAATGTAAATCAGTTTATTTACATTCGTATTACTATATATAGGCCTACGCCCTACGTTGCGACGCATTTGTATCAATTTGTTGGTCTCAAATATTAGCGATTTAATAGTAATAGCTCCTAACAAAGACCTGACAAGATTTGTTTTATCAAATAATAACAATATTGCTACATTTAAAAACGGAACGTCAATAATTTTGTCATTCTCCTTCGTTAGAAACAAATTTTCATTTCAATTGAGTTTTATGGTGAACTAAATAAACCTGTAATAAAATTGATTACGGTACCTACAGGGCTACACTACCTATTTGTTTTTGTTTTTTTATTGCTACAATAATTAATGGTGTGGGGTTGGAGCAATACAGAAGTTATTCGGTCATTGATGTTAAATATTTTAATATGAATTATTGCTAATTCACAGAAGTTAAACAACGTCGTTCAATGTTGTTTAATGCGGTTTCCATGGTGTTAGTAATCCTGTATTAGGGAGGACTTTTTTGCACTTATTTACAGACTGGGTGGTCAACACTACGGGGACTTGTTATATTATCAGAGTGTTCTCCCTTTACTGATTATTTAGATCTCCATAGAAACTAGCATCATGGCGGAGCCTGTTCCAGTAAATTTGGAAATTTATGGTTTATTGAACGATATTAACTTTGTAAGAGCAAAATGTTGTGCAGAGGTATGTATATTATCCCTTTTCTATGACATCGTGCATTTATACTTTCAACAATACATCTCTTACCTTTCTACGTCTTATTTATTAAAAGTTTGAGAGCAACTAAAAAGAAACAAAAATATAATACCCGTCAGTGTTAGGCTAACGAACGTCTTTACCTTACTTTAACCTTCAAGTAACTTCGCCACAAAAAATAATAGTGTCATGGTTGGTCGGCAAAATCTTTTTCCTTTATTTTTTTCGTAGCCGTTGGGTTTGTTAGAACTAAATGAACTAATAAATTAATCTGTTAAATGTTTAATTAACTACAACGTACGGTACATCTATCGATGCTTACCTTGCACCTAGAAATGGTTCCACTACTGATGCCTTCCGTCATACTTCAGGCACAGTAGTGGCTTTTCCTACAGAGTTTCTTTGCGCAAGTTTTGTAGTCAAATGACTACAAAAAGTTTACTGGCCTATAGCTCCCTTAATTTACACAGACACTAACCCAAAACTGTACTGCACATAGCTTAACATATAATAAATCAATTCCCCATTGAAATAAAGGTGAAGCCTTACTGCATAATTAAATGATTTGATAAAATCAAATCCCTTCATGAAAATTCTCAAGTTCTGAAATTATAATGGCCGCCCAGTCAAATAGAGCATGCGCAATCCAACTCACATGATCATACGCCCCTTTCCATATATGGCATATGACCATAATTATATGCTAATCAGCGTGGGAAAATATGTCAGAAACAATAATAGACTGCGTGTTGGGGAGGTTGGGCATAAATTTTTCGCTCAAACCTGAACAAAAACTGATAATAGATTTTATTGTTCAAAAAAATGATGTAATGGGGGTCTTTGACATTTCAGCCGAGATTCTCTTATAGTATTTGTGCTGGGTCAGCGTATCGTAGGCATTGCCTTATATGGAAAGTGATGGGCGGAGTTAAGGCGTCGCGGTATTTGGCGAGATTTCAACTGGCCTGTGTCATGGCTGCCTGCACATTACAAGAACACCGCTAAGAAAATGTAAAACGCATTACCACAAAGAAAAACTGTTCGGTAACTCTTTTAGTTGTTAAGACTTCATTATGTATGATAGGATTACTTATTTTAATACAAACTGTAATGACAATTGTGCGTTTTAACCTATTTGAACTTGCGTCAAAGGCCTTAGACTGTACCACTTGTAACGATAACCAGCTATAGTTATCGTTACATTATAGTAACTAACCTTGCACCATACTCCGCGGCGCAGTGTTGCGTTTGATTAGAGGTAATCCTACTACACACTGCTATTATGAGTGGATATTGTTGTTTTAAATTTTGATTTGCCAGTAGTCCGTCTACCAACCAATCACTAGCTGCCAATATTGACCAAATATGTTTACATAACGTTACGTCATGACTCACGATTTTATTATGCAATTTATGCCTAATTAACCCGTGCATAGCAGAATACTGCAGTAAAACTAATTGCGTGACAAACGAGGCTATCAAGTCGTTTGAAATGTAAACAATACTGTTTGGAAACGAACATACTTTCACCGTTTTGAATACCTTGGTTTGTAAATTCATTTGATCATATATCTGTCACCTGAAGGCCGATTTGCACAAATGAGGTATCAATGGATAGGTTATGTAAAGTATGCACATGCATGTTTGAATGATGACGTCATAACGGCTATGACGTCATCAGCAACGCCCTAAGTCCGGGCGGAAGCAAGCACCTTTTAAAGCCAACGCTGGGGGACACACAGAGTATTAACTACTGATCATCACTGATGTTAGTTTGCATGTTAACTAATCATTTAGAAATGAAATAAATGGTCCTTGATCAAATTTTATCTCAGTTTGGTAATAATTTCTGCCACCAGCCCGATGTTGCTAGATTCTAAATCTTCAGTATACTGTCATGAAGTCATAGTTGTGATGACGTCATCCTTCAAACATGCATGTGTATGTATAATAAACATACTTCACATAACCTGTCCATCGATACCTTATTTGTGAAAATCGGCCTTCAGGTGGCAGATTATAATATGATCATATGAATTTAGACGGAAGAAATCCAACCATTTTCAAGCGTGGTCCTATTCTTTTGGCCATGACTGTAGATGTCGGTCATGAACTTTCCCATAATTTAAACCGATGTAGTAATAGTACATGGATAATAAGCTCATGGTATTGGCATTATTAGTATTAATCTACTTTTACAACATTGCACTCAAAATAGTATGTAATGTAGCGCTTTCAAAAAGAAGCTCAGAAATTTGTTCAAATTTGGTATTAGATAGACAGCAAGGTCGCTATGTGAGATGTTCAGACAATATATTTGTCAGTACATTATGATTTTAATATTTTGGAGGTTAATTTTGTTCACTTCACATGCAGTAAAGATATTGTTGGTGGTGAACTGATTCTGATATCGTGTCCTTACATCCAACAGAATCTTGATGTATACTATTACTATATTTTAATACTCATGTCATACTTTTAATTTTAGGATCTACTCAAACAGAACCCAAGTATTTTCAACGAACCTATTATCAGAGGAATGGTACAGTTTGAATGGGATCTGTTCATAGAAAACAAGAAAAAGGTACAAATCGGTTACTTATGTGGCCTTTAAAGATGTTCTGTAGAACATAAAATAGATCATATTTCTGTAGAACATAAAATAGATCATATTTTCAATCACTGAAACTTTGTAAATGTTCACTAAAGGTCAGAGTTAAAGATACGTTAGGAGATCAGATAGACGGCTGGCAGTTCTCACTATAGTATAATAATTAAAAACTAGATAATGTAAAGGAAATTTGAACATTTCAGTCAAATTGATCCTCTCTGAACCGAGAATTTTGCAATTGAATTTTAGGCCTATCCTTGATCATCATTACTAAAGTTGTTACGATAGATATCGCAGGCTAACTATGACATCAAGAGTTGATTATGGTCTTGATAAATCAATTAGCATCTAATTAATAATTTAGATATTTCAGACCTAAAGAAAGACCTGCAATATATTTTTTGTTTTCCCAATACACATTTTTTTTTCTTTTTTCAGGAGTTAAGAGGTGAAGCTTGGTCTTTTAATGAGACAGCAATAACTTTTGTAAATAACCAGATGATAGGTGGTCCAAATGAATTCTTATCATGGGCAGAGGAAAACTACCAATTTCAAGAATTTCGTCCAACACCTTTATATGAAACCCTAACAGAAGAAGGTTTTAAAAATTTGCTCAATTCACGAAATGTAGGTTTATAATATATTTGAATATTTTTCTTCCCAATCTGTTGAAAAATGTTTTTGATTAAAAGAAAATCCGGAAATTTTTCATGTAATGTTGTTAGTACTAGATAATAATTAAAATAAATATTGCATATTTCAGCATGAATATGTTTATCTAGATGTTTCCATTGGGGATGAACCAGTTGGAAGACTTACCATAGAAGTAAGTAATTGATTAGTGATGAATTCATTGATTAGGCCAAGTGAATTTAATTTTTAAATAACCATTAGAATAATTCTAAAATATATATTCCTCTTTAATTTCTTTGCATGTCTGTGTGGTGTTGGAGTGGTTTAACACGAACTCATGTTATGTAGGTCACATGGTCTGTAAGAGTTTGATCCAATGCATGTGCACAGCAAACACTAGGGTTGCCAGTTAAAACGTATGGGGTCATCCGAAATGACCTAGTCACTTTGTATTTTACCCATTTGTCTCTTTAGTGTGAAACCACATTTTCCATTCATATTCTTGTAAGGTTAATCAGATCCATCCATTATCAAACCATTAAACTGCATCCATTCATCATAAAATCACTCATTCATAATCACACCATATACATTCTTTCATCACTGAATAAGTACAATGCTTTTAATAATTTGGTTTGTTTTTCTACTTCCAGTTATTTACAGATGTTGTACCAAAAACTTGTAGTAACTTTAAATCATTGTGTATAGGAGATAAAGGAACATGTATTGAAACAGACAGTAAATTATGTTACCAGAATACTCTATTCCACAGAATAGTTCCTAATGGTTGGGTCCAGGGTGGTGGTATGTGTTGATTTCTACTGTTATATTCATGTTTTGCAATTTGGATTTGGGGGCTATGGAAAGTATAATAAAGAATTCTTTCCTAAAATACAATATCTTCATTACAGATTTCAGAAAAAATAGAAATAACAGTCTAAATGATTTAATTGTCTATTAATGAATTTATAATATTTTATTTGTGCTTTTATAATAAAATGGTATTTTGCTATTTTGAAATATTTGTAATTATAATGTACAAATAGTTTTACTGCGGTATATGTGAACTGCCCTCCAGAATGAAAGTTAGTTGATACCTTTCCTTGTGAAAACTTACAGCATTTTGTAAATAAAATGTTGTATGATGTCCAACTTTTCTGCACCATCTGAGCTAATGCAGACAGGTATGCAGTGTGCTATGAGGGAATTTTGACCAGACAGCAGCAATTCAATCTACTCTTCATCAAATTCCAACTGCCAAGGGTTCTTATACCTTCAAGCCAATGTGTACGCAGGACACTAGAGTTTCATACGATGAACTAGACCCTGATCTTTACCAAGCCCTCCATCCTACTTCACAAACAAGTTGAAACAAGATACCATTATTATTATAGATTTGTTTAGAAATTAAAGAAATTAAACTTGTCATTTTTAATTGTAGATGTTTATCACAGTCGAGGAAATGGTGGGGAATCTGTTTTTGGAACAGTATTTGAAGGTAAAACAATAATTGTTCGCATACTTTTGATAAGAAACATTAAGGTGGCAATTTCATATTTCTAAGTTATATTTTTAAAATATATCAAAATAAAGCCTTAAAATAGATGGTATCTATAAACAGTCCTACCTTCTTAAAGAATAATCCTATAATTCTCTATTGCCAGTTGAGTAATTAGTAAAAATATCTCTTTCAACATTAAATTCAAATGTTTGAAGATAGCTTTTGCATTTGGGGAATGGGAAAACAAGGAGGTAATTGTGTTTTTACCAAATTTCACAGGATCACCAAATATGCTGATAGCCACTTCTACCTACTGTATTGTAATATGGTGAAATTCCTGGATTTAACAGTATATACATAAATACACTTTTATTAACCAGTATTCTGTGAAATATGGGTCTGCTGATGTAATGCTTCGGTGCCGAAGCTTACAACTCATACATGTTTTTATTTTGCCATTTTTTGTTATAGATGAAAATTTTGCCATTCCGTTTGTAAATCGAGGTATAGTTGGAATGGCTAACAAAGGAAGACATAGTAATGGTTCTCAGTTCTTTATTACACTTCAACCAGCACCTTGGATGAACACCAAATATGTAGCATTTGGGTAGGTACTAAGAGATAATTCTACACTTTTCTATGGAGATTTACCTGGGTTTTTTTTGGTAAATGTGACCTCCTTAAGAGCTAAATGACACTGACAAGTATTTCTTTACAGTGATATTCATGTCTGTGTGCGGTGGACAAATTTCAATAAAAATGATTCATGTACCCCATGATATCGTAAATATTTCCTTATAAAATATTCTTTATACTTATCTATGAGACTTCAATAGCTTTCTGTGAATTTATCATTGCATACAAAATATTCATACACAGAGTGCTTTGGTTAAAAAAGTAGTTTAGCAAAGTTGAATGAGTGTTAAATAGTCTTGAACCAATAGTAATAAAAGTCAGATATGACATTGGTAAACTTTGAGAATATCTATTGTAATATTGATTGGCGTGTAGTATGTATTACATGGTTTGTTTTGTATGGTTTATTAACTATTTGATAATTGTTACATTTATTACCTTAATTATAATTTTGATCAGTTTTAAATTTTCATACAGACTGCTTTGTATTTGCATAGCATACATAATGAATATTAGCTAATTTTAGATACATTTTGATTGAGAAATTCATGAGATAATATGTAGATGAGGAACAGATGTTCATGAAATTTAAATAATGATAGACCTACGCAGACCTTCACTTAATAACTGTAGGCTATTGGGAAATATGCACGAAAATTAACACAAGTAAACCCATCCAAAGCTTTATGAATATGTACCATACGAGACACTTTACAAAGAAGTGCTTATTTTTTAGTTCAAATCTTTTATAAACTAAGTTTTTAGACAAAAATTATGTAGTTCCAGTATATACATTCCATCTGGCTGATTTACAAACCAATATCAAATTTAAGTTAAAAATGCCTGCATAGGGAGACAGAATTTAGTGCAAAGGGAAGCTTATATAAAATGAAAAAAATATTGCTAAACAGTTTGGTAGTGAATAACCCTATTCAAATTTGGTATAAACTGTTTCAATGGCATTTAGTATTTGAACTAGAGTATACAGGTCACAATTCTATGGAATACAATTACTGCTTATTACTGAGCGACGTTTCAACTAGGCTTCTCTAGTCGTTATCAAGCGATGATAAAATCTAAAAAGAGACAAGACTGGTATAGTATTGAGGTAGTGAGTGGTGACTAGAGGTATGATCCTTGGTATCTCATTTCTTTTTTTTTTTGGTAAATTTCATGATCTTGAGCTTCTGTTGAAATAATATTCATTTCTTATATACAGTCAAGTTATTGAAGGTACTGAAACACTGAAGAGAATTGAAGAACAAGAGACCATGAATGAAAGACCTGTAAAAGAAGTTAAAATAACAGAAAGTGGTGTGTGTACATATGAATTCTAATCTGACCATTTTAATCTTGAACGTTTCCTCTTGTCAATTTTATAATAAGATAGAATTACTGCAACATTTGTGATATTTCTGTTTGTTGCTACAAAAATGGTAATACAATTTTAATGGATATGAATATGGAAGACACAGCAGAGAGATATTAAAGTTTTTCACTGGTTTACTAAATGTTAAATGAACGGTTATTTTATTACGTTTTATGTCTTGATGTTAAATGCTAAATTCATGTCAAAACTTGATATTTGTAACAGATGTGCAGATATGTCATTTTATTACACAATAGAAGCACAGCAATAAATTCATATCATTTTATTTATTTACAAATCATTCTGTTATTTTGTTTTTGTTACTTAACTTTATACAATATGTTTATAAATATTGTATTTATAGTTAACATGGTCTCTTTATGTTAACATCTAGTTAATTACCTCAATGCTGACTATTAATCATATCAATATTTCATGTCTCTATGTAATATTTATATGGTCTACTTCTAATTCTATTATGAGCTTATTTTAGTTCAAGGTACTTGAAATGTATAGTAAAATGGCTTTGAAATGTATTAAAAAACATAAAATTGATACTTGTTAAAATAAAGACTGTTTTTACTCTTGTATTTTAACTATTGATAATATATCTACTATTAAACAAATGTTTTTTGTTTTGTTTTTTATTCTATGATTGATTTTGAGTTATTACAGATTCCATAACTTTTTTAACTTTTGGCAATGTTTGGTGAGAGTGCAATCGGGTGATGGTGCGGGGAAATAATGTTAATTCTAAGTATACATCAGACAATATAAGTATTAGATCTCAAAGTCTTGGCCTTTTAGAGCATCAAATATTTTTTGGATATAAAGATTATTTTATTACCTTCCTAAAAGCTATTTAACATACATACCCGATGTTAGGTATCTGGGCTAAAACGGTGGTTTCAATTTCATGCCCATTATAATGACAAGTTGCTTTTAATAAAAGTCATATTTATTAAAGCCTTGATGCCCCAGAATTCTAATAAGAGATTTTCCTTAAATTAACAAAAAGAGAGACTGGAGGGTGGTCTTTATATATTTCTCTTTACTTTTAAATCAAATAATATTGCCTGTTCATATTCCTTGTCGGACATTTTGAAAATAATGTGGGATATTTCCGGATTAAATAGAGGCGAAATAGCATCCCTGTTAAGTTGTCAAGTTGATCGGATGTTTATGGATAGAAGCAGTTACTCTCTTGTACGGGACTGACAGGAGAAGATGGGGCCATGAAATCTATAGGAACTTAATACAATACCGATCACAATTGCTGATATTAATAATTGTGGGGCCACTGTTCTTTTTGGTAAGACTACATTTCAATCGGTTTGATCTGAAAGCAATAATAAATTTTACTCTTCTTCAAGATTCTATATTTAGCCATATGTAGAATCCTGGCGAAAATTTAAATATATCATTTTCGTGTAACAAATATCAGTGTTAACTAATAAATTTCTATTTTGATTGTCTCTAGGAATAATCATCTATTTACCAACTATAATAAATGTCTACTGATTGTGATTTGTTTGTTATCTACAAACCAGTTTAGCTTATTAGTAAGTTGTGGTGACATTCACCTAATGATGACCATGTTGCACTGTTAAAATTATTATGTATTTTTATCCTTGAACTCACAGAAATATTGCCGGCATTATAACTGTATTTTAACATTGCATGTCATTTCACAGTGTGTAATGTAATTTTGCGGGGTGTTCCTGGAATGCCGTTAATCCAGAGTTAAACGGAGAACAGTGGTGTTATAAACTATATCCCATTTCGCACTTAAAGCAGAAAACTGCATTCATTGTAACAGATAGGCTTAAATACAATATTCTACACATAACGCCCACACTTGGTTAGGTAGTCCTAGGTTACATCAATCTCGAAACCAGAAAATTTTTGAAAAATTTCTCTGGTGAATCGGGGTAGCCATTTTCCCAGAAAATGATATGTTATTCCTACGCGCGAAAGTTCTCGTTTATTTGGGTCGTACGCTCCTGATTTTACGTGCCTGGATGACCGAATCACATAAAAATATACCCACGCGTAGAAAAATAGATCTTTACAAAAACTTGAATTTGTTCGTTTAGGATCCAATTTTTTATGTCAGTGAGTTGACTTTGACTCAAGGATCATTTTGCAACAAACGAAACGACGATCCGACCTCTAGTTTTCGAGAAATCGACCCAAAAAGATTGACCAATCAGAGGTCAGAATGGGCGGGGCTTAGGTTTGAAAAAAATTGGAAAAAATGGACGGTCTAATGTGCCAGAGGCTTTCGGCTCCGCAGCTGCCTCTGGGAACGAGATTGAGGTTACATCCTTGTGAACACCCGCCCATGTAAAATAACATATTAGACAATGAAAAGAAACTAAATGAAATTTGATTTAACATCGTGGGCTACTGTTCTGCTCCAAACAATGGAAAGAATAGGTGGGATAATATCATCCAAGGAAAATGTCCCACACAACACATTGTATGGCATATGTCTGCCTTCATTGCCAGTAAGGGGCATTCAGACTTTCAATAACCTATTTCTTTAAAATAGATTAAACTGACTTACAGAATAGTAAATATTTTGCACATAATTCGATATATGGTCAAAGGGAGATTAATTGATGTTACCACTATTTGCCAGTAAATTTACAATTTGCTGTTAAAATTATATTTCAATTGGCATTTCTGTTACCATGTTATCTGACAAATCGAACAATGTGTTTTAATGTACTTATAACTGTAAATATGCATAATTTTAACAGTGTAATATTTAAACCGCATGATACATTATTAAGACCACACTACATGTACGTGATAAGACAACATTTTCCATCAAGATTAATATATGACAGTCTTAACGATCAAAGCATTAAAAGTACGAATAATTATTTACTGATTTATCTTTTGTGCGGTGGAATGATGATTCTTGACAATGTGTCGAAAAGCAATGATGTAAAAATTTCTCAAAATTATAAGAATAAACCCTAAAATGACTGCTGTCATTTATAAACGTCGCGAGATTTGATGGGCTATGAGGGGTGACTTTTATACAATAAAATCTGGATACCATAAAATACATTATTGTTATACAGTCATCTTATTTAACGAACAAAATACCATGGTTTGGTCAAGCCTTGTACACACAATTTATAAATGCACCGTATATGACTTAAATTAGCACGTGTCTTGTGAAACCGCGATATAATAAAACATGCTGGGATCTAAAATTATACATGCTAAACAAAAGCTGTTTTGTTCTTGTATTATACTACCGTTGTTTTCTTTTCATTTGAGTCGGTTATGAATTACTTATGATAAATATTATTTATGCTCTATTTCCATAACACAACAACACAATATTATTGAAATTGAAAAGGCCACCAAAGGTGACGTTTAATAAAATGCAACATGAAATTCAAAGCATATGAAAAATAAGCATGTACTAATTTAAATTGAAAACCGTAGAGGATACAATATAGCTTTCTGCCAAAGTGGGGATCTGAAAGATTCCGCCGAAACAGAAACGGCAGAAATTAAATTCCATATCTACAGATAACTAACAGGGTGTGGCGGGTGGGTGACGTTTAATCACGTTAAAAACCAGGCGTTGACTGTAGCCGGTAATGTTTACGTCGAGTCTAATAGACGACGTCTCTTACAAATCGTGACGTCAAAATAACTTTAGGCCCACACTTAAATACATAGATTATGAAAACAGGCATAAAAATAGTTATGTGTCATAACTTTTAATTTATGCTCTATTTCCATAACACAACAACACAATATTATTGAAATTGAAAAGGCCACCAAAGGTGACGTTTAATAAAATGCAACATGAAATTCAAAGCATATGAAAAATAAGCATGTACTAATTTAAATTGAAAACCGTAGAGGATACAATATAGCTTTCTGCCAAAGTGGGGATCTGAAAGATTCCGCCATAAAGATTATGGATATTATAAAAATTAAGGATATCCATAAGCTTCCCCCCAATTTGATGTGGACTATTAAAAATGCGTTTGTGTCTCCAAATAAAAATATTTGTATCTATACTTGTAGAAGAAGTCATAATTGCGTTAACGGCATTTCTCCTATGTAAATATAATTCCGGCGACATGCCACGAGGCAACGGTCGCGTGAATATTTCACATATATATACGTGTTTAACCCCAAATCCGTGAATCAAATATGGTGCGTAACTTATAATTGCATTTGCGACATAACGAGGAGTTCTGTGCCTATTACATAGGTCATTTCCCCCAATTTGAAGAATAATTACATGGGGTTTGAAACTATATAGGAACTCAGTAAGTTCAGCATTATTTACAAGAGTATTAACAGTGCCCCCACCCAAGCTGAAGAAACGTATTTCACATTGAGCGAGATTAATATCTATTGGTGTCTGACAATTGGCAAAAGCACCTGACCCAAGCAAGTACCTTCCAAGCCGACGCACAAAACTATGACCTAGGACTAAGCAACGTGGCAAGAAATTCTCAGACATAATTACAGTAAAAAATAATTTTCAATAAAGATATGTGGCTGTGAACTAGCACTAAAATAATAATAATATATGCAAAATTATGAATACTAGAAATTATAATGACATATTACTTAACTGATAAGATTGACGTTTAATCACGTTAAAAACCAGGCGTTGACTGTGACGTTTAATCACGTTAAAAACCAGGCGTTGACTGTAGCCGGTAATGTTTACGTCGAGTCTAATAGACGACGTCTCTTACAAATCGTGACGTCAAAATAACTTTAGGCCCACACTTAAATACATAGATTATGAAAACAGGCATAAAAATAGTTATGTGTCATAACTTTTAATTTTTGAAAACAGAAAATTAATGTTGCCACGACCGAGAAGCTATAGACGAAAATATTCTAGAAGTCAACCATTACGCTAATTGCAAGTCGACAATAGGAAATTTAACATAGTCCGATTTACCCAAATCAACTGAACCCAAGAAATACTTCAACTCTTATCTTATCGAATTTTCCTATTTGATAATTCTTGGTTCCAATATGTCATTTGGATTAATTTAATACTTCGTGACGTTGTTAGAGATATGAAACGTGATTTAATTTTCTCACAAGCTTAATATTTTTCAGTTCCCAGTCTCAAATAGTTGATGAGAAATGACATGGTTTGAACTAGGAACGTTGAAATGAAGAAATTCGCAGAAAATCAGTGTGATTGAAGTTGTATAGTTTTTTATTTGGGTAAACGAACTATGATAATGTGAGATAAGATTATATTTTTAATTAAGTCTTGCACAATATGTTGTTTACATTTTGACAGTGTTTCATTTTATCAGATTCTACTGCGCAGCAACCAGGCCCGTAGCCAGCTTGAAGGCTTCGGGGGGGGGGGGGGGCAGTGAAGTTTCTAGGAGGGGCACACCCGTTACTGTCTATAGTAGGTATTTTAGAGTTATGGTTGGCAAATTTTCTTTCGGGGGGGGCAAAACATTTTTTCAGGGGGGGCATTGCCCCCCCTTGCCACCCCCTGGCTACGGGCCTGGCAGCAACCCCCTGGCTACGGGCTTGCCACCCCCTGGCTACGGGCCTGGCAGCAACCCTAATCAGATTAGTATGTGGCAATGGGACCGGACTGGCCTATCCATCTAAAGTTTTCATTCACAGCTTATGACCATATTCAAGCTTCGTGAACCAATATTCCTATTTTTGATTGATGATACCAAACTTATTTACCTTGATTGTGTTCCTCATTTAACCGAGCAGACTCACCCTGTATGTATATAAACCTTGAGAAATCTGCTCTCAGCCATCGATCGCAGAGATATGCACATCTTAGCATAGGCATGGGGAGGGGGTGTAAACCGTCCATGTATTTATTACTGTTGTGTACATTGTGTAATTAATGAAAATTCGTTTTAGTTAATGATTGATTCATTCTGAAAATTTTGGTGACAATGACCATTTTCGGGCAAATAGCCACACCCCCGCCCCCTCCCAACTGAAATTGGCCCCTGTGCCTATAATCTAAGCTTTCACAAGTAAACATTTTAATGGTTTTTATTGTGTTGAATGAACGCTCATGAAAATACCCGATACTCTTATAAGTAGTTCAATGCTTGGATTATTGATAATTTGTTATAATATATATAAAATTAATCATTTATGAGGTGAAAGGGATAATATATGATAAGTAACATTCTATTCTTACAGTACATGTCAACTTATACCACTTGATTTAGTTGATGCTTTCTTACACATATAATCGAAAAACTAGGGTAAACGTAAAGCAAAGCATTATGACAATTGGTATTTGCATCAGACGATTCGTGTGACTTGTGAAATCTGCATATCATAATCAATTACTGAAATAATATGTCAGTTTAGCTGGACTTTACACGTATCATATTCTTTATCAGTAAATATAGGGTCATAGTCTCATGATATAGGTACACACTGATAAAGGTAGAAACGGAGGCGTGTAGCAGTCTTTTTCGATATATAATACATGTTTACTGGTTTACCCTGATCTACTCTCCCGATAGAAAATCTTATTCTCGACAGACAAGGAGATTGATTAATTGATCCAAAGCAACTGTGTTAACACGCCATATAGAATCACCATGAAGTTAGACCGTTCTTCTATTTTATTGATATGTTCAACAGCTGTGCTGTGTTGTGTGTTTGTGGGCGTAACAGGTGGGTAATAGCAAAAAAAAAAAAAAAAAAAAAAAAAGAAATAATAAATAAAAAACAACTTTCGATACATTAAATGAATTGAGACGTGATAAGACTAATGTTACTTGTTTAGTGTGAATTTTGTTTCTTATTTTATGTAATAACATTGAAATTGAATAAGGGAAAATAATGAAATTACGCTCTAATTCAGGGCCCTGTTTCACGAAATTTTTACTAAAGATAAAATCCAAATTTTAGTAGCTACTTCAATTTTGATTGGCTAAGAACTAAAATTAATCAAATATTGTCCTATCGAATTATTAAAATTTGATTTTATCTTAGTTAAAATTTCGTGAAACAGGCCCCTGGTCTCAAATAATAGACTATACGAAATAGCTACATTTGACCTCTTTACATACTTTCGTTTGAATAAACACAAAATTATATAGGCCTATGGTATACAGTTTGATCGTTTGTTCAGAAAATGGAATGAAATGAAATGGGGTTTAACTTCCCACTGTTCTGCTCCGACTGGGCTAATGAAGACGGACATACAGTGTGCAATGAGGAAAATTTTGCACGGACAGAGACACTATTGACCTTTCTTAAAACGACCTCCAACTGCCAAAGGATCTTTAACGTGCGCGCCAATGTATACACAGGACCTCGGTTTTTCGTCCCATCCGAACCACTATAGTCGGGCCCTCCGCTCTGCTTCACTGACATGGTGAAACAACGTCACTAAAATTTTGTTTAGAATGAATTAAAGAATTGAAGACATGACATGCCAAAGACATAACACGGGTTTTTAATCTCGCCAGAACGATTAGGCGCTCTTCCTTGTAGGACCAGGACCCCGTTACACTAACAACGACGAGAATTACTGGGCTAGAAAATCATGAAGAAAACATTTATGTGTTCAATATTGGTGCATCATCTCCATAATGTCAAGATGATATCACAATCACATAAACGATCGTTTTTTTTTTATTTTATTCAAGAAAATCAAACAATAATATGAAGATTATGAATGAAATACACATGATTCAACAACATCACGTTTATTCAACCCCAAACCATGTGATGCATGACTCAAGTTCTGAAAACGGATTTAAGAGAGTTTAAATAAACTTGGGTGGTGTACACGTTAATTACTCCTGTAAACTATATGGGGATTAATATAATAAACGGTGTATGGTATGCAGATTGGCGGGTTGGGTGGGGACGAAGTTTTAAAATTAATTCAACTGATGCTCACATAAATTATTCCTCTGTGACCGACCACAGGAAGGCACCCTCCCCAACAACCCACCCGTTCCCATTAGAAAGATAATGATATTAAAACTGAAGATTTTTTTTTCTCAAAAACATCATATATTATCTGATGATGGCGTCAACAACATACATTTCCGTGACTTTTAACTTTCGGTTGGTTGGTCATATTTTGATCCGAGGCGAGGACACCGCAAATTCGCATAGTTTCTACGATTAATCTAAATTTATTTGACCAATAACATAAATTCTAACGCATATTTACCGCTTTTCATTATTACGTTTTATCATTTTTTATTGATGAGTTTTATGTAATTTCAGCAATACCGACACCAATTGTTTTGGAATCAGATTCGACAACAGACTTCTCAGATTCAACTACCAACGAGTCTCCAACATCACCAGTTTCAGACAGCACAGTGGAGACAAGCTCGTCGTCGGCAGAAACAGGGACAACGACAGACTACACAGGATCCACATCCAGTGAAATAACATCACCCCAATCATCGCCCTCTTCGGGTACATCATCACAACCTCCTAGTTCTCCTGCTTCATCTCCACCAACGGGTTCAACCACATCATCCCCATCAACCAGTGGTTTTGACGGTGGTTCCTTTGCTGGTGGAATAGCTTTAGGTGTCGGTCTTGTAATAATCAGTTTTGTGTTATACCGATGCTACACTTTAAGGAAAAATGGACAACAGAATTATAAGGCGATGTAGAGACCGTTTTTGTTTTTAAAGTAGGCCTAACAGAATTAATCCGAATTCATGTGTTGTGTATCTGGTACCTGACTTGAAACAAATGACTTATTATTCATTACTTTTGGAAACAATAATCCATTGAACCACATATAAGACGTTGCGGAATGTTTGGTGGCATAATAATAATGATGATATATTTCAGCGGTTCATGAATGCAGTTAACATTTTGTCTTTTAAAAGTGGTCATGAAATCACTGAAACCTCGAGCACTGTTTACATTTTTACTTCAATACTATAATACTCAATCAAGTGAAGATTGTCATGATACAAATCTTCTATTTTTATTGTTAATTACATGATAATTGTTCAATTTGCAGATCTCCTATTTTCAAGTTTACAGTTGAAAAGTCAAAATCAATTGTAAATCATCAATGTCATGAAAAATGAAAATTGAGTTTTTCAGTTATCACTGCAGGACTAAATATGGTGCAATACCAATGATGTTCTTTTGTAATAAAAATCCAAAAGCGACATCCCCGACTAATGTAGAGTAGATGGAAATCCTGAAATTAAAAACTGTATGTCTCATCATAATTTGATGGAAGTTTGTCTCCTGATCAGTAAGATGTGTAGAATTGAACTGCATATATTTTCATTTGTAAAGGCCCGGGCTACTCGGACGATATTGATTTTACCCCATCCCACCCCAACTAATCCCACTTTACTGCTCTAACACGGTGCGATGTTGACTTCGTGCTTGCAGTTTTTAAGGCGCCATTTTAAAATTTGAACATAATAATAAATAAATATTCGCCACGGTATTTTGAATATGTAAATTATTTTTATTGTACCTTATAGTAAATTATTTGTCATATTAGCAGCAACAATTGGGGTTCCAAGAAGGTGTTGGCTTTATTGTATATTTCTTTAAAAATATAAAAATTATTTAAAAAAAAAAAAAAAAAAAAAAGACAGAAAAAGAAACAGTTGTGTTATTACTATTTAAGCTAACTACATCATACTAGTCCAGAAGGCCTAATATTCGGGAAACAGGAGGCTGGGTGTTGGTGGGGTGGGGGCGGTGTAGTTGTGAGGGAGTGTGCAATATGAATAGGGGGCGGTGTTATAGTGTGGGTTTGGCTGGAAATACAAAGCGGGTCACATGAGACGGGGTGAATGAGAGGCAATTGAAATTTTAGGTACCGGTACATGGAAAAAAAAAAAAAAATAAATAACATATATAGCCCTATTAAGATTCCGCAGTTTCAGGTCCGAGGTCCACCAACATAGAAATTAAATTGCTAACATGACAAATAAACAACATGATCGAATTTTTAAAAAATATATTACAATGTCGATGCTGTAGTGCTCGTAGCTGCAGACAACCATTAATATGCAGTTCGACCTGTGTTGCCACACTTTCAGATGAGAAATACCGTACAAAAATGTATTGTATTTTCTATAGAAGCATCGTTTCTTAAAATTATGTCCCAAACTCCCCCGCTCAGGCCCATAGCCGGGGGGGGGAAGTCTCCCTGAAAAAATGTTTGCCCCCCCCCCCGAAAGAAAATTTGCCAACCATAACTCTAAAATACCAACTGTAGACTGTAACGGGTGTGCCCCTCCTAAAAACTTCACTGCCCCTCCGAAGCCAGCAAGCTGGGCTACGGGCCTGCTCCCGCTCTGCCCATATTAGCTTTTTTTCAACAATACAACTAATTGTATTGTTATTACATATTTTGATAAAGGCATGGGGAGGG
Organism: Patella caerulea; assembly: GCA_036850965.1. Classification (NCBI taxonomy): domain Eukaryota; kingdom Metazoa; phylum Mollusca; class Gastropoda; family Patellidae; genus Patella; species Patella caerulea. Next base: position 31,969,742 of record JAZGQO010000014.1, on the reverse strand, counting down.
GGCTCTGGCAGGGCACCAAAGGATATTTATTTCTTCTTGTGAAAAGGGTGAAGAGAGCTTAATATTCTGACGCTTTATGGCCATGGTCCAATGTCAACAATCTCATAGTCAAAGGATAAATCAACAGTGGTCTTTATCCAGCTATTATTACAAGTTTGCTCCCTTGTCTATCTTATCATCTAGATTTCGGAGTTCAGTTTTGGATAAACTGAATTTTAAGAAAGATACACATATATAAATACTTGAATAAATGATTGTTGTACAGTATAACTTCTGAATATTTTTATTACTATTATTAATATTCAACTTTTCTGCGGAATTGATCGAAAGTTATTTGTGACGGTAGAGTGCGCTGTCACATGACACACGTTGAAAGATAGAAATAATAATACTTAGTCACAGACCTATTTTCTTCCTGGAAAAAGAAAGGAAATCTCGACTTAAGTCTGACAAAATGATAACTAATTTGTTAACTAGCGTATTTGTGGCATATGCAGTTTATTTAATTACATTTACTGATGTATCGAATGGTACTGAAAGCGGTAAGTAAATAAAGTATTAGTTATCTCCAGATTCGATTCAACGACGATTGTGTTTTATTAACTTCTTCCTCGACACTGACAGGGCTTGGCCATGAGAAGCCAGGCGACAAATTTAACATTCAAGATTGAGTTTTTCAATCTGATGAAATGTAGGCATCTTTTTAACACTAACGACTGAATCCTCCCTATTTAGACTTACAAGTAGCAATTTGTAGAAATAACATGTATTTAACCATTTATTTACAGCATTTGTTTTTGGATATTTATTATCATTTTTACATCAATAAATAATATAAAAATAGTAAAAATTATTGTGCAGGCGCGGATCCAGAGGGGGGGGGGGTCCAGGGGGTCCGGACCCCCCCCCCCCCTGCTCAGACTTGAAAATTTTTTATGCGATTTTATTGCCGACTTTTAGACCTGTAATTTTGGAATTTACCTTCCGGAAATACGTCAGAATGCACCAAATTGAATCTAATTTACCAAATTGTCGAGGGGGAGGGCCCCCAAACCCCCCGTTAATTGGTTGAGTGCCTTTTATCAAACCTAGACCCCCCCTGCAAAAAATCCTTGATTCGCAGCTGTTGTGGTTGTGGAACTATTTTTTGTTTCAAGTAAGACTCCATGACCTCCACTTCTCAATATTCTCTATAAAGAAAGATGCGAATGACAATGTTTTCACATGTATCGCCAATTCCAAAACTGTCCGTTTGATTGTTTACAATTCACAATTTTAGGTTTCTTGCAAACAGGATGGGATTGTTGGAGTTGTTCTGAGAACATAAGACCACATAAAGTAATCAGACGAAACTTCTTTACTTGTAGCCTGTGTTTACTAATAATATGCACTTTATGTCAAGTTCACACCATTAAAATTAAATCAGCCATCTTCACTGAAAGTTGCAAATATAGACCTCCTGTAAAAACGTCTTTGCCAATAATCGAAAATGCTCTTAATCCCCTTAGACACCAATGATGTCACAGTGTTTCTTTCTTACAACAATAATTACCTATACAGCGGGGATGTGTATTCATTAATGCCCGACTGATTTCTTTATCCCCTTATTAAATGAAAATAAAAAAATTGATTACGCAATAATTTGTTTTGTAATTTATTTTAATTTAAGATCCAGTAATTTTATAATATTACTATAGCAAAGAAAGACAGTCGCTGTAGACATGTTCCTTGTGTCCTTTCGATCAGAATAAATTGTAGTAAGCCAACAGCAAACCTTTCCTTTACAATGATTCAGTTTCTATGAAGAGAACAAGATCGGTGTAAACTTGTTACAAACATCTATCATATGAAATCAAGAGATAATTAATTGTTAGCTTTTATGACCAAAATGATTTCTGGATGTAATTGACAATTTTCCATTCCATAGAAACTGTGTTTTTCTTTTCCATGTAACATCAATTTTGTTTTCAAATCTGGAAGAAACAGTAATAAATCAAATGTTATAATTATATGTATTTTATAAACTACCGGTACTTGTTCCAACGACCTTCCAAGATATGGACTGACATTATAGTCAACTTTGATATGTCAATGGTATTTTTTATTTTGATCAAGCTAGAAATACCGGTATAACAAATTTACCTTTGCTTTAGTTTTGTGCCACCAGGCATCGAAAAAGTGCCACCAGATTTTCTCAGATCCATTTACCGATTTGAGTTGCCAACTGAATGAGACTGTCCTTCTGCATATGGATGCTGGATTTGACTTCATTACTCTAAAATAGATCGTAAAAATTTGAAATAAGAAAAATATCTCACTATGTTAGAGTTAACAGTAGGCCTGAAACTAAATTTGGGCTTATTAATTTTGTTGGTAACTAAATTGAATAACAGATTGTTTATGAAGAGGCAAATCTACATATGTCAGTAAAGATATCTCTTATAACTCATACTGAAAGTTGCCCCAACATAGGATCATAAATTTCTCAACACCTCGATGCTAGAAGTGCTAGCAGGATTAAAGGAGAATACTACAGAAAATAAACCCCAAAAAATCAAATTGACATTTATATATCTGCAGAAGTGCAGCGTCATTTTGATTTTTTCCGTCAATGACATCAGAGACAACAGACGGTCTGAACTTCCAAATAAAGACTATTGCAACTGCACACTGCATGCCGTCATTTTGACTAACTGGAAGCATGAACATGGTCAATTGCATTGTTAATAGCCCCAACAATAAATCGGAAAGCATGTGTCATTTTTAAAAAAAAAAAAATTCACAGTGAGACAACACGAACCCTGTGAACATTCTTACAATAAAAGTTATCATCTGATCTGTATGAAATGTCTATGCTTCCCTTAAATTAGTGAAACAAACATGCCTATTGAATAGCAGAAATTTCCATTACTTAGGGCTAGAGTTATAGCCCTTGTTTCACGGTGAACGTTTGAACGACAAAACTTATAATCTGATCTGTATGCCTCATTTAAATTAGTGGAACAAAGAAGACTTTTGAATTTCAGAAATTGTTCTTAATTACGTCTAGAGTTATGGCCCTTGTTTCACTTCATTGCACCTTGTGAATGTTCTTATTGACAAAAATTATCATCCGATCTGTTGCAAATTTATATCCCCATCTTTTAAATTAGTGAAACGATGAAGCCTTTTGAGTTGCAGCAATTTCCGTTACTTATCTCTAGAGTTATGCACAGTGTTTCACCTTTTGAGCATTCAAACAACAAAACTTATCATCCGATCTGTATGACATTTTTGAATTGCAGAAATATCTGTTATAATTACGTCTATGACCCTTGTTTCACATTGTGAATGCTGTAACAACAAAAGGTACATGCATCATCCGATCTGTATCAAGTTTGTATGCATTATTTAAATTTGTAAGACAAAAGATTCTGTCAAATTTTGACAATTTTTAAAGTTAAGGTGCTTGTTACAGTTTGTAGAGCCTTTTTAACCCACAAAGGACGTATATATATTCTGATCTTTTTGAAATGGTCTTGTAAATGCCCCCAATGAATTACCTACAAATAATTAAATATGTGACAACCCTTGTCGACAGCTCGGACGATTTAGCTGCTATAGGTGTATGTTTCATTGCCTGTCAATCTATCTTTAAAAGTTCCGTGATTTTTGGATGTGGTCTAAAAACTACTTCTTGAATAATGATAAGAGTTATGTCCCTATTTTTGGTAAAAATGTCCGACAAGAAAAATTTTGAAATCCCATCACTGGTTAACCACATAATAAAGTTGTTTATATTATGTCATACATACTAGAAGCCACTAGTGAAATAACATCAATTATATTATTTGAAAGTCACTTTTGTAATATATAGCAAGGGTGAACTAAAAATAGAATTATGATTTCAATGGATCATATACGTATTATTATCGAAGTTATTCATTTTAAAACTGCCATAAAAGACTTATTCTTTGGCCAAGTTTATCATTGTTCAGACAAAAATAAACTGAAGGTGTATGTCCCACTATATATTGGATCAAATATTTTTAGATCTTTAGTTGACTCTAAAGTAATGATGTCCCATTTGTATATTATCACTAAAATATCAAATTTCTCTCGGTTTATATGTATGTACTCAGATTGATTGAAATATTCAGTTGGATTTAGGCCTATCAATCAATTTTCACAAACAACAAAATGTTGCAGATTTACATGTATTACATTTTGAAGCAACATATATATAGATTGAAGAAATTTCAATTCCACATTTATTGGACGGAATTGTACCTTTGAGGTCTGTAATTAGCAAGTGATTCCTATTGAAGCACTAAAGATGCACGTCAAAACATGCAAACCATTCGATCATTGAAATTTAGTTGTATATTGCTGTCGCCCACAAGCAATTATTGTGGACGGTCTAGAGGATGAAGTTATGATACAGTGTTTAGGATCATGAGACGAAGAAATCTATTTATTTTCAATAATTACTGACACAGTTATGGTCCTTGAAAATTCTTGTTTAAGGTCATGAGACGAAGAAGTCAATTGATTTACAATTTCTGATATCATTTTGACTTTAAATTTATACACAGTGTTCAAGGTACATGTATACAGAGGGAGAAGCATATCGATTTTATATTTTTACACTCAGATTATGCCTACATATATAACCGTTTTGATTGACTCTAAATTGATACATTCTTATGTTTTTTCGGGATTTCTCGTTGTTGATTATAAATATTGAAGTTGTTGAGATTTAACTGATGATATTGTACATGTACTTTGCTATGGATTCAACATCCCACAAACGTTCATCAATGGCTTTAATAATTTTCAACATCCCCCAATACATGTTTTTTCGTTTTGGCCCATGAGTATTATACTATAGTCTTTGATTGTATAGGGCGCAGTGACACAAATTCAGAACTAAATAAAGATCAGATTTTCTAGGCTAATATTTATGTTATATGATGTTTTTAATTTCAGGTGATCTATGTTCAAATCTAAATGATACAACATGTTGTACATCTAATTTGGAATGTATGCGTACCAATTGTACAACATCAGAAGGAAACATAAGTGGTATGTTAATAAATTATACAAGTGGTACATGTATCTTCATATAGCTATTATATTCAGTAGGCAGTGTTTAAAATCTCACAATTCTTCCAATAATTCACTCATTTCATTTGCCAATAATATGTGTGATAATTTGACGTTGTTTGATGACTAGAGAGGTCTCTCTGTAAAATCTTTCAAGTCAGCAATGAATAGGGCAACATTCTGGGTTAAAACCCAAATGATTGCAGTGGAGCCTGCAAAATATTGTTTAAGTTTGGTGTTGGCCAAACTTGTTTATGGTGACAATGAAGGCTTTTGGACCAGGAATTGCGCCCCAAGCCCTACTCATCTTGCTGTTCTTGTACGGAAAAACCTAAGCTTCCTCCAATTCATGGATGATTGACATGAAATGTGACGTGCTGGTTCCTTGGTATGATGTCACAATTCCAAGATGACATCAAGCATGGTTCTTGCTTCATAAAGTACGCCTGTACTAGTTAAATGAATGATATATTTTTACTTTGATTATATATTGCTATCTGTGTTACCCACTGTTGCTTAGGTTAAAAAGATTTCTGTAGAGTTTATCTTCATTCTTATACCATTCATAATATCAATGCAATAAACATTAATCGTCACTTTCATCCTTACTTAAATTTTAAATACTGCACAAAATACTGGTTATTATGAAGTTTTAGGAACATATGTAAGTTAAGTTTTTAAAAATCTTAAAATATTTATAAGTTTGTCCATATAGTTTACTATAGCAAGCAAACAAGCAAACTTTATTTTGAAAGATTGTGTTTTCTGTCAGTCAGAGAGTAATATTTCACACTATTACTGATCTCCATACCTTGTTATGCTCAAAGCACTATGTATATGGCTTCCCAAATTTTAACAATTTTAAGTTTGTTTTTGAGTGATTAGACATTGAAATTTATTTTATATTTAGTCTGTGTAAACTCGACAACAAAAGAAACAACATGCAATGTCACTGGTACACTTGATACAGATAATCCATTCTGCAAAGGATGTAAGTAGTTATTATAGATTACAGAAATTATGTCAAAATTTATAATTGCAATACAAGAAAGCAAATGTATAAATCTATTGACAATGTCAGGCTGAGTTTTGTATCTTGGGTTGGGAACATTGTCACTTTGGTAAACAAATCACAATAGCACACTACATCCCCATTTATATAGATCATTGGATACAGACGTATGTTTCAGTCATATCATATAGCCAATCAAAATGGCAGTGAAAGTGACCAGCTGGAGAATTTATCTGTCAATCAATTCATATGCCATAAAATTAAACTTTCAAAGAATTATACAGTAAAACACTATAATAAAAACAAACATGCATTTACAGTTTAATCTGAGTTTTTATACGCCCACATTTTTATGTGGACGTATATTGTCGTCGCCCCTGTCCGTCCGGACGTCCGTCCACAATTTGTTTGTGGACTCTCTACAGGTCACAATTGAAATATAGGTTTATCCCCAAAAGATCTCGGCTGCTTTCGATATTGGCATGTATCGCATTAAAACTTCATGGATTATGGCCCCTGATTGTACGAAAAATCACGTTTTTAGCTTGTGGTGCCTATAGAGGTCACAGTTCGTGAAAATCGAACAAAAATTGACGGACAAAATGGCCGCCGTTTGTACGTGAATAGTGTGAAAATATGTTATATCAAGGTTGTGGACCCTATATAGGTCACAATTTTGAACCGATTTTGATGAAACTTGACATGCATGTTTATATCCCGAAGATCTTGGTTCCTTTCTATATTTGAGCTCATTGATTTGTAACTTCCTGAATTATGGCCCCTGATTGTACGAAAAATCACCCTTTTTAGCTTGTGGTCCCGCTTGAAGTCACAATTATTTTCCGATTTAAAAAACGTTTGATTATATCACCGTTTCACCTTAAGGAAGGATTGAGTTCAAATTTCGAGAAAATCGGACCAAAATTGACAGACAAAATGGCCGCCGTTTGTATATCATGGTTGTGGACCCTGTATAGGTCACAATTTTAATTTGATTTTGATGAAACTTGAAATACATGGTTATAACCCAAAGATCTTGGTTCCTTTCGGTATTTTAGATATCGGATCATAACTTCCTGAATTATTCGAATTTCGGGAAAATCGTACCAAAATTGCCGGACGAAATGGTTGCCGTTTGTACGCGAATAGTGTAAAGATATGGTATATTATGGTTGTGGACTCTCTACAGGTCACAATTCTTATCCGATTTTGCCGAAAAGTCACATCTCTAGGTTGTGTACCGTCACACCATAATCACTGTCGGCTTCAAATTTCATGAATATCAGACTGGAACTGACCAACAAAATGGCTGCTCCCAATACAGTATGAAATACAGGACTTAATGATGTAGGAAAAATCACTTTCTCTGATTATATTACTGTTGCACCATAAGGAAGGTTCAGTTCGAATTTCGTGAAAATCGTACCAAAATGGCCGGACGAAATGGTCGGCGTTTGTACGCGAATAGTGTAAAAATATGGTATATCATGGTTGTGGACTCTCTACAGGTCACAATTCTTATCCGATTTTGACGAAAAGTAACATTTCTAGGTTGTGTACCGTCACACCATAATCATTGTCGGCTTCAAATTTCATGAATATCAGACTGGAACTGACCAACAATATGGCTGCTCCCAATACAGTATGAAATACAGGACTTAATGATGTAGGAAAAATCACTTTCGGTATTGCTTGTTCTCTATCCATCTCTCGAAAATGTGGGCGTATCCTGCCTGGCAGTGCCTGCCTATCTTTATATGTGCAAAAACATTGGTTCATATACAATCAGATTACTTGTTATATGTGTTGCGACCCGTTTGGGTCAATTTCGTGGTCCCAAATATTAGCAATTTAGTTAAATTTTGATTGGTTATTTGATTTCATTTGATTCGAGACAATAACTATCAGGATCCGCCTTTGCAGCTCACTTTCATGAGCTAAAATTGTGCCAAAGTTTTAAATTAAAGTATCTGGTATTTATTTCCTATGCTTCCCTATACTTTATAATTATATGGAAATTTATTCACATTTCGTTTTATTTGTTATCATGACATTAGGATCTGGAATAGTTTTTTTTTATACGCCCATATTTTCATCTGGAGTTATTATGTTGTGGCCATGGACACTCTACAGCTTACAATTTTTATACGCCCACATTTTCATGTGGACGTATATTGTCGTCGCCCCTGTTCGTCCGTCCGTCCGTCCGTCCGTCCACAATTGTTTGTGAACAGTCTACAGGTGACAATTTTTATCCGATTTCAATGAAACTTAAAATATAGGTTTATCACCCTAAGATCTTGGTTCCTTTCGATATTGGCATGTATCGGACCGTAACTTCATGGGTTATGGCCCCTGATTGTACGAAAAATCACGTTGTTTAGCTTGTGAACAGTGTAGAGGTCACAATTTTGAACCGATTTGGATGAAACTTGAAATGCATGTTTATAAACCAAAGATCTTGGTTCCTTTCGATATTTGCGCCAATTGAATCGTAACTTCCTGAATTATGGTCCCTGATTGTCCGAAAAATCGCCCTTTTTAGCTTGTGGTCCCTCTGGAGGTCAAAATTGTTATCAGATTTAAAAAACCGTCTGATTATATCACCGTTACATGGTTACGAAGGTTGAGTTCAAATTGACAAAATGGCCGCCGTTTATACGCGAATAGTGTGAAAATATGTTATATAAAGGTTGTGGACCTTATAGAGGTCACAATTTTGAACCGATTTTGATGAAACTTGACATGTATGTTTATAACCCAAAGATCTTGGATCCTTTCGATATTTGCGCCCATTGGATCATAACTTCCTGAATTATGTCCCCGGATTGTCCGAAAAATCGCTTTTGTTCGCTTTTGGTCCCTCTGGAGGTCAAAATTATTATCCGATTTAAAAAAACGTTTGACTATATCACCGTTACATGGTAATGAAGAGAGGGTGTGAACTACGTGAAAATCGGACTAGAATTGACGGACAAAATGGCCGCCGTTTGTACACGAGTAGTGTGAAAATATGTTATATCAAGGTTGTGGACCATATAGAGGTCACAATTTTGAATCGATTTTGATGAAACTTGACATGTATGTTTATAACCCAAAGATCTTGGTTCCTTTCGATATTTGCGCCCATCGGGTCATTACTTCCTGAATTATGTCCCCTGATTGTACGAAAAATCACCCTTTTTAGCTTGTTGTGCCTCTGGAGGTCACAATTATTATCTGATTTAAAAAAAAAAACGTTTGATTATAAAAACCAAACAAATTCTAATGATTTTCTGATAATTCCTTAATATGCGACAACTCTTGTTGGCTGCTGTGTGGGCGTATGTTTCATTGCCTGGCAACCTATTTTTATCCAATTTTGATGAAACTTAAGATCTTGATTTCTTTCGATATTCACCCTATTTTGATGAAACTTGAAATGCATGTTTATAACCCAAACATCGGATTGTAACTTCCTGAATTATGGCCCATGATTGTTCGAAAATTGTGTTTTTAGCTTGTAGTCCCTCCAGAGGTCACAAGTTTTATCTGATTTAAAAACACTGTGTAAATGTCACTGTTACACACTAATGATGGTAGAGCTCGAATTTAATTAAAATTAGACTCAAATTGAAGGGCAAAATGGCCGTCTCTTGTACCCAGGTAGTGTTAATATCTTAATATCAAGGCTGTGGACCCTCTAGAGGTCACAGTTTTGATACGATTTTGATAAAACTTTAAATTTAATGTTTACTGTCTAAGATATCAGATCCTAAATTATGGCCCATGATAGTACGAAAATTTGCATTTTTAACTTGTGCATTCTCTGGCCATCACAATTTTTATCCGATTTTAAAAACCTTTTAAATATATCACCATTCCACCGTAATGAAGGTTGAATTCAAATTTCGGGAAAATCGAAATGAAACTGCCTTTTCAAATTGCTGCGCTTTGTTAGCAAATTGTTTTAAAAGTATGTGCGAAAAATGGCTTTTGTTTTTAGCTTGTTCTCTATCCATCTCTTACAAAATGTGAGTGTATCTTGTCTGGCAAACTGACAACCGCTGGTTTTCATTAAAACAAGGATAGGGATTAAGCATTGAATGCTCTTGAGCAGTTGAGAACATGACACAGCTACACATTATGCACTTCATTTACCCTTGTTCACACTCCGGATTGCAAGTGCTCCCACTGCTAAAGACCCCTACGCGCAAGCGAATTATTGAAATAATAAATGAAACCATATGTTAGTCTCAAAATGACCTAGTTTGTGTCGAGTGGACGTTAAACCCCATTTTTCTCTCTCTCTCAAGATTGCAAGTGAGATTTGTGTAACATACATGTATATATCAGCATTCTGCTTTAACGATCTACTTACTAATAATAGATAAAGGTACTGATTATCTTTCATGATGAAAATATATGATTTTATTTCAGCTGTAGATCCCTGCAGTGTTAACAGCTCAGATTCAAATGCTTGTTGTGGAAACACAAATTGTTCATTTTATAATTGTACAGCAATACCAGGTTATTCTTTAAATTACTTTATCATATTTATTATATAAGATATAATTCTATTGAATACAATTACTACACAATCTTTTAATTGAGAGCAGAGGAAAACGACAACAACTCTTGTACAAAAGATCTGTAGTAGCTGGAAGCTAGTGACAGGAGGACATCTAAACTTGGAAAAAGTAGAAATCTGTAGAATAGTACCCCTGCAAACCAGTAAAAATAGATGAAGTCCTTGGTAGTTTTAAAGTTGAATTTATTGATTAAAATAGCATTATGCAAGAGCAAAATCTGCTTATACAGGTCTTTCTTTAGGCCTGAGATGTTATCTAAATAATCAATTAGACATTAATTAACATATCCAGACCATAATAAACTCTTAAAGTCAAGGCTAGCCTTCGATGTTGGCGGATTGGATTTCTATATGCCGCTTAATGGCCGTTGATAATTAAATCAATCAAGTGGATAATCGAAACTATGCTGTTTATATTAATGATTTGAGTAATGATAACCGAGGCTATGTGAATATTTCAAACACTTTTTTCTCGGCTAATAGTGGACCAATTTGACTGAAATTTGCAACAAATTACCTTTACACTACATGTAACTAGTTTTTAACTGCCATCTATTTATCTTATCTCCCATAATGTAACTTTAAACGTTTCGGACTATGGTGTTCTTCCTCAGTAATGAGTTGAATTTTTTAATTACTACACAAATCTATAATAGTAAACACAGTTTGTGCTTTATTGTATACATAGTGATATATTGTATAGATAATGTATATATATATACTATGTGTAGTGCATGTGATGTCTTTAAGTGAAAAATTGAAAAGCGTTTTGGCGTGTCGGATAACAGCCGACTTAATTTTAATCAGATTGGTCTGAACTTGCCGTAAAGAGGATATCGTAACCATTGGCTATACATACATGAAATTTAGATTTTTAATCTTACGCGGTCTTTAACATCTTGGATTATGGTCCCTGATTGTTGGAAAAAAATTTATTTTACTTATTCTCTGTCCATCTCTTGTAAGATGTGGGCTTAACTTGCGTGGAAACTTCTTGTTAAAGTTGTTCTACTTCTAGTAGTATCACTGTTATCTATCCTGTGGATCTCCTTCAACATTTAAATTGATTGTAATTTTACAATATTTTTTCTTCAGAAACTGTGTGTCAGCTAAACAGTACCACCAAACCAACTTTATGTAATGAAACAGAAATGAGTCAGTGTGGTATGTATGATGCAGTATAAGTAAGAACAAATAGCATATTGATGTTGGTGCCATTTAAACATACATTATGCAAGAACTAAATCTGCCTATTGAAGGTCTTTCTTTAGGCCTGAAATGTTATCTAAATTATTAATAAGACATTAATTAACTTATCCAGAAAATCGCTAGCCTGCGATATTTAATGGATTATAGAACCCGGTCTGCTGCTTCTGATTAAATAAAAAAAAATGGATAATCAAGACTTTTTTTTATGGTAGCGACTTTAGTAATGAGACTAGACCGAAAATTCATTTGCTAAATATTCAGTTCAGGGTGGATTAATTTGACTGAAATTTTCAGCAAATTCCCTTTACATTATCTAGTTTTTAACTATTATAGTGACAACTAACAGCTCTTTATCTGATCTCCCATAATGTATCTTTAATGACATTATTTTTATACACCCACATTTTTATGTGGATGTATATTGTTGTCGTCTGTATGCGTGTCTCTTCACATTTTGTTTGTGGACACTCAACAGTTCACAATTTTTTTACGCCCACATTTTCATGTGGACGTATATTGTCATCGCTCTGTCCGTCCACAATTGTTTGTGAAAAGTCTACAGGTCACAATTTTTATCCGATTTCAATGAAACTTAAAATATAGGTTTATCACCCTAAGATCTCAGTTCCTTTCGATATTGGCATGTATTGGACTGTAACTTCATGGGTTATGACCCCTGATTGTACGAAAAATCACGTTTTTAGCCTGTGAACAGTGTAGAGGTCACAATTTTGAACCGATTTGGATGAAACTTGAAATGCATGTTATAACCCAAAGATCTTGTCTCTTTTTGATATTTGCTCATATCGGATTCTAACTTCCTGAATTATAGCCCCTGATTGTACGCAAAATCAACTTCTTTAGAGTGTGGTCCATCTAGAGGTCTCAATTATGATCTGATTTAAAAAATATATTAAATGTTTTGTATACAAAACGTTAACATGGGGCCGAACTTTTTAAAAACCAAACAAATTCTAATGATTTTCTGATGATTACTTAAAATGCAACAACTCTTGTTGACTGCCCAGACGATTTAGCTGTTGTGTGGGCATATGTTTCGTTGCCTGGCAACCTATTTTTGTTTGATTTTGACAACTTCAAATATCGTTTTATATCCCAAAGGACTCAGTTCCATTTGATATTGGCAGGTTTCGGGCGTTAACTTCATGGATTATGACCCTTGATTGTATAAAAAGCAAGATTTTAGTTTGTTCGTTTCCAAACAGTATTGTTTACATTTCATTCGACTTGATAGCCACGTTTGTCACGCAATTAGTTTTACTGCAGTATTCTGCTATGCACGGGTTAATTAGGCATAATAAAATCGTGAACATATTTGGTCCAGTATTGGCAGCTAGTGATTGGTTGGTAGACGGACTACTTTTCAATCAAAATTTAACACAACAATATCCACTCATAATAGCAGTGTGTAGTTGGATTACCTCTAATCAAACGCAACACTGCACAGAGTATGGCACATATCAGACCGTAATATCCTTGATTATATGGCTCCTGATTTTATGGAAAATCACCGTAGTGAACCCACTAATGGTATGGTCGTAGTTTTTATGAAATTTTTAACATATGTTTATTTACCAAAGATCTTGAAACCTTTCGATATTCAAGATTATTGTGCCCTAACTTTTGGAGTATGGCCCCCGATTGTACGTAAAAAAAAAAAAGTGTTATATGCCAGCATTTTGATGTATATTGATATTCCAATGTATATCAAAATTTGAAATAGACTTCATTTCAATTTCCAGTAAGTGGTTCTACTACACCATCTGTAATAACTGAATCAACTACAGCTTCACAAACGACAGCAACACCAACACCAGCAACATCTTCATCAGCCCCAGAAAGTGAGACAGGCTCTGTTATACTTCACAATGTTCTAATTAGTCATGTTAAAAGCATATGATTTTTGATGAAGTGTATATCATTGTCTTTAAGAGGCATTTAGTAACTGGAAAGAGCAATAAACTATAACACATACTTATGGAATAACAGTTACTGATTTATTTGGGCGACGTTTCGAAGAGTATTCTCTCAACGTTTTCAAGCAAGTACAGTAACAGAAGTGTAGGGAATTATATATAGGGAAGCAATAACAACAATTCAGAAACCATGCATGACAACCACAAGATCAAAGGCATAATAACAACATATCAAAGGCAAGGTGCATATGCATGATTAGTGAGACCACTCACTGATTAATTAATTAGCTTTAGCTGTATTAATAAGTAATTATAGGGGTAAACAACCAATCATGGCAAATCAGAAACCTTACATCAAAGGAATAGTAGCAGATTGATAACAGTTTATAACAACAACATAAACAACAAATAAATGAGAAGCCATACATAAAACTAAACATCTGAGAAGTAGTAACTCTAGATCAAATATATCGGACATAATGAAGTTTATGGTAAATTATGAAAATTAAAATGCACACAAAGCAGCACTTGCTTGAAAACGTTGAGAGAATACTCTTCGAAACGTCGCCCAAATAAATCAGTAACTGTTATTCCATAAGTATGTGTTATAGTTTATTGTATATCATTGATGGGTACGGGACAATTCAGACATTTCGTACTCAAGGACTATTAGTCCCCGGATAATTCGTACCTGGACAATTTGCGACTATTCGTCCCCTAGGACCTGGATATTTTGTCCCCGAAGACTATTCGTCCCCGAATAATTCGTCCCCTAGGTCAATTCGTCCCCTTAGCCTATTAGTTCTACATGTTTTTGAAGGCCTGATGAAGGAAGAAATAGTACCTCCCCTTCCTTCCTGCCAATTCAGAAACCTCTTGGTGTAGGTGTCTGCGTGGGTTTGGGGAGTCAATCCTTTCAATTTTCCCGAGTAGGGTAGTCTGTCCAACCTCGTGGCTGTTATCCAGGTCCGCTGGTTTCCTTCCATTATGTGCTTAGGGTAAGCAGAGATAAGCAATTTGATTTGTTGATGCTTTGGGACACGATAACTTTAGTTCTAATTAAGTGAGAGTGATGAAACTTGGTGTATAGTTTCATTACAGTGATACCTTGACTAAGTTCGATAATGAGCATTTTCTGCTCAGGGTAAGCAGAGATAAGCAATTTGATTGGTTGATGCTTTGGGACACGATAACTTTAGTTCTAATTAAGTGAGAATGATGAAACTTGATGGAGTTCGAAGATGAGCATTTTCCGCCTAGTGTAAGCAGAAATAAGCAATTTTATTGGTTGATGCTTTGGGACATGATAACTTTAGTTCTAATTAAGTGAGAGTGATGAAACTTGGTGGTGTATAGTTTCATTACAGTAATGCCTTGACTAAGATCGATCGAGCATTTTCTGCTCAGGGTATGCAGAGCGATGATCAATTTGATTTGCTGAGACTTTGGAACACAATAACTCTCCTTCTAATTGAGTTAAAATGTTCAAAATTGATGTGTATGCTTATTAGGTCAATGCCTTGATGGAGTTCGCAAATGAGCATTTTCTGTTTAGGGTAGGCAGAGATAAGCAATTAGATTGGTTGATACTTTGGGACAAGATAACTTAGGTTCATCTTGATTGATGATTTTTATGCCAATACAATGACTGCATTCTCATTCAGTAATGGATTCGACAGTAACAGTGTATAGAAACGATTGACTCAGACACAAGGGCTCTTTCCCTTGGCCAGAGGGACCCTTTTGTCGAGCGTTGGGGCCCTTTTGTCTGCCTTAAGGGTCCCTCTAACTAGGGTACATTTTCGTTTTTCTCGTCAGTTTTAGCATTTTTCTTTATAAAACACTTTTCGATGACACTTCGTGTACAGTTTGATTGCTCGATACGTTTGAAAAAAATAATTGTGCGATTAATTTTAATTATCCCACAAAAATTCCAGAAATCATTTGTAAAACTAGCATCAAAACTGAGATTTAGGATAAAAAGCAAAGATTAATTCAATGTCCTATATCTAATCTGTGATATCACTTATGTATAAGCGGACGTTAAACCACCAGAGAACAACATCAGTGTAAGCAGACATTCAATATAGCTATATTACACACTCAGGACAGTTTTTGATAGTGGAACTACATGTACCATTATTGTTGTCCAGGGTCAAACTGTCCTAGAGGATAAATTGTCTTAGGGGATGGATCGTCAGGGAACAAATTGTACGGGAGCGAATTGTCCATGGGGACGAATAATCCTAGGGGACTAATAGTCCTGGGACCAATTGTCCGGGAATGAATTGTCCTTGGGGATGAATTGTCCAGGGACCAATTGTCCTAGAGCCATCATTGATGAATATTGAATTGTTTTGATTGGTGATGGTGTAAACTCATGTGAATGAAATTCTACTTTATTTGTTTTACAGGTAAATGTAAAGGTGCACAAGACCAGGAAGCATGTTGCAAGTTGTCACCAGAATGTATGTTTGTGTCCTGCAAGGGAGAAGAACATAGAGGTAAATTATTTTGCTAATACAGGATCTTAAACACTTCTGCAGCCCCACATTTTTTTTGTTTATTCTTTTTGGGCTTAACATCCATTTCATTTGTGGTAATAAAGCGGACAGATTACATTCTTCATATTTTAGATATTTTTGTCCCCGTTTATTTGTCCACCCACCAATTGAATGCGGAACTAAAGGTACATGCTATCCCTAATTACATTGTTTACTTAAAATACATATGTGACATACCTTTGATGTTGGTGTAAGGGTTCAGGCAGAAAATGTTTGACCTGTATATATGATGATTTCATAGAAATGCAGGTTAATCAGTTAATAATGATACCTAATAATTCTGTGCCTGTGGTATAATATGAAGCAGTGGATTACTTAATGGGTGTCTAGGTTTATAACCTAATCTTGTATATCACAATTGTTATTCCAACAACATGGAGTATGCTTTATTTTAAATCTACTTTTTCAATTCTTCATCCGCATTATTGCCAAATTATCAACTTAAAAAACTTTTAGAGTTTTAAAAAATGTTATGCATTTTATCCACAAATTTGTTACAGGGGAAAAATGATACTACAAACTGTTTTTTTCAGGTTGCCATGATAAAGAAAATGTGACTTCTGTATGTCCAGATGGCTATGATCCATTATGTAAGTAAACTTACAATTACTTACTTGTACATACGCATAGATTTATCAGTTAGTATTAAATCCATGCTTTTTATTGACCAAGAACATATAATTTTTAACATGTTGATGGTTTGCCATTTCAATTTTTTTGTAAGGTGAAGGGTTTCTATGGGCTGTGACATATCCATAGGGGATTTTCATATTTACTTCTTGATGCTTCCTTCTCAAAATCATGTATATTCACCAAAACCAAGTGCAAACACTCTTCTTTTATTTCATACCAGTAAAGTAGACAAAAATTGACATGCAAATTATCTCTGGTCAGAATATGTTGTATGAAAATTCATTTTTCTATTTTTCTCCAAACTACATATCTATAGCAGTAAATTTTTATTTGAATATCCACAGTAGATAACAAAATATTGCAATATAGAGAAACTGATCACTGCCCACTCGCACAGCAGAACTACATGTACCATCTGCTGAGCGGACAACATACATTTCACTAATAAGTTGCATAACCATTTTATAACTCAATTGGTAAAAAATATTATACTAGTCCATATGACAAGAATATACAAGAATCATTCCAAAACTAAATAAATTTTCATTCCTGAAAAATTTTGATCATTAAAAGAATTCCTTATAGAACTTCTTGTAAATGGTTTTGTGGGCTTATTCATTGTTCTGATATGCATTAGCTATTCAAAGAGCGGGTAATCATGTATGAATCTTTTGTTGAATGTTATCTTTGTCTAATCATATTTTTAATTGTATTATTTCAGGTGAGAATAGTGGTAAGTAGATTTATTATGTCGTATATTGTTGTCACCCCCATCCATCCTGCAGTCCGTCCGTTGGTCCGGTGTCCACAATTGCTTGTGGATGCTCTAGAGGCCAAAGTTAATATCCGATTAACTTAAAATTTATACTTAGTGTTTAAGGCCATGAGACGACGAAGCCTATTGAATTTCAGCGAATTCTGATAATTGCCGTTAGAGTTATGGCCCTTGATCACTTCAAAAAATCTTGTGGACGCTCTAGAGGCCAAATTTAGTATCCGATTAATTTTACATTTATACACAGTGTTTAAGGTCATGAGGCAAGGAAGCCTATTGATTTTCAGCGAATTCTGATAATTACTTCCAGAGTTATGTCCCTTGATCTCTTCAAAAATTCTTATGGACGCTCTAGAGGCCGACGTTAATATCCAATTGACTTCAAATTTATACACAGTGTTTAAGGTCATGAGACAAAGAGTCCTATTGATTTTTAGTGATTTCCGATAATTACTGCCAGATTTATGGCCCTTGATCACTTCAAAAAATCTTGTGGACGCTATAGGCCCATTCTCAAAAAAGTGAGCATTTATGTGTCTCGGCTGTTTATATCATTATTGTCCCCCGCCTTTCGAAGAAAGTTGGGGGATTATTAAAATGGGTTCGTCCGTCTGTATGTCCGTCCGTCTGTCCGTCACACTTTTTGGGACACTATAACTCTCTTCCTAATTGAGCTAGAATGTTCAAACTTGGTGTATGTGTTTATTAGGTCATTGCCTTGATGGAGTTCGAATATGAGCATTTTCCGCTCAAGGTAAGGAGAGCGATAAACAATTTGATTGGTCGACTTTGAAACACAATAACTTTCCTTCTAATTGAGTTAAAATGTTCACACTTGGTGTATATGCTTATTAGGTCAATGTCTTGATGGAGTTTGAAGATGAGCATTTTCTGATTAGGGTAAGCAGAGATAAGCAATTTGATTGGTTGATGCTTTGGGACACGATAACTTTAGTTTTAATTGAGTGAGAGGGATGAAACTTGGTGTATAGTTTCATTACAGTAATACCTTGACTAAGTTCGATAATGAGCATTTTCTGCTCAGGGTAAGCAGAACGATAAGCAATTTGATTGGCCGAGACTTTGGAACACAATAATTCTCCTTTTAATTGAGTTAAAATGTTCAAATTTGGTTTATGTGCTTATTAGGTCAATGCATTGATGGAGTTCGAAGATGAGCATTTTCTGCTTAGGGTAGGCAGAGATAAGCAATTTGATTGGTTGATACTTTGGGACAAGATAACTTAAGTTCTAATTAAGTGAAGGTGTCGAAAGTTGGTGTATAGTTTCTTTACATCAATACCTCAACTAAGTTTGATAATGAACATTGTCCAGGGTAAGCAGAGCGATAAGCAATTTGATTGGCAGAGACTTTGGAACACAATGACTCTCCTTCTTACTGAGCTAGAATGTTCAAACTTGTTGTAGACGTTCATTAGGTGAATGCCTTGATGGAGTTCGATGATGAACATTTTCTACTTACAGTGAGCAGAGATAAGCAATCTGATTGGTTGATGCTTTGGGGCACAATAACTTTGGTTATAATGAAGTGAGAGCGATGAAACTCAGAATATGGGTTCATTATATCATTACCTTAACTAAGTTCGATAATAAGAATTTTCTGCTTAGGCTAAGAATTGATAAGCAATTTGATTTGGAACACAACAACTCTGCTTCCATTTGAGGTAGAATGTTTAAACTTGATGTAGATGTTCATTAGGTGAATGTCTTGATTGAGTTTAATGATTAACATTTCAAGCTGAAGCTAAGCAGGGCTATACACTTTCATTGGTCGATGCTTTGAGACAAGTTAATCTTCATTCAATCCGATAGTGAGTGATGACACTTCGTGTACAGGTTGATTGCTTGATACTTTTGAATAAAATAAATGTGTGATTAATTAATATGTGTCATCTATTTATTTTGGGATTTCGGCGGGGGACACCAGCCTCACTGTTGGCTTGTATTTTATACAGAAAGTTGAATCTATACAGTTTAATTATTCTGTATCAAAGACATTGGCCATTTAGATAATGTTAATCAGTGTTTATTTACTTGAAACAAAGCCACACAATGATATAAAAGTTAAAATCCAATTGACTTCAAATTTATACACAGTATTTAAGGTCATGAGACGAAGAAGGTTATTGATTTTCAGCGAATTCCGATAATCACTGTCAGAGTTATGGCCCTTGATCACTGCAAAAAATCTTGTGGACGCTCTAGAGGCCAAGTTTAATATCCGATTGACTTCAAATTTATACACAGTGTTTGAGGTCATGAGACGAAGAAGCCTATTGATTTTCAACGAATTTTGATAACTGAACAACTAAACCCATGATATTAAATGTTTTGTATTCTAAACGTATTTCTGATTATGACTTATTGAGTTGTTATGTTTAATCAGATTTTAGTATATTATAAATGTTTCATTTCCGAAGAAAGTAAAAATATGCGACAACTTTTGTTGACTGCCCGTACGATTTAGCTGCTGTGGGCGTATGTTTCGTTGCCTGGCAAGCTATCTTTTTTGTTTCATCATTTCTCAAAGATGTTATATTTATACCATTATTTATGCCAACAATTAATTGAGATCTTATAGCTGCAGGCATTGAGATCTGAAAATCCCACTGGAGTGATAAAATGTGTTCGCCATATATTTTGTGGGTGATTAAGCAGTCAATGTAATTGTAAAATACCTTTTTATAAAGAAGTTAAACGATGCTAGATGTTATAACCTAATCTTATGTTTTTGTTGTTATTAAAGTTTTAACATCCACTATATTGACAATTATATTATTTTCACTTCATGGGCTGAAAATATTATTTTCATCATCATTTGCTTGAAAACATTGAGACTAAAAGTCGCTTCAATTAAAATAGAAATTGTGTTCCATATTATGGTGTCGTGTTATTACATATGTCAATTGCTAAATTCCACTCAAAGAAGAAAAAATTATTCCGTAGTCAATTGTTTTATTTAATTAGGGGATTAAGGAGTCAGTCAGATGTTAATGAATACACACACCGGCTGTATATCGGTAATTAAGGAATAAACATTCTGAATATGCATTCCGTCACTGTGAGGGGTATTAGGAGTGTTTTCGATACATATAATTGGCAAAGTTGTTTTTACCATAGGTCTCTTTTTGTGACTTTGAGTGAAGATAACTGAATTTTAATCAGATTGATGATGTGGTGAACATGCTGTAAAGCGGATATAGTAACCTTTGGTGGCTATATGTACCGAAAAGTTATGTGGGCCATATTATGTGCACTTAAGGTCTTGAGAAGAGAAATCCTATTGATTTTCAATGATTTCCGATAACTTGAACAGCTAGGCTTCATCCATGATATTAAATGTATTTCACTAAATGTTAGCGCTGGGCACCAAACTAATCATATTGATAATTACTTAATCAGCTCTTGTTGGTGTTCCGAACTGCCTTGATATTATACTTGGAAAGGAGCACAAAGCTACTGGAGGGTGTGTGTTTTGTTGCATGTCAGCCTGTGTTTGAAGTTTGTGTCCCTCTGACAGAAACCTTGTGACACTATGGGAAACAGTATTACATCACAACATTGTATTTCTTACATACCTCTCTTTCAATTTGCTGCTGCAATATACTAAGGCAATATTTTTCACCATAATATTGGATTTTAGGGGGTTATTTGTAATTGAATGATTGACTTTTCATTTCAGGCATGAAACCACTAGGTCAACATTTTGATGCAGCATCTTTCATTGGTGGCATTGTTTTATGTGCAGGTCTCGTTGCCATCACATTTTTTGGATGCAAATTTTACAAAGCGCGTACAGAAAGAAACTACCATACATTATAAAAACAAAGATTCTACATTACATTCTCTTTATCTAGGTCTCTTTTTTTCTTCTTTAGTTCCGTTCAGGTTTTTTTCCTTCTCTTTGTTTGGATTCTATCAAGAGAATCTGATTAATGCAGATAATTATGTCTTGAAAACCTTCAGTGTTTTTAAGTTTTCCTTTATTGATCTTTTTTGAAAGCGTTTATTTGGAACAGAAAAAGTGAGTAATTTTCTTACTTTGTTTTGAAGCAAGGCAACCTTTCAAATTAATCAAACCAGTTATTTTTCCCTTAATTTTCAGCACATTATGTGTGTTTACTTTAGGAATTGACTTGAATTTACTTAAGTCCACCGATTTATTTTTTTTTTTAATGTTATTTAAAATTATCAGTTGTAATGATGAATTATATCAATATACTTGTAAAGCAAGAAAGAATTAATAATTGAATATTCATCGAGATATGCCGAATGAAAACACAAAATGCATGTATGTGACATGATAAATAGTGATGATCTGTTAACCTTCATCAGGTTAATTTGTGATATTCAATAATTTATCGTTTCACAAATAATATGATTACTGAGTCCTTTTCATTTATAAAACCAGACTTTTATTTTGGCAAAGAATATTCTCTTAAATCTGTGGCATGGTTTCATTTCTTAACAAAATAGTTTTGTTCTCAATAAAATAAAAACAAAACATACGAATGTGAAAGAACTCAGTTTAATTATCAACATGAAATAATAATGTAACATTTTCAATGGCCACACTTCAAAATCTTTTCAGGTACATAAATTTTTCGTGCTTCCACCAAGAAATTTCTATAGCTAGTGGTACTTAAAGATATTTTTAAACTGTCATATAATGCAACTAAAACTAGCCATTTTATTCTCTATTATGTTTGTTTGAAACAGCCTTGTACATTCTTAATAATTTTGTAATTTTATTGAAAATGGTAATTGAAGCATAGCATTCATTGTTAATTGAAGATCTTAAACATATGACTGGAATCTCTTTAAATATGTGATCTTACTATCGTAAGAACCATACTTTATCTTTTCTGTTTACAATTCACATTGTTATAAAGTTTTCTTACTTAACATGGTGAATGAATAAAATAGTGCTTTGCATGCAACCAAGGGATTAAGTAATTAGATAGAAAATGAATGGCTGAATTTTTGTGATTTTGTACTATTATTCAAATCTTAAAATGACTAGACCTTTTTCATCTGGGTCAAACATATAATTACCGATTTTATATGTTGATTGGTTTTGTATCTTTGTTCATATTTGGCATTTAAAGCCATTATTCAAATATTATTGATTGTATTTTACTCTGTCGACACAGGGAGCCCAAAATGAAACTAAACCGAATAGTCTGAATCAAAGAGGTTTAATGTGTTTAAATGATTAAGAAGTTGAAATTTGCTGCCAGTTCTAAAGTCATTTCTGTCAAAATCAATACATCCCTCCCTGGCAAATGCTTAATTTTGTTTTCAAATTTTTAGCATTTATTTAAAAAGCCTTGTCCCCATTTCTTTCATGGTATTTTAATCTCTGATGTACACAATGTAATCAGGTTTCAACTGAATCTGCACAAATGTGATATAGGTTTCAATATAGTTCCATAAACAAATACAGTATTTCTTCTGAATGTTGTTGTCAGAAATAAGATTGTAGGGTCGATGTTTCTGTCACATTTACTAAGGTGAAGATGTAGGTCGATTAGCTGCCGAACCTACATTCCTCCAATAACTCAACAGATCTGTGTTAGTCCCAAATAAACTAGATCTATATATATTCTGTCTCTGTCAGTATTTAGTTGTCACTGTGCTGATTCAGTTGAAAGAATCATGTAACTAAACATAAAGGGGTAAATTTTCCTTAATTTATCAGATAAAGAAAAGATTATGAAAATATAAAGGTACAACATCTACCTAAATCCACCAGTTTAATTAAAATTAGTCCAGACTTTCATTTACTTTTCATTTTGATTTATGGAGAAATGCAACAGTTGTATTACAGTAGGGTCTAACACCATCTTCGGTCAGGATTAGGTCTGTGTTCAAGAAACCATAATTGACCTTTCATTTAGCCAAGGCACGGACAGTTTTATTCAAAGTTCAAAGAGAACATTGAATTTATATTAAAGTCAAGAGATTTTTGTGTGGTGTAGGTCAGCTGAAATAAAAATGGGAATGAAAGAAAGACCAATTTTAATTAAATTGATGGATTTACATATAGGCGTATACATTAAAAATGAGAAAATATGCTTTCCTTCCACATCAAGTAATGTATACATTTGAATATTTAGTGCAGTTGTAGTATATTAGGTTAAACAAAAATATAATATTTGTTGTTATTTTCTCTTGTTATAAGTATCAAATACTTATGTATAGATTTTAATTTTGTTAATATAATATCTATAAGTGATTATTTTGTTAACAATTTGATGTTTAATTTGATGGTCAAGCGATCTGACATCGTATTTGTATTATTTTTATGTATTGTATAGCTTAATAGTTAAATAGTTGCTTAATATATTAATATTTATCTGTTTGGGAAAAGTAATTAGGTTTGGTATATATATATTATTTACAATTTAAAGGTGTGTCCTGTTTCAGTCATATTATTTGCTAGTCTGACTGAATGGTGGTGTTATTGACTGGCTGACAGGTTTAAGGACTTGCAAATCAGAAATATGTTCTGGATATCAAACCATGATATTGGTTTATAAACGTGGATAAGTCTTAAAATGATAACATCTTTGAAACATTGATTAGTTAATGAAATACTTCTGAAATATTAACTGTGAATTAAAGAGCTTGATCAATGAGTAAGTAGAATACAGGTTCAAATCACATGTATAATGTTTGCAAGGTTTTAAAATATAACAATAAAATGGATAATGGAGACTTAGCCTCATTTTTCCAGAATGAAGTAGTTTGAATGAAATTTTCAATATATTCATTTTTCTTTATCTATATTTGAACTGTTACATGTATAGCAAGAACACCCAGCCCTTTATCTAATTCTTACATAATACCTCTTAAATAAATCTATAAGTTAATGATAATCTTCTGTAATGAAATATAATATTTGCTAAATGTTTATGTCTGACATTAGTTAAAGTTAGATCTATTTGTTAAAATATGAGTGTTTAACTTACAAGGATGTAGGATGTACGAAGAGGATGTTTTAATCACTGACAACTTGTTACATCATCTTATTGAAATTTGAACATATATATTGAGCCTATTCCTCTTGTTATAATATTAAAATGTTTCTATATATTTCGTGATATACATATGAACAATCTTACCATCCTTTTTGTATTAAAAAAAATCACTTTATAATTTTACAGAAATTACCCGACAGAAAATACCTGATTTTTCGATTGCCATGGTGCTGATGACATTTCTCCAGTTAGTTATGCTTAGTTCCCAAACAGATTTTTACATTTCCTCATGAAAGTGTCTTCCATATTGATTGACCCTTAGCCAAGAAAGGGTGTTATTTATATAAACATTGTTTTAAGTATAAAGCTAATGATAGACATAAGTACATATAATTCTAATCCTACACTGTAACATAAATGATTATATTTATTTTTTAGTAATCCTATATCATTTATTTGATACTTGTGTATATAAAATGGAAGAGAGATATCTAAATCTTGTGAAGTGCTTTTCAGATGAAATAATTTTTTTAAAAATATTCGGTTGATTTTGAAATATTATATAATTGTTGAAATATTGAATACTGTGTTTTATAATTACGGTAATTGGGTTGTCTTCCATGCAAATTAGATCTCATTAAATATCATAATTACTAATGTTAACAAAAGCATAGATCAGTGTGTATAACTATGTAAAGCATCTGAAGATTAAAGATGAAAGCACTGATGCTTTGCTAGATCTATGTGTTTCTAGTTTTAACTATTTTGATATATATATATATAGATATATATGTATACTAAAATTGGTTTCAAATTATTATTTTGTATCATATTGGAAATGGTTCATTTGTATTTTTGTTCACCGCCTTTTAGAGAAAACAGGGTACTGTTAAAAAGGGTTAGTCCATCATACATTTTAAAAGGTAGAATGTCCAAACGTGGTGACATATTCATTAGTTGAATGTCTTGACTGAGTGTGATATTTGGACAAACTTAGTAACTTTGATTCTAATTGAGTGAGAGTTATGAAAATTACTCTACAGTTTCATTTTTATACGCCCACATGGAAATGTGGTCGTATATTGCCGTCGCCCCCGTCCGTCCGTCTGTCGGTCCGTCCGTCCGTCCGTCGGTCCGTCCGTCCGTCCGTCCGTCCATCGTCCACAATTTCTTGTGAACACTCTAGAGGCTAAAGTTAATATCTGATTGACTTTAAATTTATACATAGTGTTTAAGGTCATGAGACGAAGAAGCCTATTGATTTTCGGTGATATCCCATAATTACTACCAGAGTTATGACCCTTGATCACTTTGAAAAATCTTGTGAACGCTTTAGAGGCTAAAGTTAATATCCGATTGACTTTAAATTTATACACAGTGTTTAAGGGCATGAGACGAAGAAGCCTATTGATTTTCAGCGATATCCGATGATTAGTACCAGAGTTATGACCCTTGATCACTTTGAAAAATCTTGTGAACGCTCTAGAGGCTATAGTTATTATCCGATTGACTTTAAATTTATACACAGTGTTTAAGGTCATGAGACGAAGAAGCCTATTGATTTTCGGTGATATCTGATAATTACTGCCAGAGTTATGACCCTTGATCACTTTGAAAAATCTTGTGAACGCTTTAGAGGCTAAAGTTAATATCTGATTGACTTTAAATTTATACACAGTGTTTAAGGGCATGAGACGAAGAATCCTATGGATTTTCGGTGATATCCGATAATTACTACCAGAGTTATGACCCTTGATCACTTTGAAAAATCTCGTGATCACTCTAGAGGCTAAAGTTAATATCCAATTGACTTTAAATTTATACACAGTGTGTAAGGTCATGATACGAAGAAGCCTGTTGATATTCAGCAATATCCAATAATTCCTGCCAGAGTTATGACCCTTGATCACTTTGAAAAATCTTGTGAACGCTCTAGAGGCTATAGTTAATATCCGATTGACTTTAAATTTATACACAGTGTTTAAGGTCATGAGACGAAGAAGCCTATTGATTTTCGGTGATATCTGATAATTACTGCCAGAGTTATGACCCTTGATCACTTTGAAAAATCTTGTGAACGCTCTAGAGGCTAAAGTTAATATCCGATTGAATTTAAATTTATACACGGTGTTTAAAGTCATGATACAAAGAAGCCTATTGATTTTCAGCAATATCAGATAATTACTGCCAGAGTTATGACCCTTGATCACTTTGAAAAATCTAAAGTTAATATCCGATTGACTTTAAATTTATACACACTATTTACAGTCATGATAAAAATAGCCTATTTATTTTCAGCGATATCCGATAATTACTGCCAGAGTTATGACCCTTGATCACTTTGAAAAACCCTATGAATGCTCTAACGGCTAAAGTTAATATCCGATTGACTTTAAATTTGTACACAGTGGTTAGGGTCATGAGACGAAGAATCCTATTTGATTTTCAGTGATATCTGATAATTTCTGGCACTTGATCACTTTGAAATATCTTGTGGACAAAGGCCTTCAGACAAACCATCAAAACTATTCTAATCAATTCTGATAATTATTTAATGGGCTATTACTCGTAATAAGATTAACATGTGTTGTAAATGTTCTCCTTACTGATAAAAGAAACAATATGCGACAACCCTTGTTGACTGCCCGGACGACTTAGCTGTTGTGGGTGTATGTTTCGTTGCCTGGCAACCTATCTTTTTGATAATCAGAAAGTAATTAAAATGTTTGTCATCTAATATATATCTTGGGATTAAAGCATGGCGACATTAGTCTTACTCTTGGTTTGTTTTTGTTATATAAACAACTTGCTTGTATATTAATTAAGCTGTTGGCTTGTTTTTGTTTTATACCAATAAATTGCTTGTATTTTATTCCCTTCTAATGGTTTGCATAGCTTGAAGTGGAATGCCTTTACCTGTATTTAATTAATTTGGTATAAATATTTAATGTGGATTGGTAATAATACTGGTGTTATTTTAGGATAATTTACACATCACTTGATAATCACGAGTAGATTTAATGTGGTGGATATTATTTAATTTAGGTGGGAAATTGACCTGTCATTTTAAATCACAAATTCTTGAATAATATTCTTCAGCAGGTCACAAAGATTTATTGTACATATATATATTTGTTTTAAAGTTTTTGACATTCAAGAAATCGGAAGCAAAGATAACGACAAAATTTCAACAAAATCTGATCTTTTTCTTTTGGGTAGTTAATTGGTTTATATAAGATATCAAGATGTTTTATTTATGTCACTATTTTCATTTTTGTCGTGATTGTTTGTTAATTGGATTGAATTTGTTTTGGCATTGTAATCATGTATCATTTGTGCGCTTTACATTTAAACTTTTTATGGTTGTGCATAATGCAGTTCCGTTTGCTTAAATCAAGAATCTTACTAAGAGTCCTTTTTATTGTCAATTGGTGAGATATTGCTTGTACGTTATTTGCATTATGGTTATTTTTTGTTTTTTTTTCTTAGTATATTCTGATATAATTTAGGGGAGTTGCTAACCACAGCATGAAACAGTTTGTTTTGTATTAGTATTGATTAAATTTGTTGCTGGCTGTGTTTTTGAGGAGGGAATATATATATACCAGTACCTCTATTGTAACTATGAAATATGACATAATCTGGATAGGTACCTAAAATTCTGAAACATTCTTTTAGAAAATTAATGTATTGAAATTAATATTCTACTAAGAATTCAGAATTAAATTTGTTAAAATTTCTGATTTTTTCAAGAATTTTATGGCATCCTCTTGTGTTGGGTTGTTAATTAAGATCAATATTTGTACATAATAATCATGTTTTCTCAGAAAAAAATATTCAGAAAGTGCTATTATTCCAATACAACTGAAAATGATGCCATATAATTTGAATATAGCAACATTCCATTGCCTTCATGTAATCATTATAAAATTATATATATTAATAAAATAATGTTCACCACATAATATTTGTTGATGATTATTTTGATACTGGGCAAGGTTTATTGTAACGCATTATTTCCTTAGACATGTGTTCCATGGATGCGTTTCTGTCGGGTATATAGAAATGGCACATTACATACATTAAACCCATTTTAAATGTGGGCGTGTTTGGGAGGGGGGGACTTGGGAACCGAAAGTCCTATAATGCCGAATATTGATAGGGTTTGCCATATATGTTAACTTAAAAAGGATGTGTTGAAAACTATAGCCTATAAACTATAGTTTACATTCACAAGGTTTTAAGCAATAGCGGGATGGGGGTTACTCTGAAATGGAATATCGACGAATGATAAACATTGAAATTAATCCCCTTAAAGACTATAGTCTGTATCGCATTAACAAGGTTAGTGTGGTAAAGGGAGCATGACTCTGGTACTGCAGGTCGTGGAATGCTGAATATCGATAGAGTTACTCTCCTCTTGGCCACGATGCTTCACACCGAATCTGAAAATATTAAATCTGTTGAAAATTGGAGCATCTATTTCTTTCAGAGAGTTTTCGACAAAGGGGAATGGAATATGCAAGAACTCTTAAGATCGATACGGTTCATTCTGCTATATAGTCATTGCTAAGCGCCAAACCTAAAAAATAATCTGTTAAAACTGAGGCTGGATCGCGTTCACTAGATTGTGGACAATGGGGGCATATCTCTGGTTGCGGAAAACTAATTATCCATCCTCTCACAATCCAGATGTTCCCTACCAAATTTGAAAAAACTTCCTTTAAAAACTACAGCCTCTATCTCGCTCGCAAAGTTTTCTGAAAAAGGGTGATACATTTCTGGAATGGAAAGTGGCAGAACGCTTAAAATTGTCCTCTCATGAACCAATGCTTCTCACCAAATTTGAAAGATCAGTTCAAAATTATAGTCTCTCATTGTGTTCCCCAGATTTTCAACAAAAGGGGGAAGTTGCAGACATGGGCGTCTCTCAAAGGTCCAGTTTGGGTCTAAACAATTGATTGGAATTCGAGTCAGCAAGCCACCTTAATTAGGTAATACTAGACCACTTTGAAATTGCTTTGTTTATGGGCTGAAATAGCAGGAAAAGGTGTTTGCAGTCGTCAAATATTCCAAAATTTTCTTTGGTGGGGGTAAGCCACGCTTCTTTGCCTCTCGGGGAAGACCGGTGCCACTGTCTGTAAACATGATAAACGTTGTATTGGTGTGATGTTTTAGTTTAACCCCGTAAAATATGCCAAACAATGTTTACAGTAGACTGAGACTTTAAACAAAATTTATGGGGGTACCCGCCCCCCCCCCAATATATATTTCACGGCTACGGCCCTGGTTGCAGAACACTGAAAAAAATCGAGATATTACATTTTTTGTTTGTCTGTAAAATAAAGTCAGACTTGATTACCGGATGCAAAGACATGGATTTTGGGGATTGGATGAGCAAATAGAAAAAATGCATTGCTACATTTTAATGAAAGATCGTTGCATTACAAGGTCACATGCTAGGTCAAAGTAAAGATTATTTTTGGACACCGCTCTTTTAAACATCCTTGTGTCAACAATTTTGAACATTTGTGGTAGATTATAGGAATTCTGATTGTCTATCCAGTAATACCTATTACATATATTTTGATCTACTAATTACCGAGCTATAGGACTAGTCATTTGAATTATCCAAAATCGCCAATATTGAGTGGGCCATAATCTCAGGAACCGTAAGTATGATCATGGACCTTATAATACACTATAATGTATTATAGTCCATGGTATGATCAAGCTAAAATTAAGAATATATTCAATTGCACAAAAATGTTCACAATTCCACATCTATCGTAAATAATGATCATTATATCTAATCAATTAACAGACTTCCGAAACAGACATAACCGCTAAAACACGTTCCTCAATACGACTGATACGTCTATGGCAATTTATCCGCAGCCATTATACCAATTCTTCCGCTGTGGATCTCCCTCCTACCGTCCTTGTTTATAAATGTTGAGGAACTACACGTAATGTCAAGGGCGATTCGACCCATCATAATTAAGCCGGTGTATGTGCAAAAATGTCCTTTTATTTCGATGATTAATTGTATTAATAATTTCAAAGATATAGGCCAGTTGAATTTAAATAAGCACACTTTTACGCCTTAGATACAAAGTGCATTTGAATATGTTTACAGAATTAAACAATATTAAACAGCCTCACGGTTGAACGATTTCCCATTTTTTCCGTAATCGCCACCTTTTAACATGCGTTCGCAATTTATATAAATATATTACTGAATTAATCTCCGCCCAGGATGTACTAACTTATTGCTACAACAGTTTAAAGTACAATTGAAGGGATATCAAATATAATTCTTACTGCAAAACTTTACCGATAGAATTTAAAGAGGCAGTTTCCCTCTCGCCAATAAAATAAATGTCCACTCTACGGCACTAACACAGGTTTCCATTTTTTTCAATTTAGTCGCTCGCGCGTAGGGATCTTTAACAGTGCGAGGAAACCGGAGGATTCGGAGAAAGGTTAGGGAGGCGACTACCTACCCCTTGTCACATACAAACTTAAAGCCCCAATAACACTCTTGTGTCCCAATCTTCATTCTGGTCAACAATTGTATTATTTTACAATATTCCAATTAATTGATGATATAAATTTCATCTTAACACACCTAATTTAAAAAATTGGAAAAATTCAACTAATTGATTTGAAAAGTCTAACGTAAACCTTTTCAAATGTGACTTTGATTTAAAATATTTTCGAACCCTCTGGACAAGTAAAATAGGTCGTAATGGATAATTTACACAACAGGTAGGACACTTAAACATCTAGTACTTAGAATAAGGTTATTATTTATTTTCTGGAGCTGCCAGGCCAGCAAGAGTGTTATTGTCCCTTTAATATGGGATTGAAACGACGCGTTAGTCCATTCGATAGAGCATGTCTTGCTCGTTCCTTGGACAATTGGGCATTGATGCCTGTGATGACACATGAACCCATTTCATGTCTATTGTACTGTGATAGGCTACTTGTGGTTTTTTAAAATATAATATATTCTACGTATAATCCCAGATCCTCTTAATCATAGAAAATCAAAGCACCGACGATGTACTTCGTGCGAGGAGATTTTTCACGAGCATTCGTCAAGCATATGGATTCAGGGTTAACGTCCCTATATAATACTACTATATAATTATTGAAGTTATAAACAAGGAAGAATGCGGAGTCGTATTACATTCTCATATACTTCCTACTCTCACACACTACATACATTATATCACTGCTTCAAAAAAGGAAATTGTTCATTGAAATGCTATTTTCATCGTGCAGATATCTTAAAATAAACGAACAACGTTGGAGAATTAAACTTGATTTTTCCTCAGTTATTTACCCTATCTGCACGGATTGGAAATAAAAATAACACAGTTATTTTATGCTAAATAACACGATGATACGACAGAATAAAGTGTCGTATGATTGCGTCAATACTGTCGTGATGTCGCGTTATGAAAAGGGCGAGATTTAACATGGCCACTATCAGCCACCATATGTATCGGCATTGTACACGTAAAGGGGCCGGTAAGTAAACTAGTTGATGTACACTGTTGCATCACATCCTTCTGAGAAACCGAAATCCGGTTTAACCCCTTCTCTAACAGAACATAATTGACAAAGTGAATTATGTAATGTTTTGCCCACTTTTAGTACCCTTATATAAAACCCATACGCCCATGTGTGGTTGAAATACTATTTATATTTGTCTGACAAATAAATAAACCCCTTGAAGATCGAAACTGGAAATCTTAATCAGTAACCATACCTTTTCAGAGACTATATCAACAATGATAAATAGATTCAGATGCGCTTTGCAAAATGAAATGAAATAGCGTTTAACGTCCTACTCTTCTGTTCCTATGCAGTGTACATGAGGAAAATATTTAAGTAGCCATGGGCGTCCTCTTTTAGAATCTGGCGGTCACCCTTGTGCGTTTTAAGGAATTCAAGATGGCATTCAAGATGACCACCATTTCACACAATTCCCTATAACTATCCTTGTATTTATTCTTGAATGATAATTTTGGTGTCTAGACTTAATACTATGGGAGTTCTAGCGGATTATGTGAAATGGTGGTCACCTTGGACGCCATCTTGAATTCTTCAAAACGCTTAAGGGTGACCGAGGTTCCCAGCAGATTCTAGAAGACGACATCCATGGCTACTAAAATCAATCTTAAAAAACCTTAGCATACATAATTTCCAGGTTCACTACTAACGCTTTTTATACGCCCACATTTTCATGTGGACGTATATTGACGTCTGTCCGTGCACAATTTGTTTGTGGACTCTCTACAGGTCACAATTCTTATCCGATTGTGACGGAACTTGAAATATAGGTTTAGATCTCGGCTGCTTTCAATATTGGCATGTATCGGATCGAAACTTCATGTATTATGGCTCCTGATTTTACGAAAAATCATATTTTTAGCTTGTGGACCCTATAGAGGTCACAATTTTGAACCGATTTTGATAAAAATTGACATGTATGTTTATAACCCAAAGATCTTGGTTCCTTTCAATATTTGCATCCAACGGATCGTAACTTCCTGAATTATGGCCCCTGATTATCCGAAAAATCGCCATTTTTAGCTTGTGTTCCCTCTGGAGGTCAAAATTATAATCCGATTTAAAAAAAAAAACGTTTGATTATATCACCGTTACATGGTAATGAAGGTTGAGTTCAAATTTCGTGAAAATCGGACCAGAATTGACAAACAAAATGGCCGTCGTTCGTACGGGAATACTGTGAAAATATGTTATATCAAGGTTGTGGACCCAATAGATGCCACAATTATGATCCGATTTTGATGAAACTTAAAATGTATGTTTATAACCCAAAGATCTTAGTTCCTGTCGATATTCAAGCACATCGGATCGTAACTTCCTGAATTATGGCCCTTGATCGTACGAAAAATCGCCTTTATTAGCTTATGGTCCCTCTGAAGGTCACAATTATTACCTGATTCAAAAAAAGGTTGCTTATATCACCTTTACAGGGGGTAATCTAGGTTGAGTTCGAATTTCGTGAAAATCGGACCAAAATTGACAAACAAAATGGCTGCCGTTTGTACGCGAATAGTGTAAAAATATGGTATATCAATGTTGTGGACACTAGAGGTCACAAAATTGTGACCGTCACAATTTTTAATTCGATTTTGATGAAACTTGAAATACATGTTTATAACCTAAAGATCTTGGTTCCTTTCAATATTTGCACATATCAGTTTGCAACTGCCTGAATTATGCCGTCTGATTGTACGAAAAATCGCCTTTATTATCTTGTGGTCCTTCTGGAGGTCACAATTATTATCCGATTTAAAAGAACGTTTAATAATATCACCGTTCACCGTTACACTGTAATGAATGTTCGGTTCGAATTTCATGAACATTGGACCAAAATTGCTGAACAAAATGGCCACCACTTTTACGCGAATGGTGTAAAAATAAATGTTTCTATACTAAAAGTTAGCATGGGGCAGATCATTATAAAAACCAAACAAATTCTAATGATTTTATGATAATTACTTAATATGCGACAACTCTTGTTGACTGCCCAGACGATTTAGCTACCGTATGTTTCGTTGCCTGGCAACCTATTTTTGTTACAAAGGAATCGAAGAAAGAGACTAAACATATTCCGCAAGTTATGTCAAACGGTGATGGCATATTCTCATGTGGAGAGCATGCGCAATAAATACTCCCTGTATTGACTGGAATAATCATACGCTATTGATTGTTATTCTATTGAGACTTACGGCGTATTTCGTCGAACACAAATGATTAGAATTTACATCAAAAACACAAACGATTGAATGCATATCAGTTAATATACATTCATATTGCATTAATATATGCGTCGCGACCCATTTGTATCAATTTCTAGGTCCCAAATATTTAATCACTTCTCATAATGCTGGCCGATTTAAAATACATCCGTCATCTAAGCAATCTATTTAAAATATAGATCTATATTTCGTTTCGTTTTTAATACTTTCGATAAGTAAAAACGAAATTTTGAACTATAAAAAACGAAACGAAATTGGATCTGTGTTTTAATCAGATTGTCATCTAAGAATATTTACACGTGTAATATCTGAACACATATGAATTAAGAATAACAATAACTGATTACCAATAATTCCAATATTATAGTGAAACTACATATTTCGTAAAAAATATTTACTTCATCGTCCATTTAAAATAAATGGATATCATTGGGAGTACATGCAATTGTCAATGGGGAAAAAAACGCAACTCGGTATGGTGTTTATAATCAAACTGTTACACGTATTAATTAATTTGAAAACCTTATCTACAAATCACGCAGTCAGCACATGTCATCAAATTTGTGGTCGTTCATGGCCTAATATTTTCGTATTACAGTACACAGAGCGAGAAAAAGTTTTCTCATTGAGGACTTACTCAAATATATAAATAATAAAGTAGATAAATGACACTTGGTTGCATAATTATACCATAGACTGTAACTGAATAGAAATAATTCCACGTTTGGGTGCGTCATATTGTATTGTATACCGGAGAAGGGCACTCTATGCGACGCAAAAATGAGACTTTTGACTCATGGCATCCTGTTGAAATCTAGTATTGACGGAAATAAACGCTTTTAGTTGTCTTTGGTTAATCGACAGGGTAGATGTATAGTTTATAGTTAATATTAAAATTGAACGCGGTAGTTATATTATGTAGAGATGACTTATAAACATTTGATTTTGTGTATTTTAATTGTATCATTTTTGGTGAGTTGCCATTTCTTTATTACCTTTCACACACATTTCGGACACAAGATGTAAAATGTTTGGTAGGGTAATGTTGGGGGTGTCTACCCAAATATTACATAACACAGGGTGGCATATGCACACATTTGACACTAATTTGAAGTCGAAACTTAATTTGAATGTTAATAAATATTCTTCTTGGGCCATTACAAAATAATGTGATGTTAAGATAACAATTGCGGTAGTTTTTATGTGAACAAAAATAAAATTTATAAAGGGAGTTTCTGAAAAATGAATTTCCGTGTGTTCTTAAAATGTCCTGATAACCCTGAGAAACTAGGAAAATGGGTGTATAATTTGCATAATATATAGTTCAATAACGTTATTAGATATTTTAAATTTGGAACAATGAATATGGTCCGCCTGTCTAACGTATTAAACAGCTTAGTATATTTTTTTTTACCATAATGATTGTGAGACATGTTAGTTTTAATCATCTTATAGTGAAGTCAAGCCATTCTCAGTAAAGTCAAGTTACCATATTAGAGGGAGCCGTAGTGGCATAGTGAGTAAGACGCTGATTCGGGTCTCCGGTTCGATCCGAGAATGTTTATTGGATTTTCCGTCGCGGTGTATGATGCAGGATGTCGGGTCAGACAGGGAACGGTGTCTAGTCGTTTGGATCGTAAGAAAATCCAAGATCTGGTTTACACTCTGGGATGCACGTAAAAGAACCCCTGGCAGTTGAAATTCGAAATAGGAGTATATTTAGTCGGTAGAGCCGCTGCCTGGGCAAGTGTCTTCATCACTATATAATAATATGGTGTATACCAGTCTTCATTAGCTCAATCGGGTGCAGAAAAGCAGGAAGTTTAACTATTTCATTATTTCATCACCCGGGGCTTTATACAATGAAACTATAGAATCAACGTTTCTACAAAAATGAAATGAAATGAAATGGGGTTTAACGTCCTACTCTTTTGCACCTAACCTGGGCTAATGGAAGACGGGCATACGTCATACAGTGTGCAATGAGGGAAATTTTGCCCGGGCAGCGGCGCTAAGGCCTACTCTTATATCGAATTCCAACTGCCAAGGGATCTTTTACGTGCACTCCAATGCGTACACGAGACCTCGGTTTTTCGTCCCATCCGAACGACTAAGCAGCTGTCCTTGCCAGGCCCTCCTTCTGCATCACTGACAAGGGGAAATCACGCCGGAAAATCGAGATGAACTTTCTCGGCCAATGCAGGGATCGAACACCCGACCTCCAGGCTAGCTAACCATCATACCACCGTGACCCCCGTTTCTACAAAAAGCGGTAGACAACACCCTGGTTAAAATACAGATCTAAAATCCCGTTCATTTCGACCCCCCACACCACGCATATGCTATACAGATCTTTTAAAATACCTATTACCAGTTCATGTTAAGGTCATGATATTATGAAAACGACCAATGTTATTCACAAACACCTTGATTTTTAACAAAGAACTATTTCTTTTTAGAATTAAATCTTTTTATTTTAAACGCGGGCTTCTGCTTTAAATAGATTTCTAACCTCTCTTTACTTTATGATATACGGTCTTTGGCATATTTCACCTGACCATATTTTGTTCAACGATACGGTTAAATAATTCAATTTTGATAAATTTGAAGAACGAGTATCGAAACTCGAGTCAGTTATCGCACAGAAAGATGCAGAAATTAGGCTACTAGACAATAAATTGAATAATTTTGAACAATATTCCAGAAAATCGCACATTCGCATTTTTGGGATCAAGGAAAATACCGGAGAAAATGGCGTTGAAATTGCGCAAGATAAATTAAACATCCAGGAAGATAATATTATCGTGGATGTGGCACATCGTGTTGGCGTTGTAAAGCTGGCTAATAATGACAAGGATGTAAAACTTAGACCGCGAGGTATTATTGTTAAAATTCTTAGACGAGATCATAAACAGAAAATTATGTTTAACGGGAAAAAATTAAAGCATTCAGGTATCTCAATATCCGATGATATGACCTTCAGAAATGTTCAATTACTAATCAAAACGAATGCTCATTCTAGTGTTAAGAATGCGTGGTTTGCAAATGGGAAGATTTTTATCGAGGGGCATCAAGGTAACTCGTGCAAGCTACAATCCGATGTTGATTTTGATGAACAACTCTCAAAAGCTAAATCAGGGGCGTTTTAAGGTTTATCATGGCGGAGGCTATAATATTTTGTGGGCCCTTTTTCGGGGGGGGGGGGGGGGGTAGAGAAATTTTGCAAAATAGAAATCATTTTAATGCATTCTGCCATATCCCCGGCGCCGGATTAATCTGAGGGCCGGGGCCTAATTCGATAGCCGTCTGAAGCCTGAATGCGAAACAAATCACTATCGTGCGTAATCCCGGAAATCTTTTCAGCAAAGAAATGATCGCTCCGCCAAGCCAGACCACACTGGACAGCCTTAGCCATCTGTTTCCTGAATAGCTTATTAGGGTTTCACACTGCGTAGCTTGTGTGAAACACTATTGTTTTTGTTAAAATTATTATTCTTATTATTATTCTTATTATTATTCCAATTCCACTTTGACTATATCTCAGCAACTACTTGTCGCATCGTTACGATTTCTTCGGTTTTA
Organism: Patella caerulea; assembly: GCA_036850965.1. Taxonomy (NCBI): domain Eukaryota; kingdom Metazoa; phylum Mollusca; class Gastropoda; family Patellidae; genus Patella; species Patella caerulea. The sequence goes on along the minus strand of JAZGQO010000014.1, from coordinate 31,931,568 downwards.
CTGGGAAAGTGGGTGTGACTTAGAGGATAAATCTATTTTGAACGTTCTGCGACAATGCGAAATGTCCGAAATCACCGAAGTTATCGTTTTTGAAAATATTGCAGTAATTTTAACAATAATCATTGGATTTTAACTTTCGATACATTTTGGCATAGTCGGAGACAGGGCACATAGCTACGCTACTTTCGATTTTTGATTTTCGGCATATCTTCGAAGATATTAGGCGCTAAATTTCGAAAATTTAAAATTTTACAAAAAACTTTTTTATTTATGAATATTTTTTAGTCGTGTTGTGCACAGAATTAAAGAGTCATCTGACTAGCGCAAAAATAGTAAAAAAAATTGTCTCAGTAATTTTCCTTGGCCGCCATTGGCTAATTCAGTTTTTCAGTCCCAGATTAATTTTTTATTGTTCGATTTGTATAAAACAAAGTTCATATGCTTCGTTGTCTCAATTGTCATTTTTTTTATTACCGAAAGTGTTATCTGTCGGCACCGGAAGTGGCATAATTTTACCAAAAACTACAATTTTGACAGTTATTTTCTTATATCGAAAACAAATATTATTTTTTGGAAAAATTATCTGACTCAAAGAGTGTGCCCTTTCAAGGCGCAAAAAATGTAGGAAGCAGTTTTTTTAATTTCGATTTCATTTTCGAGCAAATTCGATTAAGAGGCTAAAATGGTGTAAAATTGACCTATTTACAACCTATTCAGGCTTTTCAAATTTTAAAATATTTCTTTGTAACTTTTATAAACTTGTAGCTATCATCCATACGAAGAGAATATACGTGAAAATTAGTTTGTAATATAAGTAGTTGCCGAGAAATGGACAATTTTGCATGAGTCACTTTTCACGTTATTTTGGCTGTAAAAGAATCAATTATTATTCGATTTTCAATTTTCTTTCACTATCCGTTGCCTATTTCCACAGTCGACTATTCCAAACCATTTTAACACTTTCACTGTTACCGGAAGTGACGTCATTTACGCAATAACTGAATTTTTAGTGTTAAAAATACATTTTTTATTCAAATGAGTATTATTTGTAATATTTTTAGAATTATGAATTTTGGTTCCCATCAACAAATAGAATGAACCCATAGGATCATATAGATACCACAAAATGGTTTCTAACTTGTATGGTTGCAGAGAAATGGACGATTTTCCACAAGTCACTTTTTACTTTATTTTGGCTCTAAAAGAATCAGTTATTAATCGATTTTCATAAAATTTTCACCATATGATGTCTTATGCCATTTACAATTTTATAGAACTAATTTAACTGTTTTAGTATCACCGGAAGTGATGTCATTTTGTCAAAAACTGAATTTTTAGCCTATTAAACAGATAATTTATTCAAATGCGTCTGATTTGTAATGTTTTCAAAATTATGATATTTGATTCCATTCAACAAATAGATTGATCCCATACGATCATACAGACACCACAAAATGGTTTCTAACTTGTGCGGTTGCAGAGAAATAGTCGATTGTCTACAAGTCACTTTTCAAGGTTTTTGGTCTATAAAAGTGGCAATTATTATTCTATTTACATAAAATTTTCACTATATGATGTCATATGTCATTTCCGATTTCATAAAACTAATTGAATATTTTCATTATCACCGGAAGTAATGTAATTTTGAGAGGATCACTTACAAGTAACAAATGAATTGATATTTGCTGGATTTGGTTGATTCTGCGTCCAATTTATTTGATGTGTGCAATGCTTATGGGGAAACCTGTGTAATGGTTTCATTGGTGCCGGAAGTGACATATGTTCATGGGTAACGTGGCACCGGAAGTGACATGTTAAAGGGTAACGTGGCACCAGTGAAACCCGTCATTCCTGCATGCAGGTCTAGTTAGTAGGTGTTTTCTTGATTGATGATTTTCATGCTATGACTGCACTCTCATTCATTAGTGGATTGACTCGGAATAGGGGGCCCTTTCCCTTGGCCATTGAGGCCCTTTTGTCAGATGTAGGGCCCTTTTGTCTGCCTTTACCTCAAAAAAATTGTTTGAGAATTTAATTTGTCGGAGTAAAAAAGTTAATATGCCGTACTCATTAAGCCTCGTCGATGTCCACTCGGCCGAGTGGTCGATGTCATGCTTATCAGTGATTGTAGCGGCCAAGCGAATATTCACTGCGGGATCAGTTTGATAACATGTTTGTAATCATCTGTGGAAATTAACCACACAACACAAACTTACTCCGAGAACACAACGCATAGTGTGACGTCACACTTCATGTCTCACAATAGCCCTTATTTCAAATTAACTGTTCAGTCTGTTCAGAGAAATTCGCGGATCAAAAATAGTAATATTCGCATGGAAAATGTTATTTCGAAACAAATTTTATTCGACCTCAACGATTTCAGTACGGTTACATCACTGATTTATATAGTTAAAATGCCTAGAAAACTATTTCATTATTGAATTCCAAGCGACAGTCTGTTGTCATTCACCGAATCGGACAGAAGAAATAACCAACCGGTATTTAAGTAAATTCAATCATAATACTGTAGATGAATATAGCTATATTAAAGAATTAGTCATTCTAAGTTATTCCAAATTAAATGATTTTCGGTCAATTTACAACGCTGTCCTGAAACGTAAGAAATCGGACTGTCTCTACAACATTACACGAATCTATTTATTCCAACACAATTCCCCCCAAAAAAGGGTGTCTAAAGCGAATTTTCCTATTTGAATTATCTGTATGACTTTATATATTCTTTATTTCAATTCACTAGGGCACATTTTCTTTCAGCACATTCTATTTGTTATATCATTGACCCAAATCACAACACCCAACGGAACGTATTGGTATGATGGGCGCTGTCATTTCACTACCAGTAACGAATACTTAAGATATATATTAAATCAAATGTATGTTCATACCTCTAATTAATAATAGGTTTTTGCTTAACAAACTCACTCCGAAAAGCCAAAATCCATATGTAAGTTTACTGTTAGTTGTTCTAGCAAACGATATTTCTCCTAATCCGGGCCCCAATTCATCACGAAAACAAGCAGATTTCCACAACCTTTCTATCTTCCATCTTAATACTCGCAGTATCAGAAACAAACTAAGCAAGGTGCAAAACCTTACTAATGACTTCTACATCATCACTTTTTCTGAAACCCATCTATAAATAATGGGACCATTTACTGGCCTGGATTTCACCCACCAATTCGTAGGGACAGGAACTGCTTTGGAGGTGGAGTACTCGTTTATATATCTGAACTATTGATATATAAACGACGACATGATCTCGAAGTCGGCAATGAAGAATGTATCTGGGTTGAAATCACTCTCCAAACAGGTCCTCTACTTATTTCATGTGTGTACAGGCCACCAAATTCACCAAAAGAGTTCTGGCACCAACTTGATATCTCTATAGACGCCGCATACAATACCACGAATAGAATTGTACTTCTTGGTGATTTTAATGTTGATGTTTTACGAAACCGCTCAGGTACGCTTCATGATTTGCTTTTAACGAACAAATGTCATTAAGGAGCCCACTAGAATTACACCTTCTTGTTCGTCTCTGTTAGATCTCATTCTATTCTCGAGGGATATCAATGTTGTTTTTATCGAAACTTTTGATGTTGATCCATATATCTCAGATCATAAAGGAATAGGTTGTGAAATAGATATTAAAATCCAACAACACCAAGTCTTCAAGAGAGAAATATTTTCTTACAAGCATGGCAATTTTAATGAGCTCAATAGACTTATACAAAACGTTGACTGGAAAGCCGAACTTGAACATTTAAGCACTGAAGATGCTTGCACATTATTTCATGGCAAAATAAATGAATTTTGAGCAACACAATTCCAAAAAGGGAAGTTATCATAAGGCCAAACGATAAACCGTGGTTTAATTCAGATATAAGAAGAGGTATCCGAATCCGAGAAAGATTGCGGAAAAAAGCCAAACTATCCCAACATCCAAATGACATTGAAAAATATAAAAATCAACGAAACAAAGTTAACAATTTCAAAAAAATTCTGAAAGCAAATTATAATGAGAAAATTCTAGATAACGTCAATAACATATCCAAACCAAAAGAAACTTAACTGGAAATGTATGAACCAGTTGTTGAAAAGAAACAAATTTTCAAACATTCCTCCACTACAGAAAGACGGCGGCAGTTTTGTCAGGAATTCCCCAGGGTTCTGTTTTGAGACCTGTCCTCTTCTTAATCTATATAAATGACATCCAAGATACATTGACAAACATAGCACGCTTATTTGCTGATGACACAGCTTTAGGCTGCAATGGAAAAATGATTAATGATATAGAATTATCTCTAAACCATGACCTAAATACCCTAAATATTGGGTCTCAAAAATGGTTAATTAATTTTAACTCTATTAAAACAAAAGTCCTGTTATTTTTATTTAATCCCCATACACATCTACCAAACTTAAAACTCGGTGACACCAAATTAGAAATAGTCCCACACATAAACACCTCGGTGTTACACTATCAAGCGACTTTAGGTGGTCAAAACACATTGACACTATATGTTCTTCGGTATCCAAACAACTTGGTATTCTACGAAAACTGAAACATTCATTAAATAAAAACTCACTGGACATTATCTATAAAACATATATAAGACCAAATCTTGAATACTCTTGCACGGTTTGGGATGAGTGTAATGACTCTGTCTGCGCCAAACTAGAAAAAATCCAATTAGAAGCTGCCCGCATTGTTACCGGTTTACCGAAATATGCAAGCAAATAATCGCTATATCTGGAAACAGGATGGGAAAGCCTAGTCGAAAGGAGACATCAAAGGAAACTCACAACTATATACGAAATTTACAATAACGAATGTCCTGCGTACTTATCTGAAATCTTAAACAATTATAAACCGCCTAATACTACATACACCCTACGAAACCCTCAAAACCTCAAACCACCACTTGCTAGAACCACAACATTCCAAAAATCCTTCTTCCCCTCTACCATAAAAGCCTGGAACCGTCTGAACACACCAATTAAAACATCTAGAATAAGTCAATTTTTAAACGTAATATCAAACCAAAACCAAATACAAAAGCTATTTCGGACGTCCAAGGTACAGGGGAACGTAAATATGTGATAATCCATACAAAACTACGCCATAACTCCAGTACACTGAAATCGGATCTATACCGAGTTAACCTGGTCGAAAATCAAAATTGCGAATGCGGCCATACCATTGAAAACGCACAGCATTATTTCCTGGACTGTCCAAATTACAAGACACAGCGGCACGACTTGGTAAACAACACGCCAGATAATATTAACATTAACATTAGTACATTATAATGGGGTGATGACAACTTAAGTAATTCTCAAAATAATCTACTCATTAAAAACATACATAAATATCTTAAAGATACAAAAAGATTTGACAGTGTTATCTAACTATTACTTTTTTTATATTAGAAATAAACAGTAAAAATTTGGGTCAAGATTTTAAATGTGTACTTCCAATACCATAGAGTTTAGTAAGGTGTAAATGAACATTCGCCAGTTGCATAAGAGTGGCCCTTTCCTAAGTTACTATTTTGAAATACACCTTTAAGCTTGAAATAAACTCATACCAACAGCTCTTGCAACCTTTCGATATTTTTTCCTGTAAGATAGTTGTAAATGGGGTTAAATTTTGAAGATCTTTGCACTCACTGGAATAGTTCTCAGATAGCTTTCTTATAATCATCTTCGTCAATCTTGAGGTTTATTCCCCCAGCACCGTTTCAATTCTCTCTTTCTTTTCTGCACCTCTTGTTATCTTGAATAATTTCATGTACTTATGAAGGAAAGGAAGTTTTTGTAAGTTTATGTAACTTTTGTCCGATCCTTTTACATTGTGGTAATAAAATATGTTTAAACCAAATAATTCAATTTTCGCCTATTTATATTTTTTCCTATAGTTCACAATTATTTGTTTCATTTCCGTCTCTAACTCTAACCCAAATTGGATCGATTTCTTTCGTATGTTTCTGATTCCAGATAGCCTGTTCGCTACAGTATGTTAGAAATGCTAACAGAAATATGCCGGAACACGGTCAAAATTCCCTAAATATCGCACACAGGAAATTTAAAGTATATATGCATAAGCTTTCATCCATACCAAATACAGACAAACTGCACCCAAACATAATACCCCCATCATAGACAACAAAAAGGCCAAAATATTTTATTTCCCCACCGAAACGAAGCTAATGAGATAGGGATATTGAAATGGGTTCAGTCCGTTCCGAATTCGCGTACCGTTCAAGATATAAAACTCATAGACCCTATCTATATATAGTGATGGTGTCTTTTGCTAATTACAAACTTCTCGGATTCAGTCACTTTTGTGTTTTTTTTATGGAAACAGATTTGATTTTTTTTTGTATACAATTTTTTAATCCAGAATATATGAAAATTGGAACACATATGAAATTATAGTACTTGTGCCTTTCACTAATTATACAATGGTTGGATTTGATATACGAGTTTCATTCCGGAGGATATCTCATAAACCGTCCATGACATCGTTCCGACAATTTGAACAAACAGCCAACCTATGATCGTAGCTGTATCTTTTACTAAAGACATTTCGCGGATTTCATCAATCGTTACAAAGCTTTGAACACACATTAATCTAACATAGAGTATAATCACAGGCACTTGAAGGGATTAAAATAAAACTTCTTACGACTGCTTGACACTATACTATATTATAGTCAAGCAGTAGTAAGAAGTTTTATTTTAATCCCTTCAAATGCCTGTGAGTATAGTATCATATAGCGCTGTTTTATTTTTTTTTATATACACGGATAGTCTAAAAACACAATGTGGTAGTTTGTAATTGTATGTCTCGAATAACCAGATACTACTGTACATCTTTTCACTAGTAGTCTGTTGTTGATTACCAATAAGGTTGTCTATCCCTGATGTTGATAACGGTCTCTCCTTGGTGTCCCTGGAGTGCATGCGCCCCGTTTCCAGCCCTATGTGATTTATACGTTCCCACATTTATTCAACCAATAAAATTATAGATTCAAAATATCCATTTATTCACTCAAAGATATAATTGAACCATAAACTGATCACAAACATGCACTGCATAAAAATATAGGCAGAAATAATGCTCTCACTATCTACAGAAGAATACATATGGCGAAACCTTTGTGGGCTTGCCATCCTCGGTGGGCGAAAATGTCGTTGCAAGTTAAAGATGTAAATAATAATTTTTGAAAAGATTTCGAACAGATTTATTTTGTTTTGTCTTTGCATTAATTGTGACTTATATTCCTTAATGCTCAAAGTAATACCATCGCACAATATGGATGCTTTTGTATTCTTTTTTATGCACAGTATGAAATAAGTGGGATGAGTAACACCGCCCTGCCGACGACCATTTTAAATGAAGATAACGAATTACCGACAACTTCTAGCGGAAATGATGTTATAGATATATCGGAAACGGGATCTGGTTCTTCCAACACTGTATATTCAACCCATACAACTTACATTGATGGAGATATAACAGAAAAACACTTCAGAACACAACAAACATCAACGAACCTTGGTGCCTCGTTACTCACATCAACAAGTTTGATGACCAATTCTCCGACATCTACACTTGATACTTCAACCTCAAACGATCTCCAGCTAACTGACTTGATTGATACCAGCCCAACCAGCCCACCAAAGATATATTCTACAACAGACGGAGAAGTTACCACAAGTCAAATATTGACTTCTGAAAATGCATTCATCTCTAATATCTCTTTAGCGTTTTCATCGACGCCGTCCAGTAGTTTTGGTTCAACATCATCTACCCCCGTTGATAGCTTTAACAAAAAGGGTAGGTTGTAAAGACAACAATGAAAATAATAAATTGTAATTAAAATTTTTGCATGTACCGATTAAAAAAGAATGACTATTCTACCACTGCAGTAACATAGAATAAAGGTTTATTCAAATCCAACACAGCTAGGCAAAACCAAAAAGAAAAAAGAAGCAAATATACACCGCGACAGAGGAGAGATAAGGTTTCTTATCTAGGGCAGATACACAGGAGGGTTGATATATTTGTCTTCTCAGGAATAGGATGCTTCTTGCGGTTAACATTGTTCACTAAAAAATTATCATTATATTGTTTCATCAATTTATTTGTCAATTCTGTATAAACTTGTAATAATTTTTCTCGTGTTTGAGCGATTTTAAGAAAGGCTCATTTTGCTTCGAAGGTTACGAAGATCTATGAAAAAAAAATATTTCACAAACTATCCTATCTCAAGTAACAGCATCGATAGTTTTGTAACATCTCTTTCAGATTTAAAACCAGCAATTAAAATCATGACGGGTAGCTTCATCAACGACTCTTGTTTTTGTTTAAAATGGAAACTGGTCAATAATGTTGATTATTTTCATGTAAATATATCTGGGGTAGCAAAGAATGTTACAAGCCACGAAGGTGATACATATAACACCACCGTGTGTGGAAAGGGAGAAAGACGGGGCAAAAAAATGAAAGTGAGAATAGTAGGAGTTAGTGGAGGAAAAGATTTATTCCAAGAAAAAGACGCAATTTTAACAGGTGAGTGAATATTATAGAGTAATTAAAATAAGTACACAACAGTGATTTGTTTCGTCTGTATATGCCGGGCATGCATGTAACTTATAAATATTTATTTGATATATTTGTAACTTGTAACATTTACATTTATAGGTTCAAAAACAAATAAAAAATTACGATAGTATTATGTAAATATATGTCATAAAATTTTGCTGAAATGTAACAGGATGTCTCATAATTGGGAACTTGTAACATAATAACAGTATTGGAATGTGATGAATGTAACAATGCTGTCAACATTATTAACATGATGGCAATATTATTAACACAATGTCAATAATTAGTAACATCAAGTCAATTTAAGTTACATCAAATCAAAATTAGTAACATTAAGTCAACATTAGTAACATGATGTCAACATTCGTAACATGGTGTCAACATAAGTAACATGCTGTCAGGATTAGTTACAAGATGTCAACATTATATAATTTTTGTATTGTTTACATAGATCCACCATCACCCAAGAACTTGAAATATATACCAGAAAATAACAAGTTAACCTGGCAAAAAGGAATTGGTAAAACGGATAAATATGAGATCCAGATCAAGTCGACTAACTTTAACATTAATAATACGATTGATTCAACGACCTATGTCTTAAATTCAACTTTAGCTTTGCCCGGAGATCAATTCAATGTTAGTGTCATTGCTGTTAGATTTTACAAAGGACACAACCAGACAATGAAAAGTGAGCCATTGAGTTTTGGTAAGTACTTTTTAGGTTCTGGATTATCCAATTTAATTTGTTAAAAAAGAATTATATTTTACTTGATTAATTTGTCATTTCAAAATCGATACAATCAACTATGTAATCCTTTGGTGGCATTTACTAAAATGTCATTGTGCTTGATAACGATAAGAGAATACTTATCGAAACGTCGTGCTTGTATATAATAAACCAGTTATTTTTGTCCCGTATAACTGTATCAGTTCTGTAGTATAATTAATTTGAAAATATTGTTTTTATTATCACTCTTTTCAATACAGAATTTACCACGAGACCTGACCCACCACAGAATATAAGCCTTAGAGTAAGTAATACAACATGTATTCAAGTATCCTGGTCTTCCGGTTTTGGTTATAGAGATGGCTATTCACTGTCTTTAAATAGTTATCCTGCGTATAATATGCCTGTAGATAGGACTAATAACCAAGAAACATTTAACAAGACTTTTTGCCAACTGAAACCATGTGAAGATTATCAAATCCAAATACAGACGATTAGCAATACTATTACAAGTAAATCTGAATGGTCAAATACAATTCGGACAGGCAAGTAAATTATCAGTTTTCACTTTTTATTGTTTTATTAAATATCAAAAAAACCTGATTATCGATCGATAATCTGGACACTGATTCCTTGGAGTCGCTGAATTCCTTGAAAACCATAACAGACTATGATGTGTAGTGCTGATCTTCATGCAAACTCACTATACAGATAAATCACACGATTTTTTAATAAGAGTATAGTGTATCTTTGTATATATTTTATTATGTGATTTATGTTAATGTAGTAATTGACCAATGTCCGAATAGATATGTCACTAATCTTTCAAGTCTTTTAACTGTTTGAGTTTAAACTTAATGTAACGATATATATTACGTAATTATAGTTAACGCGCGTTCTTGCTATGTCCATATCTTCTTCTATATTTAAACATCTGTTGCCTATGTGCAATTTAACATCTTATCAAATATCATTATATAATTATTTTAATCCTAAGCTTGTATATATGTTATGTATTTTACTGTACCTATCTCGTTATTGTGACCGTCAACACTTCGGCATAAGCAAGGATTTACAAAGCCCATATACTGCTTTTAATTATAGCAGTTTTTGTCGGTCGAATCTGTTTAATAATATTTTGGAGAATCGGGCCCGTATCTAGACACCATTAAGCGGGAGTGGGGTGGGGGTGGCATTACCTTTCGGTAGGGGGGCGAAAATTTTTGAGGAAATTTTCGAAAAGGTCATTCTAACAGACTGTTGTAATATCATGCTATGTAGTTACCTAGGCGTCTAATAAGCATTTTAAAATAAGTATTCAAACAACAAAAAAATAGTATTTTGTTAGGTTAATATAAGGAACTGAATATATACTTTAATGATTGTTAGCAATTTCTGAGCGGGAAAGGGGGGGGGGGGCATTTCGCGCCCCCTGTAGATACGGGCCCGTGGAGAGTCATCGAATTCACATCTAATACATCTTATTCTAAGATTCACACACGCGAGCGAGTTACTGGAATCACACATACAATACAAGTATTTCTTCTTTTTTTATTACGCGAATTATTGAAATCACATAATATTATAATACGAACTATTTCCATTTTCTTCTTCCATACATCGTTGTGGTCAACTGTACGGGGATATAAATTAATATTTTTTTCTTTTGTTCTGTCGTCAGCTTCTTTTTGTTGTTTTTTTTTATAAATGGGGAGGGTCATTTAGCATCATTGTCACAGTTATAGTTGTTATCAGACAGTCTTTTCTTTTTCCACAACTTCTGGCCGAACGGTGTGAGTACGGTAGTATATGAACATACTCAGTGGCTTTTAGGGCAGCAGCTTGCTCAAATAAAAGATTCACTGGCAGAGGCATTCGGGATGAGATGACAGTTTACAAATCTCCACCAGTCAATGTTGAAAAAATAACCAAGAGTTTGTTGAAAATATTTGATAAACACACCAATGGACGGAGAAACAAAAACTTCTGAATATTGAAAAATTAAAGAAAGACTGTAATGCGGCCCTAAAAGCCACTGAGTATGTCCATATACATGTACTGCTCAAAAAGTGTAAAACTTGGGGTGGTCCCATTACAGATGTCAATGAACTTTAAAAAATTATACAAAAGGCTGATGACGAGCAAAGTCTGAAGTCTATTTTGAAAAGTGAAATTTCTTATCGAAAACGAACGTCGCACGACTCAAAGACACGCCCACACTTATACAAATTGAATCAACTGCCCACAGCCGAAATAAAAATAAACCTGACATTAATTCTGACAACCGAAACGGATATGGCCGATATAATATTCCTGACATGCCTGCCTACTGAGGATGATATGAGTCTCATATTTTTTGGTGTCCATACAATTAATAAGCAGAGTCCTGAAAGAGAAAAAATATCTGAGCCAAAAGTGACCATCAACGAGCCATGTGTAGTTATTTGGGACACCTGTACCAGTAGGCAATGGTATGTTGGGATTTGTATATCTGAAGATACTGATGGAACATACACGGTAGAACATTTAGAACTTTGCATTTCCAATGAAAGCAAGCTATGGAGACATCCTTTACATACTGATATTCAGGCTATAGACGTAATTCAGATTCTGCCATGTAATATTATTGGATCATGGGATTTGAGAAAAAGAGCAATGACATTTGACCTTGAGAACTGGGAGATGATTGATGTTGTTTTTCGTTCATTTTACTAATTGTGCCTTTTCAGCTTGAATGTTACCTTAACCAAATATTTATGTCCCCCTGTTTTCTATGTTCGATAATAATTGTTCATAATATCATTAAATTAATTTTTCAATCGAGGGGTGTGTAGCTTTGAAAAATTTTCATTTCGATCCTAAAAATTACAATTTTGACAAATTACAGAGATAAATTGCACCCAAAAGTAAAAATTAACACTCTCATTGTATTCTCTGACATAAAATACATTAAAATAGCCACAAAAGTTATCAAAATATGTTGAAAATTGACCAAGATATGAAAAAAAACATACCGAAAAACTGCGATCCCCGCCCCTAGGTCACTAAATTTGCCTGCACCTTCTCAATTTTCATCCGATTTCAATATAATTGGTACCAAAATGATCAGAAAATGAATTCTGCACAAATTCAGCTCTGCAGAGATGGTATTTGAAAACCTTCACTTTTTTTGCCCCTGTATAGCCCACCCCTATTAGTAACTTGAATTTTCAAGATACTAACTTGAATTTTCAAGATACTAACTTGAATTTTCAAGATACTAACTTGAATTTTCAAGTTACTAACTTGAATTTTCAAGTTACTAACTTGAATTTTCAAGTTAACTAACTAACTACCCCCACCCCTTAGGACATCTACCCCCAGAGTTTTACCCCCTCCCCCTACGACATTTTTCCTCTGGAACATCTGCCCCCGCCACGCACCCTTTAGAGAGAGAGAGAGAGAAATGGGGTTTAACATCCACTCGACACACACTAGGTCATTTCGGGACTAACATATGGTTTTAATTTTAGTTCGATAATTCGCTTGCGCATAGGGGTCTTTAGTAGTGGGAGGAAACCGGAGTGCCCGGAGGAAACCCACGAGGTTGAGAAGGTGCCCCTATCTCCCTCCATGCCCCAGATGACAATTACTTATATATGTATTACTTTGTATATATTATTTAAATTCTGGAAATGGTATAAAGTAAGAATCCATATTATATGTATTTTTTCACTAATACATGTTTTATTTAAATCATTTTGATGAAGTGTCACAAACTTGTAACAGACTATACTTGAAACTCTCTTTGGGCCCAGAATCTAAACAATACTAGATGTAGGGAAAGTTATGTGTCCCCAAATGTCTCTTATTGGTGAAAGTGTTATCATTTCGATTCCCTTTTCATCAGTGTGTTAGATTTGATTAATTTTTCTATTGTAGCTTCACTGGAATGTTCTCTAACTATCAAGAATATAACAGAGAGCAGTTTAATAGTTGAATGTAGTAATTTATTGAACATAGAAAATGTTACCTACACAAGCAGTATAGGAACTGTTGATTACAGTAGTAACACCAGTGTCCAGCAGATAACAGGATTACAGCCTGCTACAGATTATACTTTAATTTTACAAATACTGTTCAATAGTTGTACAACACGCAACACGACTTCTTTCACAACATTGGATGGCAGTGAGTAGTAATTATTTAGTCATTCATAACAAATAATTGTTGTTACTACAAAATATGATACAATACTTCATTTCCTTATTACTACTCCTAGTAATATTTACATTAATAAATGAGCACAACTTTTTTCCTCAGTTATTTCCATAAAATCTATGTTTTAAGCTGTCACTATATAATCTTTGGCCAGCAGGACGTTACACCCCATTTCATTTGAAATCTGTGACCTTCCAGTTTCCATTAATTAGTGAATAAAAATACTGTTTCAGCATCAAGTGGTGTTAAGAACCTTTCACTGGTTTCAAATGATACAAATTTATTGGTTACATGGACTCCACCGGATACACCTAATGGAAATATAACATCATATATCATTACACTTGTTGATATAGACAGAAATGATACCATAGTTAAGACAACTGTAAATGATATGACCAATTACAGAGTTGTATATGGTAAGATTATCAATAGAGTATTAACTACATATTTATAAATACTTCAGTATTGCATATTATATACGATATATCAAATATACATGAATATCATTATATGTTTAAGATTGTAAATGAAGTTTAACTAAACGACATCAAATATACTTGAATATATTTTAAGAAAATCAATTATGCAATAAACTGTATTATATATGGTATGATTTCTAAATAATTAACTACGTGTGAGACGGTGGAATATACTTTATTAGATGGTAAAGTTATAAAAACTAGTAGTTAGAAATTATATAATAAAATCATCAAATAACACAACTATATGTATTAGAATATATTAAGATGATATATTACGACTATATCAACTAAGATAATCACAGTGTGTTTCATCATTCCAATAACGATGAAATTTCGTAAATAAAAAACTGATTTTACCCCATATCAGGATATTTTATTTTATTTCCTGACTGTATCAGAAAAAAAGAGACTTATACCAATGCACATTCTTCCTGGATTGATGTTTGGAAATTCTAAGTTTTATGTGTTAATTAAGGCTTGATATTATGAGTAATATGCCTATGATTTATATCAAAGTCATTTCAAACTGTAACTTGAATTTCAAATTCCTTTTTTTGAAAATGACTACATAAAATCGTTAATATATTACAAATCTAAACAAAATAAAATTGTCGAGTATGGTATATCGAAATCATAGAGGAGTATCCCCTGCAATAAACTTGACAAGACTGTATTAGTTAATAAAAATTATATTCCAGCCCTTCATCGGCTGGTAAATAGGGCCGATGAACGGCAATCATGCCCGAAACGCACACTTGATATGATTTTTATTAACTAATACAGTCTTGTCAAGTTTGTTGCTGGGGACACTCTTCTATGATTTATGTACAAGAATTGGCTCCTGTCTTTCCACGGATGCATCACCGAAATCTTCAGCCCTCCTGTTTTTATTGATGATACAATCAATTCTAAATACTAGTATAGCTTATATTAACCTTGCATATTCCATATCCAGAACAATATTTCATTATTGGCAGGATCACAGTATAAGGTCACAGTAGTTGCTGTAAATGGTGCTGGTTTGGGGGAGGCAACTGAAAAAGAAATAACTGTTCCTGAAGGAAGTAAGTGGTGCATTTATTTGTATATAGTCCCTAAGTGCCAAGTCTCAATAAACTGACAGCCATGACTAAGCCAGCATTTGGTGCTATGTTTCCATCTTATAAATTATGTGAAAATTTATCTTATTATTGGTTTTGTCAGTGAAGTTTTATATTTCATTCAGGATATGAATATACTATAGCACACACAGTTCATTAATATATATCAGACACAAATCACTTGCCATCCTGTCAGATAACTTTTTTTTTATAATTTCAGTATCCAGTAGTATTACTAATTTAAAGTTGACACTTAACGACACTAAACTATGGGTAACATGGAATGCACCAGAAAGACCTAATGGAAATATAACATCTTATAATATTATACTTGTCAATCTGGACAGTAATACTACTATAACCAATGTAACTACAAAACATTGGATAGAATTTGAAGTATCATATGGTAAGAATATAAAATAAATGTCTAAAATAAAATATCAGATATTACATGGTAAAACATTTGTTTTATGTAGTAATGTCATATATCCTATACATGGTGTAAGCATTTTATGTAGATATACTTTAGATGAACGGCAATCACGCCTGAAACGCACACTGGATATAATTTTTATTAACTTATACAGTCTTGTCAAGTTTGTTGCTGGGGATACGCCTCTATGATTTATGTACAAGAATTGGTTCCTGTCTTTCCACGGATGCATCACCGAAATCCGAACTTGCCTGCACTGTTATAGGGAATCTTCAGCCCTCCTGTTTTTATCGAGTGTGTTTTTTTTTATTGTCTCTTCCTTCAAATTATGGTATAACTAAATGACAAACTAAATCTGATGATACAATTAATTCTAAATACTAGTATAGCTTATTAACCTTGCATATTCCATATTCAGAACAATATTTCATTATTGGCAGGATCACAGTATAAGGTCACAGTAGTTGCTGTAAATGGTGCTGGTTTGGGGGAGTTAACTGAAGAAGAAATAACTGTTCCAGAAGGAAGTAAGTGGTGCATTTATTTGTATATAGTCCCTAAGTGCCAAGTCTCAATAAACTGACAGCCATGACTAAGCCAGCATTTGGTGCCATGTTTCCATCTTATAAATTATGTGAAAATTTATCTTAATTATTGGTTTTGTCAGTGAAGTTTTATATTTCATTCAGGATATGAATATACTATAGCACACACTGTTCATTAATATATATCAGACACAAGTCACTTGCCATCCTGTCAGATAACAATTGTTTAATATAATTTCAGTATCCAGTAGTATTACTAATTTAAAGTTGACACCTAACGACACTAAACTATGGGTAACATGGAATGCACCAGAAACACCTAATGGAAATATAACATCTTATAATATTATACTTGTCAATCTGGACAGTAATACTACTATAACCAATATAACTACAAAACACTGGATAGAATTTGAAGTATCATATGGTAAGAATATAAAATAAATGTCTAAAATAAAATATCAGATATTACATGGTAAAACATTTGTTTTATGTGGTAATGTCATATATCCTACATAGTGTAAACATTTTATGTAGTAATACTTTATTTTTCTCACATATTCTTAAATCAATCCCCTCAGTTTCTGAATAAATATTGTTTATAAAAAAAGGGAGAATGGAGTTTTTATGTCCACTTGACACAAACTAGGTCATTTTGGGACTAACATATTGTTTAATTTTATTTCAATAATTCGAATGCAGTGGGGTCCTTAGCAGTGGGAGGAAACTGGAGGACCTGGAGAAAACTCATGAGGTTGGGCAGGCGACCCTGCTCCTTGTCACGTACAACTGGGGATTTGAAACCATGCCAGTTGACTCAGTGAAAGGCTTTAAGATACAGCGCGCACTTGCTAACTATTCAGCCATTCTCTCCCCCAAAAAATAAAAATAAAACGTATCCAAGATAACTTAACCTAGTTATAGTAAGATTATTAATATTTGATATAGATAAATCAATTTAGAATCCTGTTGTAGTATTATACATAATTAACATGCTTAGTTCAATACAGAATCCAAATTATATGATAAAATTATCATAGTAAAATAGTATTACTAAGAAATGTTTGATTTTTATTACAGTGAATTGCTATAATGTAAGTGTTATACCTGTAAATGGTGCTGGACTTGGGGAACTAACTTATGAAACTATTACTATTCCAAGTGGAGGTAATTTTCAAATGTTTATTAGCATTTCCTGAATTCTGAGTGACTTAAACAGTCAATGACAAAATATATTAGCTTGTTAAGAGTGTTTTACTGCCATTAACAGATTGCAAGCTGCTAAGTATAATGTGACTATAAGCTTCTCATATGGACAGTCTACAATGTTTTTGGCAAACGCAGGATGACTCAGTAATGTAGGCTCACTAACCAGGAGGTCCCAGGATTGATCCTTGTGTTGGCCGAGAACATTGTTTCCCCATTAGTAGTGCCACAGGATTAAGGGACTGGTAAAGAGGAGTGTCTAGTCGTCAATGTACACATTGGTGGGCACATAAGAGAACTACTGACCGTTAGAATATGTTGTTTGGGCAAACATCCCCTCATTGCATTCTGCATTATTTGTCTATCCTCATTTGCCCTGTCGGTGCAGAAAAGTAGGACATTAAACACCATTTTATTTCATTTGTTACTCAAAATGAGTCGTGTGTTTTATTTTGCCAGAACCAAGCCCTGTAAGAGAATTGCGAGCCTTGGATGTAACATCTACTTCTTTGAATATCAGTTGGAGACGGCCGAACAATGGAATCATCAATAAATATGACATATTTGTCTCTCATGATCAAAAACCTGAATTTTCAAAACACCTGGAATGTGATGATTGTCAATCAAGATGTAATACAGACGGTAATTTAACGGTAAGAACAATGGATATCATTAATCGGTCTTCTATATCCAACATTGTGAATAATGATCCAGTTGTCTTTGTGTTGAAGATTGCTTGAGTAGGCATTCCAATCTCAAACTTTCTCAATATTCATTTCTGGAATAACAATGTTTTTGATGAAAGGAAGTTTATAATCATCAATAATTTCTTCTAGAAACAGTAATTTAGAAAACAGTTTTCAAGTAAACATTACTTAATTTATACTACTCATTCATTTGTATAGTTCATAATATAGCTAAAGTTACAAAATTCATTTGTATAGTTCATAATATAGCTAACGTAACAAAATTCATTTTTTATGTGTAGTTCATAATAGCTAACCTAACAAAATTTATTTGTGTAGTTCATTATAGTTCTTGTAACAAAATTTTTTTGTGTAGTTCATGATATAGCTAACCTAACAAAATACCATTGTGGAGAGCGGTGGGGGGGGAATCAACTTGGCTTGTAGCTCCTTTGGTACCCATTTACCACTCATGTATGTTAATCATCATATTTTGAGAAATCACGAGGGTAAATGAATTTACAAAACCAGACTGAAACTTTATTTTAAACATGTACTGTTTTTTTTCTGTAGGATTCAAGAAATCTCAAATTAAATTTCAACCGAAATCAAGAAACATTCAACATATTGTTTCCTGGCCTCAGGCCATACTCAAACTATACTGTAGAAGTTAAAGCCAATACATTATCTGGATATGGTAAAACAAAACAAGCTATATTTGAAACAAGTGAAGATGGTATGTTTATATTTTTTTGATTGGGATCTAATGATATACCATACATTAGTTAAAAATGTTTCATGTAGTATAATTGTATTAATGTCTGGAAGTCAACTGTCTTTATACTGTTTTATATATTATACTTTTAATATTAGTTCCGAGCAGTGTGAAAGATGTCCAGGTAATCGATGTAACATCAACAAGTTTCACAGTAAAATGGAGTAAACCAGATGAATACAGAGGAAATACAAGGTACACAGTTATTGTAACAGATTCGGTGTCTAGAGAACCTATAACAAAGGACTGTGGATATAAAGGTAGGAAACCAATAAATTTATATTCTGTTACATATCAGTTAAATACTTCTATTCAAACAATTATTTTTGAAACCTCTTGAAAAAATAATCAGTTGAAAAAATAACCTACAAATATGTCGTTGATGGCGAAGATGTCCATTTCTCTCCAACATATTATATTAAAGTAGCTAAGACTCTAACTCAATATTATCCAAAATATTCGACATTGAAAACAAAAATTATTTGTCAATTTAAATCAACATTGATGCTGTGATCTTAACGGAAAATAATGGGCTTCTGATATCCAAAATTTAAGACAAACTAAACATTTTACCATTGGTACACGAATCGTGTGCCATAATGCGCTTCAGCCACATATGTAACAGGGATTCGAAGAACGAGGTTACAGATATTTCACCAAATTAAACGGTGTCGCAATATTCTTATCTGGAGAGCATGCACAATGAATATACTATGTAGACTGAAATAACCAGATGCTAGAAATTGGTATTTTATTAACTTTCCATTCCACAGGTGGTACAATATGGATGTTTAACAACTTCACTCCAAATTAGTCAAAATTGTAGGTCGACTATCACTGGGATAGTGCTGCTAACTAAGTACAAGTTTTTACAAAGAATGTAAAAAATTTTGTTTTGTTTGACAGAAAAGTCACATCACACCCATCCCAGATTACAAAATCAACTGGTCAATATCTATGCAAAAAGGAAATGAAATAAAATGGGGTTTAACGTTCTATTCTGCTCCGACTGGGCTAGTGAAGATGAGTATACACCACAGAGTGTTCTTCGAAAAATTATGCCCAAACAGCAGAGCTTCGGCCTACTCTTATATCCCATGAAATCTTTTACATGCCTACTACTGCTGCTATTTATCCAGAAATCAAAAGAAATTTATATTTATTTCTGCCCATTTTGCCTGAATTGCATAGGCATAGGACCGTCCATTTTTGCTCAAATCCCTTCACTGGCTGCCCATAAACAGACATATTTAGTATAAGATAATACTTCTACATGTCCATCCACGGTTTAGCTCCTGACTGCAAATCAAAAGTGGAGAAAGAACAACTTGATGCGACCTTGTCGTTCCAAAAACTTTCAAAGTTCCCTGTGCTGATAGGTCTTTTTCAGTGGAAGCACCCATCCGATGGAATAAACTTCTAGCTACATTAAAGGAAGCCAGAACATTAGAGTCCTTTAAATCATCCCTGAAGAATCTTTTATTTAATTGTGAATACCAAATGTTACAGTGTAGCTTTGCGCCATCGTGTAGTACAGTTCTAGATGAGAGGCACTATATAAATTCATTATTGTTATAATACATGTCCAATATCTCCATTTATGAGATTACCTACTGGTATGTCCATTACATACCAATTGCAACTTGACCTATATTATATTAATTTCAGTTACTGAATGTCGCGTTGATGGTTTAGATGCATATAGATCTTACAATTTTATTGTCAATGCTAGCAACCAGGCTGGATACAACAAAACCAAATCTTTCAATGCTACGACAACAGAGGATAGTATGTATTTTAAATAAAATACTAAAAGCTTCCAGGGGTATTTGGGGTTGATTAAATTTCATAATATCTATAGAGAAATAAGTCCTTGTCTTAGAATTTTCATTTTGTTTGAAGTGAATATGCATGAAATCAAAATATCTGTGGAAAATTGTTGTTTTATTTGTTACAATATATTTAATTGAGATGGTAAATCAATTTACTGGTTTTAATAATTGAACAACACTTGTCAATATATGACACTGCTCATTAACTATTTGTCACTTCAAATGTACTATTCCTTGTAGGTCCAAGCAGTATCAAAGATGTAACTGTAGCTAATGTAACATCAACAAGTGTTACACTAAAATGGAGTAAACCAGAACAGTACCAAGGAAATACAAGTTACTCAATTACAGTGCAAGTTGATTATAGGACAATTTCAGTCAAGGAATGTGGTTATCAAGGTAGAAAATTAGTAAAATAGATTGTACTTATTTTGTGATGTAGGTCACAATGATTGTATTTTACTCGGTCTAATTATTAACATTATTTCAACATTGCAGTCAGTTTGTTTCATTTCCCAATTGTTTTCTTCATTTCATCTTTGTTAAAGCTTAGATGTTTTCAGTAATGGTCAACAGCAACATATCATCAAAACCTGTACTATTAATCTGATTTATGGTATTTCGCATTTTGACACCACATTGTTCTGTAACCAACTTGCTGTCTACTAGAATTGTGTTCCAAATATAATCACTCATTCCCATAATTCACTACAATGCACAGCACAATATATAATACTGACAACAAGATTAGTCAAAATGTTTAAGTCATCTGCAATCTGACTTGAAACAAATTTTGCCCAGTGTTCATATAAATACAACATTAAAACATTGAAAATTAAACTAATTGCAATTAAAATATGAATTTAATCAGATTTATTAAATGGAACACATCTAATTGATATCAGATATTTTTTTTTTATTTCTGCGCCAATTTGCAATTTTTTGATTAATATAATGTAACTGGTGTAATGTTCAGCAGGCCTAGAAATATGGTTTTAGATGTGCCTGACAAAATGTCAGGAACTAATGAAATAGTACCTGACATTTTCAAGTTAGTGCCAGACATGCATTAATAATATCAGTAAAAGAGAGAAATCAGTGCCAGACAAAATGACAGGCACGAGAGGTTTGTGCCTGACAAAGCCTGAATCTGTGCCTGACATTGTCTGTGACAGGTGCCTGATTTCCAGACTTGATGTTCAGTGATATTTTTAGTCACTAGCTGCTATATGTTTGTCTCCTCCCAACATAAAACCAATTTGTTAAATTTAGATCAATGTAAATATATGCAGATAGCTATTGTAGCAAGTCAGTGTTGTTCAACAGAAACAATAACACCCACTGGAGGTATTGGTTTTAATATTAATCAAACCAGATAAGTCTTTGATTGCTGGAGCAATGGCTGATAATTGCTTTGTTTTGGTGACAAATTGAAAGTAAATGTATTAATGGTTAAAATCATGCATTATTTTGGGGTTTCAGTTACCAGTTGTATGGTACAAGGTTTACAGCCTTATCAGATATATGAGCTAACTGTTAATGGAAACAATACAGCAGGGTCTACCAAAGGAAATAAAGAAACAATTCAGACCAAAGAAGCCAGTAAGTGTATTTTCTTGAGAGCTGCCATCTTTGATTTAGAGTACCAAATAACTACCAAACAGACTTTTTACCATAAAAGTTTTTTTGTTAGATATTCCCTGTTGTGACATATATATATACTGTCACAATTGGTTTTTGTTTGCATGTGAAATAAAGTACCAGGCTGCGATAAATTTCAAGAAATTTAACCATTTACATTACCGGTGTTGAAACCAGGCCAGGCACACCAAATGTGGACCTTTTCACAACAAAGTGAAATTCAGTCCCTAAGCATGTTACCTTTATGAAATCAATCCATAATGAAACCGTTCCCAGACCAATTAGCGTATACACTACGAAAATTTAAGCGTGAGGTGCTTGGTACTGTGCCGAGACCACCTCACTTCAGTGGGCTAGATTATCATGGTACCAGGCACGGCACACTTATGTTTGACCCACCAACACTACAAAAAACGAACTGTGCTATACCTGGCACGCTTGAAATCAAATAGTACGATTGAAACATCAAAAATGACCTCAAGCTATTATTCCCCACCACAGTCACTTTAATTTAAGCAACTGTTTTATTTTTTAGAACCTGGACCAGTAGAGAGTTTTAAAGTTTTGGCAGAAAATGATAGATTCAAACCAAGGACTATTGTATTAAACTGGAACCCACCAACTCAAAGTAATGGTGTTATTCTAAAATATGAAATACAATACAAGTACAATATGAAACAACAATCTGTAAGTACAAAACAAATATTTGATGCATGTAAAGTGTGATATATGCGAAAACAGAAACTGGCTGGATTTTGAGGAATGACAGTATTTGCGAATTTTTATTTACCCACATATTATTATCGTTACACCAGTCAATTGATTTGTCTGATTGGGATTGTTTGACTAGTTGTGAGGATTAACCCATTTGAAATTCAGAGTTGAGTAATACTTTTAAATGTTATGACAAGATTTTGTTCCGAGAACTGAAAACTTCAAAGTCTTCTTTGGGTCAAAGTTTTTGAGATATTTGTTAAACTGGTTATTATTGTTGGACTATATGTGAAGATAAATGTACTTCATCGAAAATCGGAGTAGCCCATCAGTAGCTTTGGTAGTTATTGCACTAGACTCCAAAACCTTGAAACTTTCCTTTCAAAATGCAATTATAATGGGCATAAATTTGTTGCCTGGTAAGGTTAGATTTTTATTGGATATTTTCATCAGTAGGGGAGAGCGGGGCTCAGTGGGCCATGGGGCACAGTAAGCCAGGCTTTGTAATTTTACACTGTTTTGGCAAAATTCAATTGTGACATCACTGAGGAATTGCCCTTTATAGCCCCCATTTGTCCTCCTAAATTCAATAAATTTATGTAAACTGATTGATATTTATCAGCCATTAACCGTTTTTGTGACGCAAAAGTGAATTTTTGGTGGACTGGTTAAACTGCTTGGCTACTCCAGATTTTGTTAGAGCCCACAAACTTAATATTCCAGGTGAAGGAGACAGTGATTGGCTCTCATTAGGAATATTTTGTTTCATAATACTATCACATGTCTTCCTGCCATTTTCGATTTTCTGTCATGGTTGATGACGGGGCACAGTGGGACACACTTCAGAGGGGCACACTGGGCAGAAGCATTTCGAGTTTAGCAAAATATCATCTGTCCATTTTCACAAGAATCTGGGTATTTGAGCTGTTTTTAAAGAAATATTGGACCTAGGATACGAATCGTTACTGACATACAAGTCATAGGAATTTTTCGCATAAAGGATTTTTTTTCTTCTGTTTAAGAATTTTTTATTCAATGTTATGTTGGGATTTTTTAATTTTCAGATGTGCATCTCTGTTCAAGTCTTAAAACAAATTCATATTTTGAACTAAAAGATTAGTTTTTACAGTCCTTATGAGTTTCAGTCAATTCAGGGTGTTTTCTATGCATTTTTTTTTTAAGAAACATACTTGATGGCCAACTGTGTCCCATAGTGTGACCCAGTGTACCCCACATACGGGGCACATTGGGTCAAAAAAAAATTTGGTTTTACAATGATCTACACAGAAATAGTTTCAATTTATTAACTTTTTAACAGCACTATTAAATCAAACATATGACTGGCTTCAACTGAGTACATAGTTTGGTTCTCTGTAGGATTTCACCTCTGGTCAATTTACTAAAAAAAGAAATCATGCCCACTGTGCCCCGCTCTCCCCTAATTCGATCTTCTTTTTAAATCTATTGCTAATGCAGAGTGTTGGTGTTGGAAGGCATAATCATTTGGAAGTATCTAAAGATTCTCACACAAGGACGATTTTAGTTTCACCTGAAAAGGAATATATAGTACAAGTAAGTAACATTGTTTATATGTCTCTGAGAATGTTTCTAAGTTTAGTTTGCTAGTTTATTGAAAATTTACTATATTCTATGTGAAGAAGGGGTTAAGTTTTTAAGTGTTTATTCCCGTTTCAGATATTCTTCTAAACTGCAATTTTATTCTACTAAATAAACAGAATTTCTTTCACTCAGTACACCAAATAGTATAAAATTACTTTAAATTCGACCGTCTTGAATGTAATTCGTTTGAGAGCCAATTCAAATTTCAATCCATTTTAATGTTTTTAAATAACTTTTACCAAAGATTGCAGCTGTAAATGGTGCTGGCTCTGGACAAATAACAGAGCGGGTAATAGAAGTTCCTGCTGGAGTTTTGCCAAAACCGAAAGAAAGAACTCCAATGACAAGACAAAGTACAAAACATCCAGTATCAGACAGTAAACAACAAATTGCTATAGAATTACCTATGATGTTCCTATGTAATAACACATATGGTCAGATCAAACACACTGGTATATTGGCTACAAAAACTATTGGAATTCCAAGAGGTTAGTGTAAAATTATTTTGCTTTTGAAAGATGAAACAGATTATGAGATTTTGAAATATTTTTGGTGATTATATAAGTATAAAGGTACACCAAAATTTGTTAACCGTTGGAATGTCCATATGATGTAAAAGGGTTATGGGGACAATTATTGAAACAAATATTTATTCTGTAAAGTTAAGGTACCAACCTTCATGGTTGTTTCTAGACAATGGATTTAGCAGAGTCACCAGTGATATATAAGCCTAACATTGTTTTATTTTCTGTATTGTATGTTTTAGTTCCAATGGAAGGTGATGACATACGAGTCCATCCATCATGGAGTCAAACTTCAGTCAGTATTCTAACGTACAGAGTTACTGGCGAAAGCTGGAAACCTGACTGTCAATCTGGTCTCAGTAAGGACAATTTCTGTTCTGTCTTATTAAAAGAAAAATATTCTTTTGTTAATGATTTATTATGTACAATACACAATCATTAAATTCTCCCAAAACAATCAATATTACTTTGTCTTATGATAGATTTGAATCACGGTGTGGGCCGAGAAACTTTCTAAAAAATTTATACATGGTTTCACTTGTCTGTTGTGCAGGATGGTGGACTAGCAAGGAACATTGTCTAGTGGTTTGTTTGGTGTGCATGTAATAGAACTGTATACAGTTTGATTTCTAAATAAGTGTAGGTCATAGTGCCACTGTCCAAAATGCCATCTTAATTTTCCCATTCGGAGCAAAAAAGTAAGACTTGAAACCCCAATTCATCTAAAGTAAAGTGAACTGCGCAAAATTTTATTGAAAAGATTTTAAAATGAATAATTTCACAATTTTTTTTTTACTTGCAGCAAAGACAGATTTTGTGGTAGGTAATGATAGAAACTGTGAAAACAATCACCACCTACATTGTAATGGTTACCTGAAACCTAACACAAAATATAGGTAAGTAGTTGATCCGTCCAAACCCCACCCTGCTCAGCTACATAAAAAAGATATTGAATGCTTTGCATCGATGAAATTGAATCACAATGTGATCCTATATCATTAATAAAATTTACGTCAAACGGGATGTTGGATTTCTCTTTAAAAAGCTCAATATGTATACATGCCTATGTAAATCAGAGACCATAATGGCATCATGCATGGTCAACTGTCACATTTTCTTACTGCCCCTGTGTCCTTGAGCAGAAACACAACTTTGACCTAGTAAAATGTTTTTTGGGTTTTCGAGCCCAGTTCTAATTTGCAATGAGTGCACCTGTTGTTTTGCCATGATAAGGAAGATGAGTTTGGATGGGATAAAATAATCAAAGCTAAAATATTCCAGTACAGAAGAGAAACCATAGCAAGACTGTTTAGTGGTGATCATTATTTGTGGTTGTATTCTGTTTTAGGTTTAAAGTATTTGTTTGTACTGAGGCTGGATGTACTTACTTAGATTATTCTTTACCTATATCTACAGGTATTGTGGTTTTGTATGATGTCATTTTATGTACAACATAAAAATTAAATTCTCTTTATGTGCAAAAATAAAAGCCACAAAAAATGCATTGTTGAATATTGTCTTGTCTTTAATCATGATGCTTTTTGTCTCAGTAATTAACTACATAGCCCAAATCCTCCCACCTCCTCCCCCTGCACACCCCGCCACTTCGTTGAAGTGTTCATTTTTTGAGCAATTTATTCAGAGAATAAGACCATATGTCATAGAAAATAATTGTGTAATTGTTAAGTGAAATCTCTCATGGCTTACGCTTTAAATACTATAATACTAAAGACCTCCACAATAGCATTTGTGGAAAACTCATTATAGTTAATGATTGATTGAGAGTTTGGGTAGCAGAGAAATTTTCGGGCAATTAGCCTCAGTCTCCCAACTGAGATTGGCCCCCTTTGCCTTTGGTTAAATATATTAATGATTGTTGATTTATTATTTTATTTCCTTTTTTTCTTTTTTTTTTGTAGATGCAGAAGAAAGTTCGAACTTGTTAACGATATTTATTGGTGTAGCTTTGGCACTAATTATAATAGGTATAGCTGGATTTGTACTATATCGTACAAGAAACAGGTTAGACAGTTTTATTTTATTTATGTTCGAATTATATTCTAATCAATGTCTTCAGTGTTCATGGAAGAAGACATAAAGGGAGTGATGTTCTGCTTAGCTGGGTGGGGGAAAGATCAAAACAGTACAATGGGGTCAATCAATTTCAACATTCAATAATACCCCACTCCACTGTACTGGATGATGGGCATATAATTACACATACGTTTAATTGTCGGCACCACATAGAATTTTCACAGATATGTTATTTTGATTATCAAATCATCTTGAATTTAAACCTTTCACCGGAAGAGGAACCAAAAATCAGATTTTTGATTGGTTAGGCAACTCTAATGGCATCTAGTTGCTCTTGTTGTATTTGTGCTTTTTGTGGCTCACTGTACTGTAGAAGCGAGACAGAGAGAGAAATGGGGTTTAACGTCCACTCAACTCAAACTAAGTCATTTCGGGACTAACATATGGTTTTAATTTTATTTCAACAATTCGCTTGCACGTAGGGGCCTTTAACAGTGGGAATACTCTAGAAGCAGTAGATGATGAAGGACTATTTGTCTGTACTTATACCAATGCTTGTGATGTTGGACCCGTCAAGTTTATTAGGTGACAGTCTCAGTTCAAGGAGATGTAATTGATCTTGGAGACTGGTTAACATTTTATCTTGTTTGGTTAACATTTTATCCTGTTCTGTTACTTTAGCACTTTGACTATCAATCTCTTCGCAGAGCGAGCAAATAGTGGACAAGAGTTGTGTATTCTCCTTGTGACTTTTGCTACATTTTATTTAATTGCAGTTAGTGCAATAGTTTGAGAGCTCCTTATTTTCTATCGCTTACTTATTTATACATTCCACGTTATTTATAGGTTATATTGAAATTGTAATTTTTTTTTCACTCAGACATATTTGCCGCTTCTTGACCAAGCCAGAACCGGAACATGCTACGACTGACACTGTAGAACTTTCTGTGGAAGCTAATCGTAACAGGTAATTTCGTTATAACCTTAGACTAACTACGCTAGCACTAGTACAGATGTTTTGATGACTTGTACGATTGGTAGAAAAACAAATCTATGACTTCAGAAAATAAAATGGCAGAGCCCATATAATACCGTTATGTTAACAAATTAAATTTTTATTATTATTATTATATGACTATATGTTTCAGGCCAATAAAGTTATGTAATTTTGAACATCATATTGCTAGACTTCATCAAGATTCTAATATAGGATTTTCAGAAGAATATAAGGTAAGTTCCGTAATTGTTTCAACATTATAAATATTGTTAGGTAAAACATTAACTGATATAAACCATTTGATATAACATAAATTGTTCTCGACAGGGCTATATATGTTGTTACTGTCATAGTGCATCTTTGTATATGTTTTATTACTGTTTAATTTTAGTCAAAATAGTAATTGACCAATGTCTGAATTGATATCTCACTTATCTTTCAAGCCTTTTAAATGTTTGAGTTTAAACTTAATGTAACGATATATATTACGTAATTATAGTTGACTAGCTTTCTTTATCTTCTTATGTATTTAAACATCGGTTTCATATGTGCAATTTAACATCAAATATCATTACATAATTATTTTAATTCCTATAGCTTGTATATATGTTTTATATTCTACTGTAACTTTAGTCTGGTGACCGGCTCGCCCTAGCAATGCCTATCTCGTTATTGTGATTGTTAACCAGTTTTGGACAATAGTTTATTAAAAGTAAAATTTTAACTATTATTTATCTGAGTTTTTGTCGTTAGTGTTGGAATAGGCTACAAACCCCAAGAAAACAACACTTCGGCATTACTTAAAAATAAGATTTATTAGCCCCATTATATTCTTCTTTTGGAATTATACCTGTTATGAATGTTTAAATTACTGTAACTTTACATATTATTAAAGACGGCTCTAGCATAATTTTGAGGATTGCTTTCAAAACAACAGGGACAGATGTACATAAATTTGTCTTATATTTTATTTAGGCTATTAAACGTCTGAGTCCTAAATACAGCACTAAAGCAGCGGAACGTGAATCCTGTCGAATTAAAAACAGATATACTAATGTATTGCCGTGTAAGTAATGTTATTTGTAAAGTAAAGTTTACTTCTAGATTTTTGTTACTTTAACAAGCAGGACTCTGGCTGTGCCATTACTTAAAATCTTGTTGCATCATTTAAATTAGCACCATAGGAATATTGTGAAAAATAGTTTAATCTCTAATAGGAATGTCAATCCAATTCAGTATTACAAAGTTATTATATATTGCATCTATGCTGCTCAAGCGTAACAAAAGACATTCATCTTTTATTAGTGGTGGAGCAACCCGAGCTTAGTTTTAATCAGATTTAATCCAAGCCAGGAGGTTAACTGGCTTTGGTATCCTGAAACTGGAATTATCTAATAAATTAAAATGTTATTTTTTGTTACTATGTAGTTGAAAATAATATTATCTTATTTGATACAGTTGATCACACTAGAGTTAAACTTTTACCAGTTGATGATGATGATGGTTCAGAATACATTAATGCAAATTATCTGGCTGTAAGTTCTTATATTTCATTAAAGATTAGCATTCCCACTACTGTATTCTTGGAAAATTTGATGTCTTAGTCCTGCTTCTGTCTCACAGAAACTTTATTTTAGAGTATTATAAGAATGTAACCATCCATTTTTTTTCACTAGAAGTAGTTTTTGCTATTGTTGGAGCCTATTTTGACCCTTTTGGTACCCAACATCCATAGATTCTGTTATATTATCTGGTTTAATTTTAAAATATTAAATTTTCAAACATCTATAATATTTTCTAGAGCAGGTAAGCACTATTTAGCTTGTGCAAGAAACTGTTTTATCAATTCCATCTTTGAAAATCTGTTTTAACAAACTCCTATCCAGTTGCAGTATATTCTTTGAAAATAAATTACAGAATATTCTTATATCTTTGAATATAAATGATAGGGTTATAACAGTAAAAGAGAATATATAGCCGCTCAAGGTCCACTACCAGCTACACTAGATGACTTTTGGAGAATGATCTGGGAACATCATATTTCTGTTGCTGTTATGTTAACGCAGTGTAAAGAAAAAAACACTGTAAGTTATTATTTGTCAAAAGATTTCTATATTTCTTGTCCAGTAGAACCTACAAAACAGAAGACAAAAGAAAAGCATAATAAATTCATGTTATATAAGATTTTACATTGTCTTCTTGACTTTTGGGGGAATTGAGTAGCCTATTGATTTAGCGCATACATGTTAAATAAAAATGCCTGTCATTAAGTAGAATCAGGTGGTTTCGATTCCAACCTTGTATGTGACAAGCAGGGGCCTAGCCATAAAATATATATTGTGGGGGCAGGGTTGGGTCCGCAAATGAAAGTATATAAGATGTTGACAATCTGTTAGGCTGGATGCAATTTTCTGCGCAGCAGCCGATGTAGCGCAATAGGGAGAGTTACCCTCTAATGGAGGGGTGGGGGGTTAAAGTTTCAGTCTTCTGTAAACACTATTTTGGCATATTTAACAGGGTTAAACTAAAACATCACACCGATACAATGTTTATCATGTTTACAGACAGCGGCACTGTACCAGTCTTCCCCGAGAGGCGAAGAAGCGTGGCTTACCTTTTATGGACTCCAATCCCCACTCCCACCTAAGAAAATTTTGGAAAATTTTGACGGCTGCAAACACCTTTTCCTGCTATTTCAGCCTGTGAACAAAGCAACATCAAAGTGATCTAATATAGCCTAATTAAGGTGGCTTGCTGATTCGAATTCCAATCAATTATTTACAGCCACGAAGACGGGACTGTTGGGAGAAAATTTTGAAAATTTAACTGCCACAAACGCGTTTTCCTGCTATTCCAGCCTGTGAATACAGCAATTTCAATTTGGTCTAATATAGCCTACCTGGCTGCTTAGAATTCCATACAACCAATCAATCATCACAGACTATGGGAGCTTCACCCTCCCAGAGAAAATTTTGAAAATTTAATCACCGCATATGCATTTTCTGCTATTCTAGCCTGTGT
Organism: Patella caerulea; assembly: GCA_036850965.1. Classification (NCBI taxonomy): domain Eukaryota; kingdom Metazoa; phylum Mollusca; class Gastropoda; family Patellidae; genus Patella; species Patella caerulea. The sequence continues at coordinate 31,900,387 of JAZGQO010000014.1, read as the reverse complement.
ACGCAACTCCCAATGTATCCAATGGTTTTGTAACCGAAATCCCACTCTGAATTCCAACCATCCAATCACACTGTTGCTCGAAAAATGTGGCACAAAGTAGAGTGGACCCAGACAAAATGTTTTAATCAACAGTCAACTCAGTACCAATTCATGGTATTCAATTAAAAAAAAAGTGAAATTAGTGTTTTATTAGGACTTGATGACAATTAGGGGAGCAAAACTAGAAATGCTTGATGCAGGCCTCTTCAAGAGGCGAAGAAGCGGAGCTGACCTTGTATGGACCCCCCAAGAAAATTTCGGAATATTTGATGGGCGCAAACGCGTTTTGCTGCTATTCCAGTCCTTAAATTAGTGTTTTATTAGATGCAGAAAGTAGGATGTTAACCCCCATTTAATTTCTGTGTTTTTATGCTTTATTTTATAGACTAAATGTGAAAGATATTGGCCAGAGACTAATGAACCAATTTATTTTGGTGATTTGATTGTAAGAATGAGATCAGAATCTGTGTTACCAGATTATGTCATCCGAATAATAGATGTTCAGCTGGTAAGTTAAAAAAATCTTCAAAGAATTCATTTTTTTTTTTTTACTATTAATTTGAATAAAAGATTTCAATTTATTAAATTACCGGTAATAAAAGAGTCAAAATTAAACTTGTATTCGTCACTGTACGCTCATTGAACACCCCAGGTTTTTTTAAAATTTTTACAGGGCATCAAGAAACGAACTGTCAAACAATTCCACTTCTTGAAATGGCCAGACTTTGGTTGTCCAGAAAAGACATGGCTTCTTTTAAATTTTGTTACTGCTGTGAGGGCACATATTCCAAATACTCCAAATGGACCAATGTTGGTTCACTGCAGGTATGACACTCGAATGGCATTTTACCAAGTAGACAATTGGATTTACATTTTGGAATTCAAAATGTCAAGATTTTAGAATTTAAAAGTCAAGATTATAGAATTTAAAAGTCAAAATATTATAAATTAAGAATTTACATTTTAGAAATTAAAAAACCTTATTTTAGAATTGAAACATCAATATTTTAGAAATCTGTATTTTAGAATTCATATCACAGGTTTGAGAATTTAGAAAGTTTCAACACTTTCAAGGCTCAAAATATTGTATACCGTTGTTTGAGTAATTTTGTAATTTAGAATTGATAATCGAACTATAGAATCTGTATTTACAATTTGTAGAATATTAAAATTTGTGATGCAGATTTTATTACCCTTGAATGTATATTTTATAGTGCTGGAGTAGGTAGAACAGGAACATTTGTGGCCGTAGATGTTTTGTTACAAAAGATTCGTGATTCAGATGAAGTAGATATATTTGATCTGGTGTTAGAAATGAGAGAAAATAGACCACTTATGGTGCAAACTGAGGTATTTATAAACTTTGATGTAGCCCGTTTTCTTTTGTTACTGCATTTGTTGGATTATTTGAAGCATATTGAGGGATTCTGCAAGGAGGAGAGGTCTTAAACCTATGACCAGATTTTGTGTATGTTTTTGGCAGCTAGATGTGCTTCATTTATAGGTCTGAAATCTGTGTGTAAAACCAAAGAATTTTAAGCCATTACGATCTTTAGAGATTAAGAATCTGGACATTACTATGATTGTTGAGGGAAGATTTGCATAAGATTTGAGGGAAATTTGCATAAGTAATGCATCAAGAAAGGATGAATGGGTTGCTCAGGGTGAACCAGAGTGTTCTGTCCCTACCACAGACATGTTCCGTTGCCCTTTGCATTTATCCGTGCATTCTTTTCATATTTACATGTATTTCCTCAACAACATAGCTGCTGTTGACATATGTTTTGTTGCCTGCAAAGCGACCTATTTTTATTTAAAAAAAAACGTTCAAATATATCTCTGTTATTCCATAACTTTCATGGTTGAGTTTGAATTCTGTGAAAATTGGAACGAATGTCAATCCGAAGGCAAATGGCCCTTTGTCTGGTGAGAGTTTGAAGGTCTGGGTTAGAGGGAAGGGGGAAAATTCCACAAGTGCACATGATGGGTTACTTTTTTTACCTGCAAAATTCCTGTATCTGCAATTTGCCCTGATGTTTCTTCTGTATCACTTTATATGTATTTGTTACAGAACCAGTATGTGTACATACATGACTGTATACGAGATGCTTTAATGGATGACACAGAAGATGAAGAATCTCTCAACGAAAATATTTATGAGAATGACGGTTGGTACATTGCCCTACTCTGGGCAGCTTCTTCTTTAAAAAAAATAATAATATTGAATCTGGGTGGAAAATATACCGAAATATTAATTTATTCTTGACAAATTTAATTTATTGCATAAAGAGGAGAGAGTATATCCAGAGGATGAAAGGAAATGAAATGGGGTTTAACCTCCTATTTTTGCCAAGGGATCTTTTACGTGTACTCCAATATGTACACAGGACCTCGGTTTTTCGTACCATCCAAAAGACTAGGCAGCTGTCCTTGTCAGACATCCAGAGGATGACCTTTTTAATCAATATTTTTTAAAATAATGGACTTACTTTGGGTTTTTTTTTCAGTGATCTATCAAAACACATGAAGAAGGTTATTATTTGGTTTCAGAGTAATTGGTAAACATTCCAATTCTAAATGTAAAACAGAACCAGCTTTTTTTGAGCTTTTATTAATATAATCCACATCATACATCAATGTATTAAAATTTCATTATTTTTTTATATATATACACCAACATCTTTACTTTTGATTTGTTGGTTTTGTTATTATTTATAATATATCTTTACATACAAAAAGATCTTTGTGTACCTAAGGGAATAAACTGATACAGGTAAACACAAATTGTATGATTAGGTATCACCAATATTGTATGTGCAATCATTCCAGAAAACCCCATATAGATATTCTTTTGTGTTACCCTTTTTGATTTATTATGTACAGTATTTGTATTGTCTGTTCTGTATGTCTGAAACTGAAAACAGAAAGTAAAATGTAAATCGTATCTATCGATCCCACAGTATGAAGCCTGTATCAGAGTAGTCTTTAGGCTTTTTTATCGACTTGCCAAATCGATTTGAATTTAGTAGATATGTCATGTGATAGAAGTTGATTTCAAAGTACTTTGGCGAGTCCGTTAAATGCTGCGACTGGACACAGTTGAAAAAAAAAAAGTGACCACCCGATCAAATCGCACCCTGAGTTGATTTGGCAATTTGATGTAATTGCTTCGGAAATCGGTGTTGATAAATTTCTTGATTAAGGTAACTAATTTGAATTAGATGGATGTTAAAGATGAAAATTTGATTGAATTCAAATCACTTTGGCTAAACAGTGGTTGATAAAAACATCTTAAGTATAAGAGATTGATCTAGAAATGATAAAACAATTAAGTGTACATGTAATTAAAATGTTTGTCATCTATATATATCTTGGGATTAAAGCAGGGAGACATTAGTCTTACTCTTGGTTTGTTTTTGTTATATCAATAAATTGCTTGTATATTAAGCTGTTGGCTTGTTTTTGTTTTATATCAATAAATTGTTTGTATTTTATTCCCTTCTAATGGTTTGCATAGCTTGAAGTAAAATGCCTTAAAGTGTATTTAATTAATTTGGTATAAATATTTAATGTGGATTGGTAATAATACTGGTGATATTTTAGGATAATTTACACATTTACTTTCTGCTCAGGTTAAGAAGAATAATAAACAGTATATGGATTACTTGATTCTCTATGAATATATAAATATGCAAGTAATTAAGAATGTCATTTATTAATTTTGTGTTTGCGATTAGGGAGAGGGGGGGGGGGCATCATTCTCATTGTTGGCTTGTTTCTTATTGTTTTTCCGATATTATTGCTTATGTTCTTATTTATTCTTAAAATTGGTCAATTTTGTTAATAATTTATTTTACATCGAGATAAATCATTGAATTGTATCTACCATATTACATACATGAAGTTTCATAATTAATAATTATATGTCAATTTTATTTTAAAATAATTGTATCTACCATATTACATACATGTAGTTTCATAATTAATAATTATATGTCAATTTTATTTTAGATCGAGATCAATCATTAAATTGTTTGTTTAATCTGTAATCAAGGGTACAAAGTCAGAGGGGCCAAAACCAAAAGTACGACACAGATGGTTAATTCCATGCGACGGCGCTGCATAGCGTGCGTAAGAGCCTGTGGAGGACACACGCGCTACAGACATCTGTGTCATACTTTTGTTTTGACCCCTCTGACTTTGTACCGTGTACAAATGTGTTGTTATTGATGTGTTCCTATTTGAATATTGTTCACAATAAGAAGCAAAATAAATAAGATATGTTTACAGGATCATTTTGTTATACGAAAAAATTTAGTGATGCGCTCAGTATAGTTTCATTATTAATGATTACATGTATATGTCATTTTTATTTTTTGTAATGATTTATTTGTAAATATTTATTTCTTCAGAAATTCGCAAATAGTGTATTTTTTGTACGTATCATTATTACCAGGCAACAAAACACGCAACTTCAGAAGCTAAGTTGTCCGGGCAGTCAACAAGGGTTGTTGCATATTGTTTGTCTCATGACGTTAAACACTGTGTATGAATTTATATTGATTTTAGTCCCTAGCGTGTCCACAAGATTTCTCAATTGTTGAAAATCAATAGGTTCTTTGTCTCATGATAATAAACACTATGTATATAAATTTAAAGTGTTTCGTTTGATTAGACCTAATGCCACGCAACACTGACGTAACGAAAGCAAATTTCTCTTCAACATTCTGACTGGTCATTAGTCTGATTAACATCGATTAGCTAACTGTAATACTGTATATCAATATCATTCCGGTTAAACCAGAGCTCCAAATATGTTTACATAAGTTACAGCATAACTCACGAAATTGATTACGCCCAATAAATTAACCAGTGCATAGCAGAACATTGCAGAAAAAGTAATTGCAGGACAAACAATCAGGGACCTGTTTCACGAAATTTTAACTAAGATACAATCCAAATATTAGTAATTTGATTGGATAATATCTGATTAATTTTAGTGCTTAGCCAATCAAAATTGAAGAATCTACTAAAATTTGGATTTTATCTTTAGTCAAAGTTTCGTGAAACTGGCCCCAGGCTCGGTAGCACGATTTACAATGTAATAAATAAAATAAAACCATTACACAAAATTCGAAGTCCTAAAAAACGTTACAGGCAAAATAGTGTAATCAGCATGGACTGTTCATCGTGTACGAAATACACAACAAACAGTGGTAACAGGTGTCCTGAAGAGTAAGCGTACCCTGCCTGGCGCGCCACACCCGTCATAGCTGCATCCAAACTACTAGGCAAAATGACAGTAAAATAACGTGATTGGCCAATGGACTATCGGTATGCAAAATGCACGTGATGAACATTGTTAGCGGTGTAGTAGACATAATCAGAGAGATAGTAAATAGGATACGCGTCAATTAAATATATCACGAATAATAGCTGAGAGCGACATGTTATATTTACCAATCAAGTCAATATGACGGCCATAAAACTTTTTGAAGGATTTTATAAGTTTAGTGCGCAAGTATCCTTGTAGTTGAAGCTTAGTTGACAAATGTCTCAATCTACTTAAAAAATAAGAATAAAAAGAACAAGCTCTCACGTAACGAATTAGCTGAGACACAAACACTCCATAAGCTGGAATGTTACTACTAATAAATGGAAAGTTAACAATCGGAAAGTCAAAGTCATCACGTTTATCATACAATTTAACACCGAGTCTATCGCAATTGTCAAAATCGAGACACAGATCCAAGTAGGAAGCATAATTGTCACTGTCAGTAGTATTTTTAATTTCAAGCTCATCAGGATATATGAATTCGACATAATCACTAAATTTAGGATTATTCAGTGATAGAACATCATCGATATACCGATAAGTAAAATTAAAATGTCTGACTAATCGTTTATTTGTTTTAACTAGTGCCTGTTTATATGTACTCGGCTTCATAGGAATACAGAAATAAATCAGCAAGCAAAGGTGCACAGTTGGTGCCCATGGGGATACCAACCACTTGCTGATATATTCCCCTCCAAATTCAATAAAGAATTATCTTGATGGCGGTGAATTTATTTTTTGAATCACTATGGTACTTAACGAAATATGAAGAATTGTAATTAACAACTAAATATTGATATCTAGCAGTTCTCGATTTAGATGAAAAGACACTGTGAATAATATCTTTCAACCGAGCTTTTAATTTACTATGGGGAATTTTAGTGTACAAAATAGAAAAGTCAAAAGTTTGAATAGATGAGACAATGGCAAGGGATCTAGATTGTAAACCATCAAGTAATTCTTTGGAATTTTTTAATATCCACATTTGATTAATACTACTACGAGAGTATATTAATAATACTGTTTGGGGACGAACAATACTTTCACCATTTTTAATACCTTAAATCACTGTCCAAAATTTAGCGAAGACCCCCATCGCCCAGATTATATGAAGGGCCGTCTCGTTGCTATAGGCTTATGAGAGATTTTGATTGAATGGGAAGATTAGGCTAAGCACACTCCCTGAAAAGCTCACGTATCAGAAGTCAATCTAGCAATGGTAAGAGAGGGATTTCTCGGGCCATTGCTTCAGGAGTATACTGGAGAGTGGCTACAGGATTTAACAATGTGATCAACGACCATAACTCTGACTGTAATTATCGGAAATTGTTTCAAGAAATAAAATACTGTACATAAAGTAAATTCAATCAGTTATGTAGGACGTTAACTCTTTATTTCATTTTGTTCTGCTCCGACTGGGGTAACGGACATACGGTCGGTATACAGTGTACTTAGAGAGAGAGAAACTTTGCCCGGATAGTGGTGCTTCTGCCTACCCTTACATTGAATTTCAACTTACCAGGGGTCTTTTATATGCACCTCATATGTAAATGGGGTTGTGGTTTTCATCCCATCCAAACGAGTATGCGTTATCCCTTGCCAGACCCTCATGCAGCACCACTGTTAAGTTTTAAAGAGGAATCACTCCAGAAATGGGGTTCAATGTCCTACTTTTCTGGAAGCCAAGGTGACTTGGTGAGTAAAACTGGTCCCAAACTTTGAAGTGCGCACGCTGTATTATATGGCCTGCCATTGAGTTAATTGGCGTGGTTTCAGATCCCCGATTGTACATGGCGAGGAGTAGGGTCGCCTGTCCAACTGCGTGGGTTTCTCCGGGTACTCCGGTTTCCTCCCACTGAAATAAAATTAAACCATATGTTAGTCCCGCAATGACCTAGTTTGTGTCGAGTGGACGTTAAACCACATTTCTCTCCGCTCTGACATGGTGTCGGGCTATTGTCAGGTTAAAGTGATGTTGCGTTGTCATCATAGTGTCAGATTGTCACCTTATGAAGGTCAACACCATGACATCACAACATGTCAACCAATCAGCCACCATACCCACCTCCTAAAAAATTGAATCCTAAATATGCCGTAGTTAGGGGTGAGGCAGGTGTGTGTACATGGTGCTGAAGGCGAGGGGAGGGGGTGCTAAATGATAAGAATTTTTCTTGTGCCGAGGCCTCGTCCAGACGATAAAACCAGCCAAATGCACAATACTGGATCTTAGACGTCATGCGAAATTTTTGGAGAATGCAGATTGTGGGTTAGGGTTAGGGTAAGGGCTAGGACCTGTAGTTTTCATCAAAGTCTCGAGATGTAAACATGGCTAGCCCTAACCCTAACCCTGGACCAAGCCTAACCCTTACCCTAATTAGAATCTTAGTATTACATTGTGAATTCAGTATACGGGACGTAATTAGACTGTCTGAGTGTGGCGTGGTTTTTGCCAGTCTTTATAAACTCGGTTACAGAAGAAGTTAGCTCTTACTCTTAAACTGTTTCAATGGCATTTAGTAATTGAACTAGAGTATACAGGTCACAATTCTATGGAATACAATTACTGCTTATTACTGAGCGACGTTTCGACCAAGCTTCTCTAGTCGTTATCAAACAATGATAAAATCTAATTTTAGTCGAAACGTCGCTCAGTAATTAGCAATAAGCAGTATTCCATAGAATTGTGACCTGTATACTCTTACTCTTGTGTCACTTCGTTGCTTCTTTAGCCTATAGGCCTCTGTCGTATAAGGTGCTGCAGTGTTTGTATTTTAATTGCCATTCACGTATTTCCAGATTTCAATGACATCTCCGCGATCCTGTCTGTATTTCATACTTGGGATACCTAGCTTATTAAGACGATCTTCATATTCAAGTTTCTTGATGTTTGGGATAAGTCTTTTTGTATCTGTCACCTATTATCTTCTAGTTACATCTAGTAGTAGTAGTGGATAGTGCACGGCATGGCAATATTCCAGGTGGTGTCGGATATAAGGGTTGTCTATGTGCTTGTACGTTCTGCGAATCATACACAAAATCTTGTCGGCTGTTTCTACCTTCTGTTTAGTGTGTCCACTGAAGGTCAAGTTAAGGTTTATAATAGCCACCCGATCTTTCTCTAACTCTGTCGTTTCTAGCCTAGTCCCTTTCATGTAATAGGTGTGTCCCGGGTTGTTCTTGCCGATGTGGAGTACCTTGCATTTACTGGCATTGAAACGTAGTAACCATTTGTTGGACCATTCACTTAAGTTGTTCAGGTCGTTCTGCAACTTTGCTGTATCTGAAATACCTTGGGCCTCTGTGAACATTAGGCAGTTGGTAATTAACATGACTGGGAGGTCATTGATGTAACAGACAAAAAGAATTGGACACAGCACGCTTCCTTGGTGGATGCCACTTCACATCTGACCACGCTGAGGTGTCTGCGTTGACTCTTGACACATTGTTTCCGCTCTGACAGAAAACTTGTGATCGTTCGTAAGACATCACCTGCTATTCCAAGTGCTTTCAGTTTCCCTGTGAGACGACAGCGAGGGACTGTATCAAAGGCTTTCACAAAGTCAAGATAGAGTACATCCCTTGGATAACCGTTCTCTAACGAAGAGGTCCACTTATCGAGGGCAATGAGTAAGTGGTTGAACAAGACCTATCGCTTATGAAACCATGATGTTCATATGGAGATGGTTCATCAAACGCGTGCGTACCAATTTCTCCATAATTTTGCTTACAATGCTGGTAAGGCTCTCTGGACTGTAGTTGCCCGATTCCGATTTACTTCCCTTTTTGAAGATAGGGGTAACCATGGCCAGTTTCCACTGTCTTGGTACTTGCCTCGACCGAATAGAAATGTTATAGATACATTCAAGAAGGTTGCTTATCTCATCGGCCACAGTCGAGATTGGTCGCATTATAATTCTGTTACGTCTTTTTTTTTGTAAATCATTTTTAGTGAAGCTTGTATTATAACAGGCCCGGGACTGTAGAGCGCTGTGGACGCTTACGTCTGGCCCCTTGATCCATTCACTTGATTTCATATTTCTATATTTTTTGCAATGTATCTTTTCTGGTTTATCTTGTAGATTTTTGTCTTGGGTGTAGTGCGGTCCTCCTGCACTTACTATAATAGTGTTCTCGAGTAAACGTTGTCCAGACCTGGAGATTTGTTTGTTTTGGCCTCGTCCAGGCGATAAAGCCCGTCAATAAAATCAATCGAATATATCAGTCGTATGTATCAGACAATTTATCAATCGAGGGATGGAGAAATGGGGTTTAACGTCCACTCGACACAAACTAGGTTGTTTTTCTATTTCGGCCACTTCCCCCGTCGCCCTATCCGGGTCATCTTTTTCAATGAAAAAAAGGCCATACGTTGGCTTGTAACACGACGTCACTCTTCAAGAAGCGACAGGCCGCGTCGCGCCGCCTTTTTGAAACATAGGCTTATATTGTTTACAGTTTTAGTGATGAGATGCACATGCATGTACCAGAAGAATTCATAAGGAGTTTATTTGCCGTTTGGTATTTTATCTTCAGTGCAGTAATTTAAATAATGGATACAAAGGCCTTGGTTTCTTTCGATAATCGCGCATATCCAAATGTAACTTCCTGGATATTATGACCCCTGGTATTTTTGAAAAATCACATTTTTCGCTTATAGCCCTGCTAGAAGTCACAATTTGTATTCAACTTTAAAATCCGTTTAAATATGTCACCATTATAGATAGTATCAATGAAGGTTGAGTTTGAATTTCATAAAAATCTGACCGAAACTGCCGGACAAAATGGCCAAAATTTGTACGCAATAGTGTAAAAGTATGTAGCCTACTACCAAGGTTGTGGATACTCTTGAAGTCACAATTTTTATCTGATTTTGATGAAACTTGAAATTTTGGTTAATGACCCAAATATCTCGCTTCCTTTCGCTGATTGTGCATATCAGACCGTGACTTCTTGGATTATAGCCACTGATTGTATGAAAAATAGGTTGCCAGGCAACGAAACATACGCCCACACAGCAGCTAAATCGTCCGGGAAGTCAACAAGAGTTGTCGCATATTAAGTAATTATCAGAAAATCGTTAGAATTTGTTTGGTTTTTATAAAGTTCTGCTCCATGCTAATGTAAAGTATAAGAATCATTTAATATTATGGAATAAGCTGTCACATCCACTGGATACGAAACATTTAATATTATGGCGACTTTTCGTACAATCAGGGGCCATAATTCAGGAAGTTACGATCAGATATGTCCAAATATGGACAGGATCCAAGATCTTTCAGTTTGACCAAAATCGAATTAAAATTGTGACCACTACAGGGTACACAACCTTGATATACCATATTTTTTTTACACTATTCGTGTAAAAATGGCAGCCATTTTGTTCATCAATTTTGGTCCGATGTTCACAAAATTCAAACTGAAAATTCGTTAAAGTGTAATGGTGATATAATCAAATGTTTTTGAACTCCATAAAGGCAATTTTCCGTATAATCAGAGGCCATAATTCAGGAAATTACAATCCGATATGCGCAAATATCGCAAGCAACCAAGATCTTTAGGTTATAAAAATGTATTTCAAGTTTCATCAAAAAAGTATTAAAATTGGGACCCCTATAGGGTTCACAACCTTGATATACCATATTTTTACACCATTCGCGTACAAACGGCAGTCATTTTGTTTGTCAATTTTGGTCCGATTTTCATGAAATTCAAACTCAACCTAGATTACCCTGTAACGGTGATATAATCAAACGTTTTTTTTAAATCAGGTAATAATTGTTACCTCCAGAGGGACTACAAGGTGATAAAGGCGATTTTTAGTACAATCAGGGGCCATAATTCAGGAAGTTACGATCTAATATGCGCAAATATCGAAAGGAACCAGGATCTTTATGTTATAAACATGTATTTCAAGTTTCATCAAAATCAGTTCAGAATTGTGACCTCTATAGGGTCCACAACCTTGATATAACATATACTATTCAAAAAAAGTAGGGGATATTTGATTTTTAAGTGTTATTAAAGTCACCTAATGAAACTGACGAAGAAACAAATGACAAAATGAAATGAAGTTCACATTCATCGATTTATTCCAAATGATCGTTAGACTAAGTAAGGCACAGACTGGCCATTATAAGGGTAAAATGATACCCGGGGTCAAACAGCAAGGTTACCACAGCATCACAACAAAGTCAGTAACGAGTAAATCCTCCTCTGTTTGCCAAACAAGCATTGATCCGACGTGGCATACTCCTAATGAGACGTCTAAGGTCATTTTGGTCCAGATTGTCCCATTCCTGTTGCAACGCAGCAGCAAGTTCTTGGACATTGGCAGGACGTTGTTGACGTTGGCGTAACCTATGTCCAAGCATGTCCCAGACATGCTCGATGGGGGAGAGGTCGGGACTCAGTGCTGGCCAAGGTAATGTGGCGATGTTCTATTGTTGGAGGTAACCTGTAACGATCCTGGCCCTGTGACATCTTGCGTTGTCATCCTGGAAGATGAAACGGCGGCCATGACGTCGTGCGAACGGCACAACATGGACTGCCAAGATGTTGTCCCGGTAGTACTGGCCTGTAACACGCCCTGCAACAACATGTAAAGCCGTTCTTCCAGCAACAGTGATGCCTCCCCACACCATAACAGAACCACCCCCAAATCGATCATGTCTGATGACGTTAACGTCTTGGAAGCGCTCGTTTCGACGACGCCACACCCTCCTACGTATGTCCAAAAAATCAACAGTGAACCTTGACTCATCTGAAAACATCACATTGCTCCAGCGTCGATTATCCCAGTGTTGACGATCCCTACCCAACGACGTCTTGCCTGAATGTGATGATCTCTCAAACAAGGGATCACGCGAGGACGTCGGGCGCGAAGGTGACCCCTATGCAGTCGATTCCGAATCGTCTGGCCACTCACTCTCACACCAGTGTCTGTTTGAAGACGAGCTCTGATCTGATTAGCTGTGATGACACGATTTCTCAAGGCCAAGGTACGGATAAATCGATCCTGGGCTTGAGTTGTCGCCCTTGGTCGACCTGAGCGTGGTCTGTCCTGTACAGATTGTGTATCACGGTATCTGGACCATAGCCTGCTTATGACAGACTGAGAAACATTCATCGTCCGCGCCACAACCGCCTGTGTTGTGACGATCTGTAGCATGCCAAGTGCACGTAACCTTTCATTTTGGGTTAGCCGACGCATATGAAAATTTGTTTTCTGGTCACTAAAACAATTAAACTGATGTTTCCACCCTGGAATTCAATGCCACAATGACTGTAACATTCAAAGTCAGAGTCGTGCAAATCTTGGGTTGGACCCCCATGGTGATCCCAAGCACCACCTGCATTCCATGCAGTAGCTATTGGTGCGTTTGGGCGTCACATGTAACTGGAAATGTTTCTTTTGTTAGGTTCTATAGTGACTTTTTTCGTAGTCATTTGCATATTTTAGTATTATGCCCCCAAAATCAAATATCCCCTACTTTTTTTGAATAGTATATTTTCACACTATTTTCACACTGTCCGTCAATTTTGTTCCAATTTTCACGAAATTCCACATCATCTTTTATAACAATGTAACGGTGATATAATCAAACGCCTGTGTTGTGACGATCTGTAGCATGCCAAGTGCACGTAACCTTTCATTTTGGGTTAGCCGACGCATATGAAAATTTGTTTTCTGGTCACTAAAACAATTAAACTGATGTTTCCACCCTGGAATTCAATGCCACAATAACTGTAACATTCAAAGTCAGAGTCGTGCAAATCTTGGGTTGGACCCCCATGATGATCCCAAGCACCACCTGCATTCCATGCGGTAGCTATTGGTGCGTTTGGGCGTCACATGTAACTGGAAATGTTTCTTTTGTTAGGTTCTATAGTGACTTTTTTCGTAGTCATTTGCATATTTTAGTATTATGCCCCCAAAATCAAATATCCCCTACTTTTTTTGAATAGTATATTTTCACACTATTTTCACACTGTCCGTCAATTTTGTTCCAATTTTCACGAAATTCCACATCATCTTTTATAACAATGTAACGGTGATATAATCAAACGTTTTTTTTAAATCGGATAATAATTTTGACCTACAGTGGGGCCACAAGCTAAAAAAGGCAATTTTTCGGTCAATCACGGGACATAATTCAGGAAGTTACGATCAGATGGGCGCAAATATAGAAAGGACCCAAGATCTTTGGGTTATAAACATACATGTCAAGTTTCATCAAAATCGGTTCAAAATTGTGACCTCTATAGCTTGATATAACATTTTTTCACACACTATTCGCGTACAAACGGCGGCCATTTTGCCTGTCAATTTTGGTCCGATTTTCATGAAATTCGATCTCACCCTCCATTACCATGTAACGGTGGTATAATCAAACGTTTTTTTTTTAAATCGGATAACAATTTTGACCTCCAGAGGGACCACAAGCTAAAAAGGGTGATTTTTTGGACAATAAGGGGCCATAATTCAGGAAGTTACGATCCGATGGGCGCAAATATTGAAAGGAACCAAGACCTTTGGGTTATAAACATACATGTCAAGTTTCATGAAAATCAGTTAAAAATTGTGACCTCTATAGGGTCCACAAACTTGATATAACATATTTTCACACTATTCGCGTACAAACGGCGGCCATTTTGTCTGTCAATTTTGGTCCGATTTTCACGAAATTCGAACTCAACCCCCATAACTATGTAACGGTGATATAAACAAACGTTTTTTTGAATCGGATAACTATTTTGACCTCCACAGGGAACACAAGCTAAAAAGGGTGATTTTTCGGACAATCAGGGGCCATAATTCAGGAAGTTACGATCCGATATGCGCAAATATCGAAAGGAACCAAGATCTTTCGGTTATAAACATGCATTTCAAGTTTCATGAAAATCGGTTCAAAATTGTGACCTCTATAGGGTCAACAACCTTGATATAACATATTTTCACACTATTCGTGTACAAACAGCGGCCATTTTGTCCGTCAATTTTGGTCCAATTTTCACGAAATTCCACATCATCTTTTATAACAATGTAACGGTGATATAATCAAACGTTTTTTAAATCGGATAATAATTTTGACCTACAGAGGGGCCACAAGCTAAAAAAGGCAATTTTTCGGTCAATCACGGGACATATTTCAGGAAGTTACGATCCGATATGCGCAAATATCGAAAGGAACCAAGATCTGTCGGTTATAAACATGCATTTCAAGTTTCATCGAAATCGGATCAAAATTGTGACCTCTACACTGTTCACAAGCTAAAAACATGATTTTTCGTACAATCAGGGGCCACAACCCATGAAGTTACAATCCGATACATGCCAATATCGCAAGGAACCGAGATCTTAGGGTGATAAACCTATATTTTAAGTTTCATTGAAATCGGATAAAAATTGTGACCTGTAGACTGTTCACAAACAATTGTGGACGGACGGACGGACGGGCAGGGGCGACGACAATATACGTCCACATGTGGGCGTATAAAAATTGTATTTTTAGCTTGTGTAGCCTCCAGGTCACAATTTTTTTTATCCAATTCTAAAAAAAAATGTTTAAATATATCACTGTTACATCCATAATATTGATTGGGTTTGAATCGGCAACCGCTTATAGCCTATCATTTCACTTTTGTCATTTGTGAGGATCCAACCTGGTGGGTTTTCTCCGGGTCCTTCTGTTTCCTTCGACTGCTAAAGACGCATACTAGCAAGCGAATAATTGAAATAACATTGAACCATGTGTTAGTCTCGAAATGACATAGTTCGTGCTATTAAACCCCATTTTTCTCAAATTAGTGTGGATGTGATTAGTACTATTGTCATTGGATAGAAATGAAAGTAAGACAAATAAATCAAGGTTTTTATTATCCCTGTAATTATTACAAACATCTGCGATTATTTTATATACCTCAATGCAACCATTCACCTAATAAACAAGCCAACAGTGAGGCTGATGTCCCCCGCCGAAATCCCAAAATAAATAGAAGACACATATTAATTAATCGCACATTTATTTTTTTCAATGTATCGAGCAATCAAACTGTACACGAAGTGTCATCCAAAAGTGTTTCATAAAGAAAAATGCTAAAACCGACGAGAAAAATGAAAATGTACCCTAGTTAGGGGGAACCTAAAGGCAGACAAAAGGGCCCCTCTGGCCAAGGGAATCGTTTCTATACACTGTTACTGTCGAATCCATTACTAAATGAGAATGCAGTCATTGTATTGGCATAAAAATAATCATCAATCAAGATGAACCTAAGATATCTTGTCCCAAAGTATCAACCAATCAAATTGCTTATCTCTGCTTACCCTAAGCGGAAAATGCTCATCTTCGAACTCCATCAAGGCATTGACCTAATACGCATATACACCAAGTTTGAACATTTTAACTCAATTAGAAGGAGAGTTATTGTGTTCCAAAGTCTAGACTACTCTCGACCAATCAAATTGCGTATCGCTCTGGTTACCTTGAGCAGAAAATGCTCATTATCGAACTTAGTCATGGTATTACTGTAATGAAACTATACACCAAGTTTCATCACTCTCACTTAATTAGAACTAAAGTTATCGTGTCCCAAAGCATCAACCAATAAAATTGCTTATCTCTGCTTACCCTAAGTGGAAAATGCTCATCTTCGAACTCCATCAAGGCAGTGACCTAACCAGCATATACACCAAGTTTAAACATTTTAACTCAATTAGAAGGAGAGTTATTGTGTTCCAAAGTCTCGACCAATCAAATTGCTCTGCTTACCCTGAGCAGAAAATGCTCATTATCGAACTTAGTCATGGTATTACTGTAATGAAACTATACACCAAGTTTCATCACTCTCACTTAATTAGAACTAAAGTTATCATGTCCCAAAGCATCAACCAATCAAATTGCTTAACTCTGCTTACCCTAAGTGGAAAATGCTCATCTTCGAACTCCATCAAGGCAGTGACCTAATCAGCATATACACCAAGTTTAAACATTTTAACTCAATTAGAAGGAGAGTTATTGTGTTCCAAAGTCTCGACCAATCAAATTGCTCTGCTCACCCTGAGCAGAAAATGCTCATTATCGAACTTAGTAAAGGTATTACTGTAATGAAACTATACACCAAGTTTCATCACTCTCACTTAATTAGAACTGAAGTTATCATGTCCCAAAGCATCAACCAATCAAATTGCTTATCTCTGCTTACCCGAAGTGGAAAATGCTCATCTTCGAACTCCATCAAGGCATTGACCTAATCAGCATATACACCAAGTTTAAACATTTTAACTCAATTAGAAGGAGAGTTATTGTGTTCCAAAGTCTCGACCAATCAAATTGCTCTGCTTACCCTGAACAGAAAATGCTCATTATCGAACTAAATCAAGGTATTACTGTAATGAAACTATACACCAAGTTTCATCACTCTCACTTAATTAGAACTAAAGTTATCGTGTCCCAAAGCATCAACCAATCAAATTGCTTATCGCTGCTTACCCTAAGCAGAAAATACTCATCTTCGAACTCCATCAAGGCATTGACCTAATCAGCATATACACCAAGGTTAAACATTTTAACTCAATTAGAAGGAGAGTTATTGTGTTCCAAAGTCTCGACCAATCAAATTGCTCTGCTTACCCTGAACAGAAAATGCTCATTATCGAACTTAGTCAAGGTATTACTGTAATGAAACTATACACCAAGTTTCATCACTCTCACTTAATTAGAACTAAAGTTATCGTGTCCCAAAGCATCAACCAATCAAATTGCTTATCTCTGCTTACCCTAAGCGGAAAATGCTCATCTTCGAACTCCATCAAGGCATTGACCTAATAAACACATACACCAAGTTTCAACATTCTAGCTCAATCAGGAAGAGAGTTATTGTGTCCCAAAAACTGTGACGGACAGACGGACAGACAGACAGACAGATAGACACAGACGGACGGAGCCATTTTAATAGTCACCCAACTTTCTTCGAAAGGCGGGGGACAACAAAGATAGGCTGGCACTGCCAGGCAGGATACGCCCACATTTTCGAGAGATGGATAGAGAACAAGCAATACCGAAAGTAATTTTCCAACATCATTAAGTTAGAATTTGATATGTGCAAATATTGAAATGAATTAAGATCTTTGGGTTATAAAGGTGCATTTCAGTAGGCTTCAAATTCGACTGGGGATCATGTTGCTAAGTGGGTAAGAAATTCGAACTCAACCTTTCGTAGGGTGTAACAATCTGTTTCACAGAGAATTACTTACGAATTAACTCTGTAACAGATAGTGTCCACAGCACGTGCGTTGACTGTAGTCAATAGAGACTTTTGGCAAGCGTAAATTCCTAGTGCGTATCGCGTATCCGTCTGGATTTTGTGTGTGACGTCATCAATGTGTGTGTATTTCTCATACGTGATAAGACACACGTTATACGGCAGTCCGTATTGAACAGCTTTTATACGGAGAAGGTCCGTATAACATTGTCGCCTTTTTAGACGCTGAAATGTTGTTGTATCGTAGCGTTTTTAAGAATCTATATGCATCTTAGAACGTGGAGGTGTATATTTGATGTGAATTTTATCATAATAAAGACTAGAATTAAATCATTATTTTGATGGGTTTTTCTCGGAATTTTCAAATTGTCTGCACGCTAGTTGATCTACGCGCTAGATTTAGGTAGATATGTGATCTTGCAAATCTGTAAATGATGTGATTCTATGGTAAAGGGGTGTAAGTGAAACAAAAATTGCTGCCGAGTCTAAGTCAGAGATTTTTTTTTTAATAAGATGCGACATTATTTTCTTTAATAGCTCAGCGACTGTCGAGTGACTCCACGCACTCTGAGAAATTGTAGGCAAGGCACTTGACTAGTACTGATGGTGATCTTGGTCGATAACTGTCGCCATGCTGTACATAACTAAGCGCAGCTCTGTGACGCATACGTACGCGACGCAAGAATCTGCCAAAACTCTAAAACTACTCTGACACAACGTGTCACGTATACGATACGGATAAGAGATACGGATAGGGAAAATGCCACCTGCCAAAAGTCTCTATTGGCTCAACGGCTCGTGCAATGTTTACTTAACACCTAACTGCTTCGGGCAAAATGACGCATTTTACTCATTTTAATACCCATTTACACTTAATAGGAAATATTTTTTAACTTCAATTACTTCAAACGTCTTTATTTATTTTTCTGTTAACTCAAAAAAATGTTTGAGAATTCAATTTGTCGGAGTAAAAAAGTTAATATGCCGTACTTATTAAGCCTCGTCGATGTCATGCTTATCAGTGAGTTTGAGGGTGTAACGGTGATAGAGTCAAACGTTTTTTTAAATCGGATAATAATTGTGACCTCCAGAGGGACCATATGCGATTTTTCGGACAATCAGGGGCCATAATTCAGGAAGTTACGATCCGATATGCGCAAATAACGAAAGGAACCAAGATCTTTGGGTTATAACCATGCATTTCAAGTTTCATAAAAATAGAATTAAAATTGTGACCTAAACAGGGTCCACAGCCATGATATACCATTCTTTAAAGCCCCAATAACACTCTTGTTGTTACTGAATAATATGTCCAAATCTTCATTCTGGTCAACAAATCGTATTATTTTAGAATATTCCAATTAAATGATGATATAAATTTCATCTTAACACACCTATTTTGAAAAATTGGAAAAATTCAACCAATTGATTTGAAAAGTCTAACGTAAACCTTTTCAAATGTGACTTGGATTTTAAAATATTTTCGAACCCTCTGGACAAGTAAAATAGGTTGTAAAGGTATTTACACAACAGGGAAGACAATTAAACATATAGTAGTTAGAATAAGGGTATTATTTATTTTCTGCAGCTATCAAGCCAGCAAGAATGTTATTGTCCCTTTAAAAGTATTTGCGTACAAACGGCGGCCATTTTGTCTGTCAATTTTGGTCCGATTTTCCCGAAATTCGAACTCAAACCTTAAGGTGTAACGGTGATATTATCAAAGGTTTTTTTTAAATCGGAAAATAATTGTGACCTCCAGAGGGACCAAAAGCTAAAAAATAAAAATAGGTTGCCAGGCAACGAAACATACGCCCACACAGCAGTTAAATCGTCCGAGCAGTCAACAAGAGTTGTCGCATATTAAGTAATTATCAGAAAATCATTAGAATTTGCTTGGTTTTTATAATCAAACGTTCTTATAAATCAGGTAATAATTGCGAACTCCAGAGGGACCACAAACTAATAAAGGCGATTTTTTATACCATCAGGGGCCATAATTCAGGAAAGTACGATCCGATATGCGCAAATATGCAATGGAACCAAGATCTTTAGGTTATAAACATGTATTTCAAGTTTCATCAAAATCGAATTTAAATTGTGACCTCTATAGGGTCCACAACCTTGATATAACATACTTTCACACTATTTGCGTACAAACGGCGGCCATTTTGTCTTTCAATGTCAAGTTTCATCAAAATCGAATTAAAATTGTGACCTCTACCTTGTGTCCACAACCTTGACATAACATATTATCACGCTATTCGCATACAAACAGCGGCCATTTTGTCCGTCAATTTTGGTCCGATTTTCACGAAATTCGAACTCAACCTTCATTACCATGTAATAGTGATATAATCAAACGGTTTTCGAAACTGGATAATAATTTTGACCTCCACAAGCTAAAAAGGGCGATTTTTCAGACAATCAGGGGCCATAACACAGGAAGTTACGATCCGCAGGCGCGGATCCAGAGGTGTGGGGGGGGGGGGGCAGGGAGCAATACCGAAAGTGATTTTTCCTAAATCATTAAGTCCTGTATTTCATATGGTATTGGGAGCAGCCATTTTGTTGGTCAGTTCCAATCTGATATTCATGAAATTCGAAGCCGTCATTGATTATGGTGTGGTGGTACACAACCTAGAAATGTGACTTTTCGTCAAAATCGGATAAGAATTGAGACCTGTAGAGAGTCCACAACCACATTTTACACTATTCGCGTACAAACGGCGACCATTTTGTCCGCCATAATTGGTACGATTTTCACGAAATTCGAAATCAACCTTCCTCATCAAAATCGAATTAAAATTGTGACCCCTACAGGATCCACAACCACGATATACCATTTTTTAACAGTATTCGCGTACAAACGGCGGCCATTTTGTCTGTCAATTTTGGTCCGATTTTCCCGAAATTCGAACTCAACCTTCCTTACGGTGTAACGGTAATATAATCAAACGATTTTTAAATCGGATAATAATTGTGACCTCCATGCATTTCAAGTTTCATCAAAATCGAATTAAAATTGTGACCTCTACAGGGTCCACAACCTTGATATACCATTTTTTAACAGTATTCGCGTACAAACGGCGGCCATTTTGTATGGCAATTTTGGTCTGATTTTCCCGAAATTCGAACTCAACCTTCCTTAGGGTGTAATGGTGATACAATCAAACGGTTTTTCAACTCGGATAATAATTGTGACCTCCAGAGGGACCACAAGCTAAAAAGTGTGATTTTTCAGACAATCAGGGGCCATAATTCAGGAAATTACGTTCCGATAGGCGCAAATATCGAAAGGAACCAAGATCTTTTGGTTATAAACATGCATGTCAAGTTTCATCAAAATCGGTTCAAAATTGTGACCTCTGTAGGGTCCACAAGCTAAAAACATAATTTTTCGTCCAATCAGGGGCCATAATCCATGAAGTTTTGATCCGAAACATGCCAATATCGAAAGCAGTCGAGATCTTATGGGTATAAACCTATTTTTCAAAATCGGTTAAGAATTGTGACCTGTGTAACAGCATTTTAGTTATTACAGAGTCAGCTTCGTAAATATCAAATACACAAATATAGGCCTACATCTACACTACAGGAACTAGTCCATATATACTGGAACAATTATTACAACAGGAACACCAATCTGTTTCACAGAAAATTACTTACGAATTATCTCTGTAACAGATGGCTATCCAGAACACGCGCGTTGACTACGCGCGCCGTAGTCATTGGCTCAACGGCTCGTGCAATGTTTACTTAACACCTAACTGCTTCGGGCAAAATGATGCATTTTACTCATTTTAATACCCATTTACACTAAATAGGAAATATTTTTTAACTACAAATACTTCAAAGGTCTTTATTTATTTTTCTCTTACCTCAAAAAATGTTTGAGAATTTAATTTGTCGGAGTAAAAAAGTTAATATGCCGTACTCATTAAGCCTCGTCGATGTATGCTTATCAGTGATTGTAGCGAACAAGCGAATATTCACTGCGGGATCAGTTTGCAGGAACACATCTGGACACAGATCACCAAATATTCCTGGGCAGTCAAGGGCGAAAGTTATTTTTAGTCCTTCTCTCCCTTTCCCCCCTTTTGCATGGCGATTTTTATTGAATTTTTGGTGTAGTATCGAAGAAAAGGGTTTGCAAATACATTTTCTGCCAGGTTTTGGTGAATATTCATGATTTTGAGGCCGAAGGATACAAGAGTTGTGAGGTTGGTTACGTTAAAAGGGAGGGCCGAAAATTGCAAGGTTAGCTGTCTCTACTTCCAGCTTGTCTATCTCAAGTTTTTCATGAAGAACCTCATACATGCTTTTGGGCAAGAGTCTGCCACATGTTGCTCCATCTGTGGCAGAAAGCGTTGTTCCCAACGAATATTTGGGAAAAAGTTACAGCCGGTCTAATAGACGAGAATTAACATTAAAGTCAATGGGGCAATAATAAGTGTTCTGTGGCCATCTAACTATATTGTATCTACGATTCTGCACCACTGCCAATCCAGCGGCTGAACTCGGGCGAGTCCATACGCCGGTCTCTGCCTTCTCGTTGTCTGCTCTCTCTCTCTCTCTTTTTATCTTGTCTGCTAACTGTGAGTAAACTAAGGGAAGATGGACAGGAGGGATCATCAAATAAGGAAGTTCTGTCGCGTATTGCACAGATCATATGTAGCTTGTAGATAACATACTGAATAAATTATATAGTTAATAAGATCGTGCCTTAAATAAGTTTAGAGAGTAAAAGAAACATCCACTACATTATATATCGAAACTAACAGAGGTCATACAGTTCTTTGCACCTAAATGAATGTTTAGTTTATGAAAGGTATTGACAACTTTGTTAGGCCTACACCTGTAAAGAGTCCACAAACAATTGTGGGCGGACAGACGGACGTCTAGACAGACAGGGGCGACGGCATAATACGTCCACATGAAAATGTGGGCGTATGCAATCGAAGTAGGGGGTTATGCCATTTCCAATTTTAACACAGGATGATACAACAGAGTACATACTTTTTAGGGTTTGGTACATATTTCCTTTAACCCCTTTCTGCCAAAGCAGTGACATGAGTTGTGACCTATTTATTATGCTTTGGCATAATACGTCCACATGAAAATGTGGGCGTATGCAATCGAAGTAAGGGGTTATGCCATTTCAAATTTTAACACAGGATGATACAACAGAGTACATACTTTTTAGGGTTTGGTACATATTTCCTTTAACCCCTTTCTGCCAAAGCAGTGACATGAGTTGTGACCTATTTATTATGCTTTGGCATAATACGTCCACATGAAAATGTGGGCGTATGCAATCGAAGTAAGGGGTTATGCCATTTCAAATTTTAACACAGGATGATACAACAGAGTACATACTTTTTAGGGTTTGGTACATATTTCCTTTAACCCCTTTCTGCCAAAGCAGTGACATGAGTTGTGACCTATTTATTATGCTTTGGCATAATACGTCCACATGAAAATGTGGGCGTATGCAATCGAAGTAAGGGGTTATGCCATTTCAAATTTTAACACAGGATGATACAACAGAGTACATACTTTTTAGGGTTTGGTACATATTTCCTTTAACCCCTTTCTGCCAAAGCAGTGACATGAGTTGTGACCTATTTATCGAGTCAAAGGCTTTTGAGAAGTCAACATAGAAACAATAAAATCGTCCATTTTGTTTACTTAAATATTTTTGTGCCAATCCGTGAAACGTGAATACATGATCTATTGTTGAATAACCGGTTCAATAACCCACCTGTGTTTCCGAATACTGCTCGTTCATATCAGACCTCTCTTTTAATCTTTCGTTTGACACAGACGTGTAGACTTTCCCAATGCAATCTAATAAGGATATACCTCTATAATTACTTGGGTCAGTTTTCGAGCCCTTTTTATAAACGGGGACAATCAAACCTCTTGACCGTTAAATTTCCTATTGTCGTATTGAGAATTAAAACCAAATCTTATATTCTAATTATGTATTATACTATTACTATTTTGGAGATTTTTCCATGTGTTGATTGTGGGTTAGGGTATGGGTTAGGTTTGGCCCGGGTTAGGGCTAGCCTTTTTTCATCCCGAGACTTTGACGAAATCTGCAGATAATTGCCCTTACTCTAATCCACAATCCACATATGAATTATGGTGTCATAAATGTGCTACTGTGTCGGACCGCCTCCAGTCTAGCATTATGGAGGTAGACCACCATTAAATTTTGTAGTTCGTCTATTTATAGCAGTTCTCTCTCCGTTTCTTTAGGGGGCCCACTGTATCCGCCTCTGGGTGATATGTAGGCCTACGGCAACTATAGATACATGTTTTTAGTATGCTTCTTCAAGTTCGTGTATCTCAAAATTTTGGTGGTCAACCCCATACAAATTTTAGTGCAATGACATGGCCATTTGTTCGCCTGTCTGTAGTGAAAAGCATTCAGCCCAACGAAAATTTGGGGAAAAGTTGGAGGTGGGCAAAGAGTCCAGAATTAACATTGAAGTCAATGGGGAAATTAATTGCACCATTCACAAACTGATCTCGCAGTGAATATTCGCTTGTTCGCTACAATCACTGATAAGCATACATCGACGAGGCTTAATGAGTACGGCATATTAACTTTTTTACTCCGACAAATTAAATTCTCAAACATTTTTTTGAGGTAAAAGAAAAATAAATAAAGACGTTTGAAGTATTTGTAGTTAAAAAATATTTCCTATTTAGTGTAAATGGGTATTAAAATGAGTAAAATGCATCATTTTGCCTGAAGCAGTTAGGTGTTAAGTAAATATTGCACGAGAGCCGTTGAGCCAATGACTGGCGGCGTGTGCAGTCAACGCACGTGATGTGGACAGTCATCTGTTACAGAGATAATTCGTAAGTAATTCTCTGTGAAACAGATTGCACCATTCAGTGAAAGCGTGCGGTTATGACGTCAATGATGGACATCATTTGGACCATATTTGGACTAAGACTAGTAATTATTTCTCTGCCAGTTATAAATAGACAATTTTTCCTTTATTTTTTTTCTCCCCTCTTCCTGCATTTTTTGGTTGACTTTTTGGTCTAGAATTGGAGAAAAGGCATCAAATTTTCAATTTCATAGCAGTTTTGGGTAATACTGAGGATATTACAGCGGAGGGATAGGGGGTGTAAAATGTCTTTCTGCGGAGCAATCATTGTGTCGGAAGTGAGATTTTTACCCCAGCGAACTTCAAATCCCCGTAGCAAAAAATCTAAATGGTCAACCCCCTACAAATTTATGATGAGGAGATTGCCAAATGTGGTCCCCATTGTGCCTAAAAAGATTGGAACCAACGGAATGTTGAGAAAAAAACTACAGCCTGTGATGTTACATGCTTTTAACATTGAAGTCAATGGGCAAATAATTACTAGTCTGAGTCCATTTAATCATCTATGATTTAATAGTAATAATTCAAGAATTATGGGAAGGGACATTCGGACCCGATTCGTGGCTGATTCGGACCCGATTTGTGGCTGATTCGGACCAGATGTCTGACTGATTCGGACCATGCCAAATCTCATTCGGGCCATTAATTGAATGATGGGAGTATTTATAATCTGTTTGTATATATTTAATAATATGACAAAATGGCAATAAATAGTGTAATTAGTGATTGATTACCAATGAGCACATCATGGAAAAGGTGCTTCACATTCTTGGCTGATTCGGACCATGATATTTGAATGACGAGAGTATAGGCCGATATGTTTGCATCGATTATGACAAAACTGACAACAAATAACCCGATATCAAATAGTTAAATATATTTTTTTTGTTTCCTGAAAGTTACACGAGGCAATATTTTATTCGTTACATAAAGATACAGTGTGACCAATCTTGATTTTAATACATATACTTTCTGCTAATTTAATGAATGGTGGGAGGGGGCACTGATTTTGTTACTCTTACTTTAAGGCAAAACTCTTTTAAAACTTGTCTGTTGTATTAATTAATAGGGAAACTATTAATCTTTAACGTACACACCTTGCCTTTATGTTAAACCGTCCGTGCCTTCATTTTAGTCAGTATTTCTATGCTTTTCTTCAATTAAGTCTGAAGTATCAGGGGAGGTAATTTACTTTCTAAATATTTACATTTGTATAATTCAAATTTAATTTGAATAGTATATGTATTATTTGTATATCAAAATCTCGGCATATGTATGTTGTAATAGTGAAATGATGTAATTTGTAAAAGTTTACTTTCTTTTAATTATTGTTAGGCTAATTCACAGTGATAGTTATCATTAATATATTTTGTCACGGTATGAGATATATAGAGTGGGATTAGGTAAGTAAGGGTAACCTTTTGACAGGGAAGGGTACTTCTGTGTCAATATTACAGAAAAGCCTGTCTCTGTGTCAAGAATTAGGGACGGAGTATTATTAAGGAAGGTTGTTTATATGTTAATTTTAGGAAGTTTTATCTATTTTAAATCTAAAATAGAAATTTACAGATTGTGCAGGTAAATGAATGTCGATGTCATTCTTATCCACCCTTTGTATTATTTTATTCTTGACCGCTCGGAATAAAGTTATTTGAAAAGTATAAAAATTGTCTTTTCTTCAGTGTTTGCGGGTAACACTAAAGAAATAGATATATATATATATTTTTATTTGGTGGCAGAGGTGGGATTATCTTGCTAAACTGTAAATAATAATAAATATCATGGCATCTAGAACTCATCCTACTGGACATAGATCACAGCCAGCCTCAATGACCATAGAGAGTCTTGAGTCTGCTGTAAGTGAACTACAATGTTCCATTGAGGATGATCTTTGTAGATTAGAGGAGATGATTAGAATAAAGGAGAGCAGACTGAATGTCTCACCTTCTTCGACATACTTACGACAAAGGAGACAAGATGTGGTGAACCAGTTTACCCCATCACTGTTTTCTTCACAGGGATGTCTGAATGCTTCCACGGTTCCATGTATTTCGTCGAGATCAAATTCTCAAGTCCCAAGTTCGACCGGTCTACCCAATCGAGCTACATCAACACCAGTGGCTGCTGTCACTGATAGAACACCTTTTTATTGTAATGTACAAAGAAGAGTTACACACAATGATCAGGATAACCAGGACAGAAATGTTCATTTTGATACTAATGCAACTGGTATTTATAGAAAGCCTATATCTACCCCTAATAAATTTGACGGTAAATCTAGACTTAGTGATTATCTTATACAGTTCGAAGTAACTGCTAGGATTAATGGTTGGACAGATAAAGAAAAAGCAGAATTTTTGGCGGTTAGTTTGGTCGGATCCGCCCAAGAATTACTTGGTACTTTGGGTCCACATGTCATAGGTAATTATCAGCTGATGGTTGATGCACTTCGGCAGAGATTTGCCCCTCCTCAGCTGACACAGGTTTACAAAACTGAGCTCCGTGGAAGAACGAGATCTAATACCGAATCTCTTCCAGAGTTTGCTCAAGCTATAAGAAGAATGGTGAGTCTTGCTTATCCCCAGGCCACCGTAGAAATGAGGGAAATTCTGGCTTTAGATCATTTTTTGGAGAATTTGAATAATATACAGATGAGAATGTTAGTCAGTCAAGCTAGACCAACAGATCTTAATAGTGCTCTTCACCATGCTGTAGCTATAGAAGCTATAGAGCGAACTGATAAGAATAAGAAGAGTTTTCAGGAATCAGCTTACTTTGTGACCTCCGCTAAAACGGTTCGAAGTGATGTTCACAAGGACAAAAAGGAGGCTAGGAAAAAGGATGATTCAGAGCCAACAAAGGCTGGTAGGAAGGATATTGATCAGTCAGCTGAAATAAAGATGCTGAAGGATGAAATTCTGGCTATGAAAGAGATCATAACAACTCTCTCATCTAAACTGAACACGGAATCAAGAATTAAGCCGCCTCTTACGTCTATTACATGCTGGCTTTGCTTTGAAAAGGGGCATTATGCGTCATCATGTTCTAATAGGAGCTCGTTGCAAGGACCGCCAGGGACAGGGATTTCCCAAGATATTAAAAGAAGCGATGCTGAACGGAGTGTCGGAATGATGACTCCAAATTCGAATGGATTATTTCTCGACAGTTTTGTTGAGGGATTACCGACAGATATTTTAATTGATACTGGGGCCAGTATTTCTATGGTATCCACTGAATTTTACGATAAGCTCAAAAATAAACCCCCGTTAGCCAATACGAGCTACACAGTGAAACAGGCTGATGGTTCTGCCATGGATGTACGGGGTAAAGGGATATTTTCTGTAACTATAGGGAAAACACATATGCAAATAAAATGTATTGTTTTAAAGCTTTCTACTGATGTTGTTTTGGGTTTGGACTTTTTGATGGAGAAAGACATTATCATTGATCCAGCTAGGAGGGAGTTGTATCATAATGGTAATGTTTTACCTTGTAGACTCAAAGGCGGAATTGGCGTTTTTCGGGTTCGAATGACAGAGGACTGTTTGATGTTACCTGGGGAGGAGAGTATAATCACTGCTAAAGTGAATTCTACAGGCCAGGGTATAATTCCTGTTGAGGGGGTAGTAGAGGGACTGAAATCAAACTTAGACAATCCTATTGTCGGGAGAACTTTGGTGAGACCAGCAGAAGATGGTACTGTGTTCATCAGAGTCATAAATCCCTATCCAGAAGAGAAATTGATGAAGAAACATGACACTATTGGCCTTATGGAAACTGCATCTCAGATTCATGAGTGCTCTACAGTCTCGTGTAAAGATGATGATAATGATCTGATTAGAAACCTTCTACAAACCTGCAAGGATCTATCAAAGGAACAGTATGAAGAAGCTCTTAAGGTGTTGACACGAAACAAGGATGTATTTGCAAAATCTGATGATGATTTAGGTAGAACAGATTTAATTCATCATTCTATTGATACTGGTTCATCGAGACCAATCCGCCAACCCTTGAGAAGATTGCCGTTTTCTTCAAGAGAGGAAGTTAGAAAACACTTAGTTGAAATGTCTCGACGTGATTTAATTGAAGAGAGTTTTGGACCTTGGGCTTCCCCAGTTGTGCTTGTTGGAAAAAAAGATGGTACAACCAGATTTTGTATTGACTTCAGGAAGGTGAATGCAGTGACAATTAAAGATGCCTACCCCTTACCACGAATAGATGAGACTTTAGATTGTTTAAATGGTGCTGAGTGGTTTTCTTGTCTTGATCTGCAGAGCGGATTCTGGCAAGTCAAGCTTAACCCAAAAGATAAAGCTAAAACAGCTTTTACAACCCCGTTTGGGATATATCAGTTCAAAGTCATGCCAATGGGCCTTAGTAATAGTCCCGCTACCTTTGAACGTCTTAAGGAACGTGTTCTTTCTGGTCTTCATTGGAGGACTTGTCTCATCTACCTAGATGATATAATTGTAATCGCCTCAAATTTTGAGGAGCATTTGTTAAGACTGGAAGAAATATTACAACGTTTAATAGGTGCTGGGTTAAAACTCAAACCTAAAAAAATGTCAATTGTTTGCTGTAGTGTATTTTTTGCAGTATTTTAGACCTTATCTGTATGGTCGGCATTTTATTGTAAGGACAGATCACTCCAGCCTCCGGTGGATTATGAATTTTAAGAATCCAAATGGGCAGCTGGCTCGTTGGCTTGAAGTTCTTGCAATATATGATTTTAATGTTATTCATCGTCCTGGTAAATTACACCAGAATGCTGATTCCTTATCAAGAAAACATTGCCAACTTTGTCATTGTTTTGATGACGACCGTATAGGTAATGATGAGAGATATGTTTACTTCCTTCATATCATTCCAGATATGAACCATATGGCAAGATTATAGAGGGAAGATCCTATTTTAAGTAGGATAATAAAGTGGATCAATCAAGGGAGACCCTCATGGGATGAAATCTCTGGTGAACACCCTCATTTAAAGGCCTTATGGTCACAGTGGCGGTTACTGGTGATGAAGGATGGTGTTTTGACCAGAAAATGGGTATCGTTAGGGGACGAAGAATTATACAAAGTTATTGTGCCCATTAATAAAAGGAATTAACTTTGTGTTATGTGTCATATCATTAGTTCATTTGTTATAATTGTTCGGTGCTCGGGAACACTTCGCCTATGGAACAGAATACTGAGTGTCGTGTTGGCGGACCATTGTGATAAGTGTTCGGTGCTCGGGAACACTTCGCCTATGGAACAAAGTGTCGTGTTTGCGGACCATTTGTTTAGACAAGTGTCCAGTGCTCGGGGACACCTTCAAAGTGATGCGGAAGTTTGACTCTATTGTGTTTTATATGTTAGAGATTATTTTGATTAAATCAGGGATTTTTAATATTTTAAGTTGACTTTGAAAGTTTTTATAATGAGAATGTTTGAATGTTTTGTACATTAATAATTTGTTGTATTATTATGATTAAAGCTCGACCGAGGACGATCGCCTTTCGAAGGGGTGGGTAGTGTGACCAATCTTGATTTTAATACATATACTTTCTGCTAATTTAATGAATGGTGGGAGGGGGCACTGATTTTGTTACTCTTACTTTAAGGCAAAACTCTTTTAAAACTTTTCTGTTGTATTAATTAATAGGGAAACTATTAATCTTTAACGTACACACCTTGCCTTTATGTTAAACCGTCCGTGCCTTCATTTTAGTCAGTATTTCTATGCCTACTGTAAGATTTTCTTCAATTAAGTCTGAAGTATCAGGGGAGGTAATTTACTTTCTAAATATTTACATTTGTATAATTCAAATTTAATTTGAATAGTATATGTATTATTTGTATATCAAAATCTCGGCATATGTATGTTGTAATAGTGAAATGATGTAATTTGTAAAAGTTTACTTTCTTTTAATTATTGTTAGGCTAATTCACAGTGATAGTTATCATTAATATATTTTGTCACGGTATGAGATATATAGAGTGGGATTAGGCAAGTAAGGGTAACCTTTTGACAGGGAAGGCTACTTCTGTGTCAATATTACAGAAAAGCCTGTCTCTGTGTCAAGAATTAGGGACGGAGTACTATTAAGGAAGGTTGTTTATATGTTAATTTTAGGAAGTTTTATCTATTTTAAATCTAAAATAGAAATTTACAGATTGTGCAGGTAAATGAATGTCGATGTCATTCTTATCCACCCTTTGTATTATTTTATTCTTGACCGCTCGGAATAAAGTTATTTGAAAAGTATAAAAATTGTCTTTTCTTCAGTGTTTGCGGGTAACAACATTATGGGAGATTTTTATAAGGAGTTAGCCATTCTTGCGATAATAACAGTTCAAAAAAGATGACGACAGAAGAATATATTGAAAATTTCAGTTAAATTACTTTATTCTGAACAAAATTATCAACATTGTAATTTTGACTAGGGGTTAATTTGTAGGTTCGCCTTTTACGGGAATGGCCGATAGTTTGATTGACAGGCGTTAACTCCACCTACATAATATCGATTATCAATGGCTGTCGTACCGTTAGCCTTTTCGGATTGAGAAGGGTGTGGGGTGTGTGAGGGTGTGTGTGTGTGTGTGTGTGTGTGTGAAATAGAATTTTATTTACAAAATTGTGCAGATTACACTCATATTACATACAAGAAACATTGTTATGGCTATTTTTCCATGTGTCACACAATTATATAAAATAAAAATACAAATCAAGACAATGAAACCGTTCAAAGTTAACCGTACTAAAATAGTTTTCAAGGAGCAGGGATGTGAATTCATTTTCCATCATATTTATATACCCTGATAATCTAACCATGTAGGCGAGACAGAGACCTGTCTGACCTAGATAAGTGTTGAAGGCAATACACTAAATTGGTTGACAAATGTTAATTGAAGTAGCTAAGTCTCTAACTCAATATCAATCCAAAGTCTTACAAGTTTATGGCTGGCGGATGTGGACAAAAAGATGATTTAATACACATATTAATTCGACATTTAATATACATATTAAATCGATTTAATATGTATATTAAGTCAACCAATGAGAGCATCGTTTTTAATATCTATATTAATTCCATTCAATAAGTATATTAAATCAACCAATCACTAGCAAGGAAATAATATCTGTATTAAATCAACCAATGGGAGAACTGTTTTTATTATCCATATTAAATGGATTTAATATGTGTATTAAATCATGGCTGGCGGATGTGGACAAAAAGATGATTTAATACACATATCATTTCGACATTAAATCCATTTAATATGTATATTACATCAACCAATGAGAGCATCGTTTTTAATATCTATATTAATTCCATTTAATATGTGTATTAAATCAACATCCAATTACATCCTTTTTTTGAACAATAAAATCTATTATCAGTTTTTGTCCAGGTTTGAGCGACAAATTTATGCCCAACCTCCCCAACACGCAGTCTATTATTATTTCTGACATATTTTCCCACGCTAAGGTCATTAGCATATAATTACGGTCATATGCCATATATGGATGCGGCGTATGATCACGTGAGTTGGATTGCGCATGCTCTATTTGACTGGGCGGCCATTATAATTTCAGAACTTGAGAATTTTCATGAAGGGATTTGATTTTATCAAATCATTTAATTATGCGGTAAGGCTTCACCTTTATTTCAATGGGGAATTGATTTATTATATGTTAAGCTATGTGCCAGTAAACTTTTTGGCCAGTAAACTTTTTGTAGTCATTTGACTACAAAACTTGCGCAAAGGAACTCTGTAGGAAAAGCCACTACTGTGCCTGAAGTATGACGGAAGGCATCAGTAGTGGAACCATTTCTAGGACACACCCGAGTTCAAACGCTGCCCTGGCAGAGAGACGGAATGGAAGATGCAATATGTTTAGATGTGTTCCTGCAGACATATAGTTCCAGTATATATAGACTAGTTTTTGTAGTGTGGGTGTAGTCCTATTTATGTATCTATTTGGTATTCTGTTCCCGTTGTAAATAAAACCATACATTATGAAACCCATTGCTGTCATCACTTACAAATAGTGTTACACTACTGTGTGAGTTCTGGTAAATAATAAACGGATTTCTTCGATTATGAACAAACTACTCTACTTAAGTTATTATAAACTTACCTATGTGTTTAAGATGAACTCCCGTTAAATAAAATCCATTGCACCACTAAACAGTTCTCTCTTGAAAAATTGAAATCCCACAAACTTTCGGTTAAGAAAAATATCAATATGGCAGCTGGTTACGTCACCCTCTGGAGATATCACTTTGTATCAGGGGTGACAGCATAGGAAATATGGCATTTAAAAGCACGTCTCGACTCGGCATTGAGTTTGAGCGTTCGCACACATAACAACCTGTATTTTTTAAAATTTGTTACCGACTTAATTATTTGATTAGCGGCTCGGATGGGATAATTTTCTTTTTTAACACGCATGAGGAACAAAAATAACTACATTCTTTTCACGGGCCTTAAATATTACCCATCTTTATAATATGGTATGATAATATTATTATTTAACATATATGCAGGCCATTTACAATTAATGTTCCGCTTCTTACAGTGTGTTACGGACTTATCGGCATTGTATCCGCCACCCAATGCCATAAGGCACCTTGAACGCTGCCGCAACACGCTTAAAAATGTCACTGAAGCGGTTATTATTTGATCGAAAGAATGAGATCAAATTAATAATACACTCAGAGTCCTCAGACACTTCGGAGGTGTGCTTCGTGATCCGTGTTAAACTATTTATAATATAAAGAAGATAGGATATTAAAATTTATATTTTATATATGACTTTATTTTTACGAGTATCCGTGCAATCAGTGATTCTTTCATTGTGAATAAAATTTGATAGACTGGCGATCAATGGTTTCAATATAAAGCTCCTATGTAATTGCCTTCAATTGATATTTTCGTCGCCCAAACTCAAACGATCGTAATGTTGGCGCTTTGCTTTGAGCATAGCACGTGGTTGCCAAAATGTGCGTCAAATTTAAACAACCTTGCTTCAGTGTGTTGGATTCGTCCAATATGTGACGAAAGCAATGTTATTATCCACTCTGTCGAAATAACAAGTAAATATTCAAATTTTTCAAGAGAGAACCGGTTTTATTCGTTGGGATTTTTAGTGGCGCAAAGGATTTTATTTAACGGGAGTTCATTTCAAACACACGGGTAAGTTTATAATAACCAAAGTTAACTAGTTTGTTCATAATCGAAGAAATCCGTTTATTATTTACCAGAACTCACACAGTAGACATATTCCACTACTCATGGTAAACGGCGACGGCATAACTTATCTGGAGAGCATGCGCAATAGACTGGAATAGCCAGATACTAGAAATTTCTATTCGGTTGCTCAAGGCTCACGCTGTATTTCGCTGGACATAACTGATTTGAGTCAAAACGGAAACAATTTAATGTAAATCTGTTCTACAATCAGGTTACATTATCATATGCGTTGCTACCGATCTTGGTCAATTTCTAGGTCCCAAATATTAGCAATTTAGCTCCGCGATTTATCTCCTTTTAATCATTTGCACACTTCACAGAACGAAGAGAGACAAAGAGAGAGAGATGGGGTTTAACGTCCACTCACACAAACTAAGTTATTTGGGGACAAACACATATGGTTTCATTTTATTTCAGTAATTCACTTGTGCGTAGGGGTCTTTAGCAGTGGGAGGAAACCGGAGTACCCGGAGAAAACCCACAAGGTTGGACAGGCGACCCTGCTCCTTGCCACGTATAACCAGGGATTTGAAACCACGCCAGTTGTTTAAAGAATATATAGGCATACGAGCCGGGGGCAGGGTGGGGGCAGCTGCCCCCTAACTTTCGGGCAAGCTGACTTTTCGAGCAGACGGGTAAGTGAACAATTTTGTTTATTTCATCTCTTTGGCAAAAAATTGACCGAAATCTAATAAACCACCAATTTTACGGAGTGGAATAGCAGTAAAACGCGTTTGCGACCGTCAAATATTCCAAAATTTTCTTGGGGGTCGATTCAAAATCATCTCTGCTTCTTCGCCTCTCGCCTGTCTGTAATCCTGAAATTTTTTCGGGCATTTCTATTTTTAGTTTTACTTCCCTAACTGTCACCGAGCCCTATAATAAAACACTAATTTTACTTTTCTTTAAATTGAATACCACGAATTTGTACAGAGTTTAAAACATTTTGTCCGGGCAACGATTATTATTTGTGACTGTAGTTGCAACAGTCTGATTGGATGGTTGGAATTCAGAGTGGGACTTCGGTTACAAAACCATTGGATACTTTTGGAGTTGCTTACACGGGCTATAATAGCAGAAAATGCACTTGCGGTGGTTAAATTTTCACAATTTTCTCCAGGAGGGTGAGGCCCCTATACCCTTCCGTAAAAAATCAAATGCATTAAATATATGAATTGACGTATAATTTATACCTTTTCATAATCCCTTGATGTAATAGAGTTCAGAAATAATGGTGTTTTTCAGCTACATGCAGTATTTATCAAGACCTCGATTAGGAGGATCCAGTCAAAGTCCTCGATTTACACCATATACATGTATGGGTGTGTGTGTGTGTGTGAAATAGAATTTTATTTACAAAATTGTGCAGATTACACTCATATTACATACAACAAGAAACATTGTTATGGCTATTTTTCCATGTGTCACACAATTATATACAATAAAAATACAAATCAAGACAATGAAACCGTTCAAAGTTAACCGTACTAAAATAGTTTTCAAGGAGCAGGGATGTGAATTCATTTTCCATCATATTTATACATGTATACCCTGATAATCTAATCATGTAGGCGAGACAGAGACCTGTCTGACCTAGATAAGTGTTGAAGGCAATACACTAAATTGTTGACAAATGTTAATTGAAGTAGCTAAGTCTCTAACTCAATATCAATCCAAAGTCTTACAAGTTTATGGCTGGCGGATGTGGACAAAAAGATGATTTAATACACATATTAATTCGACATTTAATATACATATTAAATCGATTTAATATGTATATTAAGTCAACCAAATGAGAGCATCGTTTTTAATATCTATATTAATTCCATTTAATAAGTGTATTAAATCAACCAATCACTAGCAAGGAAATAATATCTGTATTAAATCAACCAATGGGAGAACTGTTTTTATTATCCATATTAAATGGATTTAAAATGGACTAAGTTATTTGGGGACAAACACATATGGTTTCATTTTATTTCAGTAATTCACTTGTGCGTAGGTGTCTTTAGCAGTGGGAGGAAACCGGAGTACCCGGAGAAAACCCACGAGGTTGGACATGCGACCCTGCTCCTTGCCAAGTATAACCAGGGATTTGAAACCACGCCAGTTGTTTAAAGAATATATAGGCATACGAGCCGGGGGCAGGGTGGGGGCAGCTGCCCCCTAACTTTCGGGCAAGCTGACTTTTCGAGCAGACGGGTACGTAAGTGAACAATTTTGTTTATTTCATCTCTTTTGCAAAAAATTGACCGAAATCTAATAAACCACCAATTTTACGGAGTGGAATAGCAGTAAAACGCATTTGCGACCGTCAAATATTCCAAAATTTTCTTGGTGGTCGATTCAAAATCATCTCTGCTTCTTCGCCTCTCTGTAATCCTGAAATTTTTTCGGGCATTTCTATTTTTAGTTTTACTTCCCTAACTGTCACCGAGCCCTATAATAAAACACTAATTTTACTTTTCTTTAAATTGAATACCACGAATTTGTACAGAGTTTAAAACATTTTGTCCGGGCAACGATTATTATTTGTGACTGTAGTTGCAACAGTCTGATTGGATGGTTGGAATTCAGAGTGGGACTTCGGTTACAAAACCATTGGATACTTTTGGAGTTGCTTACACGGGCTAGAATAGCAGAAAACGCACTTGCGGTGGTTAAATTTTCACAATTTTCTCCAGGAGGGTGAGGCCCCTATACCCCGCGACGATTGATTGATTGTTTGGAATTCTGGGCAGATAGGTAGGCTATATTGCACCACATTGAAGTTGCTGTTCATAAGCTGGAATAGCAAGAAAACTCGTAGCGGCAGTTGAATTTACTTTCAAAATTTTCTCCCAACCATCCCGATTGGAATTCGAGTCAGCCAACTTAATTAGGCTATATTAGACCACTTTGAAGTTGCTTTGTTCACGGGCTGAAATAGCAAGAAAACGTCCTTGCAGACGTCAAATATTTCAAAATTTTTTTGGGATGCGGTGGGGTGTGTGTGTGTGGGGGGGCATGCATGGTAAACTCAACTCCCTCGCCTCTCGAGGAATACCGCAACCGCTGTTTGTAAACCCAGAATTTTTTCGGGCATATCGGGTTCTGCCCCCAAACTGCCATTGAGCCGTACGCCTATGCAGGTAAAACCTGATAACACATTGTGAATATCAGTGATATACAGTGTAGTAATATACAATGTAGAACAATTTCCACGATACTACGGGAATTCATTTAATTTCGAATTTGGCCATGTCAAGGATAAAAAAAAAATCTTTTGAAATTAAGCCCAGGGCTGATATTCGAAAAGAGGAAAACATTTGGGTTCTTTTTATAATTGTTACATTTAGGCTGTGTTGAATTGAAACTATGTTTCTTGTCACTACCTTCGTGACAATCCAATGAGGGTGTGAGGCAAACACAACACAAAGTGTATTTTTCAACACAAAGTATACAAACCAACACAAACCATCATTTTGATTTTATTCTACCCCCAAAAGCTCAAAGTTAATTCATATTCCCAGGTATTAACCTATATGGTAAACTGAATGAATGAAATAATGAAGTAAAATACAAAAGTTGTCTGAAATACTTTTTAAAACTTGAATGCCATCCAAATAAAAGTTACTAAATTAACTTTTTGATTCAACAAACAATTGGCAAACAATATTCAACACCAAATGTTTTACTTGGTGCAATACATCAGCAACTATTTTGCAGATTTAAAAAAAAAATCAAAAAAAATCTCCTATTGCACAAAGTCAGTTTAGAAAGCGGTTCCAAGTTTCAATAAAATCTGACGATAACTTTCAGAGATATAATTTTGA
Source organism: Patella caerulea (assembly GCA_036850965.1). Taxonomy (NCBI): domain Eukaryota; kingdom Metazoa; phylum Mollusca; class Gastropoda; family Patellidae; genus Patella; species Patella caerulea. Next base: position 31,862,784 of record JAZGQO010000014.1, on the reverse strand, counting down.
CTAAAATTGTTAACTGTAGAAAAAAAAAATGATTTGGGATCTGTTAGGCAGATATGTTCCATTAATTTATTTTACTTTAATAAAATGAGTTTTCATATATGTATTTCTTATAAATTATACAATATTTCAATATTGGCTTATTTTATTTCTTGTTGTGTGTATATTTACATGTGTAACTTTGATACATGTAACTTTGACATACAATGACATAAATGTTATTCAAAACAACAGAACTTAGTAATGGTATTATTATTCTTTATTGAATTATGGTTGTCTGTCAAACATATAGAGTGATCTACAAAAAATTTAAAGCCATTTTATTCGAAAGTCTTCAAAAATATCTACAAACAATGACTTATTTATCAAGAATATTAGCGATAAACCGACGAGAAGGAATATTAAGACATCAGCTCAGTGCGCATGCCTAATAACCTGACCTGCTTGTTTCTGAATGGACACTTCAACGATTGACCTTAGCGACCGACCAATCAAATAACTTATTCTTAAAATAACTTCATTATGTATGCAAAAACATGCCCGCACCGAGCGAAAGCCGCGAATTTCGCTTGTGGAATACTTGTTTTTAGATTTATATTGAAAGTTTTACTAGTTGAAATACATCTAGTAGAGCAAAGTGGCCATGGGCACATAAAATTTATGTAAATTGCAGCTATTTTTGTTTAGCCGGTATATATTGATAAACGAGACATTACGGGGTAACTTATTTCTAAAATAATTGTTAAAAATGTCGGAAACATTCAAATAAAACTTCAAAATTTTTTGTGTTGAAAAGCTATGCGGCCGAAAATAGACCCCCCGATCCTAAGCGCGCGGGCGACAAGAAACATAGTTCCAATTCAACACAGCCTTAGTATCTAAGTGGTCACCTGGGGATCACGTGGTTAAGTGGGTAAGGCGCTGGCTCGCTAGCCTTAAGGTCGGGTGTTCGATCCCCGCATTGGCTGAGAAAGTTCATCTCGATTTTCCGGCGTGGTTTCCTCTTGTCAGTAATGCAGAACGGAGGGCCTGACAAGGACAGCTGGCTGCCTAGTCGTTCGGATGGGAAGGAAAACTGAGGTCCTGTGTACACATTGGCGTGCACGTAAAAGATCCCTTGGCAGTTGGAATTCGATATAAGAGTAGGCCGCAGCGCCTCTGCCCGGGCAAAATTTCCCTCATAGCACACAGTATGGCATATGCCCGTCTTCAATTAGCCCAGGTTAGGTGCAGGTTAAACTCCATTTCATCATCATGCTTTTACATAAATCATTAATTCGTAATAACATATTTCCGTTATGGTAATGTATTGCTGGAGTTGGTTTTCAAATTTGTATGACTTATTAAAATTAACATAAATTGGTTTAAACCGCATTCCTGTAACATAATTACATACACAGTATAGAATGGATTCGAAAAAAAAGCTATGAAGTTTATGCAATAGTATAAAAAAGGCATGTTTAAATTGCATGAAATAATTGCGTATGAGATTAATGAGATAATCCCTGTTAATACAGTAACTGTGACATCAAAATATCGAATACAAACATAAATTATTAATTGACATTAATTATAGTCACGTTATAGCCAAGATAAAACACTTTAAATTTTCTAGTATTTTTTATCGTGTGGTCCGAATCAGCCGCAAAGTGGTCCGAATCCGCCTAGTGGTGGTCCGATTCAGCCTTAAATGTGGTCCGAATCAGCTTCATCTCCTTCAACCTTCCCACAGTTCTCAGCAACCGGTTCATGACCTTGAACCTCTTCGTCGAAAACTGCGGTTAACTCAACATGGCCGTGTATGTGAGAATGTGCGTAGTGAATTACAAAAATAGTGTTGAATTATTATAAATTTGTGTCAGATGTATCGAGAAAAATCACAATGAAAAAACAAAATAGACGGTAAGGATTTCAAAGGCTAGTAAGTATTTATTATAGGACTTGCCCCCCCCCCCTTTGTATTGTAGGCCTAATGTAAGTAAGTTGTATCTCATCATTCTCCCCTAACACAAGCCGTGACAAGCTGGCAATCATGTTAGTAACAGTTTAAGGTAACAATTGGTACAGTCTAAGACCCCTTACGCAAGTTCAAATAGGTTTAAACGCACAATTGTCAACACACATCATAACAGTTTGTATTAAAATAAGTAATTCTATCATAAATAGTGAAGACTTAATCCAACAAGTTAGATGTTACTCTTTTGATATTCTGACAACGTAACACCTAACTTCCGAACAGTCAAAAGCTCGGGGCAAAAGTTGATAACTAGTTTACTTCGTTCAGCGGACGGCAAAATTCACAATTTTCAGTTATCTGCACTGCTAACACATTACATTTACATATCATATCCATCTGTGTTCCGAAAAATATTTTTTGCTGTCTATTTTAAGACATTTCACAAAAATCTTCGCCTACAACCAACACAACACATTGAAAACGGAAATGACCTACATAGGTGAAAGGTTAAATCTGGGTTGGTGCACATTACAAACGAATTCTTTAAACGAAACGAAATCGCATGAGACTAATTTGAAGGCGATCATTTTAAATTTAATTTTAGTGATGTTCCGATAATCCGTTTCGCCATTCAGTAGACTAATCGGCTGATGAGTGGCCTATCAAAAGACATTTTGCCGATATTTGCGTAGCCGAGATCTGTTCAAAAAGACTCGGCAGTCAAATACCTTTTCATAAAATATTATTTAGATTGTGAATAAATCACTCTCTCTTACTTAAAATCGCACTCGATCCGTTTATTTTAGTTGCCGTGTGTGTGATACAAGACTCAATAGGCGTTTTTACGAGAAACCGATTATGGCTAATCGATTTGCAATTCCTTTTAAAACGCATTTACGGCAAAAATTAGCCTAATCGGTTTCACCTAATTTTCGTATTTACAACGACGATTTGCCAAATCGATTATGCAAATCTTCCAACTTGCTCGCCTGGCGGATTGGCGATTCGATTTCCAAGATGGCGTCCACAACAAGCGACACGACGTGCTTGACGTTAGTTCATTTTCTTCAGAATTTCACGTTAAAATATGTTTGTAACCCAAAGATCTTGGTTCCTTTCGATATTTGCGGTTATCGGAATGTAATTTCCTGAATTATGGCCCCTGATTGTCCGAAAAATCACCCTTTTCAGCTTGTGGTCCCTCTGGAGGTCACAATTATTATTCGATTTAAAAAACCGTTTGTTTATATCACCGTTACACCCTAAAGAAGGTTGAGTTCGAATTTCGGGAAAATCAGACCAAAATTGCCATACAAAATGGCCGCCGTTTGTACGCGAATACTGTTAAAAAATGGTATATCAAGGTTGTGGACCCTGTAAAGGTCACAATTTTAATTCGATTTTGATGAAACTTGAAATTCATCGTTATAACCCAAAGATCTTGGTTCTTTTTAATATTTGCGCATATCGGATCGTAACTTCCTGAATTATGGCCCCTGGTTATACGCAAAATCCCCCTTTCTTTAGCTTGTGGTCCCTCTGGAGGTCACAATTATTATCCAATTTAAAAAACGTTTGATTATATCACCGTTACACTGTAAGGAAGGTTGAGTTCGAATTTCGGGAAAATCAGACCAAAATTGCCATACAAAATGGCCGCCGTTTGTACGCGAATACTGTTAAAAAATGGTATATCAAGGTTGTGGACCCTGTAAAGGTCACAATTTTAATTCGATTTTGATGAAACTTGAAATTCATCGTTATATCTTGGTTCTTTTTAATATTTGCGCATATCGGATCGTAACTTCCTGAATTATGGCCCCTGGTTATACGCAAAATCCCCCTTTCTTTAGCTTGTGGTCCCTCTGGAGGTCACAATTATTATCCAATTTAAAAAAACGTTTGATTATATCACCGTTACACTGTAAGGAAGGTTGAGTTTGAATTTCGGGAAAATCGGACCAAAATTGACAGACAAAATGGCCGCCGTTTGTACACGAATACTGTTAAAAAAATGATATATCATGGTTGTGGACCCTGTATAGGTCACAATTTTAATTCGATTTTGATGAGGAAGGTTGAGTTCTAATTTCGTGAAAATCGTACCAAAATTGCCGGACGAAATGGTCGCCGTTTGTACGCGAATAGTGTAAAAATATGGTATATCATGGTTGTGGACTCGCTACAGGTCACAATTCTTATCACAATTCTAGGTTGTGTACCGTCACACCATAATCATTGTCGGTTTCGAGTTTCATTAATATCAGACTGGAACTGACCAACTAAATGGCTGCTCCCAATACAGTATGAAATACAGGACTTAAAGATGTAGGAAAAATCACTTTCGGTTTGCTTGTTCTCTGTCCATCTCTCGAAAATGTGGGCGTATCCTGCTTGGCAGTGCCAGCCTATCTTTTAACAGTATTCGCGTACAAACGGCGGCCATTTTGTATGGCAATTTTTGTCCGATTTTCCCGAAATTCGAACTCAACCTTCCTTAGGGTGTAACGGTGACATAATTAAACGGTTTTTTAAATCGAATAATAATTGTGACCTCCAGAGGGACCACAAGCTAAAAAGGGTGATTTTTCAGACAATCAGGGGCCATAATTCAGGAAATTAAATTCCGATAGCCGCAAATTTCGAAAGGAACCAAGATCTTTGGGTTACATGCATGTCAAGTTTCATCAAAATCGGTTCAAAATTGTGACCTCTATAGGGTCCACAAGCTAAAAACGTGATTTTTCGTACAATCAGGGGCCATAATCCATGAAGTTTTGATCCGATACATGCCAATATCGAAAGCAGCCGAGATCTTTTGGGGATAAACCTATATAGATATTTCAAGTTTCGTCAAAATCGGATAAGAATTGTGACCTGTAGAGAGTCCACAAACAAATTGTGGACGGACGGACGTCCGGACGGACAGGGGCGACGACATAATACGTCCACATGAAATATAATAAAGTCAAGCTAATATCGTTTTTATACGCCCACATTTTCATGTGGACGTATTATGTCGTCGCCCCTGTCCGTCCGGACGTCCGTCCGTCCACAATTTGTTTGTGGACTCTCTACAGGTCACAATTCTTATCCGATTTTGACGAAACTTGAAATATAGGTTTATCCCCAAAAGATCTCGGCTGCTTTCGATATTGGCATGTATCGGATCAAAACTTCATGGATTATGGCCCCTGATTGTACGAAAAATCACGTTTTTAGCTTGTGGACCCTATAGAGGTCACAATTTTGAACCGATTTTGATGAAACTTGACATGCATGTTTGTCACCCAAAGATCTTGGTTCCTTTCGATATTTGCGGCTATCGGAATGTAATTTCCTGAATTATGGCCCCTGATTGTCCGAAAAATCACCCTTTTTAGCTTGTGGTCCCTCTGGAGGTCACAATTATTATTCGATTTAAAAAACCGTTTGATTATATCACCGTTACACCCTAAGGAAGGTTGAGTTCGAATTTCGGGAAAATCGGACGAAAATTGCCATACAAAATGGCCGCCGTTTGTACGCGAATACTGTTAAAAAATGGTATATCAAGGTTGTGGACCCTGTGGAGGTCACAATTTTGATTCGATTTTGATGAAACTTGAAATTCATGGTTATAACCCAAAGATCTTGCTTCCTTTCGATATTTGCGCATATTGGATCGTAACTTCCTGAATTATGGCCCCTGATTATACGCAAAATCCTATTTTTTTTAGCTTGGAGGTCACAATTATTATTCGATTTAAAAAAACGTTTGATTATATTACCGTCACACCCTAAGGAAGGGTGAGTTCGAATTTCGGGAAAATCGGACGAAAATTGCCATACAAAATGGCCGCCGTTTGTACGCGAATACTGTTAAAAAATGGTATATCAAGGTTGTGGACCCTGTGGAGGTCACAATTTTGATTCGATTTTGAGCTTGGAGGTCACAATTATTATCCAATTTAAAAAAACGTTTGATTATATTACCGTTACACCGTAAGGAAGGTTGAGTTCGAATTTCGGAAAAATCAGACCAAAATTGCCATACAAAATGGCCGCCGTTTGTATGCGAATACTGTTAAAAAATGTGGAGGTCACAATTTTGATTCGATTTTTAGCTTGGAGGTCACAATTATTATCCAATTTAAAAAAACGTTTGATTATATTACCGTTACACCGTAAGGAAGGTTGAGTTCGAATTTCGGAAAAATCAGACCAAAATTGCCATACAAAATGGCCGCCGTTTGTATGCGAATACTGTTAAAAAATGGTATATCAAGGTTGTGGACCCTGTAAAGGTCACAATTTTAATTCGATTTTGATGAAACTTGAAATTCATCGTTATAACCCAAAGATCTTGGTTCTTTTCAATATTTGCGCATATCGGATCGTAACTTCCTGAATTATGGCCCCTGGTTATACGCAAAATCCCCCTTTCTTTAGCTTGTGGTCCCTCTGGAGGTCACAATTATTATCCAATTTAAAAAAACGTTTGATTATATCACCGTTACACTGTAAGGAAGGTTGAGTTTGAATTTCGGGAAAATCGGACCAAAATTGACAGACAAAATGGCCGCCGTTTGTACGCGAATACTGTTAAAAAGATGATATATCATGGTTGTGGACCCTGTATAGGTCACAATTTTAATTCAATTTTGATGAGGAAGGTTGAGTTCTTATTTCGTGAAAATCGTACCAAAATTGCTGGACGAAATGGTCGCCGTTTGTACGCGAATAGTGTAAAAATATGGTACAGTATATCATGGTTGTGGACTCGCTACAGGTCACAATTCTTATCCGATTTTGATGAAAAGTCACATTTCTAGGTTGTGTACCGTCACACCATAATCATTGTCGGTTTCGAGTTTCATTAATATCAGACTGGAACTGACCAACTAAATGGCTGGTCCCAATACAGTATGAAATACAGGACTTAAAGATGTAGGAAAAATCACTTTCGGTATTGCTTGTTCTCTGTCCATCTCTCGAAAATGTGGGCGTATCCTGCCTGGCAGTGCCAGCCTATCTTTTGAATGGAAATTAATTGAAAAAAAATACTCCAACATCTTTTTAACATAAGAAAAAGACTCACTATAAAGCTAGGACGATCGGGTTGAATGTGTGTTATAGGGCAACGATTTTCTCTGTATCTAGGATATACAGGATAATATTCTTGATTTATATAATCAAATCACCCTAATATCGTTTTTGAATGGGAATTAATTGAAAAAATATTCCAGGATCCTTTAAACATCAGAAAAAGACTCACTATAAAGCGAGGACGATTGGGTTCTATATGCCGTAAAGGGCAACCATTTTGTCTATATCTAGGATATATAGGATAATATTCTTAATTTAGATATTCAAATCACCCTAATGTAGTTTTTTTATGGAAATTAATTGAAAAAATGCTATACAATCCTTTAAACATAAGAAAAGAACTCGCTATAAAGCGAGGCCGATTGGGTTCCATGTATGGTATAAGGCAACGATTTTCTCTATTTCCAGGATTTATAGGGTAATATTCCTCATTTATATAATAAAATGAAGCTAATATCGTTTTTTGAATGGAAATTGATTGAAAAAAAAATACTCCAACATTTTTTAAACATAAGAAAAAGACTCACTATAAAGCGAGGACCACTGGGTTCATTGTGTGGTATAAGGCAATGGTTTTCTCTATATCTAGGATATATAGGATAATATTCTTAATTTTTATAATAAAATCACACTAATGTCGTTTTTTGAATGGAAATTAATTGAAAAAAAAAAATTCTCCAACATCTGTTAAACATTAGAAAAAGACTCACTTTAAAGCGAGGACGATTGGGTTCAACGTGTGATATAAGGCAACCATTTTCTCTCTATATAGGATATGTAGGATAATATTCTTAATTTATATAATCTAATCACTTTAATATTAATTTTATTTTAATAGAATTTAATTGAAAAAAATACTCCAAACTCTTTTAAACGTAAGAAAAAGACTAACTGTAAAGCGAGGACAAATGTGGTACAAGGCAACCATTTTCTCTATAGATAGGATAAAGAGAATAATATTCTTAATTTATATATTCAAATTACCCTAATATCGTTTTTATTATGGAAAGTGATTGAAAAAATACTCCACAATAAAATCCCTCTAATATCTTTATTTTATGGAAATTAATTGAAAGAAATACTCCAAATTTCTTTTAAATATAAGATAAAGCGAAACCGATGGGTTCTAATTCTATGTGTGGTATAATGCGATGATTGTCTCTATTTCTAGGACATTTAGGATAATATTCTTAATTTAAAATAATAAGATCACTCAAATTTCGTGGTTTTTTATGGAAATTATTTGAAAAGGTATTCCAAAATCTTTTAATTGAAACAGACGCACTTACAGCGAGGCCAAACAAATTAATATTTACAAGTAGATCCAACATCTGATTTTAGCCTCTACTATACATAATGTCAAGGCCGTACATTGAACTGTCAATCAAATTGACTGACATGTTCCTCACTCTATATCGTCCTCGCTTTATATGATTTAGCATTTTCCGTTAAAGAGGGGTCCTCAAATTTTAATTGGGAGGATATGACGTCAAACGGATGTCAAACTATCCTAACATGGCGGCTACATGATATGTTTTTGAATGTGATATTGGATAAACCTGTTTCAATGAACCTCTTGTGTGTGTCAATAAGTGTTATTGTTGTTCAGAGATGGGTCACACAATAAGGTAGGACATGCATTTAAAATTTATCGACTGACGCCTTTCAAACTTGATGCGCCAATAATTTATTCGGACCTTGCCTAATACAACGACAGCTCCTGGAACCTTGAGGTTACGTGTGAACGAAACCTCAAGGCACCCTGGAGTAATACAACGACAGCTCCTGGAACCTTGAGGTTACGTGTGAACGAAACCTCAAGGCACCCTGGAGTAAATACAACGACAGCTCCTGGAACCTTGAGGTTACGTGTGAACGAAACCTCAAGGCACCCTGGAGTAGTGAAGACTGGACCATTAAAATAGTTACCGAACAATTTTTCTCTGCATAGCGCTGTTTCAATCTGTTTCACAGAGAATTACTTAAGAATTATCTCTGTAACATATGACTGTCCATAACACGCGCGTTGACTGCACGCTGCGGTAGGGAGGTTCCGCAATCAGTACGAACTACGAACACAGCTTCGTACTTCGTTTTTGACAGATTAGAGAGGTTCCGCAACCACTACGAACTACAAAGTGTTTATGTGCTGACGTCATCACTTTGTGTGATGTCATTGACATAAGCGGCCTTCGATTCGTCCATTTTCTACGAAGAAATCGAGAAAAGTTTGTGGTTAAAATACGAAGTACGATATCATGATTTTCTCATTGATTTTTGGATGAAATTTGTATTTTTGCGGAAACGGAAATAGAGAGGTTCCGCAACCAGTACGAAGTACGAACTACGTTTTACGAACACAGCTTCGTACTTTGTATTTCGTTTTTGACAGATTTCCGTTTCCGCCAAAATACGAAGTCCGAAGTACGATCGTTAGTTCCACAGTTTTGTTAAATAAAAAGTATTAAATCAAATCAAATTTTAGTCCTCAAGAAGCTCATTGTATTGTGTTTCTTTTCGCCGACTAGTAACTATACTTGTTACCTTAAACTGTGTTTAAGGTAACATTGGTACAGTCTAAGACCTCTTACGCAAGTTCAAATAGGTTGAAACGCACAATTGTCAACACACATCATTACAGTTTGTATTAAAATAAGTAATTCTATCACAAATAGTGAAGACTGAACCATTAAAATAGTTACCGAACAGTTTTTCTCTGCATAGCGCTGTTTTTGTTGTAGGCCTAATGACGTATTACGCAACTTGCGGCCATGACGGTCGGCCAGTTGAAATTTCGCGTAGGAGATGGGTTTCATCAAATGATATAATTATGCGGTAAGGCCTCACCTTTATTTCAGTAAGAATTGATTTATTATATGTTAAGCTGGCTGCAGTACTGTTTTGGGTTAGTTTATTTGTAAATTAAGCGAGCTATAGGCCAGTAAACTTTTTGTAGTCATTTGACTAAAAAACTTGCGCAAAGGAACTCGGTAGGAAAAACCACTACTGCGACTGGAGTAAGACGGAAGACAGCAGTAGTGGAACCATTTTTAATCGCCGACTGCCGAAAAAAACAAATTTCACAGAGCGAAAATTTGCCCTAAATCAAACTGCTAACCGACCACTTTGACGCTGATAAACCTCCTACTGAATTGTAAATGTTCAATCTTACTATAAAATCGCAAAAAAATACAAATTTCATCCAAAAATCAACGAGAAAATCATGATATCGTACTTTGTTTTTTAACCACAAACTTTTCTTGATTTCTTCGTAGAAAATGGACGAACCGAAGGCCGCTTATGTCAATGACATCACACAAAGTGATGACGTCAGCACATAAACACTTCGTAGTTCGTAGCAAACTGATCCCGCAGTGAATATTCGCTTGGCCGCTACAATCACTGATAAGCATGACATCGACAAGGCTTAATAAGTACGGCATATTAACTTTTTTGTACGCCCACATTTTCATGTGAATACGGATGATAAAGTGAGAGGAATCCAAAACCATTTAAATAACATAAACATAGACAGGATCAAAGTCATAATAAACTTGATACAGTGACACCTGATACCTTTGACTTTGTTTTTATCCACATTTTCATGTGGACGTATATTGTCGTCGCCCCTGTTCGTTCGTCCGTCCGCCCGGACGTCCGTCCGTCCACAATTGTTTGTGAACAGTCTACAGGTCACAATTTTTATCCGATTTCAATGAAACTTAAAACATAGGTTTATCACCCTAAGATCTCGGTTCCTTTCGATATTGGCATGTAACGGACTGTAACTTCATGGGTTATAGCCCCTGATTGTACGAAAAATCACGTTTTTATACGCCCACATTTTTATGTGGACGTATATTGTCGTCACCCCTGTCCCGTCCGGACGTCCGTCCGTCCGTCCACAATTTGTTTGTGGACCCTCTACAGGTCACAATTCTTATCCGATTTTGACGAAACTTGAAATATAGGTTTATCCCCAAAAGATCTCGGCTGCTTTCGATATTGGCATGTATCGGATGAAAACTTCATGGATTATGGCCCCTGATTGTACGAAAAATCACGTTTTTAGCTTGTGGACCCTATAGAGGCCACAATTTTGAACCAATTTTGATGAAACTTGACATGCATGTTTATAACCCAAAGATCTTGGTTCCTTTCGATATTTGCGACTATCGGAATGTAATTTCCTGAATTATGGCCCCTGATTGTCCGAAAAATCACCCTTTTTAGCTTGTGGTTCCTCTGGAGGTCACAATTATTATCCGATTTAAAAAATCGTTTGATTATATCACCGTTACACCCTAAGGCAGGTTGAGTTCGAATTTCGTGAAAATCGGACGAAAATTACCATACAAAATGGCCGCCGTTTGTACGCGAATACTGTTAAAAAATGGTATATCAAGGTTGTGGACCCTGTAGAAGTCACATTTTTTATTCGATTTTGATGAAACTTGAAATTCATAATTATAACCCAAAGATCTTGGTTCCTTTCGATATTTGCGCATATCGGAACATAACTTCCTGAATTATGGCCTCTGATTATACGCAAAATCGCCTTATTTTAGCTTGTGGTCCCTCTGGTGGTCACAATTATTATCCGATTTACTAAAACGGTTGATTATATTACCGTTACACTGTAAGGAAGGTTGAGTTCGAATTTCGGGGAAATCGGACCAAAATTGCCATACAAAATGGCCGCCGTTTGTACGCGAATACTGTTAAAAAATTGTATATCATGGTTGTGGACCCTGTAGAGGTCACAATTTTAATTGGATTTTGATGAAACTTGAAATGCATGGTTATAACCCAAAGATCTTGGTTCCTTTCGTTATTTGCACATATCGGATCGTAACTTCCTGAATTATGGCCCCTGATTGTCCGGAAAATCGCCTATGGTCCCTCTGAAGGTCACAATTATTATCTGATTTGAAAAAACGTTTGACTCTATCACCGTTACACCCTACGGAAGGTTGAGTTTGAATTTCGAGAAAATTGGACTCTAATTGCCAGAAAAAATGGCCGCTGTTTGTACATGAACAGTGTAAAAATATGGTATGTCAAAGTTGTGGACCCTGTAGAGGTGACAATTTTAATTTTTTCAATTTTGATGAAACCTGAAATGCTTGTTTATAACCTAAAGATCTTTATTCTTTTCGATATTTGCGCATATCAAATTGTAACTTAATGAATTATGGCCTTTGATTGTAGGAAAAATCACTTTCGGTATTGCTTGTTCTCTGTCTATCTCTCGAACAATTATTATCTGATTTAAAAAAAAACTCTGATTATATTACTGTTGCACCGTAAGGAAGGTTGAGTTCGAAGTTCGTGAAAATCGTACCAAAATTGCCGGACGAAATGGTCACCGTTTGTACGCGAATAGTGTAAAAATATGGTATATCATGGTTGTGGACTCTCTACAGGTCACAATTCTTATCTGATTTTGACGAAAAGTAACATTTCTAGGTTGTGTACCGTCACACCATAATCATTGTCGGCTTCGAATTTCATGAATATCAGACTGGAACTGACCAACAAAATGGCTGCTCCCAATACAGTATGAAATACAGGACTTAATAATGTAGGAAAAATCACTTTCGGTATTGCTTGTTCTCTATCCATCTCTCAAAAATGTGGGCGTATCCTGCCTGGCAGTGCCAGCCTATCTTTTAGCTTGTGAACAGTGTAGAGGTCACAATTTTGAACCGATTTGGATGAAACTTAAAATGCATGTTTATAACCCAAAGATCTTGGTTCCTTTCGATATTTGCGCCAATCGGATCGTAACTTCCTGAATTATGGCCCCTGATTGTTCGAAAAATCGCCCTTTTTAGCTTGTGGTTCCTCTGGAGGTCAAAATTGTTATCCGATTTAAAAAAACGTTTGATTGTATCACCGCTACATGGTTATGAAGGTTGAGTTCTAATTTCGTGTATATCGGACCAAAATTGGCGGACAAAATGGCCGCCATTTGTACGCGAATAGTGTGAAAATATGTTATATCAAGGTTGTGAACAGTGTAGAGGACACAATTTTGAACCGATTTGGATGAAACTTGAAATGCATGTTTATAACCCAAAGATCTTGGTTCCTTTCGATATTTGCGCCAATCGGATCGTAACTTCCTGAATTATGGCCCCTGATTGTCCGAAAAATCGCCCTTTTTAGCTTGTGGTCCTTCTGGAGGTCAAAATTGTTACCCGATTTAAAAAAACGTTTAATTATATCACCGTTACATGGTTATGAAGGTTGAGTTCTAATTTCGTGAATATCGGACCAAAATTGGCGGACAAAATGGCCGCCATTTGTACGCGAATAGTGTGAAAATATGTTATATCAAGGTTGTGAACAGTGTAGAGGACACAATTTTGAACCGATTTGGATGAAACTTGAAATGCATGTTTATAACCCAAAGATCTTGGTTCCTTTAGATATTTGCGCCCATTGGATCATAACTTCCTGAATTATGTCCCCAGATTGTCCGAAAAATCGCTTTTGGTCCCTCTGGAGGTCAAAATTATTATCCGATTTAAAAAAAAATGTTTGACTATATCACCGTTACATGGCAATGAAGAGAGAGTTTGAATTTCGTGAAAATCGGACTAGAATTGACGGACAAAATGGCCGCCGTTTGTACACGAATAGTGTGAAAATATGTTATATCAAGGTTGTGGACCCTATAGAGGTCACAATTTTGAATCAATTTTGATGAAACTTGACAGGTATGTTTATAACCCAAAGATCTTGGTTCCTTTCGATATTTGCGCCCATCGGGTCATTACTTCCTGAATTATGTCCCCTGATTGTACGAAAAATCACCCTTTTTAGCTTGTGGTGCCTCTGGAGGTCACAATTATTATCTGATTTAAAAAAACCCGTTTGATTATAAAAACCAAACAAATTCTAATGATTTTCTGGTAATTCCTTAATATGCGACAACTCTTGTTGACTGCCCAGACGATTAGGCTGCTGTGTGGGCGTATGTTTCGTTGCCTGGCAACCTATTTTTATTCCGACAAATTAAATTCTCAAACATTTTTTTGAGGTAACAGAAAAATAAATAAAGACGTTTGAAGTAATTGAAGTTGAAAAATATTTCCTATCAAGTGTAAATGGGTATTAAAATGAGTAAAATGCGTCGTTTTGCCTGAAGCAGTTAAGTGTTAAGTAAACATTGCACGAGCCGTTGAGCCAATGAATGCAGTCAACGCACGTGCTGTGGACACTATCTGTTACAGAGTTAATTCGTTAGTAATTCTCTGTGAAACAGATTGAGTTCGTAGTGGTTGCGGAACCTCTCTATAACTGCTCGTGCAATGTTTACTTAACACCTAACTGCTTCGGGCAAAATGATGCATTTTACTCATTTTAATACCCAAGTACACTAAAAATAGGAAATATTTTTTAACTACAAATACTTCAAACGTCTTTATTTATTTTTCTTTTACCGCAAAAAAATGTTTGAGAATTTAATTTGTCGAAGTAAAAAAGTTAATATGCCGTACTCATTAAGCCTCGTCGATGTCATTCTTATCAGTGATTTTAGCGGCCAAGCGAATATTCACTGCGGGATCAGTTTGGCGCTGTTTATGGTGTATTACGCAACTTGCGGCCATGTCGGTTGGCCTTTGCGAAATTTCACGCAGGAGATGGGTTTCATCAAATCATATAATTATGCGGTAAGGCCTCACCTTTATTTCAATAAGAATTGATTTATTATATGTTCATTAAAGCCCCAATAACACTCTTGTTGTAACTGAAAAATATGTCCCAATCTTCATTCTGGTCAACAAATCGTATTATTTTAGAATATTCCAATTAGATATATATAATGATATAAATTTCATCTTAACACACCTAATTGAAAAAATTGGAAAAATTCAACCAATTGATTTGAAAAGTCTAACGTAAACCTTTTCAAATGTGACTTGGATTTTAAAATATTTTCGAACCCTCTGGACAAATAAAATAGGTTGTATGGATAATTTACACAACAGGTAGGACATTTAAACATCTAGTACTTAGAAAATAAGGGTATTATTTATTTTCTGGAGCTACCAAGCCAGCAAGAATGTTATTGTCCCTTTAATCTGCGTGCAGTACTGTTTTGGGTCAGTTTATTTGTAAATTAAGCGAGTAATAGACCAGTAAACTTTTTGTAGTCATTTGACTAAAAAACTTGCGCAAAGGAACTCGGTAGGAAAAACCACTACTGCGACTGGAGTAAGACGGAAGACAGCAGTAGTGGAACCATTTCTAGCAATCATGTTTGATCCGACCCCTTTTACATTCTATCACTTGTACATTTACCCTCACCCCCAAACAAAAAACAATCCCCCCTTTTTTTATTAACCCCCACAAATATTTTTTTAATACTCCACTACTTTTACGTTAAACTGGGGGTATTATCCCCCAGAACTATTCTATTATTCTTTGGGATTACATGTAGATATTAGCATTTGATCATTGGTTGGCACATGTCACGTGTACACCATCCACTGTTCAGCGTCCATATAAGAGTGTATGGTTGATGTCACTTGTTGGGGGGGTTGGGATGGCCTAGAGTGCCGCACTTCGACCTCTAGCTGGCCGGTCACCTCTGGCTTGCGGCTGTGGTTTCGAGCCCTGGTGAGAGCGTATGTGGCATGGAGATAGGGGCGCCTTCTCAACCTCGTGGGTTTCCTCCAGGCACTCCGGTTTCCTCCCACAGCAAAGACCCTTGCGCGTGCGCCAAGATAATGAACATAACGCTAACGCTACAATATAAGTCCACATTCCTACTTTGATTGATATGGTACTTTGTCAAGAAGGCTAGGCGTTTGGTTTGTTTAGCGTTGAGGGTCGTGCACCAACATTAATAGTTGCCGTCCTTAGAGTATAAGGAATAACTATACCAAGATAATCCATTCAGAATTGTGCCTTCCTAACACTAAAGGCAAAAAGTGGGCGTGGCTCTGACCCTGAGGGTCGGGACATTCATCAAAATCAATAGTGGACGCCCTCAGGCTATAAGGAATACATAAACCAAGTACCAAGCTGATTCATTCAGAATTGCGGCCTGTAAACGACAAACACAAAAATTGGTCGTATCTTGCCTGTGTGAGTCGGGACATGCAGTTGACGTCCTTAGGCTATATGGAATACATATCCCAAGTTTTAAGACGTCAAGACGATCCATTAAGAATCGTGGCCTGTAGACAACACACATAGACACGAAGTAAAAATGGGCATGGCTCTGCCCCTGGGGGTTAGGAAATCACCAAAACAATAGGGGTCATCTTTAGGGTATAAGGAATAGGTTTGTAAAGTTTTAAAAGTATCTGTTAAGAATTGCATCCTGTAGGCGAACACAAGACACAAAAGCATTGGGCGTGGCTCTGTCCCAGGGGGTCCGTCATGCACCAAAAATAATAGTGGTCAGCCTTAGGGTATAAGGAATAAGTATAAAAAAAGTTTTCAAGACGATCGATTAAGAATTGTGGGCTGTAGGTGACACACAGACAGACAACAAAAAAAAATGGGCGTGGCACTGTCCCTTGGGGTTGGACATGCACCAAAAACAATAGGGATCATCCTTAAGGTAAAAAGAATAAGTATTCAAAGTTTCAAGATGATACATTAAGAAATGCAGCCTGTAGACGACAGACAAACAAATACACGAAATGGGTGTTGCTGTCCCATGGGGGTCGGGCATGCACCCAAAACAAAAGGGGTCATCCTTAGGGTATAAGGAATAAGTATTTTAAGTTTCAAGATGACCGATTAAGAATTGTGGCCTGTAGGCGACACACAAAAGAAAATGGGCGTGACTCTGCCCCTGGGGGTTGGGCATGCACCCCAAATGATAGAAATGTTCCTTAGGGTACAAAGAATAATCATTCAAAGTTTCAAGATGATACGTTAAGAAATGTGGCTTGTAGACGACAAACAAATAAATACAAGGAATGGGCGTGGCTCTGCCATTGGGGGTCGGGCATGCACCAAAAAACAATACGGATCATCCTTAGGGTAAGTATACAAAGTTTTAAGAAAATACAGTTAGAATTGCGGCCTGTAGGCGACACAAAGACACACGATAAGAAAATGGGTGTGGCTCTGCCCCAGGGGGTTGGGCATGCACCCCAAATGATAGGGATCATCCTTAGAGTATAAAGAGTAAGTATACAAAGTTTTAAAGAAAATCCAATAAGAATTGCGGCCTGTAGGCGACACAAAGACACACGATAAGAAAATGGGTGTGGCTCTGCCCCAGGGGGTTGGGCATGCACCCCAAATGATAGGGATGTTCCTTAGGGTACAAAGAATGTGTATGCTAAGTTAAGAAATTATAAGTTAAGAAATGTGGCCTGTAGACGACAAACAAATACCTACTAGAAATGGGCGTGGCTCTGTCCCTGGGGGTCGGGCATGCACCAAAAACAATAGCGATCTTCCTTAGGGTATAAGGAATACGTATACCAAGTTTGAAGAAAATCCAGTAAGAATTGCGCCCTGTAGGCGACACAAAGACACACGAAAAGAAAATGGGCGTGGCTCTGCCCCTGGAGGTGGGGCATACACCCCAAACGATAGGGATGTTCCTTAGGGTACAAAGAATGTGTATGCTAAGTTTCAAAATTATAAGTTAAGAAATGTGGCCTGTAGACGACAAACAAACAAATACTAGAAATGGGCGTGGCTCGGCCCCTGGGGGTCGGGCTTGCCCCAAAAACAATAGGGATCTTCCTTGGGGTATAAGGAATAAGTATACCAAGTTTGAAGAAAATCCATGAAGAATTGTGCCCTGTAGGCAACCACAGACACACACACATACATACATACACACACACACACACACACACACACACAAACACACAGACAGGGGCGACGGCATAATACGTTCACATTATGAATGTGGACGTATAAAAATGAAAAATAAGACTTGTCTGCGATATCACCTTCGGTGGAAGCGGACGTTAAACACCAAGAACAACAACATGTCACTCTTTCTTCAGCCTAGACACTATGGTTGTTCTCAGGGTTCAATTTAAGCGGTATCGCATCGCAAAAAGCGACTCATATCGCGGTAAAAGCGATAGAATTATTTTATTCATTACCCAAAAATGGTTTTCAAACTTGTGAAGTGCGATTCATTATATTTTGGATGAATGTGGAGTATAATTATAAATGCAGGACTAATTTCACTTGTTTAATATTCCAAGTTGTGGTCGTGATTAATTTGAAACAGTTTTTATTTCAATATATTCGATAACTAGAAGACAATGCAGACTCCGATTTTAATCACATGTGTTAATAAAATATGTTACTAAAAATAGAATAAAACGACGCAGTATTGTATGATTGGTTAACTTAACTGAAAACTAAAAGTAGACATCTCGCGAAACGTGCCATTTTTGACGAATGTCTGACGAAAATGTTATGCTGATGGCATATTCTCGGGTTGATATTTTAAGGGCGGAGGGGAGAATGTTTTTAAATAGAGAAATAAACTAGCAACGCCGCGCCTACAAATATTTGGATTGGAATGGTGTAATTTAAAGTACTGTACAGTACATGTAGTTTTGATTTAGACGATCGGGGAAAGATGGTAACTGAAATTTTTTTTGGAGATGTCAATTTTTTTAACTCCATCCATACATAAGTCGAAGCGGAGTGTGCAATGAAGGCCGGACATTGGCGGAAAAAAGTATCCACTTATACCCCGAGAAATCTGAATTGCAAATATTTGTAGGCTACGTTTTACTGCTCCTCAAATATGAGCAAATGCTCTTCAAATTTTGAATTGATTAGCCAAAATGTGAATCTGTCACAAAAATTTGCTACTCATTGGTTTTAGACTAAATTGAACCCTAGTTGTTCTCACTCCTTCCTGTACTGAGTCATATGTGAAAGAGCCATATCAGTATCAAACATAGAGGCACAGCAATTCCAAAGTACAAGGGAGTCTGAACAACCCACACTGGATGTCAGCTGTTTTGTAACCTGGCTGTTTCGTACTTAGTTCATTCATACCTCACGTGAGCTGTGTTAGTATTGTTATATTGTGGTCTGAATCCTCTCATGTTTTGTAATAGAGTTATCTATATATTGTTGAAGGTGAAGGTTGTCTATAATAAATATGGCGGTCAAGATTAGTTGTTTTTAATATCTGAGTGGGAGTTTTCATGGTAGCAGAGCGTGGTTTTGAGAAAACATGCACTTAACTTATTGTAGTTGGCAGTAAAAGTGATAGTGCTTGTGTTGAGGTTATTTAATAGATGATAGAAGTGAACATTTAGTGAATTTTACGAAATATTCTAGAACTTTGTCAGCAGCGTTTTTGGCGGGAAAACGAAGAGACCAAGGCGATTATGGCGACAAATAATAGTGGAAATCAGCGTGGGAATGACTACAGAACGCCACCGGCCTTTACAGGCACAAAACCCTATAACAGGTGGGTGGATGAAGTAAAAGTTTGGCAGACTGTTACTGAGCTAGCAAAAACAAAAGGCTCTGCAATAGCTCTGTCTTTACCTGAAGATGTTGGTTCAGTAAGAGATAAAGTGTTTAGTGAGTTAGGTGTTGACAAATTAGATAAAGATGATGGTGTAGAAGTTTTGATTCGGTTTTTGGATGGTATATACAAGAAAGATAATTTATCAGAAGCATATGAAGTGTATACCACATTTGATAGATATAAAAAAACACCCACAATGTACATGGAGGACTATATTAGTGAGTTTGAAAAACTATATAATAAATCTGTGAAGTATAATATGAGACTGCCCCAAGCAGTGTTAGCTTTCAAAGTTTTAGATGGTGCTGGCTTAAATCATAGAGACAGACAGTTGACATTAACAGGTGTAGATTATTCACAGGGTGACACTTTGTTTTCTCAAATGAATTCTTCCCTTAAGAAATTTTTTGGTAAACAATCTATGCCTGATAGCTCAAATATTTCTACTGGTATAAAATTTGAACCAGCATTTATGAGTGAGAGTGAAGCATTCTATACTCAAAATAGATGGAACAGTTACAGAAACAGATCATTTAATACACGTTTTCAAGGATCACGAGGTCGTGGATCATACAGTGCAAGAGGCTTCCAACAAAACAGACCGAGCTTCACTGGAAATAATCTACAGAATAATGGCTCGCCTAGTAAGCTCAGGCGAAACTCAAATCCATTAGGATTTGATGGACACCCAATGAAATGTAAAATATGCGAGTCAATTTTCCATTTTGCTCGGTCTTGTCCAGATTCATACGAAAATATGGAAAGAAAGGTTTATGAAAATTCAACGACAGAAGGAGTGCTTTTTACTGGAGGAGCTAAACACGAACAAATAGTTTTATTGACTGAATCTATAAACTCTGCTTTATTAGACAGTGCCTGCAGTTCAACGGTTACAGGAAGGCAATGGATGAATTGTTATTTGGACAGTTTGGATGATCGTCATTTAAGTAAAGTGACTAAATCACATAGTGAAACTATTTTTAAATTTGGTGGTGGCAGAAAATTAAAATCACAAGAAAAGATAACTTTTCCATGCAAATTAGGTGGTAAACAATGTATGTTAACAACAGATGTAGTTGACAGTGATATTCCACTATTATTAGGCAAGCCAGACATGAAGGCGGCAAAAGTTGTTATGGATTTAGAAAATGATCGCGCATCTATAAATGGAACCAGTATTGAACTTCAGTGTACATCTTCAGGACATTACTGTGTACCTCTTCAAATTAGTGAAGTTTCCAATGATGAAAATTCAGTTTATTACACTCTTGCAGATAAATCACCGGAAGAGCAAAAGAAAATTATTCTTAAGCTCCACAAACAATTTGCTCATCCATCTAGTCAGAGATTAGGAATGTTACTTCATGATGCTGGTGTAAACAGTTGTGATGATTTGGTGAATCAAGTAAAAGATGAATGTAATGTCTGAAAAAAGTTTTCAGCTGTAAAACCTAGACCAGTGGTTAGTTTACCGATGGCTTCTAATTTTAATGATGTTCTTGCAATGGACCTAAAACTGTGGAAAAGTGGAATCTATTTCTTACATCTAATAGATTTGGCCACAAGGTTCAGTCTTGCTGCTGTAATAAGAGATAAAAATCCTTCAACTATTATAAATAAAGTTATGTTATTGTGGATAGGCAGTGGATTTGGTGTCCCAAAGAAAATATTAACAGATAATGGTGGAGAGTTTGCGAATGCTGAATTTAGAGACATGTCTGAAAACCTGAATATAGAAGTTTGTAATTCTGCTGCTTATAGCCCCTGGCAGAATGGTGTTTGCGAGCGCAATCATGCAGTCGTGGATGACTGTGTTGAGAAAATAATAGCTGACAATCCCAATATTGATTTAGAACTAGCTTTAGTGTGGGCAATTCATGCTAAAAACTCTCTTCATATGGTTTACGGTTACAGTCCATTCCAGTTAGTGTTTGGAAGTAACCCCAACCTACCCTCTGTGCTTCAAGATAAACCTCCAGCACTAGAGGGGAAGACAATCTCAGAAATTTTCTCAAATCATTTAAATGCATTACATTTAGCGAGGAAGTCATTTATTCAAGCGGAATCATCAGAACGCATCAGAAGAGCTTTACGGCGACAAATACGTTCAAGTGGAGAATCGTTACAAACTGGTGATGCTGTTTATTATCGCAGAGACAATCAATGGAAAGGTCCTGGTAAAATTCTTGGTAGGGATGGAAAGGTTTTATTTATTCGTCATGGTAGCATTTATATCCGTGCATCTCCCTGTCATATCATCAGAATAGCGGATGAGTTTAAGACTGATAAGCCTGCCAGCGATATTGATGATGTTGATAACATACATGTAGCAACAGAAACCCATCCTAATCATAGCCAAAATGACAGTGTAATAGATTCAGTAGAAAATGACTCTTCAAATGACAGTGTAATAGATTCAATAGAAAATGATTCTTCAAATGACAGTGTTATACATTTAGATCAAACCGAAGAAAAAGAATCTTCAAATGTTAAATTACCGAAGATTAAAGACACTATACGATATTTACCGGCAGGAGATGACAATGAATGGGTGGAATGCACAGTTGTGAGTAGAGCTGGTAAAGTTCATGGTAAAAATCGTTACTGGTTAAATATTCAGAACAAGACTGATTCTTCTATTAGTGCTGTAGATTTTGAGAAAGGTGTTCAAATATGGGAATCTGTTATTCCTAACATTAATAATAGCAATCCATCTGATTGTGAGAACTCTCTATCAAGAAAAGAAGAGGGGGAGAACACTGGCAATCAGGTAGAAGAAGTTAATAGTGTTTTTGTACCAACTGATAGACATGATGAACATCAAATTCGAACGGCAAAAAGTCTAGAACTTGAAAACTGGAAATCGTTTAACGTATATGAAAGTGTGCCAGATCGTGGACAACCTTTTATTTCGACACGTTGGGTTATAACCGAGAAAACATCAGAAAACAACAGTAAAATTGCTAAAGCTAGGTAAGTTGCTCGTGGCTTTGAGGAGGTTGAGAACATTCAGTGCGATTCCCCAACAGCTGGAAAAGATACATTGCGCATTTTTCTAGCTCTGAGTGCATGTTTATCATGGAAGTGTCAGACAATTGATATAAAAGCAGCATTTCTGCAAGGCAATGATATTGAACGCGATGTATTTTTAAAACCTCCATCAGAAGCAAATGCTGACAGCGAACTTTGGAAGCTTAAGAAATGTGTTTATGGGTTAAATGATGCCTCACGTATATGGTATTTTAGTGTTCGAGGTGAATTAATCAAACTTAAATGTAAACAATCTGATATTGATCCTTCTTTATTTTATTATTATCATGATCAGAAATTGAATGGTTTATTTTTATTGCATGTTGATGATTTCCTTTGGTCCGGTAATAATTGTTTTGAAAATAATGTTATAGATGTGTTACGTTTAAAATTTAAGATTGGTAAACAAGCAGAAGGTGCATTTCGTTATATCGGACTTGAATTGAATCAAAATAGTGAAGAAATAACTCTTGATCAGTTTTCATACATAAACAATATAGCTTCAATACCAATTAGTTATAATCGATCATCACAAAAATTTGAGACACTTAATAGTATCGAGACAACTCAACTTCGAAGTGTTATAGGACAACTCAATTGGGTTGCCAATCAGACGCGACCTGATGTGTGTTTTGAAGTTTTACAGTTGAGTACTGCTTTAAAGGATCCACAAGTTACTGACATACTTCATGCTAATAAAGTAGTGAAGAAATTAAAAACTGACTCTTGCTATTTAAAATTTCCAAATTTGGGATTAGTAAATGACCTACACTTGGTTTTGTTTTGTGATGCATCCTATGCCAATTTAAAAGATGGAACATCAAGTGCATGTGGTTTTGTTGTCTTCCTAGTGGGCCCAGGAAATAAGTCATGTCCACTAGCATGGAAATCATGTAAAATTCGCCGCGTAGTCAAGAGTTCGCTTGCAGTTTCTGCCAGAAACTCTTTCAATGGTTGAAGGACTTGATACAGTAATATATTTACGGCACCTAATAAGTGAAATTTTGTTCTGTGGAAATAACTCTTCTATTCCTATCTTCACATATACTGACAATAAATCATTATACGAAAATATTCATTCCACTAAAGTCGTATCTGAGAAAAGGCTACGTATAGACATAGCTAGTATTAAACAAATGGTGCAACAAGGTGAAATATCACAGATCATGTGGATAGACAGTTGTCATCAGATTTCTGACGCTTTAACTAAGCATGGTGCTTCTTGTGTTAAATTAACTGAAACATTCAGAAACGGACACTTAAATATTTTATTGGACAAATGAACAACTCTCTGTAATTAATGTTTAATTTTATTTCTTAACAGATTGCTCATTCTGTTTATCTACTTTACTCCAAGTGTGGGTATTCAATATTATTTTACATTTAATACTTTTGCCATATTTACTATATACAATGCATGCAGTTTGTCTCATCAAAAAAAGAAAGAGAGGAATGTGTTAGTATTGTTATATTGTGGTCTGAATCCTCTCATGTTTTGGCCACAGAACACTAATTATTGCCCCATTGACTTTAATGTTAATTCTCGTCTCTTAGACCGGCTGTAACTTTTTCCCAAATATTCGTTGGGAAAAACGCTTTCTGCCACAGATGGAGCAACATGTGGCAGACTCTTGCCCAAAAGCATGTATGAGGTTCTTCATGAAAAACTTGAGATAGACAAGCTGGAAGTAGAGACAGCTAACCTTGCAATTTTCGGCCCTCCCTTTCAACGTAATCAACCTCACAACTCTTGTATCCTTCCGCCTGAAAATCATGAATATTCACCAAAACCTGGCAGAAAATGTATTTTCAAACCCTTTTCTTCGATTCTACACCAAAAATTCAACAAAAATCGCCATGCAAAAGGAGGAAAAAGGGAAAGGGAGAGAAGGACTAAAAATAACTTTCGCCCTTGTTTCGTGGGTGACTGCCCAGGAATATTTGGTGATCTGTGTCCTATTGTAATAGAGTTATCTATATATTGTTGAAGGTGAAGGTTGTCTATAATAAATATGGCGGTCAAGATTAGTTGTTTTTAATATCTGAGTGGGAGTTTTCAAGCTGTTTCGTACCTTCGGAAATTTCAAGTTTTACATGTACTTAAACTTCAGCTCCCTCACATGAGCTGTTTTGTACTTTCGTTAATTTAAACTTTTACAATGCACTTATTGCTTTTGCTTAACCCTCCTCCTTTTGCACCCGGGCTTGGGATCGGCGTTGGTGGAGTTTCTTCTATTCTATCGACACTATCATCGTGCTAAGTTAAAGTTTGTTTTTTTAAATTTTCTTCTTTTGTGCTGTGCTTCTACATGTATTCTATTGTGCAACAAGAGTGGCAGTGGGGCCGTAAACAAACAGGGAGCTGATATCTGGTTCTGTGCGTATTCCTCCCACAGACTAAAAATACGATCCTCGTCTAGAGTGCGAATTCTTTGATATCTTTTTAACTTCCCCTCTTACACAAGCTTTACATGTATCTGTAACGGCAATATCGATGCTTCTTTATGCAGCAATCGCGCCGCCTGACCCTTTGAAGTTAACAATCGCCGGTCAATATTGACAAAAATCACAACTCATAGTCATCTTTGTTTTATAAAGTTCACGTTGCAGCCATTTTTATAAAATTTTCGTATTGGTTGGATATTATTAACTCGTCGTGTTTCAACATTATTTCAACGACACTTTGGAAAAGATATGAATCAGTCTGAGGTACGAATCATGTTCCAAATTTATTTCAAATTCACGTAGAAAAAGGTACGAATCGTGTTTCAACGTTATTTCAACAGCACGTACATTGTAGGAAAAGGTACGAATCAATCTGAGGTACGAAAGAACTAAGTACGAAACAGCTAGATTACGAAACAGCCTGCACCCCCCATACTCACTCCACAAAGGGGTTACTGACCAGGGATCTTAATCGGCTGTTTTTTGTCGGCTTTAGCCGATTGATCTTTAATCTAGCCGAATCGTAAAACAATGAATCGGCCACTATGGTATCATATATCAATCAACTTTCGGCCGATTTACAAAGAGTTAATTATCATGCTGATTGATAAAATAATGAACAACAAGCCACTACGCCTACGGTGTCATATATCAATCTATTTTCGGCCGATTACAAAGAGGTAATTATTACTCGTGGATTAATTAACCCATCTTAAGAGTCAATCAATGCAATGAATACCTTCAGTGTCAATCCTTCTCGGCTCATTTCGTAAATAAACAACTTCGTTGAGTTAATTCATGCCAAGTACGGTAAAAGAATAGCCGAAAATAATGGCGGCGTTGACCTTGAACTTCAAGCATGCACGGAGGCATTGTATTTGGAAGTTCCAAAAGCTTGAGATCCTCCCACGTCCAACTCCAATATAGGTCACCCAAAGTTGCAATCTGTTTCACAGAGAATTACTTTCGAATTATCTCTGTAACGGATGCCTGTCCAAAACACGTGCGTTGACTGCACGCCTCGTAGTCATTGGCTCAACGGCTCGTGCAATGTTTACTTAACACCGAACTGCTTCGGGCAAAATGATGCATTTTACTCATTTTAATACCCATTTATACTAAATAGGAAATATTTTTTAACTACAAATACTTCAAACGTCTTTATTTATTTTTCTTTTACCTCAAAAAAATGTTTGAGAATTTAATTTGTCGGAGTAAAAAAGTTAATATGCCGTACTCATTAAGCCTCGCCGATGTCATGCTTATCAGTGTAGCGGCCAAGCGAATATTCACTGCGGGATCAGTTTGCCAAAGTTGAAGACTAGAAGATATTTTAGATCCGAATAGCTAGCTCCTTTCAGACGTCTTTCGTTTGATAAAAATTCACAGAAAATGTTTTGTCTCATAGTGAAACAAATAGCTCTGTATGCCTGTGAGATATGGGGGTCGCAAATAGTAAATAGCAGAAATGTGAATTTACACAGATGGAACTATGTGGATCATAATAAAATCACTATAAAAACTTGCAAATCTATTTTACTCCAACCCAAAAAATCTTCAAATATAGGATCATTGAGCGAACTAGGTATCTTCCCAATTCAAATTGATATTTATCAACGAATGTTACTATTTTATAAAAGATTAAATACACCTGACATAAAACGGACAAATCCGTTACTCTCCGCCGCATATGTGGAAGATGTAAAAATAAGCAAATCCAATCCCAATCTATCATAGTCAGCAGCAATATCCTCCCTCATGGACCAGTTCAACTTATCTCCCTTGCAACTTTCAAAATCTAACATTCAAACGGCGATAAGGTCCCAATTCAATAATATTTATAAAACCGAATATATTTCTGGCAATTCAAAACCTAGAACTTATGGCACCGTAAGGCGTAAAACCTACTATTGACTATCCAGCTAATTATCTGCTTCATGTACACAATAAAAACTTCAAGTCGGCTATGACCGCATTCCGTCTAAGTTCACATAAACTAGAAATAGAGAGGGGCCGGTACAAGAACGTCCCCCCAGACTTGAGGCTATGTGCACTCTGTTCCCTATCCAAAGCAGAAACCGAATTTCACTTTTTAATTGAATGTCCATACTATCAATCCCTTAGGCTAAATATTCTTTCTGCTACCTTCAGTTACAACAATTTGGCTATAACATTTGAAAATCTATTTGACCCTCCCCCTTCAGTTTCGGTGAGTGTATGTCATTATGTATATAAAGCTTTTCAATATAGAAATCAAGCCTCGAACCAATAAGGTATTGCTAAACAAAATTTGCGTTCTATTTTCATCTTTTAACATACATGTGTATACATTTTGAAATAAGGTTTCTGATATATATTTTCACTTTAAACAAGAATCTGTATTTCATGTTTCATATTCTATATTTATATGTGTATATTGCTATTTATTTTATGTTACTTATGTCATTCACTTTTAACACTAGTCTGTATTTCATTTTTATACGTCCACATTGAAATGTGGCCGTATACTGTCGTAGCCCCCGTCTGTCGGTACGGCCGTCCGGAGGTCCGGCGTCCTCAATTGCTTGTGGACGCTCTAGAGGCTAAAGTCAATATTCGATTGACTTTTGATTTATACACAGTGATTAAGGTCATGATTTTCAGCGATTCCCTATAATTACTGCAAGAGTTATGGCCCTTCATCACGTCAAAAGTCTTGTGGACGCTCTTGAGGTCAAAGTTAATATCCGATTGACTGTAATTTTATACACAGTGATTAAGGTCATGAGACGAAGAAGTCTATTGATTTTCAGTGATTTCCGATAATCGCTGCCCTTGATCACATCGAAAAATCTTGTGAACGCTCTAGAGGCCTGAGGTAATATCCGATTGACTTTAAATTTATACAGTGTTTGAGGTCATGAGACAAAGAAGCCTTATTCTTAATCAGATCATAGTGTATTATAAATGTTTTATTACCGAAAAAAAGTAAAAATATGCGACAACTCTTGTTGACTGCCCGGGCGATCTAGCTGCTGTGGGCATATATTTCGTTGCCTGGCAACCTATCTTTCATTTTCTTATAAATATATGTGAATATTGCTATTTATTTATTTTATGTTCCTTGTCACCGTGGTTGTGTCATGTATATGAATTGTATGCAGCCTGCGATGGGTGTTATGATACAATAAAATCTTATCTTATCTTATCTTATAGGTTATTAAAATCTACTTTTTGCGAGAACCGGTAACACTAAAAATAAACTATTCTGAATCACAATTGGCCACGTGACCTTTCGCCCGTACGGCATATTTCCTAGCCCCGACTTTTCACGGAAAATAATTTGTGCTACATTGTTTTATTATTACAAATATACTTTTATATATTGACAAGTGTTTACGTATAAAACAATTAAAAAACGAACGTATTTGTATTTGCTTGTAGTTTTTCTTTTTACTAAATAATTCTAACTTCCGTTTGTTTGGATGAAAGCAAAAGTAGATTATGCATTATGCAAGTTGCCAAAATTTGACTATAAATTTCGATAATGTATGGATATATGAATACTAGTATGGAATAATAACACAGGCTTAGTTTATTAGAAGTTATTATTATAATATTACACGGAATACCGTAACGTTATGCAATTATTGACGTGAATAAAGTATGCATAAACCAACATGTCTGTTGTTCAAAAGAGTAAAGACGACTATCCGTTGGGAGTGCCCGTGGCCGGTTCATTTCAAAATGGATTAAGAACCCTGTTACTGACTGCTGGTATTGATGAGAACCTCGTGGGCCCTTTATGGGTTAGGGTCAGTGTCAGGCATGTAAGATTAATATCTATTAATTCAGGGTTAGGGTTAGGGTCTGGTATATAAGATTAAATTTGAAACCTATAAAGTTAGGGTTAGGGTCAGTCATGTCAGATTAAAACATATGAATTCGGGGTTAGGTTTAGGGTCTGGTATGTAAGATTAAAGCCTATAAATTCAGGGTTAGGGGTTTAAGATTACAACGAATGAGTAAGACAAAATCTATCTTCAACGTGTATCTATCCCAGTATGAGAAAAAGGAGTCAAAACAACCATAGTGCCACAAACATATATTTTTCGGCAAAACACAGAAATTCAACATAATCTTTTTAAAAAAACCTCGTACATGGAAGAACTAATCGTCTTTTCATTTACCAACTTGTTATTTACTTTCTGTGGTGCAACAACAATGAAATATTGAGACACAAAAATGGGAGTCACATCAAACATGAATGCCCATAATTGATCGTAGAAACTTGTCTCTGTTTAGGCGCAGATTGTGCTCCTTGCACAGATTACCCCTGCGCATGCGTGAATGTCCGTCTAATTTCCGATGAGCAATCCGCGCGCGAAGTGAACTTTGTCTGGGCAATTTAATGGATTACTGCGATGATAATAATCCTCTTAATCTTAATCGGTAATCACCATGGATCACTGTCTTAGTATTATTAGTCAAATTCATGAAATTTGCAAGAAATGAACCAAGTGTTTTATAACACAATCAAATTCATGTAAAGCGATATCTCCATAGGAGTAGATTATGTAATATATCACACAAGCGATATATTACAGAACATGAAATTACTTTAAAACGCATTTGAAATATAGGTATATATCCCAAAGATCTTGGTTCCTTTTGGGTCACGGTGGCTAAGTGCTTAAGACGCTTGCTCACTAGCCTGGCACTAACCGAGAAAGTTCATCAATATATTCCGGCCTGGTTTCCCCTTGTCAGTGAAACCGGACGGAGGGCCTGACAAGGACAGCTGCCTAGTAGTTTTAATGGTACGAACAACCGACGTCCTATGTATGCTTTACACGTAAAAGATTCCTTGGCACTTAAAATCAATTAAGAGTAGGCCTGGTCAAAATTTCTGTCATAGCACACTGTATGACATGCCGGTTTTCATTAGCCCAGTTTAGGAGCAGTAGGACGTTAAACTCCATTTCATTTCCCGGTTCCTTTCGATATTGGCATGTATGGGACCGTAACTTCATGGAATATGGCCCCTGATTGTACACACTAGAGGTCACAATTTTTAGCTCATTTTGATGAAACTGTGTGTTTATAACCCGAAGATCTTGATTCCTTGCGATATTGGTGCATATCGGACTGTAACTTCCTGGATTATTGTCCCTGATAGAACAAAAATGGTGTTTTTAGCCTGTGGTACCTATAGGTCACAATTATTATCTGATTCAAAAATCCTTTCAAATATATCACTGTTACACCGTAATGACTTAGAATTTCGTGAATTGGTTTATGCCTTTGATCCTGTGTCCTGTTACTTATATCAGAGTATAATATTAAATTTCAAATGAAAATTTGGATGGCTAGTAGTACCTAGAAGAGAGAGAGAAAGAGAGATGGTGAAATAAACTCGTCTTTTACAGGGGGTGGATGGCCCAATGATTAGTGTGCACGCGCTGTATCATGCGGCCTGCAATTGAGTCAACTGGCGTGGTTTCGAATCCCCGGTTGTATGTGGCAAGGATTAGGGTCGTCTGTCCAACCTCGTGGGTTTTCTCCATGTACTCCGGTTTCCCCCCACTGCTAAAGACCTCTACGTGCAAACGAATTATTGAAATAAAATTAAACCATATGTTAGTCCTGAAATGAACCAGTTTGTGGCTTGTGGACATTAAACTCCATTTCTCTCTCTCTCTTGTCTTTTAGAAATACTACTAATGTAAGAGCCCTCCTTTTTTTGAAAGTATTGGGGCAATTTTCAGAGAATCATCCTTCATGTATTCCAGGGTGTCTGCAAATTTCAATTTGTTAGCTCAATTACAACTTTATAGTTAGGCTGTGATAAGCATAAAAGGACAGTTTTCAATCGAAACCCGCCTATGTATAGAATGCTGTTTTTGGCTCAACTGAATGTGCTTGCATTTGATTTTGGCTGAAGCTATCAACCTGAAATTTGCACAGCACTTTGGTGCTATATTCAGGATGGTGGTATTCTAATTTCCTGTTTACTTAAAAATTAAGAGTTTCAGGGCTGACTCAGTTTGTGGTATTTCAAACGTTTTAGAGATTTTGTGTTATGACGACAAAAGTAACTGCTTCCCAATCTTTGATTTTCAATGGAAGCCAGCCATAGAATGTGTTGTTTGGCTCAACTGAATGTGCTTGCATTTCATTTTGGCTGAAGCTATTAATCTCAAATTTCAGATTCATAGCTGCAATATCAAGGAAATGCAGTCCTGACGTCATGTTCGACGGAAATAAGCCTCGTCTAATGTACAAGCCCTGGGGGCAGTTTCACAAAAGTTCGTAACTTTAAGAAAAAAAACTGCGTAAAGAAAAACTTACGAAAAAGATACGAATTATTTACGTCGGTTTCACAAAGGCCGGCGTAACTTTTTCACGTATCTTTTTTCGTAAATACGTCGTGACCATTCATGACGTCATGTTGCGTCACTTTATTCAAACTTCTGCAAACATTCCCACGGTCTAAATGTTGAAAATGTCGGCATTATAGCCGCTATGTTTGATTTGATCCTTACCTTTTGAAACATAAACGACGAAATGATATATTCTTTATATATAAGCTAAGATTTAGCAGTGTATTTATTAATAAACTGATATTTTCAAGCCTTTTGTTTACTTGTTTTTGTTTGCTACGTCATAGCGCGTGTCACAGTAGCATGCGCTTCGTCTGTCAGTCTGCCAAAAGCCGAAATGGGGTCTAAAATTGGACCCCTGCAGCTCTCCGGTTTTTTGATTGAGGCAGTTGAGCAGCAGCCTGACCAAGTCATCGAAAGTCAGAGAATATTTGTAAGCTTACTCTTAAGGCCCTATAGTTAGTTATACATGTAGGCCTACAGGGTCTAGTAGTAGCAATACTAGGCATAATAATAGTAATACCGAGCGTTGGCCATAATCTTGTTTAATGAAAACTAGCCTACTGATATTATTTTTCCTAGGTTCCTGTTTGTGATAAATCAAATTAAATACTATGCTGTAGGCCTACTTGTAGTGTAAATGCTTGCCTTCAATCGAAGGCCCACGAGACCCTAGTTTTAAGCCTGAGTCTGCCAAGTCTATAAGCTATATATATATATATATATATATATATGCATAGCCTACCTTTCCGGTACTACAGCAGGTATACCCGATCCTGACCACAAAACTTAAAAGGCGATTAGTCTAGTCACTGATGGTACGCTAACCCCTTGTGCCATCAGCAATGAGTTTTTGGAAGCTACCTGTGGCATAGTAGCCTATCGTAATGTATGACATGAAATGGGGTTTAACGTGCCACTCTTCTGCACCTAACCTGGGCTAATGGAAGACGGGGACTACTCTTTTACAACGAATTCCAACTGCCAAGCGATCTTTTACGTGCACGCCAATGTGTACACGGGAATTCGGTTTTACGTCCCATCCGAACGACTAGACAGCTGTCCTTGTCAGCACCCCCCCCCCCCCCCCCCCCCCCCCCCCCCGTTCTGCATCACTTTCTCAACCAATGCAGGGATCGAACCCGACCTGCAGGCTAGCGAGCCAGCGCCTTAGCCACGTGATCACCCCTATCGTAATGCAATCACTTGTACTGTAGTTTGTACACTACAGATGACAAGGATTTCGATCGATGAGTTGCGGTTTCGATATCATAATTAATACAGTTAATAACATGTACTATATTGGTCCGATCAAGTCTGTACCGCGAAACTAACTTCTCGTCTGTATGGATGTCGGGAGGGTTTAATCTATCACTGAATATTCTCTCCCAACGAAGTTCCTGAGGGCAGTTTTAAAAAAGTTCGTAAATTTAAGAAAAAACGTTACGTTAAAAAAAAATTACGAAAAAGATACGAATTATTTACGCGGGTTTCACAAAGGTCGGCGTAAGTTTTTTCTTAACTTTTTCTCTTTTTACGTAGATACGCCACGTCATTTCATTCAAACTTCTGTAAACATTCCCCCAGTCATAATGTTGACAAATTCGGCATTATAACCGTTATGTTGGGTTTTATCCTAACCATTTGAAACATGATGAAATGATATATATACGCTAAGCGTAGCTGTGTATTTATGAATAAAAAGCTATATTCATGCCTTTTGTTTACTTGTTTTTCTTTGCTACGTCATAGCGCGTGAGACACAGTAGCATACGTCGTCTGTCAGTCTGTCAAAAGCCGAAATAGAAAGCATGAAAATCAAAATCGAAAACAAAATTGGAACAGCTCTCGGTGTTTCGATTGAGGGCGTAGAATTGTGGAATTCTGAAAGGAAAATTGAGCAGCAGTCTGACTAGGTAATCGAAAGACTGAGCTTGGGAGAATATTTGTGTCCGTCTTTGCCCCGATAGGCGTAGGCCCACTCTTTAGGGGAAATTTATTGATAATTAATCGTTAACACGGGTTGTTATTGCTCGTGAAACACGATAAATTACTCTAGACACTGATGGTACACTAACCCCGTGATCATGTGGATGAGTTTTTGGAAGCTAGGTGTGGCATAGTAGGCCTACTGTAATGCAATCTTGTACAGTAGGATTTCGATCGGCAAGTTGCGGTTTTGATATCATTAATACAGTGAACAACTACTGCCTACTGGTCCAATCAAGTTTGTTACGTGAAACTAGGGAATCACGGTGGCTAAGTGGGCAAGGCGCTGGCTCGCTAGCCTGGAGGTCGGGTGTTCGATCCCTGCATTGGCCGAGAAAGTTCATCTCGATTTTCCGGCGTGGTTTCCCCCTTGTCAGTGATGCGGAATGAGGGCCTGACAAGGACAGCGGTCTAGTCGTTCGGGTGGGACGAAAAACCGAGGCCCCGTGTACACATTGGCGTACACGTAAAAGATCCCTTGGCAGTTGGAATTCGATATAAGAGTAGGCCGTAGCGCCGCTGCCCGGGCAAAATTTCCCTCATAGCACACTGTATGGCATATGCCCGTCTTCCATTAGCCCAAGTCAGGCACAGAAGAGTAGGACGTTAAACCCCATTTCATTTCATTACGTGACACTAACTCCTCGTCCGTACGGGTGTCACTAAATATTCTCTCTCGCCGAATTGCCGATCCGCATAAAAGAATGGTTGCAAACCTTTTTGTGATAGAGTACCATTTGGAGGTCCCGTACAGTCGCCACGTAGGCTACCACCTGGTTCCAGAAAAACTCAATTCGATCAAATAAAATAAAACCAAGTACGAACAATCCAAACCATAAGACAGAATTCGAAGTCCTAGAAAAACGTAAAAGGCAAAATAGTGTAATCAGAAAATGGACTGCTCCCCGTGTACAAAATTCACGACAAACAGTGGTAACAGGTGTCCGGAAGAGTAAGCTTACCCTGTCTGGCGCCACATCCGTCATAGCTGCACTTTATCTGAATACTTTTACAAGTAGAACACACAAAAGAACTAAAAAAACAAGCCAACAGTGAGGCTGATGTCCCCCGCCGAAATCCCAAAATAAATAGATGACACATATTAATTAATCGCACATTTATTTTTTTCAAATGTATCGAGCAATCAAACTGTACACGAAGTGTCATCCAAAAGTATTTTATAAAGAAAAATGCTAAAACCGACGAGAAAAATGAAAATGTACCCTAGTTAGGGGCAGACAAAAGGGCCCCCACGCTTGACAAAAGGGCTGCTCTGGCCAAGGGAAATGGTCCGAGTCAATCGTTTCTATACACTGTTACTGTCGAATCCATTACTGAATGAGAATGCAGTCATTGTATTGGCATAAAAAATCATCAATCAAAATGAACCTAAGTTATCTTGTCCCAAAGTATCAACCAATCAAATTGCTTATCTCTGCCTACCCTAAGAAGAAAATGCTCATCTTCGAACTCCATCAAGGAATTGACCTAATAAGCATACACACCAATTTTGAACATTTTAACTCAATTCGAAGGAGAGTTATTGTGTTCCAAAGTCTCGGCAAATCAAATTGCTTATCGCTCTGCTTACCCTGAGCAGAAAATGCTCATTATCGATCTTAGTCAAGGTATTACTGTAATGAAACTATACACCAAGTTTCATCACTTTCACGTAATTAAAACTAAAGTTATCGTGTCCCAAAGCATCAACCAATCAAATTGCTTATCTCTGCTTACTCTAAGCGGAAATTTGCTCATATTCGAACTCCATCAAGGCATTGACCTAATCAGCATATACACCAAGTTTGAACATTTTAACTCAATTAGAAGGAGAGTTATTGTGTTCCAAAGTCTCGACTAATCAAATTGCGTATCGCTCCGCTTATCCTGAGCAGAAAATGCTCATTATCGAACTTAGTCAAGGTATTACTGTAATAAACTATACACCAAGTTTCATCAATCTCACTTAATTAGAACTAAAGTTATCTTGTCCCAAAGCATCAACCAATCAAATTGCTTATCTCTGCTTACCCTAAGCGGAAAATGCTCATTTTCGAACTCCATCAAGGCATTGACCTAATAAGCATATACACCAAGTTTGAACATTTGAACTCGATTAGAAGGAGAGTTATTGTGTTCCACAGTCTCGACCAATCAAATTGCGTATAGCTCTGCTTACCCTGAGCAGAAAATGCTCATTATCGAACTTAGTCAAGGTATCACTATAATGGAACTATACACCAAGTTTCATCAATCTCCCTTAATAAGAACTAAAGTTATCGTGTCCCAAAGCATCAACCAATCAAATTGCTTATCTCTGCTTACCCTAAGCGGAAAATGCTCATCTTCGAACTCCATCAAGGCATTGACCTAATAAACACATACACCAAGTTTGAACATTCTAGCTCAATTAGGAAGAGAGTTATTGTGTCCCAAAAAGTGTGACGGACAGACAGACAGACAGAAGGACAGACAGACAAACAGACGAACCCATTTTAATAGTCCCCCAACTTTCTTCGAAAGGCGGGGGATAATAATAATAAGAATGGTAACATATATAGACTGAGGAAATAATGGGTATTATCTTGTGTTAGGCAATAAACATTTTTGTGAAGTAAAAAATAACTAAAAAACGTTCATGACCCCGAAAGTGCTCGCGTACCACAGGTTGGGAACCACTGGCATAAAGTAACAATGCGGACATTTTGTCCAAGATACGTAAAAAAATCCAACTTACGACAGGGTGGGAGTTGCCGTAGACTTTACGATCAAATTTACGAATTTTGTAAGTTAAGAATTTTAGTGAAACGCAATTTTTTCGTAAGTTTACGTTACGATAAATTTTTCATCGTAAGATGCTTTGTGAAACTACCCCCTGATACGCATAAAGTATAAAGGCGTTCATTTTGTCAAAGATACGAAAAATTTCCAACTTACGACAAGGTTAGAGTTGCCGTAGACTTTACGATAAAAGTTACGAATTTCGTAAGTTAAGAAGTTTAGTGAAACGCGATTTTTACGTAAGTTTATGTTACGATAAACTTACGCAAATTTTTCATCGTAAGTTGCTTTGTGAAACTGGCCCCAGCTCTTTTTGGAAATATTGGAGCAATTAAGCTGAAATTTTCATAGATAACGGCCTAGTTTTTATTTGTAAGGCTTGTAAGCCTTTTACAATGTAGGCTATCATGGTCATTAACCCTATTATAGGTTGGAGACATATGTGACCCTACTTCTTGTCTTGTACAATCGGGGAATAAACCATGCCAGTTGACTCAATCACAGACCTAATAATGCAACATGCATGCACTAGTCTTAACCATTTGGCAATTCCCTACTCTCTCAAATTAGATAGGTACAAGTTTTAATGTAGGCTACAGTTTGCCTGTCATGCATCTCATTATTCTCAATGATATTATAATTTAAAACTACTAAGTGTTATTGTCCCCCGCCTTTCGAAGAAAGTTGAGGGACTATTAAAATGGGTTCGTCCGTCTGTCTGTCCGTCCGTCTGTCCGTCCGTCTGTCTGTCCGTCACACTTTTTGGGACACAATAACTCTCTTCCTAATTGAGCTAGAATGTTCAAACTTGGTGTATGTGTTTATTAAGTCAATGCCTTGATGGAGTTCGAAGATGAGCATTTTCCGCTTAGGGTAAGCAGAGATAAGCAATTTGATTGGTTGATGCTTTGGGACACGATAACTTTAGTTCTAATTAAGTGAGATTGATGAAACTTGGTGTATAGTTTCATTACAGTAATACCTTGACTAAGTTCGATAATGAGCATTTTCTGCTCGGGGTAAGCAGAGCGATACGCAATTTGATTGGTTGAGACTTTGGA
This sequence comes from Patella caerulea, assembly GCA_036850965.1. Classification (NCBI taxonomy): domain Eukaryota; kingdom Metazoa; phylum Mollusca; class Gastropoda; family Patellidae; genus Patella; species Patella caerulea. The sequence continues at coordinate 31,825,575 of JAZGQO010000014.1, read as the reverse complement.
ACACAATAACTCTCCTTCTAATTGAGTTAAAATGTTCAAACTTGGTGTATATGCTTCTTAGGTCAATGCCTTGATGGAGTTTAAAGATGAGCATTTTCCGCTTAGGGTAGGCAGAGATAAGCAATTTGATTGGTTGATGCTTTGAGACACGATAACTTTAGTTCTAATTAAGTGAGAGTGATGAAACTTGGTGTATAGTTTCATTACAGTAATACCTTTACTAAGTTCGATAAGTGAGAGTGATGAAACTTGGTGTATAGTTTCATTACAGTAATACCTTGACTAAGATCGATAATGAGCATTTTCTGCTCAAGGTAAGCAGAGCGATAAGCAATTTGATTTGCCGAGACTTTGGAACACAATAACTCTCCTTCGAATTGAGTTAAAATGTTCAAAATTGGTGTGTATGCTTATTAGGTCAATGCCTTGATGGAGTTCGAAGATGAGCATTTTCTTCTTACGGTAGGCAGAGATAAGCAATTTTTGGATGACACTTCGTGTTCAGTTTGATTGGTCGATACGTTTGAAAAAAATAAATGTGCGATTAATTCATATGTCTCATCTATTTATTTTGGGATTTCGGCGGGGGACATCAGCCTCACTGTTGGCTTGTTTAGCTCAAGTTTGAGGTTACTGAATGTACAGGTAAAGCCTCAAACCTCAGAGCAACCAGCTGGAGACTATAGTGACAGCAAGAGGGGAGTCACTTGAACTACAAGCCATGTTTTCAAAATCTAACAATATAATTTTATTTCATTCATTAACAAACTATTCTTTGTTTTTCAGTGTATCATTAACACCTCATCATATCCGTCTTCAAATTTATCTGTGTACTGTATGAGTCTTTTGTTTGGAATCAAAGTGTACAAGAAAAGATCACAGAATGGCCTGCTGTCAGCCAAAAGTAAATTATAATAGACAGCTTGCAAGATTTTTTACATTTTCCAAACTACCTGACAAACTGTTAGAATCCACGAATCCTACATCATTTCTAGAATTGTCTAAACAAGGGCTTTTTTGTGAATCAGATAATGAAACTGTATTGAAATGTATGTTTTGTGAAGGTGATTCAAAACTAAAGACAGGAAATTTTGCTTTTATTCATTTAAGAAATCATGATGAGAAGCAATACAAGGATGACGTACCGGTTGAGTTCACACCGTTGCAAGCAAAACAGGCATTTACAGAATTGAGCAGACAGCGTAATACATTATCTCGTTTAGACTTCAAAAATTTCTTAGATGAATTTCTTAGTAGAGATTATGAAAATGATCCATCGCAAATAGTGTTGGCACTTCAAAAGTCACTGTTTAATTCACCAGATAATACTAAATTACATCTGAAATACAGTGAAGAAGATGACTTGTTAAGGGACCTTGATCATCAAGAAACACTTACCACTGGTATAAATGACAGAACTAGTGATGATAATAGTTCAGAGAGTACCGATATACATGTACCAACAGTTAATACTGTGTCTCAACAAAGTTTTGATCATCATTTAGTTGAAGAAAATGATACGGATATACATGTACCAACAGTTAATACTGTGTCTCAACATAGTTTTGATCATCATTTAGTTGGAGAAAGTGATACAAACGAGACATCCTTAGAATTGGTGATCACATCAAATGTATCTACAGTTCTAGTATCAGTACAGGACATAAGCTTATCCCAACAACAACCTACATTGCAACAGAGGCTGTCAACTTTCCGAGACTTACATGTACTATGGCCCAGTCCAGAAAGAATGGCTCATTCCGGTTTTTCCTATATTGGTCAAGGTAATTTAGAATTTCAACAAACATTTTTAATAAATATACATTATGCAAGAGCTAAATCTGCCTATTGTAGGTCTTTATTTAGGCCTGAAATGTTATAAAAACTATTAATTAGACATTAATTAACTTATCCAGACCATAATCAACTCTCAATGTCAAGGCTACCCTGCGATATTTGTTGGAATGTAGTTCGATTTGCTGCAAAATTTTCCTTGGTGATTTAACTTTAACGATTAAATGGATAACCGAGACTACTAGTTTTCTCTTACCAACTTTAGTAATGATGATCAAGGCTAAGCGGAACTTTCATTCGCTTAGTTCTCGGTTCATAGTGGATCAATTTGACTGAAATTTTCAGCAAATTGCCTTTACATTAGTTTTTATACACCCACATTGAGTTAATATCCGATTGACTATATATTTATACACAGTGTTTAAGGTCACGAGATGAAGAAGCCTATAGATTTTCAGTGATTTCCGATAATTACTGTTAAAGTTACGCCCCTTGATCACTTCAAAAAATCTTGTGGATGCTCTAGAGGCCAAAGTTAATAACCGATTGACTTTAATTTATACACAGTGTTTAAGGTCATGAAACGAAGACACCTATTGATTTTCAGCAATTTCCAATAATTACTGCCAGAGTTATGGCCCTTGATCACATCAAAAAATCTTGTGGATGCTCTAGAGGCCAAAGTTAATATCCGATTGACTTTAAATTTATACACAGTGTTTAATGTCGTGAAACAAAGAAGCCTATTGATTTTCAGCGATTTCTGATAACAACTTCCAGAGTTATGGCCCTTGATCACGTCAAAAAATCTTATGGACGCTCTAGAGGCCAAAGTTAATAACTGATTGACTTTAAATTTATACACAGTGTTTAAGGTCATGAGACGAAGACGCCTATTGATTTTCAGCAATTTCCGATAATTACTGCCAGAGTTATAGCCCTTGATCACTTCAAAATATCTTGTGGATGCTCTAGAGGCCAAAGTTAATATCCGATTGACTTTAAATTTATACACTGTGTTAAGGTAATGAGACGAAGAAGCCAATTGAGTTTCAGTGATTTCATTTAATATCCGATTGACCTTAAATTACACACAGTGTTTAAGGTCATTAGATAAAGAAGCCTATTGATTTTCAGCGATTTCTGATAATAACTTCCAGAGTTATGGCCCTTGATCACTTCAAAAAATCTTGTGTACGGACGCTCTAGATAATATCTGATTGACTTTAAATTCATACACAGTGTTTAACGTCATAAGAAGAATCCTATTCCTATTGATTTTACTGCCAGAGTTATCTCCCTTGATCACTTTGAAAAATCTTTTGTAACGCTCTAGAGGCCAAACTTATCATCCAATTGACTTCAGATTGATACATAGAGTTTAAGGCTATTAAAATAAGTATTTTAATTTTCAATGAATTTTGTTAACAGCTAAATCAATGATTTCACTACTGACAAAAGTAAGAATATTCGACAAGACGACAACTCTTGTTGACTGCCAAAACGGTGCTGTATGTCTCGTTGCCTGGCAACTTATCTTTAATTATTATAGTGAGAACTGTCAACTTGTTATCTAATCTTCCATAATGTAACTTTAATTAATACATTTAAGAAATTCTTTATTGTCTTAGTGTGATAATGAGCCTTTGAACTTTGAGTGACTCTTTCTTCACATATAAAACTTCACTACGTCCAATATGATAGTTGCATGCATGGATCACATTTCGTTCCTGTAGCATTTCAGACTTGCGACCTTTCAGACTAAAAAACGTATGGCTTCGATGTTTCACACCAAGTCTTCTAAAAAGTCATCGATTTAGCCTGAACTGCCGTCAAACTGAGTCCGAAAGTTATTATTGTTGAATCTGAAGGGTCGCAGGACCGAAATGTTATGCTACCTTGTACCTCCAATATGACAGCCCTCTTTGATGCAATAATAAAGGTGGAATACATATAGAGGGTTTAATTTCATTGAACGATAAAAATCATCTCTAGAGGCCACAATTATTATCAAATTTTGATGAAACTTAAAATATGTTATTGAATCCAAATATCTGGGTTGTTTTCGATATTCGCTTACATGGACCATAACTTCCTTGATTAATGGCCCTGATTGTACTAAAATCATGTTTATAGCTTGTGTGAAGGCTCTGTAGAGGTCACAATTTTTAACCAATAAACTATAACACATACTTATGGAAAAAACAGCTACTTATTTATTTAGGCGACGTTTCGAAGAGTATTCCCTCAACGTAATTTTTAACCAATTTAAAGAAAAGTTTCAATATATCACCGTGATGTGGTTGAGTTTGAAAATTAAAATGGCTGCTCCCTGAATGCCTGTACATAATTAACTAATAGTGTAAAAGCATATATGTATAATACCAAGGTTTTGGGTGGATCCTCTAGACATCACAATTTTCATCCAATTTAGACGAAACTTGAAACATAAATGTTATATCTCGAAAATATGAAGATTGAAATATATGTTTATATCCCAAAGATATATTTAAATGTATTTTTATAACCCAAAGATTTCGGTTTGGTTCCTTTCGATATTGCCACATATCGAACCGTAACATCCTGAATTATTATGCCCCTGATTGTCTGAAAAAGACACACTTTTAGCCTATTCTCTGTCCATCTCTTGCAAAATGTGGGCATATTTCCTGCATTGCAACCACTACTTTAATGACCAGAAGTAGGCTATATTGGATTTCAGGCAATTCTGATATTAATTTCATGTTACAGCCCTTGAACACTTTGTGAACATCTAGTGGCGAAAATTATAATCCACACTGCACATTATGTTTATTATTTAGATAAGTGATCTGAAGAGGTCTGAATTGACATATTTGCATTAAAATGCAAAATTTGATTACTTTTTTTTTTAAAAAAAATTATACAAAGTTAAATAAATACTTGTGCACGATTTCAAGGTTTGTGGAGTGCCGGTATGTTTTGAGTAAGAGAAAAAACAGCAATACATATTCTCATGGGACTTAAATAAATGCTAATTCTTTGTGGAAAAAGTAAGTCTTATTTCTGTTGTTTTTCTTTTGATATTACAGGTTCTGTTCGGTGTTTTAGTTGTGGTGGTGTGATTGATGACTGGCTTCCCACAGACGATCCCTATACAAAACATAAGGGAGAGTTTCCAAACTGTCATCACATTTATCACCTATTTTATGTAGACGGAATTCCTGTTCCACGTTCTGGTGACAGATGAGTCGGGACAAGCTCCTCTTTTATCGACAAGAAAGTGATAAATATGGAATGAAAGAATATGTCTTTTCCAAAGACAATTAACTCATTCGGTACAGGTTACTTGTGGAGGCGACATAATTAGTCACTGAGCCTCACCGACTTACCCTGCCAGACGTTGACCTAGTGTCTAGTCAGACTCCCGTACAACGCTTGGTGTCGACATCTTTGGCGTACAGTTTTATTGATCAATAAAGTTATTAAAAAATTGACGTTTGGCTTCCCAAAAGTAGTTACCTGGTAAACTGATAGTTTGAACTATTTATCGGAATCATAAAATGTATACGTCACAACAACGGTTTGGGTGTTATAAGGTCGCGAGCTCACGAGAAAATTCTGTTCATATCGGTCGCCATTTATGACGGTCGACCGCTTTGATGTACTATTTAATTGACCAATAAAGTTATAAAAAAAGACGCTTGACATTCCAAAAGTTGTAATTCCTTAAAACAATAGCTTCAACTAATGATTGGTATCATAAAATGTCTAGGTCACAACAAGGTGTTAGGTGTTATAAGGTCGTAAACTCGCTAAAAAAAACTTTCCCAGCAACGACTGTTGTCGACTTCTTTCATGGACGTTTTATTGATCAATAAAGTTTTAAAAACCTTCGATTCGCTTTCCAGACGTAATTAGCCAATTAATATATAGTTTTAACTAATGATTGAACTTGATTGAAGTCGTAAACTATACGTCACAACACAGGTTTTAGAGGTCATAAGGTCGCGAACTCTAAAGAAAAAATATTTTCAGGGGTCGCCATTTTGTTGAGTGAATGTCAGTTTTGTACGCCTACATTGTTAATAATTTTGTCGGTATGGAGAGTGATTCCGACTCATACTGCGAAGGATTTTTACTGGAAGATATATTAGATGTAGAAATTAGCAATAATAATATCCTGGACAGCGAATTGACTGACAATTCGAGTGAGGAACACGAAGGCTCCGAAATAGCTAGTGACGAAGCGAACCAAAATGGCGGGCAATCTTCGAGATTCAACTTTCAACAAGGATATTATTTGGAATGATCCACTGAATTCCGTTAGATGCCCATCATTTTTAGGAGATGGCTAGGCCCATAATACATATTAGAACGTGAGAAAAACAAATTTAATTTTTTTAGTTTATTTTTTTGATTAAACTTGCTCGCATTGGTTGATCGACGAAACCAATAGACATCACGTTGAGAAATTCAATGCGGTTCAAAAAAAAAAAAAAATTGGAGGAACAACGGTTGATGAAATTCGTGATTCCGAACATTATATTTACAATGCCAACACTAAAAATTGGTTATAGACTAAATTAATTAATTGTGCTTACTGTGTGATGCATGGATCAGTAAAATGTAACTTCATAATTCATAATCGTAATCTTATTTTACATAGTTCTTTTTATGATAAAGAATAACTTTGTTGTTTTTTGGTATTTTTGTTTAAAAAAAGCATGCTTGTAAAGCCTGTTTTTAATTCTACATTTGGTAATATAAACATTTTTTGATTAGAGTAATAGTTTTTATACGCCCACATTTTCATGTGGACGTATATTGTCGTCGCCCCTGTTCGTCCGTCCGTCCGTCCGTCCGTCCGTTCACAATTGTTTGTGAACAGTCTACAGGTCACAATTTTTATCCGATTTCAATGAAACTTAAAACATAGGTTTATCACCCTAAGATCTTGGTTCCTTTCGATATTGGCATGTATCGGACTGTAACTTCATGGGTTATGGCCCCTGATTGTACGAAAAATCATGATTTTTAGCTTGTGAACAGTTTAGAGGTCACAATTTTGAACCGATTTGGACGAAACTTGAAATGCATGTTTATAACCCAAAGACCTTGGTTCCTTTCGTTATTTGCGCCAATCGGATCGTAAATTCCTGAATTATGCCCCCTGATTGTCCGAAAAATCGCCCTTTTTAGCTTGTGGTCCCTCTGGAGGTCAAAATTGTTATCCGATTTAAAAAACCGTTTGATTATATCACCGTTCCATGGTTATGAAGGTTGAGTTCGAATTTCGTGAAAATCGGACCAAAATTGACGGACAAAATGGCCGCCGTTTGTACGCGAATATTGTGAAAATATGTTATATAAAGGTTGTGGACCTTATAGAGGTCACAATTTTGAACAGATTTTGATGAAAATTGACATGTATGTTTATAACCCAAAGATCGTGGTTCCTTTAGATATTTGCGCCCATTTGATCATAACTTCCTGAATTATGTCCCCGGATTGTCAGAAAAATCGCTTTTGGTCCCAATGGAGGTCAAAATTATTATCCGATTTAAAAAAACGTTTGACTATATCACCGTTACATGGTAATGAAGATAGAGTTTGAATTACGTGAAAACCGGACTAGAATTGACGGACAAAATGGCCGCCGTTTGTACACGAATAGTGTGAAAATATGTTATATCAAGGTTGTGGACCCTATAGAGGTCACAATTTTGAATCGATTTTGATGAAACTTGACAGGTATGTTTTAAACCCAAAGATCTTGGTTCCTTTCGATATTTGCGCCCATCGGGTCATTACTTCCTGAATTATGTCCCCTGATTGTACGAAAAATCACCCTTTTTATACGCCCACATAGAAATGTGGACGTATATTGCCGTCGCCCCCGTCCGTCCGTCTGTCGGTCCGTCCGTCCGTCCGTCGGTCCGTCCGTCCGTCCGTCCATCGTCCACAATTTTTTGTGAACGCACTAGAGGCCAGGGTTAATATCCGATTGACTTTAAATTTATACACAGTGTTTAAGGTCATGAGACGAAGAAGCCTATTGATTTTCAGCAATATCCGATAATTACTGCCAGAGTTATGACCCTTGATCACTTAGAAAAATCTTGTGAACGCTCTAGAGGCTAAAGTTAATATCCGATTGACCTTAAATTTACACACAGTGTTTAAGGTCATGAGATGAAGAAGCCTATTGATTTTCAGCGATGTCCGATAATTACTGACAGAGTTATGACCCTTGATCACTTTGAAAAATCTTGTGAACGCTCTAGAGGCTAAAGTTAATATTGGATTGACTTTAAATTTATACACAGTGTTCAAGGTCATGATACGAAGAAGCCTATTGATTTTCAGCAATATCCGATAATTACTGCCAGAGTTATGACCCTTGATCACTTTGAAAAATCTTGTGAATGATCAAGAGGCTAAAGTTAATATCCGATTGACTTTAAATTTATACACAGTGTTGAAGGTCATAAGACGAAGAAGCCTATTGATTTTCACGGATTTCCGATAATTAGTGCCAGAGTTATGGCCCTTGATCACTTCAAAAAATCTTGTGGATGCTCTAGAGGACAAAGATGATGTCCGATTGACTTCAAATTTATACATGGTGTTTAAGGTCATGAGACGAAGAAGCCTATTGATTTTCAACGATCTCTGATAATTATTGCCAGAGTTATGGCCCTTGATCATATCAAAAAATCCTGTGGACGCTCTAGAGGCCAAAGTTAATATCCGATTGACTTTAAATTTACACACACTGTTTAAGGTCATGAGACGAAGAAACCTACTGATTTTCAGCGATTTCAAATAATTACTTCCAGAGTTATCTCCCTTGATCTCTTCAAAAAACCTTGTGACACTATAGATGCCAAACTTATCATCCGATTGACTTCAGATTGATACACAGAGTTTAAGGTGTTGAAACGAACAAGTATTTTGATTTTCAATGAATTTTGATAACTGAACAGCTAAATCCATGATATTAAATATTTCCTATACTAATTGTTAGCGTGGGGCAAAACTTTATAAAAAGCTAACAAATTCTAATGATTTTCAGATAATTACATAATGAGTTGTTACTCTTAATCAGATTTAAGTGTATTACAAATGTTTCATCCTCCCAAAAAGTAAAAATATGCGACAACCCTTGTTGACTGCCCGGACGATTTAGCTGCTGTGGGCGTATGTTTCGTTGCCTGGCAACCTATCTTTAGCTTGTGGTGCCTCACAATTATTATATGATTTAAAAAAAAACGTTTGATTATAAAAACCAAACAAATTCTAATGATTTTCTGATAATTCCTTAATATGCGACAATTCTTGTTGACTGCCCGGACAATTTGGCTGCTGTGTGGGCGTATGTTTCGTTGCCTGGCAACCTATTTTTGTTTTATTTTGGGATATCTGCAATAGATGAGATTAGTGGATAATCTTTTAATTAACACTAGGGATAGAAGCTATAGTCTGGTTAAGTTCTACCTATGCCACTGTACAATTTACATCCTTAAGTGTCTGTTTGATAGAATCTACTTAACAACAAATGTGTATATCACGTGAGACGCGTTACTACTGGAACAAGAGTGTTTTTCACACACATTAGAGGCGGATTACCCAATAGGCAGGATAGGCAGCTGCCTAGGGCCCAAGAAAATAAGGGCCCATAAAGTTTTGGAAGACCTTTTTATACGCCCACATTTTCATGTGGACGTATATTGTCGTCGCCCCTGTTCGTCCGTCCGTCCGTTCACAATTGTTTGTGAACAGTCTACAGGTCACAATTTTTATCCGATTTCAATGAAACTTAAAACATAGGTTTATCACCCTAAGATCTTGGTACCTTTCGATATTGGCATGTATCGGACTGTAACTTCACGGGTTATGGCCCCTGATTGTACGAAAAATCACGTTTTTTAGCTTGTGAACAGTTTAGAGGTCACAATTTTGAACCGATTTGGACGAAACTTGAAATGCATGTTTATAACCCAAAGACCTTGGTTCCTTTCGATATTTGCGCCAATCGGATCGTAACTTCCTGAATTATGGCCCCTGATTGTCCGAAAAATCGCCCTTTTTAGCTTGTGGTCCCTCTGGAGGTCAAAATTGTTATCGATTTAAAAAACGTTTGATTATATCACCGTTCCATGGTTATGAAGGTTGAGTTCGAATTTCGTGAAAATCGGACCAAAATTGACGGACAAAATTGCCGCCATTTGTACGCGAATAGTGTGAAAATATGTTAAATCAAGGTTGTGAACAGTGTAGAGGACACAATTTTGAACCGATTTGGATGAAACTTGAAATGCATGTTTATAACCCAAAGATCTTGGTTCCTTTCGATATTTGCGCCAATCGGATCGTAACTTCCTGAATTATGGCCCCTGATTGTCCAAAAAATTGCCCTTTTTAGCTTGTGGTCCCTCTGGAGGTCAAAATTGTTATCCGATTTAAAAAAACGTTTGATTATATCATTGTTCCATGGTTATGAAGGTCGAGTTCGAATTTCGTGAAAATCGGACAAAAATTGACGGACAAAATGGCCGCCATTTGTACGCGAATAGTGTGCAAATATGTTATATCAAGGTTGTGAACAGTGTAGAGGACACAATTTTTAACCGATTTGGATGAAACTTGAAATGCATGTTTATAACCCAAAGATCTTGATTCCTTTCGATATTTGCGCCAATTGGATCGTAACTTCCTGAATTATGGCCCCTGATTGTCCGAAAAAATGCCCTTTTTAGCTTGTGGTCCCTCTGGAGGTCAAAATTGTTATCCGATTTAAAAAACCGTTTGATTATATCACCGTTCCATGGTTATGAAGGTTGAGTATGAATTGTGTGAAAATCGGACCAAAATTGACGGACAAAATGGACGCGTTTGTACGCGAATAGTGTGCAAATATGTTATATAAAGGTTGTGGACCTTATAGAGGTCACAATTTTGAACCGATTTTGATGAAACTTGAAATGCATGTTTATAACCCAAAGATCTTGATTTCTTTCGATATTTGCGCCAATTGGATCGTAACTTCCTGAATTATGGCCCCTGATTGTCCGAAAAAATGACCTTTTTAGCTTGTGGTCCCTCTGGAGGTCAAAATTGTTATCCGATTTAAAAAACCGTTTGATTATATCACCGTTCCATGGTTACGAAGGTTGAGTATGAATTGTGTGAAAATCGGACCAAAATTGACGGACAAAATGGCCGCCGTTTGTACGCGAATATTGTGAAAATATGTTATATAAAGGTTGTGGACCTTATAGAGGTCACAATTTTGAACAGATTTTGATGAAAATTGACATGTATGTTTATAACCCAAAGATCGTGGTTCCTTTAGATATTTGCGCCCATTGGATCATAACTTTCTGAATTATGTCCCCGGATTGTCAGAAAAATCGCTTTTGTTCGCTTTTGGTCCCTCTGGAGGTCGAAATTATTATCCGATTTAAAAAAACGTTTGACTATATCACCGTTACATGGTAATGAAGAGAGAGTTTGAATTACGTGAAAACCGGACTAGAATTGACGGACAAAATGGCCGCCGTTTGTACAAGAATATGTTATATCAAGGTTGTGGACCCTATAGAGGTCACAATTTTGAATCGATTTTGATGAAACTTGACAGGTATGTTTTAAACCCAAAGATCTTGGTTCCTTTCGATATTTGCGCCCATCGGGTCATTACTTCCTGAATTATGTGCCCTGATTGTACGAAAAATCACCCTTTTTAGCTTGTGGTGCCTCTGGAGGTCACAATTATTATATGATTTAAAAAAAAACGTTTGATTATAAAAACCAAACAAATTCTAATGATTTTCTGATAATTCCTTAATATGCGACAATTCTTGTTGACTGCCCGGACGATTTGGCTGCTGTGTGAGCATATGTTTCGTTGCCTGGCAACCTATTTTTAAATTTGATGTTTTACATTCTAATTGAATTCAGATGTGTGAAAGTGAATTACAGAATATATTTCTCTTCTTTTAAAGAATAATAAATTTAGTTTGTTTTCATTTTATCCAGCAATTGGCTGTTGCTGTGATCCTCTGAGCATCAAAAGATTGTGACTGGCCGAATGACATGGTAATGTTTGACTAAGTTATAATAATATTGCTTGACATTATTCCATCAGTATATCCTTGTTTTCTCTTACAGTGGTCTTAGTTTTACTATAGCAAACCAGTTCCGCGAAGGGCCCAGCTGGGCTTAGGGCCCATCAGCCTTGATCCACCTCTGACAAACATGAGCGTTAACTCCTTAAGCTATTGAGACCAAGATTTTAACTTGGGCATTCTGTTTACGTTTTACATGTATAGTCAAATTTTTAACTTGACATTCTCCTGTTTTTATCGATTCGTTTTTAACGATCAATATTTATCACACTGTTACCAACTTTCTTGGAAGCGTCTTATTTTATGGTGCCAAACCTTGTAAGTAGCCAGTCTATCTAAATTATCCTTATCTTTTCTAGGCTGTGATTTAGCCACGAAAATCGTTTCATTTTGTCCCAGCAAATTCCAGGCGAAAATCTGACGCTTTGCTGCACAAGTAAACAAGTAAGTCGTCACTGTAGTACACATTTCTATTGCGATGTTTTGTACAATCAGACCAACACTCGAATTGCGCCTCGGACTATATTTGTCAAGTGTAGCCATAATGTGGTGAAGAAATCATATTCTAAGCCAATCAGAAACCATAAAAGCAATCAACGTCATTAGGTCAGAGGTCAATAGCCATAAATAGACCAGGGAATACCTTTTACGAGACGGAACACGTTGGTTTGTTTACATTTGTATGAGAGAATTTTTCTGCAAATATGCCTGAATTACGGGACAATAACATCAGATAAATGTTGTGCTGACACCGTGAACACGGCTAGCCCCTGATTTGCGGAAAAAATATGGTCAAAAGCGAAATTGTATCAATGAATGTGATATTTCCTGGAAAAAGTATTTTTTCCATTTTATTTCAATACAACAATGTGCAAAAGAAATATAAATATAGTATACAGATGAAAACGTTTTTGGCATGATTGAAATACTGGTTCGGTATAATAATTTTATATAATGTTGAGAAAAAACCAAAAAAAATAATACTATCTACATGAGCCCACTGATACAACAGAATATTAATAATGATTCACCTAACAACCCTGAACATGCAATTATACTTGTTTTTAAATAAAAAACCCCAATAAAGACATATTATAAGAGATGTCAAATAAGTATACATTTATTTTATAGAAAGAAATTCAGTACTAAAAAATAAGAAATGAATGCAATTTTATATACTTCCTCATACAGTATTCAACAACAACACTCGATGGCATGAGATTTCTCCGATATTTAATAGATTAAAATGATTCAGCGATACTTTGATTTAATCAAATATGGGGGACCGAGACTTAGCTTTGATCAAACAGTACAGTGGTTGAAATTGTTGAACATGTCTGTCAAACCTTTAAAGGCTAATATCTTTGCTTGCAATAGAGTAATTTGAATGAAATTTTCAAATTATTCATTTTACATTATCTACTTTTGAACTATTATAGCAAGAATGGCTAGTTCTTTATCTAAATCTTATATAATGTATCTTTAATGAAAAATGTATATAATAAAAACATCATTTATATTGTGTATTAATACTGGAGAATGGTTTATAATCTGCTTTTCAGATTTTTATATCAACAGAATCGGGCCTGTCGCCAGCTCATAAAATTGGGGGGGGGGGTACAGAATTTTTTGGAGGGGCTGAGGATGTGGCCGGCTAAAAATACTCCTAAGAAATCATCAATTTTTGGGGGGGCTAAACCGCACAGACTTATGTATTTACACACAGATCAGGTCTTGTGTCCGTATACACTGTACAAAATTAAAAGATATATGCCAGTAAAGAAAAGTACATATAAGAGAAAAACAAACAGTTAACTAAATAAAATGGTTCCAGTAATATGAATAAGAAATGAAATGGAGATAAACGCCGTCCTACTGTTCTGCTCTTATACATGTACTGGACTAATGAAGACGGGCATACACTATACAGTGTACTCCGAGGAAAATTTTGCCTGGGTACAGCACTATGGCCTACTCTTAGATCGAATTCCAACTGCCTAGGGACCTTTTTAAGTGCACACCAATGTTACACAGGAATTCGGTTTTTCGTCACATTTGAACGACTAGACAGCAGTCCTCGTACCTTGTCAGTCCCTCTGCTTGCACCACTGACAAGGAGAAACCACGTCTGAATTGAATTGGAATAAAAAAGGAAAATAAAAACATATATGTCAACTTAAAATAGCTAAATATGATATGAACATTTATCGACATGTACAGTACATTTAAGTAAAACATGTTTAAAATATTTAATGTAAAAACCACTTACAAAAATACATATGTATACAGGCTTAGGCCTACTCATAAAAATCACAATTTCATCAATATGATTTGGCTGTCACTTTCATATTTGAACAATTTTCACAAATCCATACTAGAAAACTTTCACTTCTAAAAAATACATCTATCTGTAGCTCCTATATACATGTACTGGGTTAAGGAAGACGGGCGTGTGCTATACAGTTTATTATGAGGGAAATTTTGCCTGGGCACAGCACTATGGCCTACTCTTATATCGAATTCCAACTGCCAAGGGGTCTTTTTACATGCACACCAATGTCCAAACCGCTTACAAAAATACATATGTATGTATACAGGTGTAGGCCTATTCATAAAAAATCATGTAATTTCATCAATATCATTTGACTGTCACTTTCATATTCAAACAATTTTCACAAATCCATACTAGAAAGCTTTCACTTGTAACAAATACAACTATCTGTAGCCTAATGCAGCCTGATTTGCATCCACAGAGAAAATATTGTTTGGTTCTTGGTCTCTATAGTCAACCTAACCCTGTCATTTGTTACAGTAGAGTTTAACAAGAAGGGCATAAATTTCTGCAGATACAGTTAGGCAACTTTCAAGTAATGCACATGGTATTTCACCTCAATGGTGACACAGTCTTTTCCATAGTGGTCTTTTGTCTTGGTCTGAGTTGTCATACATTTAGGAATAGGAGAATATCTTCATCAACTTGCATTTGCAATAAAATTGGAAAATGTTAAGATATGATCCCCTTAACAAATTAATAATAATAATAATAATAATAATGTGAGTTTTTATTAAGCGCTCATTCCATTACGTAAAGTAATGCTCATGGCGCATATTTGGCTCTCCACTCTCAGACTGAGTTTATCTTAATAATTTAATCATAGGCTGTTAAAAATAGGTGTGTCTTTAACTGTGACTTAAAACGTTCTAGACTTTTTGAGTTCCTAATGTTGTATGGTAACGAGTTCCATAATTGGGGCGCACAGTGAGAAAAACATCGGTGTCCAAATGATTTAAGCCTGAAAGGTGAAACTGCAAGTTTTTGTTCATTTTGGGATCTTAAATATCTGGATGGCGCATATGGAGAGATGTTTGATGATAGGTAAATAGGTGCAGCTCCCCGTAGACATTTAAAGGTAATACACATTAACTTGAACTGAATCCTGCTCTCTACTGGTAGCCAATGCAGGTCTTTCAAGTGTGGAGTGATATGACAGTTTCTTCTGCTAAGAGACACAATTCTGGCAGCGGTATTTTGCACAAGTTGTAATTTAGAAATAAGGCTCTTGTTTATCCCGAAAAGTAAGCTATTACAATAATCAAGCCTTGAAAGTATTAAAGAGCGGACTAATGCGTGGGCAGATTCTCTCGATATCAAGTGGCGTATTTGACGTATTGATCGTAAGTGGAAATAGCAAATTCTGCATAGCTGGTTAACCTGACTTTCCATACTTAATTCCGAATCCAAATACACCCCAAGATCCTTGACACAATCAACAATTTCGATTGAAGAATCTGCAATCATTAATGATGTTTGATTAATGACTTTGAGCTGATGTCTAGTTCCACACAGCATGACTTCTGTTTTATCGGTGTTGAGCTTTAACATATTGTCAGTCATCCAGGATTTAATATCAATACAACAGTTTGTTGTTCTTTGAAATGATTCCATGTGATCACAAGCTTTAAACTTGTCGATTAACTGCGTATCATCTGCATAACAAAGGTACTGGAGATTGTGACGATTTAAAATATTTGCTACACTCACAGAGTAGAGGGTAAACAGCACTGGTCCCAGGACCGAACCCTGGGGAACACCGTTCGTCAGTGTTATGGGATCAGAATTGGCATTTAAGACCTGGACAATTTGTGAACGACCAGTGAGATATGTGACAAACCACGAGAGAGCTATATGTTCAACACCGAATTCTATGTTCAATTTACGGAGAAGTATAGTTGGATCGACAGTGTCAAATGCTGCTGATAGGTCGAGGAGTACAAGAGAGCAACAGTTACCCTCATCTATAGCTGATCTGATCACATTGACAACATGCAGAAGAGCAGTCTCAGTAGAATGATTTTCTCTATAGGCCGATTGAAAATCGCCCAGTAGTGCGTTGTGGAATAGATGCTCTTTTAATCTTCTGTTAACTGCCTTTTCAAGAATTTTAGACACAAATGACAAATTTGAAACAGGGCGATAGTTTTTATACGCCCACATTGAAATGTGGTCGTATATTGTCGTCGCCCCCGTCCGTCCGTCCGTCGGTCCGGCGTCCACAATTGCTTGTGGACGCTCTACAGGCTAAAGTTAATATCCGATTGACTTTAAATTTATACACAGTGTTTAAGGCCATGAGACGAAGAAGCCTATTGTTTTTCAGCGATTTCCGATAATTAGTGCCAGAGTTATGGCCCTTGATCACTTCAAAAAATCTTGTGGACGCTCTAGAGGCCAAAGTTAATATCCGATTGACTTCAAATTTATACACAGTGTTTAAGGTCATAAGACGAAGAAGCCTATTGATTTTCAGCGATTTCCGATAATTAGTGCCAAAGTTATGGCCCTTGATCACCTCAAAAAATCTTGTGGACGCTCTAAAGGTCAAAGTTAATATCCGATTGACTTTAAATTTATACACAGTGTTTAAGGTCATAAGACGAAAAAGCCTATTGATTTTCAGCGATTTCCGATAATTAGTGCCAGAGTTATGGCCCTTGATCACTTCAAAAAATCTTGTGGACGCTCTAGAGGCCAAAGTTAATATCCGATTGACTTCAAATTTATACACAGTGTTTAAGGTCATAAGACGAAGAAGCCTATTGATTTTCAGCGATTTCCGATAATTAGTGCCAGAGTTATGGCCCTTGATCACTTCAAAAAATCTTGTGGACGCTCTAGAGGCCAAAGTTAATATCCGATTGACTTTAAATTTATACACAGTGTTTAAGGTCATAAGACGAAGACGCCTATTAATTTTCAGCGATTTCCGATAGTTAGTGCCAGAGTTATGGCCCTTGATCACCTCAAAAAATCTTGTGGACGCTCTGGAGGCCAAAGTTAATATCCGATTGACTTTAGATTTATACACAGTGTTTAAGGTCATGAGACGAAGAAGCCTATTGATTTTCAGCGATTTCAAATAATTACTGCCAGAGTTATCTCCCTTGATAGCTTCAAAAATTCTTGTGACGCTATAGAGGCCAAAGTTACTATCTGATTGACTTCAGATTGATACATAGAGTTTAAGGTGTTGAAACAAACAAGTATTTTGATTTTCAATGAATTTAGATAACTGAACAGCTAAATCCATGATATTAAATGTTTCATGTATATACTAATTGTTAGCGTGGGGTAAAACTTTATAAAAAGCAATCAAATTCTAATGATTTTCTGATAATTACATAATGAGTTGTTACTCTTAATCAGTTTTTAGTGTATTACAAATGTTTCATTACCGAAATTAGTAAAAATATGCGACAACCCTTGTTGACTGCCCGGACGATTTAGCTGCTGTGGGCGTATGTTTCGTTGCCTGGCAACCTATCTTTATAAATTTCAGAGTCTAATGTTGGTTTTTTAAGTAATGGCTTTACTATCGCTGTTTTAAATACCTCTGGAAAAGATCCTGAAAGTAAACTCTTGTTAATAAGTAGGGTGATAATAGGAAGTAGAACATCAAGGAATTTTAATACAATTGAAGTTGGTATAGGATCTGATGAACATGTAGATGCCTTAGCGGATTGGATAATGTTAAAGATCTCATCTTCTGTGAAGGGTTTTAGCTCACAAAGAGTATCGCCAGTGAATTCAGAAGGCACATCATTTACAACCCCTGTTTGAGTACTACCAAGTTCTTTCTTGATTTTATCAATCTTTTCAATAAAGAACTGGTTGAAAGAATCGGCAAGATCTTTTGGTGTTTCATGAGATGGTAAGCTGGCAGTCTTCTTTTTTCCCAGTAAAGACTGCATGAAAGCATGTATTTTACGTGGATCTCGATCACTCTGCTTTACTTTGTTGAGACAGTATTCTCGCTTTGCATTCTTGATCGTGTTTGTTAACAAAGTTAAGTCAGCTCGAAACATTTGTCTGTACCGACGCTCAGATCTTCGACTGACTCTTTTTGCCTCCTGGACAGTAGCATCATACCATGGTGTATTAGGTCTAATAGTTACTGAACGTTTTCTGGCGGGTGCATGCTTATCCAGTAGGGTAG
Organism: Patella caerulea; assembly: GCA_036850965.1. Lineage (NCBI taxonomy): Eukaryota > Metazoa > Mollusca > Gastropoda > Patellidae > Patella > Patella caerulea. The sequence goes on along the minus strand of JAZGQO010000014.1, from coordinate 31,807,175 downwards.
ATAAAGTATCATTATATAGGACAGCTAACGCATTCGCAGTTTGATGAGGATCGCAAAGTAGCTCTGAGTTAAGGTCTTTCCTAAATTGATCGACATCAATAGCTTTAATATTCCGGCACAAGATATCTCTACGCTCCCTTGTTGGTTTTGTAAGGGTGCAATTAAACACTATCAAAAGGTGGTCCGATATTTGTTTATCTTGGACAGAGATATTTTGGACTATATTAGACTCTTCATATGTAATAACAAAATCTAGGGTGTTTCCAGATCTATGTGTTGGCTGTTTTACATGTTGCTGTAGGGAATGATTATCCAAGAGGGACATGAAGTGTTTAGTGTCATTCTTGTCGGTTTTGTTCCAGTGGATATTAAAATCTCCTAGAAAAATGGAATCGGATTTGTTGTGAATGTCAATAAGTGAAGAGAAGTCATTTAAAAATGATGAAATAGGTGATTTATTCTTTTTGGATACTGGTGGCCTGTAGATACAGACCAGTGTAAGTGATCTGTTAAGAACTTTAACATTGCAACTGAGCACCTCCAAAGAGTTTAAATTTAGCTGCGAACAATTGGTTTTAACGTTGATTGTAGTTTTGTGAAGAAGTGCAATACCACCACCTCTTGAAGTGACACGAGGATGAACCAGACCTATTATTCTTTTTCTTATTTCGCTGGTAAAATATTAGCTGCTTTAAACATAGTTCTTTATTCATACACAGTTGTTGTTTTTTTTTTTACGTTGGTAATGTATGTGAGAAGTCTGTATTGTTAGAATGAGAGAGAGTTTATTTTGTCTGCACATTCCTACAATTCTTTGTCCAACATATCAATATTTCCATCTAATTTGATCCACTGGTTAGCACATACCCTAAATTTTTCCCAGTTTCTCACAGTAAACGGTTTTACATCGGTGTTTTAAACAAAATCTACACGGAGTATACAGTTCTAGTTATTCTTCCGCTTTTGACTATCAAAACGTAAACAAACCGGTGACCTTTCACTCTACACGACCCGTTGACCTTTCGTCGTGTGCGTCTGATTGGTGAACTTTGTCACGTGATCTATTAAAACCAAATCACCGCGAAATTCAAATACCGTCGCACATTGATAAGTAAGCCCATTTTTATTTTACGTTTTCTGTCAAACGTCAAAGAATTGATAAAAGAAAAGTTGTGTGGAGATACAAAGTAATACAAGGAGAATTCGATTATGTAGTTTGTTTTCCGCCTGAAAATCGTCGGGATGGAGCAACAGAAGCAAGCTTGCTAGAAATTTCACATCACGGCCTATTCATATTGAGTCTAAATGAATGTAACAATCTATATATAATAATATGCTAATATAATATAATATAATAAATGCTATTATTATAAATATGTAAATGTTTGTTAATTTGATGTACATAATGTGATAATAGCCATATTTTGTTCATGTTTTGGTGAACGACAAAGACAATTTATAAATAAAACTGTATCAATCTACATACAACCATTCTGTCAAATAGGCCCTTGGCCTATTTATGAAAAGTAGACGATGAAACAAGTATATAAGTTCTTGAGGCGTTTATTCCGATGAACTGTTACACAAGAATGATGTCCTCACCAAGAGACAACCTCAAGCTAACTGGAGTATACACTCTCTCACACATACATACAACCTTACATTAAAGGGACAACACATATAGTGGCATTACTATATGACATCCCCCTCGCTTAAAGCAAAGGCCTGCAATATGTAGTGCAATACAACTATATTTTTAAAGAAAGCAAACTAAAATAACATTTATACATGAAACTATAATACAAAAATGAAAATTGATGACTATTAATATCTAGTGTGTTCAAAATGCTCCAACCCTACAGTAAACATATTCAGATCAATATAACAGTTAAGGGTGTGCAAAAATATCGATATAATCGATAATCGGTAGAAGTTATTTAGCGATACGATAATCGATATTGAAATTCAAATATCGATTATCGGTATATTTACCTTCTGACGGCAAGTTACGGTCACTTTCAATGACTGAACTTGCCGTAGTCTGGCATGCAGCAAATGAACGAATACAACGTCAACACAACAACTATTTCCCCCCTCTGCCTACAAACTGGCACATTTTAAATATATATTATTGTAAAAAAAAAAACTAAACTTTAAAATTAAATACGTTATTTTAATATTTTCGTTGTTTTTATTGTTATTACTAGTTGAAACTAAAATAGCTCACGCACTTTGTGAACAATGACGATCACGCGTGATATAGTAAAATTAGAATTATCTCCCTTCTTTGCTCTTGATTGATTTGCTTTCACGATAAAAACTAATTGTATTATTAATGATCAACTCAGCTTTTATTTCTAAATCATGTCAGATACAGCCCATACAAAACAAGTTTTTGACTTCCCAGGAAAATATCTATACCTCTCGTAATTTCTTGGAAGAATTCTACTTTGGTTTTCGTCAAAATTAACCAATCATAAAAATTCTACTTTGAAAGCCGGTAATTATTTTTTATTGTCCAATCAATAGACGCCTTCTATTATATTTTATTCTATTATTAGTAACACTGTGTAGTCGCCAGTAACTTGCAAAGAGAAACCATGTATTGTCTTTGTATTTATCGGAGATATTGGAATTAAAAAAAAAAAAGGTTCAAATCAAGAACAAAACTTAGAATAATACTCAAGTTAATCCTACATTTAGCAACTAATTATTTTACATTAATTGATTTTTATACGCACATCGGCACAGTATTAGACTACTATAACTGGATCAACACAAATCAGGTCGGTAAAGTTGGGTTTTTCCGGAAGAAAGATAATCGATTATTATCGATAATCGCTGACAAATTCTTGCCGATAATCGATATTGAAATTTCATATCGATTCCCAGCCTTAATAACAGTGTATATGATAATTAATCGTGATATTTTATAAATACCAAAAGATGACAAAATACAATTGAATAGTAACAGATATCGGGTTATGAACACAAAATTGTCAACAACAATTCTCAAAATCGTCCTCTTTAAATGTGCAGTAGATGATAAAATCTTTCTGTACTCCCTATGAGGGGAATTCTCTTCTCGTCAATATATGTCATGGTGACATTGAACAGATCGGGGGAAGAGGTAACATTAATCCATTCATACGAACATTTCCCGTGTGCATTAGGGATGCCAACAAGAACATGTAATTGTCCTTGTTTAAAACTTGCCTTTGAGATAACCATATACATATGATCAATATTAGGAACCTGAGATAGCAGATTGCACTGCTGCTCTATCTGTGATGAGGATAAAGCATTAACAGAGGCTAAATGATGATTTTCAGCATAGTGACTAAGGCAAAGTGAAGTATCGACAGGAAAGGTAACTCTATTGCAGATATGGGAACTATCAGACCTAGATAAAACATTATTCAGTTCATCTGTGAATTCCAGGGCTTTCTCACAAGTTACTGAATTTACAGTATGTGAAGCTTTACCTAATTTCTGCTGCAATTGATCAATGTGTGTAATATGTTCATTGAGATTGGGAGCACGCACAAAACAAGGTTTGAGGCGGTTAATAGAGAACACATCTGGAAGAACATGACCATCCAAAGTAGCAAGAACATAGTGGGTCCTGTCTAAGATTTGGTGTATCACGTAAGGCCCACACCAATCAGCTTTTATTTTGCGAGACTGAGCAGTGAGGACTGATGATGTTGGCTTAAACATGTAGACTAGCTGACCTAACCCATATACAGGATTTTTGCTTAGACAATGTGAAATACTGACATTTTGGTGTTGCTGTTTCTGCTTCTGAAGTTCAAGTGCCATCTTTGAAAAGTTGTCAAATTTGCGTTTTAGATGTGAAACATAATCATCGTAAGAATGTGAAACACCGTCAAACTGACACTTGATATCTGTTAGGCTTTTAGCCTGCTTTCCAAAAGCTATTTCAAAGGGACTGTGGTCACCTAAATGGGGAGACACAAATGAATTGTAAGAATAGCAGCATGTGCCAATATAGCGCACCCAATCTGTACCATACTGATTAAGGTTGACTTTTATGAGGTCAGAAATGGATTTGATATGACGCTCCACTAGAAGGCTTCCATGGTTCTCGACACTTACTGTCTTTTGGCTGATTCCCAGACAATTACAAAGGGTTGAAACAAGACTACCAGTCAAAGAAGCAGCTGCATCCGTAATGATGACGGATGGAGGACCGAAAATACATACAACCTTTTGGATTAAAGCTTCACAGATGGATTCGGCATCTAACGTTTTAAGGGCAGCGCAAACAACAAAGCGTGTAATCTCATCGGTGATAACCATGAGATGCCTAAAACCCGAAGGAGAGGAAGGCATGGACTTAAAATCGATGCTTAACCGATCAAAAGTGTGATACTCAGAAGGGATACGAGGGTGGAAAATTCTTAGCTTGTCGGTTTTCCCTTTAAACTGTTGACAAGTGGAACAAGTCTTGATATAAGTGGAAATTGTCTCAAACATACGGGGAAAATAAAAACATTTGCGCATTGTGAGATATGTACGCATTATACCCTGATGATTACTAAGACGACTGTCGTGGTATAGATTAATGAGACTATCACACATACTTTCGGGGATTGCCAATTGTAGTGTAAAGTTTTCGCCATCTTTATGAATGATAAGGCGAAATAAGAGGGAGTCGCATAGAATATATTCCTCTGACTTGATCTTTATAGACTTTGCAGCCTTTTTGTCACTAGGAAGGATGCCGTGGGAAAGATAATCATAAACAGGCTTAAAATAAGGCGATGTTTCTTGTGAAAGACGTAATTGGTTTGCGTCCAACGATAAATTATAATTTCTGATTATCTTCCTTTGAATGATCTTCAGCAACTTGTTAAGTTCCCTTTGCTTTGGGAAGTGTGACTTAACCATATCATCACAGCACTGAACAACGGGCTTTGGGGGCACACATAATTCAATGGGAATTTCAAGACCCTCCGAAGATTGTTCGGCGTATGTGTTATCTACCAAACGTTCCTCTGTAGGAATGTCGCAAGGAAGGGATGAAGCATTCACCCTTCTGTGTGGTCGATCTGGTTGTGGAAATGTGTCGATAGAATCAGGAGGACTCACACTTGATGAGGAAGGAGGATTAACCGTTGATGAAGAAGGAGGATTTACCTGCACAGTTGGGGCGGGTGGGGTGGACCTAGGCGGGAATATATTAGGAACATGAATGTTTTTCTGTTTTGCATAGTTCCTAGTAACAGGTCTCTCCTTTGGTTGAGTAATGGGGAAGGCGATCTCAGAGAAGCTAAAAGCTGTCGGGACTATTGTATCAATCTCTAAATCAGAGTCTTGAGCAGGACTGCGTGAGAGAAAGTCTGCGAGTACCATTTCAGAACCCTTCTGATATTTTACTTTGAAGGCATAGGCGGACAACTTAACAATAAGTTTTTGAAGACGATTCGTGCATGGTTCACGCTTTGACTGAAGCAGGGGTACAATTGCAGCGTGATCAACTACAGCGTCAAATTCAACGCCCTTTAAGAGATGCTGAAAGTTTGTTATATTTATAAGCAAGCCGAAGAGTTCTAACTCTGTTACACTGTACCGTTGGCATGCAGGTGGTAACCTTTTACTGTAGTATCCTAAAATGTGTTCTTCATTGTCCACAAGTTGAGTAAGATACGAACCTGTAGCTAAGCGTGATGTATCACTATATAAAGTAAGGCGCCCGACACTTTGGGGTAAATGAAGAATAGGTGGTTTGACAAGAAGTGCTTTTACCTCTTCGAATGCATCTTCATGCTGAGCTGTCCATTCAAACTTAGCTTTCTTGTTTGAGATCTTGTGAAGTGGTCGCAGAACAAGCTGTAGTCTTGGCATAAAACTGGAGATGTAGTTTACAGCTCCAATAAAACGCCTAACCTCTTTAGAAGATTTAGGACGTGGTAAATTCCTAATTGCTTGACATCGATTAGAAAGGGGTTTTATGGTTAATGACCCATTTTTGTCTGTGGAAAGAATGTGGCCCATGTAGGTAACTTCATGTTGAAATAAAGCACATTTATGAGGCGATATCTTGAGGCCATGCTTGATTAAACAACTGAGGACAAGCTGTAGGTGAGTCTTATGGATTTCAAGATTTGGGCTAAATAGAATGATGTCATCATGATGAGCAATGCAGAACTTTCTACTTTCTGGAATTTCGGACAAAATTTTATCAATGTGGGATTGAAATATGGCAGGGGAAATGCTTAGGCCCTGTGACAAGCGTTTGAAGAAATAATGCTTACCACCGTGGTACGATGAAATGCCAGTATACTGCCGAGCATTTTGTGACAAGGGCAAAGCAAAGAATGCTGACTTTAAATCAAGACAGCTTAATACTGTTGCTCCAGAATGACCAATGGTGCGTAGTGTTTCAGACAGGAGAGGAAATGGATGGTTCATACGTTTTATACGAGAGTTGAGATAGCGGAAATCTACTACAACACGCTTCTCAGTTGTATTTTTCTTAGGTAGAATAAGCACCGGTGAGGTATAGGGTTGGTGTCCCTCTGACAAAATACCGAGTTTAACCAATTTTTGCAACTCTTTGTCAATAATGTACTTCTCATTGTCGGTTGTACGATATGGTCGAATGTAGAAAGGTGCTCTGTCATTAACATCAATGTCGATCTCCAGATCTTTACAGTGGCCAATTTCACCCTGTAGACTAAATGCTTCTCTGTGTTGCCTAAGAAAGCGATGGAAGTCTGACTGTTGGTTAGGTGTAAGAATGCTCTTTGAAAGATCAACTTGTTTCTCCAATAAGTTGATATCTGTGGAGACATCTGAAGAAGACTCTTTGTCCACAACATCTATGCTCTCACATGCGAATATGTGGTTAAGAGAAAGATATGACAAGGGCCTAGAAGCTTTAATACGTAAAGTCTTCTTTGTAGAATTAGTTATTGGAATAACCGCACTGTTTCTATTGAGAGAGACAAGCATTAATGAAGGACAAGAATCAGATAATGATGATTCTGCTTTAAGAAGAATCTCCCGATTCTTTACAACTCTAGGGACTTTACCATGAACTATTACTTGTCGTGTGTGGTTGGGCTTTATATAAACATCATGACTGGACGAAAAGGCAATTTGTCTGGATTTACAGCGAAAAGTATTTGACTTAAAGTCGAGTACGCCATGGAGATGAGCCAAAGTTTCCTGTCCAAGAATAATATCAATTCCTACAAGATTTTGTACAATACAGGCCTCAACTGGAAGTTTGAAGCCTTGAACAACAACAGGGAACTTAATTGAAGAAACACAAATTAGGGTAGAACCATTACCCATACGAAATTGCAAGGGTTTATCTAACATATTTACAGGCAAGCTACGTAAGTACTCAGAAGATTGGATAGCTGATGACGAAATCAGTGTCTTAGATGCACCACTATCAAACAAAAGAAGAACAGATTTTCCGTCTGTAAGAGAACCTTGACAAAAATTATGACAATCTAAACTGATAGAAACATCTTCGGTAGAACCGGGTTGAGAACACGTATTTACAGAATTTGGCCAGATAGAATTCAGGGATACACGAGGAGCATTATCGGATATCCCTGTTTTCAAAAATCCGAAGATTTGCCATTAACAAAGTTGCGTTGTCGGATGAGCTTCTGACGCTCATAACAATACTGCCATGCATGTCCTGATGCAAAACAAAAGTCGCAGAAAATAACTGGCTTCCTAGGTCTTGAGGGTAAATTGTAATCATCATGTGGTCGTCGCGAATGACGAGCCGATTCCGCAGAAAACTGTTGATTATTTTTGTGTGGTGAGGAAGGATACGACCTATGAGGTGACTGAGATAAACGTCGACGGTAAGAGTGACGCGCGTACGGGGACTGTGAAGATCGTCGATGTTGTGAATATTCCTGATGATCTGAAGAATACCTATGAGACGACTTCCGCTGAGGTGATCGAGAATATTGTCGTTCGTAATGCTGTTTGTGGTGCGGATGCGGTGAACGTGACATATGACTATGGTCTTCTTTTAATGTAAGTTTGTCAAATGTATCTTCTAGGGCATTGCGACTATTGGTAGCAAAAACGACATGGCGCTCCTGATTTGCAGAACACGACGGAGTACCATGTGCATCGAAGAAACGTTGTGCCTTAACAGCAAGTTGGTTCACTGGCGTATTATCGGTACTAGACATTATCACCGCTTGTTGACAAGCCAGTGGAAGAATGGATAGAAAACGATCCCGAAGGAGATCGTCATTGTAATTGAGTCGCGAGGCTAGGCGACGAAGATCTTCCAGGTTACGAATGGGTGATTTTGTACTGTCATAAACAAGAGTCGAAAACTCTTTATATAGACCGAGCTGAGTTTTCTTATTGGTGAAGCGGTCCACAAAGTTTTGTTTTAAGTCATTAAGGGAACGAAATGTGAGCCCTTCAATCCAGAGGCGGGCTGCACCCTTAAGCATCTGTCGAAACAGACTAACAATCTCAGGTAGATCAGCAGTATCAGGATCGATCTTGCAATAAGAAAGGTAATCCTTAAATGACAGAAAGTGGGATAAGACATAATCAGGATCAATGTTGCTACCATCAAAACGTTCATAAAAGGGGTGACGTTCCATAATGGTTGAAATCAAAATAGTAACGGACAGTGGAAGTGCGACAGACTATGTATTGATGGCGACGGACGGATGCGTACATGTATACATTATAAGAAAATGCAATATAAAATCTTAGTATAAATATAGAATAGGATATAGAATAAATGAATTAGGCCTAGTAGTAAGGTTGCAATCACACACCCATCTATAAATGATTAATGGTTAAAAAAAACACAAAACAAAACATTCGTACACAAACATTCGTACACAAACATCCAAATTTATCAATTCTACAACTAATTCACATACAAGTAATTGAGAGGTATTTAATTTTTTTTTTTTTTTTTCCGTATGAATTGTCACTTTAAATTCTAGGTATTATGACCTCCAAACAATATAGTAAAAACTGTTGAACAATAGTCAAAAATTACGGTTATATAAGAGTTAATAATTCACAGTATATCAATCAGTCTCAGTAAAATATAAACAATAGTGTATGGCGACTTCTATACTATAGCCAGGTGCAGAAGATTTGGAACTTGACAGTTAATACAATGTATCGATGGGGTTCATCTGTCATGAAGTGCAGGTCAACTTCGGCCTATTTTGCTTACTTTACTATACATGTACTACACGAAATAAATCGATAAATGCTGTAAAAATGGGCCCAATAGTACACAATAAATGCTTTAATAAGCAATGTTCAGATAATGATAAAAAAAAGTATTCTGCACAAATTATGAAACTGATTTTAAACAAACAGTAAAAGAAATCCACACACGAAGTTCACTGTTATCCCAGAAGTAGAAAATAAACTGCGAATCCGAATATGAAAATACACAAATCGGAAATCCTAAATGTACTGCAAATTCAATTTGAAAAATCCACACACAAACGAATTCTTTATAACCTGCATATCCACTATAAAAAATCCACTCTTCACAAAGTTCCGTGAACCGGATACATTCCTAATCATGCAGATTTCTTAAAAGTTATGTCACATTCTTCAATTTGAAATTAATCAAACTTGGATAAAAACAGTATCTAGTTAAAGAATCACAAAGTTCCGTAGACCGATAAACTTCTGAATGCAGAGTTGAAAGTCATGTCACATTCTATAATCAATCAGTCAAACTAGGACATAATCATTCAGAATAGTCACAAAACACAGTATTCCATTATGATTTACCAAACAACAAGCTGTATAAATTCCACTTCATTAATAAATATCCACCATGAGAGTGGGATCATGGCAATCTCCACCATGTCAAATAGGCTCTTGGCCTATTTATGAAAAGTAGACGATGAAACAAGTATATAAGTTCTTGAGGCGTTTATTCCGATGAACTGTTACACAAGAATGATGTCCTCACCAAGAGACAACCTCAAGCTAACTGGAGTATACACTCTCTCACACATACATACAACCTTACATTCAAGGGACAACACATATAGTGGCATTACTATATGACAATTCGTTATTTTCACCCCCTCACAGAAAGATAATGCGGTCTTTGGATAAAACCATGTGGCATGGAGATAGGGGCGCCTTCTCAACCTCGTGGGTTTCCTCCCACTGCTAAAGACCCTTACGTGCAAGTGAATTATTGAAATAAACTTGAAACCATATGTTTGTCCCAAAATGACCTAGTTTGTGTTGAGTGGATGTTAAACCCCATTTCTCTCTCTCCCTTTAACTTAAGTCTGAGAATGCTTTGTGAACTTAGGGCCTAATAATTACACCATTGTTATGATTTTAACTACAGATTGCTTTCTAATTAATACCGGTTGATTATTATATTTGTGCTTGATAGTGATAAGAGTACACTTGTCAAAATGTGCTATGTGTGTACAAACAAGGCATCGTTTTCATATAAATTTATATTTTATTGTTTAGAGGGGTGTTTTTATGTTTAACATTACCACCGATTATGGCATAACTACTGTTATATTTGATATTATTCTATGCAAATCAATGTTACTGTTATATTCTCTGTTGCTATTTTTGTATCTTAATATATATTGTTTACTCTAGGTTCTAAATTCCAAACGGAAAGGCTGGTACCAACTTTCATTCAATCCATTGTTCATGTACAGTATTGTTGTTTAAATTATTACTTTTATACAAAACACTATAATAATGTTAAGGAGCTGAAGGGTATATTCTTTCATCAAGAAAGAATAAACCTAAATATGTATTAAAATGTTAATTATATTATGAAATAGCTTGTTTTTTGTTTCGTTTTCAATTTTCATCCTATATTTCGACACACTTACATATATCAGTCCACAAATTTCCAATGGTCTGAGTTCTGCAGAGGTTTATCTTTCAAAGTGTGGCTGGCACGTAACAAATTTTCTCAAAGCATAATGAGCTCAACTATTTCTTCTCTTGGGTTGGGATGGGGATTGGATGGCCGTATGTTGTGCACTGTATCATATGATCTGTCGTCATTAAGTCAGAGAGAGAGAGAAATGGAGTTTAACGTCCACTCAACACAAACTAGGTCATTTCAGGACTAACATATGGTTCAATTTTATTTCAATAATTCACTTGCGCGTAGGGGTCTTTAGCAGTGGGAGGAAACCGGAGTGCCCGGAGGAAACCCACGAGGTTGAGAAGCCGCCCCTATCTCCATGCCACATACGCTCACACCAGGGCTCGAAACCACAGCCGCAAGCCAGAGGAGACCGGCCATCATTAAGTCAGAGTAATGAAACTTGGTGTGCACTGTATCATAAGGTCCATCTGTTCTCATTGAGTCAACTGGCATGGTTTCGATTCCCTGGCTGTATGTGACAAGGAGTAGGGTAGCGTGTCCAACCTTGTTTGTATCCTCTAACTGCTACAGACCCTTATGTGCAAGTGAATTATTGAAATAAAATTGAACCATTTGCTTGTCTCGAAATGACCTAGTTGAGTGGATGTTACCCCCCATTTCTCTCTTTTCATCTACTAGGATCGCTAGCAGACTAGTCAAAATAGTTGATTCAACCTAAAATTTCTTTAGAAAATTGTGTATTTGATGATAAGGAAAAATTGATGATTCTGTTTCTAAAGTCAACTTAATAATGCAGGACATAACTGATTGGAATGGAGAAAATTAAGACTGCAAAGATGTTGAATCATACATCGAAGTAGGATGAATCCAACCCCAGAATATTAACTCTTCAATTTCCATCAAGGCATTTAGTTAATGAACACCTACGCCAAGTTTGAACATTCTATCTCAATTAGAAGAAGAGTTACTGTGTTCCAAAGTTTTGACCAATCAAATTGGTTATCGCTCTGATTACCCTATGCAGAAAATGCTTATTATCAAACTGAGTCAAGGTATTGATGTAAGGAAACTATACACCAAGCTGCAACACCTTCCCTTAATTAGAACTAATGTTATTGTGCCCCAAAGCAACAGCTAATCAAATTGTTTATCCGTGCTTACACTCATCTTCAAACTCCATCAAGACATTCACCTAATAAACATTCTAGCTCAATTAGGAGGCTGGGGGCATCAACTTTTCTCAAATGTGGTATGATACCTTGTGTGAAAACTTTTATTTCAAAAATCACAAACATTATAATTAACAGTCAAGATAGATATGTACGTACTGTCCCCTTAATATTAGCACGGCAAATAGGACATTTTCTCAAAGCTGGTGCACATGATGCACAACTAACCAAATGACCACATGGTAATAACACAATATTAGCTTCTTCATCCATACAGATTTTACATGTTCTCTGTTCTTTTAATCTCTGATTCTCTAATATCAGTGATTCATGATCAGCTGTAATGAAACAAGTACATTTTTCAAAATTCATTTATCTACACGCTTCTTTAGGACATTTTGTTTTGACATTTATCACTCTGGTCGCATAAACTAGTGGTCAGGCAACATGTGGTATCTGGTCAAATTTATTTATCTCAATGACCAGTGCCTGAAATACTGCTAGACTGTATTTTTGTCAGTCCGTCTTTCAAAAGTTTTTTGGGGAGGCCTACAATATCCCTAGTTCCAGCTCAAGCCTTTGCCCCTTAACCTTTGACTTTGTAACAGTTTTTCCCCTCCAACTACTGGCACTGGCACTGGCACTGACGGATGAATCAAACATTTGGAAAGATTTCCTATTATGTACCATATACATATATATAAATTTGGAAAACCATGCATAGTTTTGATGACCATACAATACAGGGGTTGTTTTTCTTACAGCTTCTATATCATGCATCACAATTCACAGGTTTAACAATGAGAATAATATTGTCATATGGAATAAATCTCTTATCATTTGCCAGGATAATTAGGCTTTATTTCATTAATAGATGGCCATGCTGCCACACCCACATATCAGCTATTCAGATATATCTACTTAGCCAATATACATGTATGAAGTTAATACAATTACCATTAGATTCACCACTTATCTCTTCATCATTTCTGTTAGGTAATTCTAATAAAAAGACACATATAGAATTAATTTACTTTTGTCAATTTCTACTGTTTTGTGAACTACCAGTCAGGGCTCACACAGTCGGTCGCCAAAGTCACAATTTGCAATGAAAATGGGGATTAAAATTTGATTTTGTTGTTAATTTTTGCGGTACTGCCGGTACTGGCAATTCTTTTTGAGAACTGGTGGGAAAAAAATCCGAAAATTCTAATAAGTCAAGTCAAATACTTCTGTTTTGTCAAATACTTCTGTTTTGTTAATTGCTAATTAAGACACGCATACACATTTATCGAACTCCAACTGACATGGTTACTTTTTGCTGGAAGCCCATGCCTATACAAGACATCCATTTTTCATCCCTCAACAGAACGACTAAATGCTGTTACTTCCCAGACAGGCTGTACTGCACTACTGACAACAGAGAAACCATACTGATTTGAAACCAAAGAAATGACCTTCCAATCAGCAAGTCAGCACTTTAAGCTGAGCCACTCCCCCTCTCTTATCCATGAATAATAATATTTGTTCACAGTTGAAGGGCTGTGATAAATAGATGCGAGCTGCATACCACTAAGCTTAATTTGTATTTCTAAATTAACATGGAGCCTATATTTTACAATTAGTATGGTTATGGTCTGTTTACATCTTGTATTTTATAATTACTGTACCCTTATTAACATCTGCATTTTTCTGTTCATCTTGTGGAGGTGGTGTTGGAGATTTTGAAGTGGTCGTTTCATTGGCGTCATAAATAGCATTTAACAACATCTCCACACTAGGAAAATCATCACCTCAAAATAAAAGAGACACAATTTTCAGCATATGAATTATTTGTACCTAATATATACACCTACACATGGAGAATCAATAAGAACTCAGTTTCAAAACATTAGAATTAAAGTGCTCCAAAGTCTGGATATATCAAATTGCTTATCACTCCACTGAGCAGAAAATGCTCATTATCGAATAGTATATATAGTCAAGGTATTAAAGTAATGAAACTATAAACCAAGCTCCATCAATCCCACTGTATCAGAATCAAAGTTATTGTCTCCCAAGGCATTGGTAAAACAAATTGCTTAGCCTAAGCAGAAAATGTTCATCATGGAAATCATGTCAATACATTCTTCTAATAATTAACTACACCAAGTTTGAATATTGTTGCTCCAATAGAGGCATAGTTGTGACAGACAGGGGTAGAGAGATAGACAAAAAGACCCATTGTAATAGTACCTTTCTTTTTTTACCAACAGTGATATTTAAGCTGGGTGCTATATTACATATCATAGCATATTAAGATATTAATACACCCTGTTGCAGGGGGATAATAAAAATTCAACAATATAGGAATGGCTGTCTACCTGTCTGTTGTAATCTAGTTTCAATAACATTTATCACTACGTCCCGAGGAACACCCATTTTTAATACATTTTGTACTACAGGCAAATCAATTCTGGCTGAAACATTACGATCTGCAATAAAATAAAATTATTATGTAAAATTTAGATAAAGAGCTTGCCATTCTTTCTATAATACATGTAGTTCAAATAAAGATAATGGAAAATATAAAAATATATTGAAAATTATCATTCATATTACTTTATTTTGAGAGAAGTTGTCACTGTTTGTAGTTTTGAAAGATGTGTCATAGATAATTGTTTGTAGTTTTGAAAGATGTGTCATGGATAATTTTTTATCATAACAATGGAACCTGTTATTTGACACTTTAAAAATTAAATCATTAAATGACAATCATTTTTCAATCCAATCTCCCCCATTCAATGGGGGGGGGGGCCTAGTGGTCTAGAGTGTCGTTCACCTCTGGCTTGCGGCTGGAGTTTCGATCCATGGTGTGAGTGTATGTGGTATGGAGATAGGGGCGCCTTCTCCGGTTTCCTCCCACTGCTAAAGACCCCTACGTGCAAGCGAATTATTGAAATAAAATTAAACCATATTATGTTAGTCCCGAAATGACCATTCAATGGTCAAGAGAGTTGATTACAGACTTTCGAAATACATGTATTTCAAAGATTATAGGCTGTCGATATCTTCAAACTGCGATATATCTAAGTACAGAAATAAATGCTAATGCTATTACAAATAAAATAAGGCCAAATGTATTGTCAGATAAAACAACTGAAAGTAACTCTGGGAGAGTCACAATTTTAACCTTTTAAAGACAAAATGTCTGCGTGTGTATCAAATTAATTATACAATATTTACAAATGATTTATTTTTTGCCTAAAATAGGCTTGGACATTTGAATCTCAGTGCAAATGCAATAGAAAATATTTGACATAATATATAAACATATTATTACCTATGGTACTTAGATCATCTGAATTATCTCCACTAGCTGTGTTTTGTGATGGCTGTCAAAATAAAATATATTACATTTTATTCTTTGATATCTCTGAAGAGCAAATTGTTATAGAATATAGGGCTGGACGATATTTGAAAATTTCAATATTGCGATATTTTTTCAAAATTCCTCAATATATTGTCAGTATTGCGATATTTTGGTGCACCAAGCAAGTATTGTTGAAAAGCCTTAGAAAAGGGGGTGCTAATCCTCTCCAACAGCAATGAGGCACCCCTTTATTTATTACCTTACTGGTTGTTTTAATTAATCATCCTGCATCATACTAAATATATATTTTATTTAACTAGAACCATGTCATGTTCCGTTCCGAGTTCAGAAAAACAGTTGATCATATTACAGCCAATTAGGCCTACTTCTTCAGAAACAAAACACTTTTAATTTTATAATCAGCACATGTATATGAACACAAAAGTGAATAATGAAATTAATTTTGTTACAATATAACATTTATCAATCATTCATCCACACTACAGTTATTTTCAGTTTTCTATCACCAAACAATTATACAAAAAATTAAACAAAACACGACTGCAGTTGAAGGGTTTTAAAATAAAATTAAATTCTACTTTCAATTAAATCATTTTAAAGGTTTTAAAAAAAAACAAAACGAAACAAAAAAAAAAAACATTTACAGTTTTGTAATGCACTGGAGTAAACCCCCCGTTTACAAACCACGCTTGTTAATCTTAGATTTTAAAATGAAATAACACAAGACGTGATAAATTATGTCTTCTTCCAAAAATTAAAACCTGAGAAGAGAGCGTACAAATTACTTGTGTTTCCATTCTTGGTAGCTACGTTTCTTCTACACAGTCTACATAAAATTTTATTTTGACCAGTATCGTTTACGTCAATCCGAAGTAGGCCCTAATGCCGAATCTGGCTTGTACAGTTTCTCTTCGGGACTCCGAAGTTGTCCCTTCAACTTCCAACTTCAACTACGTCGTCTGCCATTTTGTAAATCTACCGATAGCTATAGACATCGACAACCAGCCGCAACTTTACAAATTAAAACTGAACATTGATAATCAAGACTAGATAAATGCCGAAAACAGCATCGGTTTTTCCGAGGTTTTTTTATTTTCACTTTCGACTTTTTTGTTGTCTCCATGTATGGCCACAGATCACTAATTATTTCCCCATTGACTGTAATGTTAATTCTCGTCTCTTAGACCGGCTGTAACTTTTTCCCAAATATTCGTTGGGTAGAACGCTTTCTGCCACAGATGGAGCAACATGTGGCAAACTCTGGCCCAAAAGCATGTATGAGGTTCACCAGGAAAAACTTGAGATACACAGGCTGGAAGTAGAGACAACTAAACAAGCAATTTTCGGCCCTCCCTTTCAACGTAACCAACCTCACAACCCTTGTATCCTTCGGCCTCAAAATCATGAATATTCACCAAAACCTGGCAGAAAATGTATTTTTAAACCCTTTTCTTCAATTCTACACCAAAAAGTCAACAAAAATCGCCATGCAAAAGGGGGAAAAAGGGAAAGGGAGAGAAGGACTAAAAATAACTTTCGCCCTACATTCGTAGGTGACGGCCCATGAATATTTAGTGATCTGTGTCCTATATAGGAGTGAAACTTTAGGTATCACCAGAAGGCCTCTTTTATATGCTTCCCATATGTTCTGGCAACACACCGGTGAAAGAAAATCAAAAAATAACTCCAAAAATGATGGCCCTTTAAGTATACATGCTGCTTTATGTACAACGGTGCATCTCAGGTCCCTGGGCCTTTTGTGCTAAAATTTAAAAATCTTTCTTATTAAAGGCAGTATTTGAGTTTTGTGAAAAAATAAGACAAGTTACAAACAAATTACACAGAAAACACTCATAATCTGGATTTTTTTTCAAAAATATATTTTTTTACTGCCATGTCATGAAAAATGTACAAAATTTACATGTAGCATCTTTCAAAAAAGCAATAATTTTCCACTTTTTTAGATAGTCAGACTGGCAAGTAATATATTTTTGGAAACCCTGGACAATATGCAAACAGAAAAATCACAAATCAGATGCATTGGTTGTAATTATAGAGGTCTGTACTGAAACATGTAACCCCACCCCCTAAATATGTCAATGACTGAATCAATCCTATCTTTGGTTGCAGAGCTAACATTACCAAAGGAATCTGTCTAACAGCTATGTTTTACCATCCCTGGCTAATATATGTACATAAAAAATAAAATAGGTGCAATAGATATGAATTATGGTTAAAAATAGGCCTTGATGAAAGAACAAAATGCCATTTTTGGTCTATGACCACCCCTCTCTAACAAAAAGGTCACAGAATACACAATTTTCACGAATTTGAAAATAGTTCAATGTTTTCAACATCTCAAAACTCAGAGGTATCATACAAATCTTTATTGCAATTCTTGTGCTGAATCAAGATGTCTGGACCATTGCATCAATTGCCTGGAAAAATGAAGTCAAAAAGGCAGTTATGACAGAGTTGACAACATAAGAGAGGCCTGAAACGGGGCAAAATTAACATTTTACTGCTCTATAAGTAACATAAATGCAACAAACACCACCAATCCTAGATTTTGATAAGAAAATATTGACCATTAAGCTGACATTTACACATCTACACAAGTTTTGTATCAGGGTGTGGTCTTATTGGCCTGACATGTCTTAGGGTTCTAAGTTTGACATCAAACAAAAAAGGTTAGAAATCCTGGAAATGTACAAAATAACCATTTAATGGTGAAAAATAACATTCCTATCTGTAATTCAGCAACAAATTCCAATTACTATAATTTAATTGTCAACACAGGTGCAATTAAATCTCTCAAAACACATAAATAAAAAAGGGTGGGGTGGGGCATTTATAGCCTCTCTAAACAGAATGGTGGGAAGAAGAATGTCTATAAAGACTGGGATATTGCTTCCTTCATGAAGGAAATACAAGAATTTAATGTTTCAAAGGGGGAAAAAATGCTTTTTCTGTCTAAATTAGTGGCAAAATTGAGCCAACCCCTGTTTTGAACATTGTGTACAAACCCATCTGCTGAATATTATTAACTCAGTGTTGCCAATTTTCAATTTTATGTAGGAAAACTGGAGCTATTTCTAAACCTGACAAACTTATAGATCCCATCTAAGTTACATTAGCAATGTAAATAAGGGCAGTTTTAGAAATTTTGACTCTTTTGAGCAGGCATGAAGGCATTAATTTCTACATCCAAATTGGGGAATCTGTAGATTTTTTGTGAATATTCCTGATTTTTAGACAAAATTAGGTGAAATTACATTGTTGTTCACTTTATCTGTGCTTTCTGAGGCTGAATACACCAAAATTGGACATTGAAGTATTTCTCTTACTGTTAGAAATTAAATAAAACCTGAAAATTGAGAAATTTGCAGTAAAATCACAATTTTTCTCCAAACTTTGATAATTTTTTTTCAAATTTAACATTTTTTGAGTTTTTCTCTTCTCAAAATATTTTATACATATTTTCTGACAATTTAGTCATCATGTTTTCAAAACTAAGGCATATCAGTCACAGCCATGTCATACACAGACAGGCCACAGATCACTAATTATTTCCCCATTGACTTTAATGTTAATTCTCGTCTCTTAGACCGGCTGTAACTTTTTCCCAAATATTCGTTGGATAGAACGCTTTCTGCCACAGATGGAGCAACATGTGGCAAACTCTGGCCCAAAAGCATGTATGAGGTTCACCAGGAAAAACTTGAGATACACAGGCTGGAAGTAGAGACAACTAAACAAGCAATTTTCGGCCCTCCCTTTCAACGTAACCAACCTCAGAACCCTAGTATCCTTCCGCCTCAAAATCATGAATATTCACCAAAACCTGGCAGAAAATGTATTTTTAAACCCTTTTCTTCAATTCTACACCAAAAAGTCAACAAAAATCGCCATGCAAAAGGGGGAAAAAGGGAAAGGGAGAGAAGGACTAAAAATAACTTTCGCCCTACATTCGTAGGTGACGGCCCATGAATATTTAGTGATCTGTGTCCGTATACTGTGTGACTGGACATCGACTGGTCTGGATTTACCCGATAAATATGTATATTTCGCAATTAGTCCAATTAACTTTAGTTATTCGGAGGTTTCTAAAGCAAGTTCGGGACTAAATTAAGAGAATATTGCAGTGCATACCGCGGTATATGGCGTCAAACGATATATTGGAATATTGCGGTTTTTCTGAGGGTCTTAAAATTACCGTCAATATAATTTCAAAACCGCGATATATTGATTTATCGAAATTAACGTCCAGCCCTAATAGAATATCAAATCGCTGACTTATTTTCAATTTCCTTATTCAAATTTAACATAAAAATATAACCAAAGTGGTTTTCAGTCCTTTACAACAGAATAGGCAAACAGGCTGTGAAATCCTGGGGAAGTCTCTTGGCTAACACATCCTAGAAATTGAGCCTGAGCCAGAGCTCATGCTCACTGTTTTAATGATTATTTCCAAATGGCTTTATATTTTAACCTGAAACTTTTAGACAAGGTAAATGTAAAAAGCTTATTTCTATACATTGATGGCATTTGATGTGTATACGGTACTTAAACAGACATTTAAAATCACTTAATTTAAAACAAGACGGTTCCAAATAGGTAAACATTTGTTATATAAATTGTATGAAATTTATGTAAACAATTTGGTTTATTGGCAAATCAGTTAAATGATAAATTATGCTTACATTATTATGATTGTGAAATTGTTGAACAAAGGCTTCACCTCTGACCTGTAGTACATATGGACATCTGGAGAACCATTTGGCATGTTCTTCCCATGGGTCATCACCTCTTTCCCAGGTCCTTAATCCACCATCACAATAAAAACACTTTACACTATCATCAAAACCTAAAATATACCAACAATTTCATTTCATGATATAACAAGCCAACAGTGAGGCTGATGTCCCCCGCCTAAATCCCAAAATAAATAGATGACACATATTAATTAATCGCACATTTATTTTTTTCAAACGTATCGAGCAATCAAACTGTACACGAAGTGTCATCCAAAAGTGTTTTATAAAGAAAAATGATAAAACCGACGAGAAAAATGAAAATGTACCCTGGTTAGGGGGACCCTAAAGGCAGACAAAAGGGCCCCCACGCTTGACAAAAGGGCCCCCTCTGGCCAAGGGAAAGGGCCCTCGTGTCCGAGTCAATCGTTTCTATACACTGTTACTGTCGAATCCATTACTGAATGAGAATGCAGTCATTGTATTGGCATAAAAATCATCAATCAAGATGAACCTAAGTTATCTTGTCCCAAAGTATCAACCAATCAAATTGCTTATCTCTGCCTACCCTAAGAAGAAAATGCTCATCTTCGAACTCCATCAAGGCATTGGCCTAATAAGCATATACACCAATTTTGAACATTTTAACTCAATTAGAAGGAGAGTTATTGTGTTTCGAAGTCTCGATCAATCAAATTGCGTATCGCTCTGCTTACCCAGAGCAGAAAATGCTCATTATCGAATTTAGTCAAGGTATTACTGTAATGAAACTATACACCAAGTTTCATCACTCTCACTTAATTAGAACTAAAGTTATCGTGTCCCAAAGCATCAACCAATCAAATTGCTTATCTCTGCTTACCCTAAGCGGAAAATGCTCATCTTCGAACTCCATCAAGGCATTGACCTAATAAGCATATACACCAAGTTTGAACATTTTAACTCAATTAGAAGGAGAGTTATTGTGTTCCAAATTCTCGACCAATCAAATTGCATATAGCTCTGCTTACCCTGAGCAGAAAATGCTCATTATCGAACTTAGTCAAGGTATTACTATAATGAAACTATACACCAAGTTTCATCAATCTCACTTAATTAGAACTAAAGTTATCGTGTTCCAAAGCATCAACCAATCAAATTGCTTATCTCTGCTTACCCTAAGCGGAAAATGCTCATCTTCGAACTCCATCAAGGCATTGACCTAATAAGCATATACACCAAGTTTGAACATTTTAACTAAATTAGAAGGAGAGTTATTGTGTTCCAAAGTCTCGACCAATCAAATTGCGTATCGCTCTGCTTACCCTGAGCAGAAAATGCTCATTATCGAACTTAGTCAAGGTATTACTATAATGAAACTATACACCAAGTTTCATCACTCTCACTTAATTAGAACTAAAGTTATTGTGTCCCAAAGCATCAACCAATCAAATTGCTTATCTCTGCTTACCCTAAGCGGAAAATGCTCATCTTCGAACTCCATCAAGGCATTGACCTAATAAGCATACACCAAGTTTGAACATTTTAACTCAATTAGAAGGAGAGTTATTGTGTTCCAAATTCTCGACCAATCAAATTGCGTATAGCTCTGCTTACCCTGAGCAGAAAATGCTCATTATCGAACTTAGTCAAGGTATTACTATAATGAAACTAAACACCAAGTTTCATCAATCTCACTTAATTAGAACTAAAGTTATTGTGTCCCAAAGCATCAACCAATCAAATTGCTTATCTCTGCTTACCCTAAGCGGAAAATGCTCATCTTCGAACTCCATCAAGGCATTGACCTAATAAACACATACACCAAGTTTGAACATTCTAGCTCAATTAGGAAGAGAGTTATTGTGTCCCAAAAAGTGTGACGGACAGACAGACAGATGGACGAACCCATTTTAATAGTCCCCCAACTTTCTTCGAAAGGGCGGGGGACAAATAAAAAAATGTATTTAATGCCTTTTATTTTTGAACTGGAAAACAAAAGACCAAAAGAAAAAGCCAAAGATAAAAGAAAAGGTTTCTTTTAAAAATTAATAAATATAAAATATATACCTGCATAGAAGAATCCAGCTTTGGCTAACTGTTGAGGTGTTTGTGATAGACCACTTGGCCATGTAGTGTAAGAAGCAATCCTTGATGCTTCAGTAGCATAATTAGGATGACGAGGTCTTTCTGTATGAATACCAGATACTGGAGTAAATTGATTAGTGGCACCAGTTCCATGAGAGTGAGTTGCATCAAGTCTTTCATTATAACTTGTACTAAAGTGACTTCTAACATCTATTGGAATATTACCTACCTGGTGACCACAAACAAATGGACAGTTAGGAAAATGTTTTCTATGTTCTATCATAGGTATATCCACATCTTGCCAGTTTTTTAAAATACCATTACAAAACACACATTGAACTCTATCTGGTGAACCAGTAAAGGAGAAACCAGCTTTAGCCAAGTCATTTGGTGACGGACTGCAATGAGGCCAACTGTTTTTAAAAGTCTGTAAACGAGCCATTTCTGACAATAAAATAACTTTATCCTCCCTTAAAGGTGTGCTAAGTTGTGTTACAGGACGTCTCCCCGTGCTATCACTACGATTTATAACATCTGAATTAAAAGATGAAGAGGTATTTAACTGTAATAATAGACTGGGCTGACTCATCACTGTATTTTGACTACTAATATTATTAGGTCTATCCATGTTACTGTTAGTCCTAAAAGAAATTGTTTCTGATTGAGAAATAGAATTAGAATGTGAAGAATCTCCTGAACAATATCTTTCATGAAGATTTGTAAGAATTGTCTGACGAGTCTCAGGGTCAGGTAAATAAACTGAAATATTTCTGGTATCTTGTCCAAGTAGGTGCAGACATTCTGGATTTAATCTTTGATGTTCAACATTTGGTTTGGATCTGAAAGCCCACTGTCCTTTCTGTACACCACAACTAAAACATTTTACAATATCTTCAGTTCCAGTATAATAGAAACCATCTTTTGCCAATGCCATAGGTCGTGCTTTGTCATATGCTTCACGTGGCCATTCATCAAATGATTTCAGTCTCCAAGTTTCATAAGCCATCAGTTCATCAGGAGATTGTTCTGGAAAGACTGTTGCTGATGTAAATGGTGCAACATAACTTGAATCTACTGTCATCATTTTGTCAATCAACAAAACCTGTTATTTCAAATATTTTCCTTTATATTCTGGAATAAAATTGCTTTAAACATAATTTGGGGTATATATACTATTAAAGTAAAAGGGAAATATAAAATAATGTTGGATGTTCAGGAGAAGGAACATTATACAGTCTTAACAATCAAGAGTGAGGTGTATGTACTCAAGTGCTGGCATATTATATTGTTGAATCAATATGTCGGGATTCTGCTCATAATTCGTACATTTTTGCCATTTTAGTAAATAACCAGTCACTCTTACTTAGTATCGTGACACATCCATAGGCACACAAATTACTCTTAAATAGTTTTGATCCTTATTTCCATTCAAAACAATATTTAGTAAGTCACTCTTACAACTTATTATTGTGACACATCCATAGGCACACAAAATCACTCTTAAATAGTTTTTGATCATTATTTCCATACAAAACAATATTGTGTTATAATTTATTATAAAACAGTTTTATTTCTTCGACAGTGAAAGGACTAAAAATATCAATTGAATTATTCATATCCTGGTGTTTTCTTGGTATATATATTGACTTGGTAGGTGATACAAATAACATTGTAGCACTTGAATTGAAATACATATTGTGTTGTGACTGCAGTGGGAATACCCAGAGCCAATTTATGTGCTCTGTAGTGCAACAATCCCAACTAAATAGATGACTACGCATATTAATTAATTGCACATTTGGGTCATTCCATGTCAAGTCGACCAAATTCTCAGAAAGTTGTGGGGTGACCCCTTCAGAAAATTATGAAAAAAGTTCATGCTATAGTACATACAAACTTATGTAAAACTGCAAATTTATATGACTTCAGCATTAATATTAGCCAAGATATGACCTTTAGACTCGGTTTTGCACTATGTTATCTCCCTGAAATGGTGTGGGGAATACACAAAATTTGGGGATCGAAAATCAACTAAAATACATGTACAGGTTTGTGAGCCTAGCTACAAGGGTTATTTTTATGGAAATTATAGAATTGTACTCTTTCAAATGGGTGAAAAATGTATGACACCCCTCCCCTCAAGTAAGTTCGCTCCTGCAGCTCTGGCTTTAGCTTGCTCAGAATAATAAATCCCTGTTTCTTCAATGATTAATCCAGGTAACCCTAGATTGGGATGGCTTAAGTGGTCGCTTCGGTCTCTGTGATTGTGACAGTCATACTGGTTCTAGCGACGTAATTTAAGCAAGGTCTTATTTTCTCACTTAGAATAAGATGTTCGTTTACTCATTTACATTGTTCAGGTGTTCACATGGACTGACACGTGGCCATTTAGCAGTAAAAAGTTGCCCAGTAAAGTTGACTGGGGCAGATTCCAGTTTCGACATGTATTGAATGGCAGGGACCTGAACATAGTACTGGAGAGTGTAATGTGACCTACGTACGTTCAGAGCTGAACTAGGACAGCGGTTGCCATTTTCAGATGGAAACTGATGGGTTTAAGTTTTTGAAAACGTATCACAAATATTGAGGTAGTTGCTCGGCTCTTAGATAGAGGATTTTAAGGGATTTTAACACAGAATTAAGCAGTCTTATTCTCGAATATATTATTGGGATTGGCCCTTTAAATTATTTAACGTCATAATATAACTTTCAGTTTCATTTTAGTACACCTATTTCAACATCATCATTGGCCAATACGTAAAAGATAAAAGCGCCTAGCTATATCTCAGGAGTAGTTTATTTATGCTTAAGTACTATGTTGAGAAACACCCATCTCCTACTGTATGAGACCTAGTATTAGTAGTAAAGAAAATTGCATACTTGGCATTGCATTGGAAATACTTCCGTGAACAAATTAGGCGTCTACTGCACGCCATTTTCTTTCCATTGTCCAATCCAATGACGTCTATGTTAATATAGACGTCATTGGTCCAATCAAGCGTATAGAGATCACGCGCAGGTCAAGTTTCCTCTGAAGCCTGCGCAGGACGGTGGCCACTCGATGATACCAGGACGCAGTACATGCCGATAGGTGGCGGTATCATTGACGTCATATATATATGACGTCACTGCTGCTATTCGCCAGAATCGGTTGAGCTGAACTGAGCGGACGTTAGTTCTCAGCAACCGGTTCATGACCTTGAACCTCATCGTCGAAAACTGCAGTTAACTACTAAACACTGTATTTAGTGTTTATGTGAATAAAATAAAACCAAGTACGAACAATCCAAACCATTAGTCAAAATTCGAAGTCCTAAAAAAACGGTCGAGGCAAAATAGTGTAATCAGCAAATGGACTGTTCATCGTGTAGAAAATACACGACAAACAGTGGTAACAGGTCAATCTGTTTCACAGAGAATTACTTAGGAATTAACTCTGTAACAGATGAGTGTCCATAGCACGTGCGTTGGCTGCAGTCATTGGCTCAACGGCTCGTGCAATGTTTACTTAACACCTAGCTGCTTCGGGCAAAATGACGCATTTTACTCATTTTAATACCCATTTACACTTAATAGGAAATATTTTTTAACTTCAATTACTTCAAACGTCTTTATTTATTTTTCTGTTACCGGTACCTCAAAAAAATGTTTGAGAATTTAATTTGTCATAGTAAAAAAGTTAATATGCCGTACTTATTAAGCCTCGTCGATGTCATGCTTATCAGTGATTGTAGCGGCCAAGCGAATATTCACTGCGGGATCAGTTTGGTAACAGGTGTCTAGAACACTCGGCTAATCTCGACAGATTCCGTAAACTACATCTAGTCTCGGATGTATGACAGTAAGTGATATGTACCTACGCCCATACATTTGCGATGCGGCTACCGGTTTACTTTAACAGGAAAACTTGACGCTATTACACAAATTGGGAACCTATTCGGCTAGCGACCTATTCGACTGATCGAGCTGCAACCTGTTCGTTGGAAACCTATTTAGAGTAAAGACAACAGTCTATATTTATCAACCAAGAAAATTCAACGTTATGTCTATCAAATGAAAGTAGAATATATTATTTTTTATCCATTCCTTCAGCTCAGAATAGAAGTGTAATTTCGTCATTATCTTACAGCTGGATCGGTCGAATAGGTCGCTAGCCAAATAGGTCGCCAACTTGTGTTTGGAATGGGCGCAGTCATGTTTCATCCGGAACCTTTAAAGTAGTTCCAATATGGCGGAATTCATCATACAGCCGAGTTTAGATTGTCTGAAATCTTCCGAGGTTTGCCGAGTGGTGTCTAGAAGAGTAAGCTTACCTGGCGCCACACTCGCCATAGCTGCATCCAAACTATTAACTATTAGACGAAATCTCAATAAAATAGCAAGTTTGGCCAATGGACTATAGTATTAAAATGAACATGATGAACAGTGTTAACGATGTGGTAGACAGACATAATTAGGGAGTTAATATACGAATCAATTAAATATATCTTGAATAACAGCCGAGAGAGACATGTTATATTTATAAAATGAAACCTAGTACGAACAATCCAAACCATTAGTCAAAATTCGAAGTCCTAAAAAAATGGTCGAGGCAAAATAGTGTAATCAGCAAATGGACTGTTCATCGTGTACAAAATACACGACAAACAGTGGTAACAGGTGTCTAGAAGAGTAAGCTTACCCTGTACGAAGTGAATTACAAATACCCAGTACTATTTAAACCATTAAATACACACAATAATTGTATAAGTCCAGGGGCGGATCCAGGAATTTTTGCAGGAGGGGGTTTGCCAGGTTTCTGTCACGGAAATCTGCCATCATCGTCTCTAAATTACATAGGCATACATACAAATTGAGCTTTTTAAACAGAGATATCATTTTTATACTGATGCAGGATCATTTTGTGATTTAATTTCATTGATGCAAGGCATTATTTTTTTTTATGTCGCTGAGCAGGGGGGGGTTTGGACCCCCCAAACCCCCCCTCTGGATCCGCGCCTGAAGTCTTTGTCCCCCATTTCTCTGGCACCATACATAATTCCTGAAAATCACTATAATATCCCGTAAAACAGGTTGAAGTAATTACCGGTATAAATCAAAAACATCGGAATATACTGTTCTCCTTTTCAGGTCGATTTTCATTTACCAAACCCGAATGTTTCACGACATGGGGTGATAGGGTATTTATCCATCTTATATATAGCAACCTAGAATATTGCTATAAGTCCTCAAAATAGTCTTAAATCCGTTCCGCAAAAGCATACCCATCCACCCCCGCACGATTTTTTTTCAGTTGTTATTTACCAAAGTCCTCAGCCACCTATTAATTGGTATGGAGTAATTTGGGCGTTTAATCCTCTTTCATATGGCACCATAGATTATTCCTGAAAAACCTCGTCATCAGAAATCCGTCCCCTAAAATCATTACCCCCACCAAGTGGGATAAACTCTCTTTCATTTTATACCATGTGTAGGGTGGCTCAAATAAATAAAATGGCAGCGGACGTTAGAAAATTAAATGAAATATAAAAAAAATAGGTTGGGGGGGGGGGGGGGGGTAGTGATTTTCGAAGACGGATTTCAGACTAAGTCGAGGGCTGTCCGGAATAATCAATGATACCACATCACAGTGGGATAAACAGGCTTTCATTTCATACCATGTGTACGGTGGCTCAAATGAATAAAATGACAGCGGACGTTAGAAAATTAATGAAAATATTAAAAAAAAAAAAGGTTGGAGGTAATGATTTTCCGGAACGGATTTCAGACTAAGTCGAGGGCTGTCAGGTATAATCAATGGTACCACATGAAAGTGGGATAAACACTCTTTCATTTCATACCATGTGTAGGGTGGCTCAAATAAATAAAATGGCAGCGGACGATAGAAAATTAAATGAAACATAAAAAAAATAGGTTGGGGTGGGGGGGTGGTAATGATTTTCGTGGACGGATTTCAGACTAAGCCGAGGGATTTCAGGAATAATAGATGGTATCACATGAAAGTGGGATAAACACTCTTTCATTTCATACCATGTGTAGGGTGGCCCGAAGAAATAAAATGGCAGCGGACGATAGAAAATTAGATGAAACATAAAAAAAATAGGTTGGGGGGGAGGGGGCTAGTGATTTTCGGGCACGGATTTCAGACTAAGTCGAGGGCTGTCAGGAATAATCAACGGTACCATATGAAAGAGGAATAAACCCTCTTTCATTCCATACCACGTATTGGGTGACTCAAATAAATAAAATGGCAGCGGACGTTAGAAAATGAAATGAAATATTACAAAAAAATAGACTGGGGGGGGGGGGTGTCATTCTAGGGGACAGATTTTATACTAAGCCGAGGGATTTCAGGAATAATAAGTGGTACCACATGAAAGAGGAATATACCCTTTTTTTTAGTTTTCCTGTAGTCAAGTTATTTTATACATATTTTCTGACAAATTAGTCATCATATTTTCACAACTAATAAGGCATATCAGTCACAGCTTTGTCATACACAGACAGGCCACAGATCACTAATTATTTCCCCGTTGACTTCAATGTTAATTCTCGTCTCTTGTAACTTTTTCCAAAATATTCGTTGGGTGAAACGCTTTCTGCCATAGATGGAGCAACATGTGACAAACTCTTGCCCAAAAGCATGTATGAGGTTCTTCATGAAAAACTTGAGATAGACAACCTGGAAGTAGAGACAGCTAACCTTGCAATTTTCGGCCCTCCCTTTCAACGTAAACAACCTCACAACTCTTGTATCCTTCCGCCTCAAAATCACGAATATTCACAAAAACCTTGCAGAAAATGTATTTTCAAACCCTTTTCTTCGATTCTACACGAAAAACTCAACAAAAATCGCCATGCAAAGGGGGGATAGGGAAAGGGAGAGAAAGACTAAAAATAACTTTCGCCCTGGGTGACGGCCGATGAATATTTGGTGATCTGTGTCCTATATAGGCGGCTGCAATGATTCAATAGCCTATATTATTTTTTAAAACAAAATTCAGCTTATTAACTGACTAACCTAGCCTATCTGTTTAACTACGGTATTTAATAAATATTGTGGATATATGTAGGCCTACTTTTGACAAGAATATGGTTTGAATTTATTTAGCATAGGCCTATTCATGCCTATTGTTTGTAGACTACTTTCTCCGCAATACTAATAGTGCTCCACCTTTTACCTCTAAAAAAATAACACTTTATTTAATATTTGTAATTTTAAAATAAAAAGATATCTCCATTAGGCCTACTTCAATATTACAAAACACACATATTGACATAGGCCTAAATGTTCATTTTTTGCCCGATGCTTTAATTGAGCACGATGCGATGCCAAGAAAAGGCGCTTATAAATCATAATTGAAGAAGGGTGTCGAGTCACTACTTTTTGAATGGCTTAAGGAGAAACCTAGCCGTAATTAAAATTGTCCAATATAGAAAATAATATAGGCTTCGTCGAGTGCCGTTATTTTTCAAGGTCTTATGTGGTAGGCTACGATTATGTAGGGTCCTTTTCCCGACAGACGCGGATTTAAAGGGCGCATTTTCATTTTGTTCACAATAATTTGCTATCGATTAACTAAAATGCCAGGAAATTGACTAAAATTTCTAAGACACGTAGCGATATAAAATTATTACGCGCCTACTACACGGCACTCGATATTCCAACACTCTGCAGTCTTAGGTCTATCATATTCACGGTTACCTAGAGATTCTTGCCAATTTATTATCCTATTGTTCATAAGAGTTTGCTCCCATCAATGACCTTAAATGCCAGGAAATTGACTAACATTTTCTAAATTTTATGTGCTTCCATTATACAATGCTGTTTTACAGCGAAAACGAATCTTTCAAAACATGTAAACGTATCTGTATTGTGTTTTGTATGAAAGTCTGTGGTAAAGGGACATAGCGATTTAAGAAATTCACACTAATCTATCAACGGCTATATTTTCGGAAACCTTCCGTCGTTGCTTCAGTCAATTAACTATATACGAGAACTTGACATGCTTGTTTTAGCTACGATTCGGTGCCCTTAGTTCCAAGTGTCAGACTCAATTTCTTTGTGAGGTAGGAATTTCTTAATTGTAGATGGATGTGTTAGAAATGTTAAAAATGGCAATAATCAGTCGTTTTGCTAAAAAAAAAAATGTTGTCAATTGCGCTTAAAAAGAGCCCATGTATTTCACTCAAGCACTTGACACAAACTATAGGACCAACTCTTATCTCGAAACACGGAGGGTTGAGAGATGAGGTTTGTTATCTAGACAGGCAATACGATATGTTGTACCGGAATTTTAAAATATATTGTTGTTTGGGTTTTGGGTGGACCCTAGTCACAGCTTCATGTATCCTGCACTTGTTCCGGGCGCTGCCGCTGTATTTTGGGGGCAAAAATGATACAGCCCACCAAGCTTCCGAGGGAGAACGTAACTATTTTACGAATAGCAGAAGTTTTGTATCAATGAAAACACAAATAGTCAATCAATGAAGAAATAAATGTTATTTGTTTTCACTAAATAGTTATTAAAGCCCCAATACCCAGGGGCGTACATAACGATTTTGTTTGGGGGGGTGTTTAGCCAAAATGCGACCGACTGATGCACATACCCCCGCCCCACACACCAGTGGTACTACAAACTGGGCAGTTCACTATAATCGTGAATATGATAGTGCTGAGACAGTATAAGACAACTGAGGAGTAGAAGAATGATTTTAAAATGGAATTGAGCGCCGCTGGCGCGAAAAAATTTCAGATATGTAACCGAGTAGAAGAATGATGTTATAATGGAATGTTATAGTGGTACTACAAACTGGGCAGTTCACTATAATCGTGAATATGATAGTGCTGAGACAGTATAAGACAACTGAGGAGTAGAAGAATGATTTTAAAATGGAATTGAGCGCCGCAGGCGCGAAAAAATTTCAGATATGTAACCAAGTAGAAGAATGATCTTATAATGGAATCGCGCCGAAGGCGCGAAAAAATTTTCAGATATGTAACAGAGCTTTTAAATTTTTGGGACTGGGGTTGATAAGAAATAGGACAGAATCTTGAGGCTTATCTGTCAATTTCGCTTGTTTTATGATTGTATGTTTATTTCATTAATTCATTTAGTCGGAGACCGACTGCGATGAGTATTTTTTTTTTTGAGACCGACTATTTTTTGCCGTGGTAGAAAACATTTCATAGACAACATACTCACAACAGAATAAGAGTGACAAGCAGACATGGTTATTTTATACTATAGTTTTGGGTGACGTATGCAATTTAGGCACACGGATTCACGCAAATACATAGCATTTGGGATCTATTCTGGCATTGTTTCTGAGACCGACTGCAGTGACTGCACTTATTTTGTGAC
The DNA here is from genome assembly GCA_036850965.1 of Patella caerulea. Taxonomy (NCBI): domain Eukaryota; kingdom Metazoa; phylum Mollusca; class Gastropoda; family Patellidae; genus Patella; species Patella caerulea. The sequence continues at coordinate 31,775,562 of JAZGQO010000014.1, read as the reverse complement.
CGACTATTTTTCTCCCTTGGTGAAATTTTGTTGTTAGATCAATTTAACATACTTACAACAGAATAAGAGTGACGTATGCAATTTAGGCTCACGGATTCACGCAAATATACAGTATTTGGGATCTTTTCTGGCATTGTGTTTGAGACCAACTGCAGTGACTGCACTTATTTTGAGACAGACTATTTTTCTCCCTGGGTTACATTTTGTTGTAAGACTAACATTATACTCACAACAGAATGAGAGTGAAACACAACATCTTTTCAAAAATGATAAGTTGACAAGGTTATTTTATACTAAGACTGCTCCTATTGTGCGACCGACTACACTGATTTTGCAACCGACTATTTTTATACTAAAGTTTTGCGTGAGTAGCGTGACGTGAGTACTTATTTTGATACCAACTACCTCTACTTTGTGACCGACTGCACTAATTTTGCGACCGTCTATTTTCTTTGCTTGAGTAGCGTGACGTATACAGTGAGTACTTATTTTGATACCGACTACCTTTACTTTGCAACCGACTGCACTGATTTTGCGACCGACTATTTTTGTACTAAAGTTTTGCGTGAGTAGCGTGACGTATACTTATTTTGATAACGACTACCTCTACTTTGCGACCGACTGCACTGATTTTGCGACCGACTATTTTTTTTGCTGGGGGGGTGTACCACCCCCCCACACCCCCCCACATTTACGCCCCTGCCAATACCACTCTTGTTGTAACTGAATAATATGTCCCAATCTTCATTCTGGTCAACAAATCGTATTATTTTAGAATATTCCAATTAAATGATGATATAAATTTCATCTTAACACACCTATTTTCAAAAAATTGGAAAAATTCAACCAATTGATTTGAAAAGTCTAACCTAAACTTTTTCAAATGTTCTTGGATTTTAAAATATTTTCGAAGTCTCTGGACAAGTAAAATAGGTTGCAATGGATAATTTACACAACAGGTAGGGCACTTAAACATATTATAGTACTTAGAATAAGGGTATCATTTATTTTCTGGAGCTACCAAGCCAGCAAGAATTTTATTGTCCCTTTAAACAGTATCAATACTGACAAAAACAATAAAAGTTATAAATATTCAGTAATATGAAGAATAAACTCGAAGGTAATCACGTTACTTTAAATGGAATTTAACGGGTCGGTGAGGACGTCACGTGATGTAAACACCCATCCAATCGGTCTATTGACGTCATAACGTCAATGTGACGTCAAGTGGCAGCTGACAGGAAGTGGGTTGTGATGATACCGCCACCTATCGGCATGTACTGCGTCCTGGTATCATCGAGGACAGCAAGTTGTGCTTGGGTTCTAGGAAAATAGACACTCGCCTTGCTTGGGATCCCATCATTATTAGTATGTCTATGTAGGTCATAAATAGGCACAGAGTAAAAAATAAAAAAAGAGTTATAATAGATAGTATTGTACTGATTGTAGGCCGGATGATGCTCATGCTATGGAAAATTTGATATATAAAGAAACTGGAACTAGAGATCAATAAATATGCAATTTTTCGCTCTACATTTCAACCCATGGGCATGGGGAAGTCAATAGGCCTACATCTCAAGGTTTCTAACTAACGATTCTTTTAACTCTGGTATCCTTTCTTACCCTTTGTTAGCAGTGCCTGTCTGACTTCAAAGATGGGGGGGGGATTTGTTTGCGTGTGTAGATGGCCAAATGGTTAGCACGCGCGCGCTGTATCATACGGTCTGTCATTGAGTCAACTGTACGTGACAAGGAGTAGGGTTGCCTGTCCAACTCCGTGGGTTTTATCTGGGTCCTCCTACTGCCAAAGACCCCAACGCACAAGCGAATTAACACACTTAACAATATGATGTTAATTTTACGTTTAGTTTATGTAAAAATAACGTAAAAAATGATGTAAACTTTACGCTATATTAACGTCATCTCCTGACGTTAAATTGTCGTTAAAAAGATGAGCAAAAGGATGGAAATCTAACCGACCATTATAACGTAAAGCTAACATTAAATTAACATCATTTTCGGATGCTATTCTAATGTCAAACTTTGATGAGCTAAGTGATTAAAACATAAACAATTAAAACCTTTAATATAATCTATTATTTGCCTTTGTAAACGTGGACGGTCCAGTGGTCTAATGTATGGCGTATGCACTTTAGATAATAAGGTCTGTCATTGATACCTATGGCCTGGTTTAGATGCGTGGATTTTCTCTGGGTCCTCGAACTACTAGACTCCTAGCACAACCAAATTATTGAACTTATATTGAATTGCGGGTTAGTCCCAAAATAAGTTTATTTCTATTGGACGTTAAACCCTATTTTTCTCTCTCTATGCATTGCATTATTCAATCTGTCAGTGAATCAGGTGTGGTTTCGATTCCCGACTTGTACTTGTATGTCATCTCTTGGGTTTTCTCTAGGTCATCCAGTTTTCTCCCACTGCTAAAGACCTCTATGTGCAAGCAAATGACCTAGTGTGAGTTGAGTGGATTTTAAACCAGATTTCTCTCTAAAATTAATTATACCAAAGGAAAAAAACCAAAACAACTTACATAATTATATAACAAAATACACTACAAGTATCTATACTTTATTTAAAAAATAAATATATAATGTAATAGAATACAAGCAGACATTTAAATTGCATCAGTTTATCCACAGCACTAATCTGGTGACAATTTAGGAAACAGCTGTTTGAGAAAAAGATCTGCATTAGCACTTTGAAAATGTGGAAATATGGCTGCAGCATATTGGGAAGGAAATTTGTGACATTGGCCAAAGTCAATGACCCCACTCCCCCAAAAAAAACTATAGCCCCAACCATGTTTCCTCGTGAGCCTGGAGGTAGGGTGTTCGACCCCTGCATTGGACGAGAAAGTTCATACAGATTTTTGGGCAGGGTTCCCCTTGTCAGTGATGCAGGGTCTGACAGGACAGATGTCTAGTCGTGCAGATGGTATAAAAAACCAAGGTCCTGTGTACACATTGATGTGTACATAAAAGATCCCTTGGCAGTTGAAATTCGATATAAGAGAAGACATTAGTTGTGCTGCCTGGGCAAAATTTCCCTCATCACACACTGTATCGTGTATGCTCGTCTTCATTAGCCCAGATTATGAGCAAAACAGTAGAGCGGTAAACCCCATTTCATTTCATTTCATTACGATCACGTTTGCACAAAGTTTTCAAAATCGGTGCGATAACTCTGGAAAGGAAATCCTACTGTTCTGCTCTAAATGAAGATGGGCATACGCCATACAGTGTGCTATGAGGGAAATATTGCCTGGACAGCAGCGCAGGGGACTACTCTCATATCGAATTGCAACTGCCAAGGAATCTTCTGTCAATGTGTACACAAGATCTTGGGTTTTCATCCCATCTGAATAACTAGAGAGTTGTCCTTGTCAGACCCTCCGTCCTGTGTCACTAACAAGGGGGAAACCAAACCAGAAAATCTATATGAACTTTCTCTGCCAATGCAGGGATTAAACACCCCACCTCCAGGCTAGCAAGCCAGTGTCTTACTCACTAAGCCACATGATCCCTGGCAAGGGGGTGGATGTGGGTGTATAACCCCCACAATGCTTAACACCAAATTTGAAAAATAGGTTGCCAGGCAACGAAACATACGCCCACACAGCAGCCAAATCGTCCGGGCAGTCAACAAGAGTTGTCGCATATTAAGGAATTATCAGAAAATCATTAGAATTTGTTTGGTTTTTATAATCAAACGTGTTTTTTTTTAAATCTGATAATAATTGTGACCTCCAGAGGAACCAAGATCTTTGGGTTATAAACATACCTGTCAAGTTTCATCAAAATCGATTCAAAATTGTGACCTCTATAGGGTCCACAACCTTGATATAACATATTTCCACACTATTCGTGTACAAACGGCGGCCATTTTGTCCGTCAATTCTAGTCCGGTTTTCACGTAATTCAAACTCTCTCTTCATTACCATGTAACGGTGATATAGTCAAACGTTTTTTTAAATCGGATAATAATTTTGACCTCCAGAGGGACCAAAAGCGAACAAAAGCGATTTTTCGGACAATCCGGGGACATAATTCAGGAAGTTATGATCCAATGGGCGCAAATATCGAAAGGGACCAAGATCTTTGGGTTATAAACATACATGTCAAGTTTCATCAAAATCGGTTCAAAATTGTGACCTCTATAAGGTCCACAACCTTTTTATATAACATATTTTCACAATATTCGCGTACAAACGGCGGCCATTTTGTCCGTCAATTTTGGTCCGATTTTCACAAAATTCATACTCAACCTTCATAACCATGGAACGGTGATATAATCAAACGGTTTTTTAAATCGGATAACAATTTTGACCTCCAGAGGGACCACAAGCTAAAAAGGGCAATTTTTTGGACAATCAGGAGCCATAATTCAGGAAGTTAGGATCCGATTGGCGCAAATATCGAAAGGAACCAAGATCTTTGGGTTATAAACATGCATTTCAAGTTTCATACAAATCGGTTCAAAATTGTGTCCTCTACACTGTTCACAACCTTGATATAACATATTTTCACATTATTCGCGTACAAATGGCGGCCATTTTGTCCATCAATTTTGGTCCGATTTTCACAAAATTCGAATTCGACCTTCATAACCATGGAACGGTGATATAATCAATCGGTTTTTTAAATCGGATAACAATTTTGACCTCCAGAGGGACCACAAGCTAAAAAGGGCGATTTTTCAGACAATCAGGGGCCATAATTCAGGAAGTTACGATCCGATTGGCGCAAATATCGAAAAGAACCAAGATCTTTAGGTTATAAACATGCATTTTAAGTTTCATCCAAATCGGTTCAAAATTGTGACCTCTACACTGTTCACAAGCTAAAAAACGCGATTTTTCGTACAATCAGGGGCCATAACCCATGAAGTTACAGTCCGATACATGCCAATATCGAAAGGAACCGAGATCTTAGGGTGATAAACCTATGTTTTAAGTTTCATTGAAATCGGATAAAAATTGTGACCTGTAGACTGTTCACAAACAATTGTGGACGGACGGACGGACGGACGAACAGGGGCGACGACAATATACGTCCACATGAAAATGTGGGCGTATAAAAAGATCCATCCAGAACAGTTATAGCCCATGTCATGTCTGGATAAGAGGGAATATTGCCACTGAAATAAAATGAAATGGGGTTTAATGTCCTACTGTTCTGCATCTAATCTGGGCTAACGAAGACAGGCATAAGCCATGCAGTGTGCAATGAGGACAATTTTGTCCAGGCAGCGGCGCTACGGCCTACTCTTATATCGACTTCCAACTGCCAAAGGATCTTTTACGTGCGCACCAATGTGTACACAGGACCTTGATTGTTCTTCCCACCAGAATGACTAGACAGCTGTCCTTGTCAGGCCCACCATACTGCATCGCTGACAAGTGAAACCACAATGGAGAATCAGGATGAACTTTTCTCGGCCAATGCAGGGACCGACCTCCAGGCTAGCGAGACAGTGTTTTACTCGCTTTGTCACATGATTCCCCGAACATTACCTCATTACCGTTGCCAATATCTGACAAAAAGTTCCATTTTACATGTAACACCACATACATGTAGATGACAAATAGCATACAGTATCTGCATTTGACTAAAACTATATGAACACAGTCTTTATTCTTTTGCCATCTTGAGGGCTGGGTAACAAGTGCACTTTCGATCATAAGTTTTGTCATGGAGTTCAGTGGCATGGTTTCAATAAATTGTTTGTACATGACACGGAGTAGTGTTGCCTGGCTACCATGTCTGTAAATAAAGCCTCCACAAATCTTTTTGTAACTTCTTTGACATAACTGCGACCATTGGTGTTCAAAGGTAGTATCTGTAAAAACAAAGATTTTGCAGAGAGATAGAATAAAGAATTTATTTTAGTATACATGAGAATGGTTTAGTCTACAATTGCAAATGTTGCAAGAAGACTTCAGTTAGATTATTGAGGATGAAATGAAATGTCAAGTGGAGAATTTGCTTGAGTCTGGGGGTTTACATGTACATGTATCCAAGAATTTTATAAAATCGGATGCTCTGAGTCTGAGACAATATTTCTGCTATTTTGAGTGTTTAGGATTAGGATTTAAACATGTCATTTCAGTCTCACATAAAACAAAAAAACGAACAAACAGCTGTACTATCACATAAATTTTCTACAGTCTTTTAATTATTTATCAGAGTCCGAAACATCGCCAGACTGAGTCCAAAAAGTCGTCAAGTAAGTCTGAACCACCGTCCACCCGAGTCCGAAACGTCGACTTTATTAAGTCTGAAATGGCGGGGCACAGAAATGTTGTGCTACCAAGATTAGATGGGAGTGAGGTCGAAAACAGGGCCCATGCTTTGAGTGTAATGCAGAAGAAAATAATTTTCCTAGCATCGGGGAAGGGGCTGTCGGGTCTGTGGTCTTTATATATTATAATTATTATATGGAAGTTTCAGGAAAGGCCCACGGCATTTAAAAAGATAGGCTGGCACTGCCAGGCAGGATACGCCCACATTTTCGAGAGATGGATAGAGAACAAACAATACGGAAAGTGATTTTTCCTACATCATTAAGTCCTGTATTTCATACTGTATTGGGAGCAGCCATTTTGTTGGTCAGTTCCAGTCTGATATTCATGAAATTCGAAGTCGACAATGATTATGGTGTGACGGTACACAACCTAGAAATGTGACTTTTCGTCAAAATCGGATAAGAATTGTGACCTGTACAGAGTCAACAACCATGATATACCATATCTTTACACTATTCGCTTACAAACGGCGACCATTTCGTCCGGCAATTTTGGTACCATTTTCACGAAATTCGAATAATTCAGGAAGTTACGATCCGATATGCGCAAATACTGAAAGGAACCAAGATCTTTGGGTTATAACCATGCATTTCAAGTTTCATCAAAATCGAATTTAAATTGTGACCTTTACAGGGTCCACAACCTTGATATACCATTTTTTAACAGTATTCACGTACAAACGGTGGCCATTTTGTATGGCAATTTTGGTCTGATTTTCCCGAATTTCAAACTCAACCTTCCTTACGGTGTAACGGTAATATAATCAAACGTTTTTATACGCCCACATTTTCATGTGGACGTATTATGTCGTCGCCCCTGTCCGTCCGGACGTCCGTCCGTCCACAATTTTTTTGTGGACTCTCTACAGGTCACAATTCTTATCCGATTTTGACGAAACTTGAAATATAGGTTTATCCCCAAAAGATCTCGGTTCCTTTCTATATTGGCATGTATCGGATCAAAACTTCATGGATTATGGCCCCTGATTGTACGAAAAATCACGTTTTTAGCTTGTGGACCCTATAGAGGTCACAATTTTGAACCGATTTTGATGAAACTTGACATGCATGTTTGTAACCCAAAGATCTTGGTTCCTTTCGATATTTGCGGCTATCGGAATGTAATTTCCTGAATTATGGCCCCTGATTGTCCGAAAAATCACCCTTTTTAGCTTGTGGTCCCTCTGGAGGTCACAATTATTATTCGATTTAAAAAACCGTTTGATTATATCACCGTTACACCCTAAGGAAGGTTGAGTTCGAATTTCGGGAAAATCGGACGAAAATTGCCATACAAGATGGCCGCCGTTAGTACGCGAATACTGTTAAAAAATGGTATATCAAGGTTGTGGACCCTGTGGAGGTCACAATTTTGATTCGATTTTGATGAAACTTGAAATTCATGGTTATAACCCAAAGATCTCGCTTCCTTTCGATATTTGCGCATATCGGATCGTAACTTCCTGAATTATGGCCCCTGATTATACGCAAAATCGCCTTTTTTTTTAGCTTGGAGGTCACAATTATTATTCGATTTAAAAAAACGTTTGATTATATCACCGTTACACCCTAAGGAAGGTTGAGTTCGAATTTCGGGAAAATCGGACGAAAATTGCCATACAAAATGGCCGCCGTTTGTACGCGAATACTGTTAAAAAATGGTATATCAAGGTTGTGGACCCTGTGGAGGTCACAATTTTGATTCGATTGTGATGAAACTTGAAATTCAAGGTTATAACCCAAAGATCTTGCTTCTTTTCGATATTTGCGCATATCGGATCGTAACTTCCTGAATTATGGCCCCTGATTATACGCAAAATCGCCTTTTTTTTTAGCTTGGAGGTCACAATTATTATCCGATTTAAAAAAACGTTTGATTATATTACCGTTACACCGTAAGGAAGGTTGAGTTCGAATTTCGGGAAAATCAGACCAAAATTGCCATACAAAATGGCCACCGTTTGTACGTGAATACTGTTAAAAAATGGTATATCAAGGTTGTGGACCCTGTAAAGGTCACAATTTTAATTCGATTTTGATGAAACTTGAAATGCATGGTTATAACCCAAAGATCTTGGTTCCTTTCGGTATTTGCGCATATCGGATCGTAACTTCCTGAATTATTCGAATTTCGTGAAAATGGTACCAAAATTGCCGGACGAAATGGTCGCCGTTTGTACGCGAATAGTGTAACGATATGGTATATCATGGTTGTTGACTCTGTACAGGTCAAAATTCTTATCCGATTTTGACGAAAAGTCACATTTCTAGGTTGTGTACCGTCACACCATAATCATTGTCGACTTCGAATTTCATGAATATCAGACTGGAACTGACCAACAAAATGGCTGCTCCCAATACAGTATGAAATACAGGACTTAATGATGTAGGAAAAATCACTTTCCGTATTGTTTGTTCTCTATCCATCTCTCGAAAATGTGGGCGTATCCTGCCTGGCAGTGCCAGCCTATCTTTTTAAATCGGATAATAATTGTGACCTCCAAGCCTAAAAAAAAAGGCGATTTTGCGTATAATCAGGGGCCATAATTCAGGAAGTTACAATCCGATATGCGCAAATATCGAAAAGAAGCAAGATCTTTGGTTATAACCTTGAATTTCAAGTTTCATCACAATCGAATCAAAATTGTGACCTCCACAGGGTCCACAACCTTGATATACCTTTTTTTAACAGTATTCGCGTACAAACGGCGGCCATTTTGTATGGCAATTTTCGTCAGATTTTCCCGAAATTCGAACTCAACCTTCCTTAGGGTGTAACGGTGATATAATCAAACGTTTTTTTAAATCGAATAATAATTGTGACCTCCAAGCTAAAAAAAAGGCGATTTTGCGTATAATCAGGGGCCATAATTCAGGAAGTTACGATCCGATATGCGCAAATATCGAAAGGAAGCGAGATCTTTGGGTTATAACCATGAATTTCAAGTTTCATCAAAATCGAATCAAAATTGTGACCTCCATAGGGTCCACAACCTTGATATACCATTTTTTAACAGTATTCGCGTACTAACGGCGGCCATCTTGTATGGCAATTTTCGTCCAATTTTCCCAAAATTCGAACTCAACCTTCCTTAGGGTGTAACGGTGATATAATCAAACGGTTTTTTAAATCGAATAATAATTGTGACCTCCAGAGGGACCACAAGCTAAAAAGGGTGATTTTTCGGACAATCAGGGGCCATAATTCAGGAAATTACATTCCGATAGCCGCAAATATCGAAAGGAACCAAGATCTTTGGGTTACAAACATGCATGTCAAGTTTCATCAAAATCGGTTCAAAATTGTAACCTCTATAGGGTCCACAAGCTAAAAACGTGATTTTTCGTACAATCAGGGGCCATAATCCATGAAGTTTTGATCCGATACATGCCAATATCGAAAGGAACCGAGATCTTTTGGTGATAAACCTATATTTCAAGTTTCGTCAAAATCGGATAAGAATTGTGACCTGTAGAGAGTCCACAAACAAATTGTGGACGGACGGACAGGGGCGACGACATAATACGTCCACATGAAAATGTGGGCGTATAAAAAGAGAAAGTTTAGACAATGCAAGTAAAATCATTATGTTATTCCTAGAATGTATTAAAATTGTAGTAGTGTAGCGGAGACTTTGGATGGCTTCCAGATAAAACACATCAAAAACAAGTTACTTAAGGTTTAAATTCCAGGGTTTAATTCCATACTTATTACAATTAAAGAATTTAGACTAGCTACGCTCCGAACTCTTCTAAACAGCACGTGATCTCAAGCTTAGATTAACCAGTCTCTCAAAATAAAACAATTTAACTGTCTAAAATATGGACTCGTACCTTTGATCACAAACAAGTAGTAGGCCTGAATAATTTTTGGCTCCAGAATAAAAATTAAAGATTTTTTTTTTACCATTACTAGATGTAAGTCTACCCTAGTTTTGTAACCAGGATTATTTCCAATTAAAGTACTTTTGATTGTGTTTAAATCTAGTTCAGCTCTGAACGTACTCAGTCTCATTACACTCACTGGAACGTTCAGGGGGTGCCCGATTCAATCAATGTCGAAAATAATTTGAACCCCAGTCAATTTTACTGGGCAACTTTTCACGGCTAAACGGTCGCGTGTCAGTCCCCGTGAACGCCTGAACAATGTAAATGAACATCTTAGTGAGAAAATAAGACCTTGCTTACCTAGCTAGAGCCAGTATGGCCGAGACAACACGCTGTTAAAAATACGTCCCCTCCTATCAAGTTAACTTTTCGGCGCCATGACACTCTAAATATAGGTCAACGTCCAGATTTAGGAATGCCGGTCATACAAGACGAAACGAAATTTAGGTAAATGTTGGAATGTTTGAAAAAGACGATTAGAAATTTCAGTCATTTATTGCTTTGCCCATGTTTTAATATTACAATAGAATAAAACAAACATTCCAGGTGTATAAGAAGGATAAACCCATTTACTCTCAGATTCCGTATTTATTGTAGCTTGTTTCTTAAGTTTTATTTTTTTTTTTCAAAAAAATAAAAATACAGAAATAACAAGGTTGTTTATTCTTTAGAAGAAAAAGAGGAAAAATATATGTTAAACTCTTAAACAAAACTTTCTAAAATAAAAATGACACATATGCATATGTGCATACCTAATTGGATAAATATTACTACCCATATGATGTTACAGTAATGGTATAGTTTAGAAAAATTAAAATCCTTGTATTTATGTATTTATTCTATAGATATTTGTGTGGTGCACTAGGCACAAGTTTTGTAGAGAATAATTTAAATCCATATATTTATGTATTTATTCATTGACATTTGCATTATATGCATATGTGTCATTTTTATTTTAGAAAGTTTTGTTTAAGAGTTTAACATATATTTTCCTCTTTTTCTTCTAAAGAATAAACAACCTTGTTATTTCTGTATTTTTATTTTTATTTTTTTGAAAAAAAAATAATAAAACTTAAGAAACAAGCTACAATAAATACGGAATCTGAGAGTAAATGGGTTTATCCTTCATTATACACCTTGAATGTTTGTTTTATTCTATTGTAATATTAAAACATGGGCAAAGCAATAAATGACTGAAGATTCTAATCGTCTTTTTCAAACATTCCAACATTTACCTAAATTTCGTTTCGTCTTGTATGACCGGCATTCCTAAATCTGGACGTTGACCTATATTTAGAGTGTCATGGCGCCGAAAAGTTAATTTGATAGGAGGGGACGTATTTTTAACAGCGTGTTGTCTCGGCCATACTGGCTCTAGCTAGGTAAGCAAGGTCTTATTTTCTCATTAAGATGTTCATTTACATTGTTCAGGCGTTCACGGGGACTGACACGCGACCGTTTAGCCGTGAAAAGCTGCCCAGTAAAATTGACTGGGGTTCAAATTATTTTCGACATTGATTGAATCGGGCACCCCCTGAACGTTCAGGTGAGTGTAATGAGACTGCAGAGTACGTTCAGAGCTGAACTAGTTTAAATCATGCTCGAGGGCGTAAATGTGTGGGTGGGTGTGTGTGTGTGTGTGTGTGTGTGTGGGGGGGGGGTACGCCCAAAAATAGTCGGTCGCAAAATCAGTGCAGTCGGTCGCAAAATAGGAGTATATGTCGGTATCAAAATAAGAGCTCACTGTATACGTCAAGCAAAACTTTAGTATGAAAATAGTCGGTCGCAAAATCAGTGCAGTCGGTATCAAAATAAGTATTTAACTTTAGTATAATAACCATGTCAACTTATCATGTTTGAAAAGATGCTGTGTTTCAGTCTTATTCTGTTGTGAGTATGTTAGTCTAACAACAAAATTTCACCCAGGGAGAAAAATAGTCGGTCTCAAAATAAGTGCAGTCAGTGCAGTCGGTCTCAAACACAATGCCAGAATAGATCCCAAATCCGTGAGCCTAAATTGCATACGTCACTCTTAATCTGTTGTGAGTATGTTCGTCTAACAACAAAATTTCACCCAGGGAGAAAAAAGTCGGTCACAAAATAAGTACAGTCACTGCAGTCGGTCTCAAAAACAATAGGCCTACCTGTGTATTTGTGCCTAAATTGCATACGTCACACAAAACTATAGTATAAAATAACCACCTATGCTTGTCACTCTTATTCTGTAGCAGGAACATGCACTAATATAGTTAAACACTCAATCTGATTGAAATACAGATCTATTATAATTTATTTCGTTTTATACGCCCACATTTTCATGTGGACGTATTGTCGTCGCCCCTGTTCGTCCATCCACAATTGTTTGTGAACAATCTACAGGTAACAATTATATCTGATTTAGATGAAACTTGAAATGTAGGTTTATCACCCTAAGATCTCGATTCCTTTCGATATTGGCATGTATCGGACTGTAATAACTTCGTAGGTTATGGCCCCTGATTGTACGAAAAATCACGTTTTTAGCTTGTGAACAGTGTAGAGGTCACAATTTTGAACCGATTTTGATGAAATTTGAAATGCATATTTATAACCCAAAGATCTTGGTTCCCTTCGATATTTGCACATATCGGAACGTAACTTCTTGAATTATGGCCCCTGATTGTACGAAGAATCGCCCTTTTTAGCTTGTGGTACCTCTGGAGGTCAAAATTATTATCTGATTTATAAAACCGTTTGATTATATCACCCAAACATGGTAATGAAGGTTGAGTTCTAATTTCGTGAAAATGACCGCCGTTTGTACGCGAATAGTGTGAGAATATGTTATATCAAGGTTGTGGACCCTATAGAGGTCACAATTTTGAACCGATTTTGGTGAAATTTGAAATACATGTTTATAACCCAAAGATCTTGGTTCCTCTCAATATTTGCGCATATCGGATCGTAACTTCCTGAATTATAACCCCTGATTGTACGCAAAATTGACTTTTTTAGCTTATGGTTCCTCTAGGGGTCTCAATTATTATCTGATTTTTAAAAAAACGTTTGATTATATCACCGTTACACTGTAATGAAGGTTGGGGTCGAATTTCGTAAAAATAGGACCAAAACTGCCGGACAAAATGGCTGCCGCTAATAGTGTAAAAAATATGATATATTTCAAGGATGTGGACCCTTTAGAGATCAGAATTTTAATCCCATTTTGATGAAATTTGAAATGTAAGTTTATAACCCAAAGGTCGTTGTTCCGTTTGGTATGCGCGCACATTGGACCATAACTTCCTGAATTATGGCCTCTGATTGTACAAAAAATCATGTTTTTTATCTTGTGGACCCTATGGAGGTCACATTTTTATTCCGAATTAAAAATACGTTTGACTATATCCGTGTTACACATTAATGATGGTTGAGTTCGATTTTCAATGAATTTTGATAATTGAACAGCTAAATCCATAATATTAAATGTTTCGTATACTAAACGCTAGCATGGGGCAGAACTTTATAAGAACCAAACAAATTCTAATGATTTTCTGATAATTACTTAATATGCGACAACTCTTGTTGACTGCCCGTACGATTTAGCTGCTGGTGGGTGTATGATTTGTTGCCTGGCAACCTATTTTTTATACTTTCGATGGCCTACGCTACATGAAGATCTAACAAATTGTACTGGAGGGGTCGTGTCAGAGGTTGTACAAGCGGCTTTTGAACCTATGACATGACGTCAGATATTGATTAATCAATCAGCATTTCTGTAACATACTGTTCCATTAGTTTATTCTTCAACCAAAACACCAGTAATGTAACAATGCAGATCCTTGTATAGTGAAGACAAGTAAAGCGAAATTTTGAACTATATAAAACGAAACAAATTAGGATCGAGATGATGTAACGTGAATAAGATGAAAATTTAAGTCAAATTGCTTCACTTAAGTAGTGAAAGCTCTTTTTTCAAAATACTTGTAGCCTCAATTGTCGTTGTTAACTCTGTCACGATAATTAACAAAGTCTTGATTATCCATTTTTTAACCATCAGCGAATGTTGAATAGCAGATTGGATTCAAATCCAATGAAGATCAGACAAATAAGATGGCATTGAGAGTTGATTATGTTCTTTTCAGGTTAAAAGTCGAATTAATAGTTAATATAACATTTCAAGCCTAAAGAAAGACTGGTACCAACAAATATTCAACAAGATAACAATTTATTTACATGACAAGTAACATAGTTATTACAATGAATATTTAAAAATTGAGATTAAAAATCTGATCTTTATTTCATGCTATATCTAGCAGTTTAATTGTAACATGGTCAACAAGTATAGTAGGTAGTATAGTATGTACACAGTAAACAATATTAAAACAGTTTTGTCACTGAAAGACTTTATAAACAAAAAATATGACAAACAATTTTGAATAAACACTAGACCAAGTTACACCTCTTTCTTCATAACAGTCTATATATAACGGTTCCCTAGGGCTCAAGCATGTTCAATTAATCTGTAAATAATTTTCAACTTACATCATCACAATGAATTCTGGACAGTGGATGAACAAACAAATATAGGTGTAAAAACTGTAAATGTGGCATAATGAACGGAAATAGGCTGTTAACATGCCATAAGAAAAGATCTGTCATCTGCACAAAACAGATACTACTGGTTATACCCAAGCTGTCTCAGATTGAACAAATATAATTGTACAAAAGAATACAGGAGAAAGGGTGATAACAATCAATTTACACACAATAGATATTACATTTGATTGCATTTAAAGATGTGAATCTTAACCGTGTTTTAAGAATTTCGAATATAGAAAATGAAATGGGATAAACATCCAACTCTAACTTATAACAATGTTTACAAAGGGTTATTTAGCTACCAGTTCTATAAATATTCACATGACTTTTGGGAGTCTTTGTACTAAATTGTACATTTGGGATGACCAGATGTTCTGCGGTCTATGTAATCCGTATTTAGTATATTATATCAGTTATCTCTATCTGTCTAGGACTACATTCCCTCCTGATTCAATTTTATCAATAAATGAATTTCAGTTTATATATTTGATTATAAATTTCTTCAGACAGTTTATAACAGATATATAACACATGATCAAATAATATATAGCCAATGGACATGCATCTCATAAACTATTAAAGTATTGATCATTCTGTAAACAGTATAACAGCATGATCTATTTGTTTTTAAAAATCAGTACACCAAATGACTATCTTGATCTCACCAATCACCTGTATTAACAAATTTTGGGCATTGTCAGAACTGAAATACACAAAAAAACCTGATCATTTAATTCTGTGAACTCTTATTAAAGCTATAATTGCATCTTTCTGAGAACCTCAAAACATAATTATTTTCTACATCTATTACTTAATAGGTTGTCAAATAAATAATATACAATCATAGGAATCAATCTAGAACTTAAAAAATATTCCCATAAAAATTTGAAATAATATGGAGATTGTGTCATTTATTTTCACTGTACAACTAAGTCTATACAATGGAAGCCGGACTTGTCTCGATTGTCAATGGCTGTGGTTAAACAGAGGAGGATAATGATGCCAGGTTGAGCAAGACTTTACAAACCTTAAAGACAGGTTGCCAGGCAACTAAACATACGTCCACAGCATCTTAATCATCAGGGCAGTAGACAAGGGTTGTTGCATATTTATTTTGTCATAGGGAATTGGGGCAATTTTCGTTGTTTGAAAGTTCACAAGTTCTAAAATCTAAAACAAGAACTTAACTCTGGAAGTAATTAACAGAATTTGTTGAAATTCTAATAATTCACATAAATTTCTTACAGATTGGTTGATAACTTTTGTCGTTAAGAGCACTCACAAGGTGCATAAAAGCGAAACAAGGGCCATAACTCCATTCAGAATTAATGGAAATTGCTGACATTCAATATGCTTCTTTATTTCACTAATTATATGATGCGTGCAAATTACATATGGATCGGACGCTAACTTTTGTGGATAGAGTGTTCACTAAGGTCTCCAGAATAAATAAGTGAAAATTAAATAGACTTCTTCACCCCACTGATGTAAACAATATATTATATCACATGTAATTTCAAAACATTCAGTGAATTATAGGATCTAGGAATATTCTTTTACATGGTAGGATTGTGTATAGACACCATGTGTTCTAAGGCTTTATTTTAAAATCCAAAAATTATCATTTTTTAACTGAGGAGTGGTATCAGTTCTATTCACAGTAACCAACAAACACATTACACTCATTACTATTTATAGCTTAATAATATAAATAATTTGAATAAACACAAATCATTCGTGGGTCATTTTAAATCATTGAGGATATTGATATAATGAATGTGGAATAGCTGGACCTTTCCTTTAATGAGGGTTAAAATAATTATAAATATGTAAATAAAATTATACTTACCACTTTTATTTGGAAAGTTGTTTGATTTCTTTAATCAATGAACAACTCTCATTTAACATCTTTCCCTTTTCTTAATTTTACATCTGGCCTAAAATTTACAGTCAAAACAAAGAGTATATTTCAGATACTGTCATATAAATAAAGGTATAGATAGGCTGATGTCTATTAAATCCAAAATAGTAAGAGCAATTTTAACATGTTTCTATATAATCATATCAAACATAATTAAATATCAGTCTATCTAAAAAAAAACCTGTACTGTAGAGTGTTGAAAGCCTCAGTCTGCGCCCAACATGGTAGATGAATGAATAAGTACTCCATAAAAATCCTACCTATGTCTTGATTTATTCTTATTCTTTTTGTGTCGAAGAGCATTTTTCTGAACCTTGCCTGAGTGATTAGTTTGTAACGGTATGTGTGAACCATTATTAGTAATCGATGGTGGTGAGGCACTTCCATTAGTCTGACTGCTGGGAGTATTGGCTCCTGATGGAATATTGGGTGGATCTGGACTAGGAGACTGTCCTGTAAACATAAATAAATATTTGTTTTAACCTGTGAAAATAGAGCACTTTATTAAGGTTATTTCCACGCCAGAAAATCCATGAAAAGATAGTAGCCAAACAATGATATACATGTAATCAACCATTTCAAATTTTTAAAGATAGGTTGCCAGGCAACGAAACATACGCCCACAGCAGCTAAATTGTCCGGGCAGTCAACAAGGGTTGTCGCATATTTTTACTAATTTCGGTAATGAAACATTTGTAATACACTAAAAACTGATTAAGAGTAACAACTCATTATGTAATTATCAGAAAATCATTAGAATTTGATTGCTTTTTATAAAGTTTTACCCCACGCTAACAATTAGTATATACATGAAACATTTAATATCATGGATTTAGCTGTTCAGTTATCTAAATTCATTGAAAATCAAAATACTGGTTCGTTTCAACACCTTAAACTCTATGTATCAATCTGAAGTCAATCGGATAGTAACTTTGGCCTCTATAGTGTCACAAGAATTTTGGCCTCTAGAGCGTCCACAAGATTTTTTGAAGTGATCAAGGGCCATAACTCTGGCACTAATTATCGGAAATCGCTGAAAATCAATAGGCTTCTTCGTCTTATAACCTTAAACACTGTGTATCAATTTGAAGTCAATCGGATATTAACTTTGGCCTCTAGAGCGTCCACAAGATTTTTTGAAGTGATCAAGGGCCATAACTCTGGCACTAATTATCGGAAATCGCTGAAAATCAATAGGCTTCTTCGTCTTATGACCTTAAACACTGTGTATAAATTTAAAGTCAATCGGATATTAACTTTGACCTTTAGAGCGTCCACAAGATTTTTTGAGGTTATCAAGGGCCATAACTCTGGCACTAATTATCGGAAATCGCTGAAAATCAATAGGCGTCTTCGTCTTATGACCTTAAACACTGTGTATAAATTTAAAGTCAATCGGATATTAACTTTGGCCTCCAGAGCGTCCACAAGATTTTTTGAGGTGATCAAGGGCCATAACTCTGGCACTAACTATCGGAAATCGCTGAAAATTAATAGGCGTCTTTGTCTTATGACCTTAAACACTGTGTATAAATTTAAAGTCAATCGGATATTAACTTTGGCCTCTAGAGCGTCCACAAGATTTTTTGAAGTGATCAAGGGCCATAACTCTGGCACTAATTATCGGAAATCGCTGAAAATCAATAGGATTCTTCGTCTTATGACCTTAAACACTGTGTATGAATTTGAAGTCAATCGGATATTAACTTTGGCCTCTAGAGCGTCCACAAGATTTTTTGAAGTGATCAAGGGCCATAACTCTGGTACTAATTATCGGAAATCGCTGAAAATCAATAGGCTTCTTCGTCTTATGACCTTAAACACTGTGTATAAATTTAAAGTCAATCGGATATTAACTTTGGCCTCTAGAGCGTCCACAAGATTTTTTGAAGTGATCAAGGGCCATAACTCTGGCACTAATTATCGGAAATCGCTGAAAAACAATAGGCTTCTTCGTCTCATGACCTTAAACACTGTGTATAAATTTAAAGTCAATCGGATATTAACTTTAGCCTGTAGAGCGTCCACAAGCAATTGTGGACGCCGGACCGACGGACCGACGGACGGACCGCCGGACCGACGGACGGACGGACGGGGGCGACGACAATATACGACCACATTTCAATGTGGGCGTATAAAAACTCATCATAACATCTAAAGCTTATAATTTGTACCAAATTTGTAACAAATATCGAAATTCTTGGCAGATTCTTTTTTTTCTTCTGGATCTTGAGATGGACAATAGTCAATTTGTTGAAAGAAACACATTATTAAATTCTATTCAGTTTTATATTAGTAATACCTCTAAACATGTATATACATGTATCATATATATGCAAACAATTTAGTAAAATATGAAATTATTTTTGACTTACTTCTATCCACTTGATCTGAAACACCATTGACAGCCTGATAATAAAGATAAATAATAAATCATAATTAGTCAAGTCATTAAAATGAGAAGGTGACAAATTAGCTATTCATAATCTTTAATGAAGATTCCATGTCCATTAACTGTAGATACAGTCAGAAATGGCAGATTCTTAGTACTATACTATTCAAAAAAAGTAGGGGATATTTGATTTTAAAGTGTTATTAAAGTCACCTAATGATACTGACGAAGAAACAAATGACAAAATGAAATGAAGTTCACATTCATCGATTTATTCCAAATGATCGTTAGACTAAGTAAGGCACAGACTGACCATTATAAGGGTAAAATGATACCCGGGGTCAAACAGCAAAGTTACCACAGCATCACAACAAAGTCAGTAACGGGTAAATCCTCCTCTGTTTGCCAAACAAGCATTCATCCGACGTGGCATACTCCTAATGAGACGTCTAAGGTCATTTTGGTCCAGATTGTCCCATTCCTGTTGCAACGCAGCAGCAAGTTCTTGGACATTGGCAGGACGTTGTTGACGTTGACGTAACCTCTGTCCAAGCATGTCCCAGACATGCTCGATGGGGGAGAGGTCGGGACTCAGTGCTGGCCAAGGTAATGTGGTGATGTTCTGTTGTTGGAGGTAACCTGTAACGATCCTGGCCCTGTGATATCTTGCGTTGTCATCCTGGAAGATGAAACGGCGGCCATGACGTCGGGCGAACGGCACAACATGGACTGCCAAGATGTTGTCTCGGTAGTACTGGCCTGTAACACGCCCTGCAACAACATGTATAGCTGTTCTTCCAGCAACAGTGATGCCTCCCCACACCATCACAGAACCACCCCCAAATCGATCATGTCTGTTGACGTTAACGTCTTGGAAGCGCTCGTTTCGACGACGCCACACCCTCCTACATCTGTCCAAAAAATCAACAGTGAACCTTGACTCATCTGAAAACATCACATTGCTCCAGCGTCTATTATCCCAGTGTTGACGATCCCTACACCAACGGCGTCTTGCCTGAAGGTGATGATCTCTCAAACAAGGGATCACGCGAGGACGTCGGGCGCGAAGGTGACCCCTATGCAGTCGATTCCGAATCGTCTGGCCACTCACTCTCACACCAGTGTCTGTTTGAAGACGAGTGCTGATCTGATTTGCTTTGATGACACGATTTCTCAAGGCCAAGGTACGGATAAATCGATCCTGGGCTTGAGTTGTCGCTCGTATTTGACCTGAGCGTGGTCTGTCCTGTACAGATTGTGTATCACGGTATCTGGACCATAGCCTGCTTATGACAGACTGAGAAACATTCATCGTCCGCGCCACAACTGCCTGTGTTGTGCCGATCTGTAGCATGCCAAGGGCACGTAACCTTTCATTTTGGGTAAGCCGACGCATATCAAAATTTGTTTTCTGGTCACTAAAACAATTAAACTGATGTTTCCACCCTGGAATTCAATGCCACAATGACTGTAACATTCAAAGTCAGAGTCGTGCAAATCTTGGGTTGGACCCCCATGATGATCCCAAGCATCACTTGCATTCCATGTGGTAGCTATTGGTGCGTTTGGGCGTCACATGTAACTGGAAATGTTTCTTCTGTTAGGTTCTATAGTGACTTTTTTCGTAGTCATTTGCATATTTTAGTATTATGCCCCCAAAATCAAATATCCCCTACTTTTTTTGAATAGTATATTAGTAGATTGCCAGGCAATGAAATATACATACATGTACACCAACTAGCAGAAGAATTAAAGAAACTCTGTGCTTCCAGAAAAAATTGTGTCCCAGTCCCATCCGAAGAGGGCAGTTTTTTTTGAATTTACATTTGAATGGCAATGACATGCAGATATTTTTTATATGATATGACATCCACCACCCACAGAAGTGTGATAATTATCAATAAATAAATTGTTCAACATTATATAATCACACAGTTGAATATATAACATAAAAATAAGTTGTATCTCTCTGTGGATAATTAATAACATGGAATACCCAAATACCCAAATTAATGCAATCTATCACATCATTAAATACATAATATTCAAAAGTTCATTGATTCATTTTGGAATGGGGCAATGGGTAGCATAAACTAGATTTCATAACAAAATAAGTACATATAACTCTGGAAGTTAAGTCATCATCAAAGATCGTTTAGAATAAAAAGGCTTATTCTTTATAATTTCAAAATGATCTACATGTATGGAATATTGTAGCCTCTATTATGAACAGCAATATATGAACACATTGGATCAGAAGTTATATTTGATCATAAAGCCTCTTAACTCCCATATTTGCAATTGTCAGTGATTAGGTAATATTGTTAGGTCCAATTGTTCTAGATATTAAGAGTACAAGATCATATTAGTAAGCAAATTTAATCCTAGCATGACCACTGCCCTAAGTAAAACTAAGATAAAGAGAGAGAGAAATGGGGTTTAACGTCCACTTGACACAAACTAGGTCATTTCGGGACTAACATATGGTTTAATTTTATTTCAATAATTCACTAGCGCGTAGGGGTCTTTAGCAGTGGGAGGAAACCGGCGTGCCCGGAGGAAACCCACGAGGTTGAGAAGGCGCCCCTATCTCCATGCCACATACGCTCACACCAGGGATCGAAACCACAGCCGCAAGCCAGAGGTGACCGGCCAGCTAAAGGTCGAAGCGCGGTACTCTAGACCACTAGGTCATCCAAACCCCCCTAAAATAAAGAGCCATAAGTTTCTGCCATAAGTTTAAAAATTTCAAATACTTCATTCTGAGCAATGTTATGAAGACTGACTGATTATCTACTTTTGAAAAAAATTATTAAATGGCAAGTTGGTTTCAATCTGTACAAAATCACAACCATCCAGTGATCTAGAGAGTTGATTATTTATGGGCTTATCATGTGAATAATAAATAATAAATATATAAATAATTTATATAGCAAATGAGACCAACATGCAAATACAGTACCAACATCACACAATCTATATTCAATGTATCCATTTATTTTTGCTAAGGGGATTTTAATAAAAAATATGCACCCATTGGCCTCATTCAAAGATAGCCAAAAAATTTAAACTTACAGCTGCAGATGTTACCGATGATTTGGAGAACAAACGATCTGCTTCTTTAAATTTTCTGTTTCTTTTATCTGCCTTACTATTTGTATTTCTGAAAATAAAAGGAAACTGAAGTTCATCATACATATCCAAACTTTGTAACAAGACAAAAGAAAATTAACCATCATTTTGGATTACCAATGTACACAGAACAATCTAACAAGAAAATTAATTAGAAAGAAAATTTAAGTTTTGGAGGGTTTTTTTTAGACGAAAGATCTAGTTCTCTTCATAATTACAGGTGAGGTAGTCAACAATTTTAATTGTACTTTGTGTTTGTGAGATATCTATCCCATCCACGAATAATGTTTCCATATAGCTGTGTATCTTCGAGATAACTTCCTTCAAAGGCATATATTTGTCTTTCTAGATTGGCTAATGTTTCCTGAAAATAAAATAATTTCTTTGATTCTAAATAACCAAAATCTAAAATTTATTGAACATAGATTCAAACAAAATGTTCTTACATCAAAATGGTTTCTTTGTATAAAACCAATCTGATTAAAATCCAGGTCTATATTTTATTTGTTTTTTGCATACTTTCGATGCCTCCACTACATGAAGATCTGCCAGGTTGCAGTGAAAGGTTCAGTTCGGAATCATACTAGTAGCTTTTGACGACAAAGATCAACCAACCAGCAATGTGGTTTCTAGTGAGTTACCCAAGGTTCTGTACATCTCATGCCAAGAAATCATCATAACAGACCATTTCATTGCCCAACAGACCCATTTCAATAGTCCCCAGCTTTCTTCAATGCTAAAAGTTTTCTTGAAGAGGTTTAAAGATCATTATATGACGCTAAACATTTTCTTGTAGAGGTTTTAAGATATACCATTAAATAATAATAGTAATTCAGAAACCCAAAACAAGTCTCCAAAGACGAGAACAAAATAAGCAGAAAATGTCCATCTTCAAACTCCACCAAGGTATCGACCTAATAAAGACCAACACCAAGTTTGAACATTCTAGCTCAATTCTATTCTAAAGAGAGTTATTGTGTCCCAAAAAGTGTGATAGACCGACAGACAGGCGGACGAACCCATTTTAATAGTCCCCTGCTTTCTTCGAAAGGTGGGGGACAATAATAAATAAACGCTGTATGAAGAATTCGAATATGATATCGGTTTTAACATGCTACTTTTCTGCAGCAACAAGACCAATGAATGAAGATGTTCCTTTACATTGTACTGGCGTTCACACGGATTGACACCCCATCGTTTAGCAGTGAAAAGTTGCCCAATAAAATTGACTGGGGGTTCAATTCCGTTCAACATTGATTCAATCGGGGACCCCCTGAACGTTCAGATGAGTGTAATGAGACTGGCGTTCAGAGCTAAATGAAATGGGGATTTAACGTTTTACTTTTCGGGACAAATTCTGACCCAAACTGGTTGGGATATACATCCCTCACCAGGTTACTGATCCAGGATGACAAATCGCAATAGAATAATACACCAACACTAATCGGTGTAACGGATTCCTCACTTCAAATTTTGCGCCATTTATTGACGGAAATGGGAAGGAGAAAAGTTCTTTTCGTCAAGGATATATATAGAACACACATTTTCGAGTCTAAAATGACAAAATGGAGGATTTATGGAAATAAAATTCGATATTCGTTATTTTTGTAGCATTTCAAAGTTATTTCATACCGCAATCTCAGCACGCCTTCTGACCAATTCGATTAATTCGCTCCTAGAATCAATCTGAGAATTTTTCGTCGCCATTTTGATGATAATTAATAAGTGGAGGTAACTCTCATTTACGCCGAGACTGGAGTCGACCCAATAATTAATTCAAGCGAATTGTTAATATTGCCTGGTAAGGGACGACGTGCAGTCGTTCGGATGGCACAAAAAACCGGTCCCGTGTACAGATAACTAAAGGAGACCCTGACATTTGGAATTCGATATAAGAGTAGGCAATAGAGTCGATGTCCGAGCAAGCCCTCACTCATATGCTCGTCTTCATTAGCCCAGCCGGAGCAGAACGGTGGACGTTAAACCCCATTCAGGGGCGTGGTGACCCATGATTTTGCATGAGGAACAAGATCCCGTCAAATTTTCTTTAGTGGTCCGTACAAGGTCAATTCCGCTGTCTGTAAAACCGAAAATTTATCGGGCATTTCTAGTTTTGCTTTGTTATCGAGTCCTAATATAACACTTATTTTACTTTTCTTTTAATTGACTACTACGAATTTGTACTGAGTTGACTATGGGCAAAAAAATGTTGCCTGGAGCCACTCTACTTTGTGCGACATTTTTCGGGTATCGATTAGTATTTGTGAATGCAGCTGCAACAGTCTGATTGAATGGTTGGAATTATACTTTTGTAGTTTTCACGGTCTAGAATAGCAGAAAACGCATTTGCGGTGGTTAAATTTTCAAAATTTTCTCTGGGAGGGTATACCGCCGAACGCAGCGACAATTGATTCATTGTTTGGAATTTCGGTCAGCCAGGTAGGCTTTATTGGACCAAATTGAAGTTGCTGTATTCACAGGCTGGAATAGCAGGAAAATACGTTTGCGGCAGTTAAATTTTCAAAATTTTCTCCCAACGGTCCCGTCTTCATGGACTGTAAACGATTGATTGAGATTCGAGTCGGCCACCTTAATAAGGCTATATTTTAGACCACTTTGAAGTTACTTTGTTCACGGGCTGAAATAGCAGGGAAACGTGTTAGCAGCCGTCAATTATTCCAAAATTTTTCTTTTGCCTTGGGGCGGGGGGGGGGGGGGGGGGGGGGCACAAGGAAGACCAACATTTTGGGTTCTACCCCCCTAACCGTCATCGAGTCCGTACGCCTATGGTGGTGATCAGGCGTTCGAGGGGGCTTTTCCGAGAGAAAGGGGTTCAAATGTCTACAATGAACGTGTGTGTGTGTGGTGGGGGCAACGCCGGATTAACCATGGTGGGGCCTGGAACATGTGGGGGGGGGGGGCTGATCACTGACCGCGAGCGCCGGAGGCGCGAAGCCCCGCATAGGGGGGTCTGGGGGTTCCCCCCCCCCCCAAATAAATTTTCAGAAATTGGAGGCCAGAAAAGTGATTTCCTGGCATTTTAGGCACTTGTGTTGGAGCCATTTAGAAGTACCTCTCCCAGAAAAAAATAAAATTCTGCCACCAAATTAGCACATTCTGGCGTTATTTAAGAGGACCAATCCATGCTAGTGCTATGAAATGATGACTGTAAGTGAGCAGAGCGACATCAAACCTAATTTTGAAGTAGCTCAGTGATAAATAACGGGGTTTACTTGATTCGGAATCGTATTATACCCCCACGATGATTTGATGAATGGAGGCCGTAACGTTACGACCAAGCCGGACTCGATGTTTGACAAAAAAAATGGTAATACGAGATTTAATCAAGAAATATGAATATTTCGTTTGATCATGATGTGCATCTCATCAAATTCAGCTTATACCCACAACAAATATCAACAATAACAACTACAGCTTATATACAATCGTACGTCAATCTAAGGCAAGATTCGCGCTACTCGAAATCATGGGGACGTGTAATTTGTTGAAGTTAGACGATAATTCGAGTTAGACGTTGGTCGGTCCGATAGAAGATCTCACGACAATAAAAAAATCATGTGTTACACCCATCACCGGATTACACCGAATTCTCGGATGTCGATCGCAACACACCATGTATTGAGGAGGCCCCAGGGACTTCCGATGGAGGGCCCTCGAAACATCGGAGGGGCCCTGTCATTAGGTCACCGGCCGTTGGAGTCCTCGGTCCGACCATGCTCGAGGCGCGCAACTGAGATTTTTGTGGGAGCCCCGTAATGTGATGGGCCCTGGGGGGGGGGGGGGTGCTGACAACATGTATTTTTGTAAATCTTCATTCCACCCCTGCAGTGTATACGGCAAGGTGGTAATAAAGAAAGATGTTATTTTTTCATGCAGAAATTCTTTTTTCTAGCGTTATCTACTGATGTAAGTCGCCTTTTCGCGATATTGTCTACCTTTGCCCATCTCTAAACTTTAACACATACTTTTGGAAGAACAATTACTGTATTTTGCCCGTCTCATTATCGGTCAAAATTTGGATCATCGTTTGAGAAGAGAATGATTGGGATGTCTTTTTCTCCCGAGCAAGAATGCAAAATACGATATTTTTTTAGCACCTCCATTAATTTGAAATGCGAAGAGGAGTAGGTAAGATATTTTGGTGGTCGGTTCTAGGATATTCTCAACACTTTCAATACTCGTCTAATCAGTGGTAATGGCTATCTGTCTTTCTTTTTCATGATAATCCCATCTTTCTAACAATTTATGAGGAGCTTTGACGACGTAATTGCTGGTTTAAAAAAATGTTTGTACCTTGTACTAGAAGAAAGATCTTCTGGAGAAATTTCAAATGTGATGAAAAATAACAAAACTTTCTACATTATTACCACCTTGATGAGTAGCCTCTTGCTGCACATTAAACGCAATAGTTATGTTGCAACAAAATGGGGACAGGCTGCAAAGCCAATAATCGAAAAAAGACGACCCCGCGATACAAGAAAAACTCAAGAAAACATTTTTCAGATCAATTTGGATCCAAGGGGTTTCCGTTCCCCAAAATACATTTATCCCACCCCTCCCCCAAACAATGGTAATCTTATACCCATATTTAGAGATGTGCTGTGGAACTAAAAAGTAATGATTTTACCAAGCTCTAAGAAAATCATCATTTAAATCAACGCGAACTCATTTCCCGCCAATTTTACACCCCTCCCCTCTACACACGCACATCTGCTACCTCCACCCCATAAATCAAACAGTTGTCCAGGGGCATCATAAACACTTATTTAGAGATGGACAGTCCTAGAAATTTATGTTTTATTAATATATAACATGATAATTATTTATGTCAACATAATGTCACCCCCTGTCCACATACGCACACCCACACCTGCTACCCCCACCCCACATCCCCTCAAATCAAAACAATTGTCAAGGGCATCATAAACACTTATGTAAAGATGGAAAGTCCTCGAAATTTATGTTTTATTAATATATTATATCAACATGTCATTCCGCCCCACTACACACACACGTTCGTTGCAGACATTTCACCCCCTATATCTCGGAAAAGCCCCCTCAAACGCCTGATCACCACCCAGATTCGGAATCTACACAAAAAACTGGTCTAAAAAAACCTGGTCTCATAAATTCACAGCTCGGGTGGCGATTCCCCCACCCCCTTCAGCCATCGGACTATTGTCATTTGCGGGGGTGCGTAAAACGGGCGTCAGTTTGAAGAATTTCCCATAACATGATGATTGTACGATCTCTTGAACAAAATGACCATTACATATCCAGGGGGCGTGACTACAAGCTTCCACCGAAACATGCACACGCGTGGTCGTATATATATTGTATAGCACATGGTGCGCATCTTATCAGACACACAATCAGCATCTATGCAATCTGATTAAAACACAGATCCAATTTCGTTTCGTTTTTTATAGTTCAAAATTTCGTTTTTACTTGTCTTTACTACTCTTGGATCTGGAAGACTTGTTATTTAAGTCGTGTTCTGCCTGAAATGAGGGGTCATCCAATCAAATGGTCTGTCGAATCGACCGTTTGACCTTTTCATGCGTGGAACTGGGGGTAGGCCTAGATATCACCAGGGGATAGAAATCAAAACAAAACAAATGTAGATTTTAAAAAGCATGGCGGTCGCTAATTGGTTAATCGAATGACTGACGTTATTGGGTCAAATGTCCCGTGCTTGATACCTGACGTCATAAAACGTGAGCTCCCACAATAACTTGTTAGATCTACAT
This sequence comes from Patella caerulea, assembly GCA_036850965.1. Lineage (NCBI taxonomy): Eukaryota > Metazoa > Mollusca > Gastropoda > Patellidae > Patella > Patella caerulea. The sequence goes on along the minus strand of JAZGQO010000014.1, from coordinate 31,747,556 downwards.
GAGTGTAGGCCATCGAAAGTATAAAAAGCGAAACGAAATATAGATCTATATTTTAATTAGAGTGGCATCTATGTTACTAGCGGCAGAAATTAGCTCCGTAAACAGCGGCTGATCTCTTAAGACATTTGCAGTAAATTCATCGAAGCATTTCCTCGCCGGATGAAGGTATCAACAGTTTCGTCAGACTGATGTATAAATTATACATTATTTTACGATGGTATTGATAGGACTGGTATCATTGGCGAAGAAAATTGACTGTACATTTGCGATTATTCGCTAACATTCAAACAGTTTGTTCATTATTAGGTTCATAATCTGGATATACTACTTGCTGTTTTTTTATAAGTGGCGTCGACAACTTTTCCGTGAATGTGGCAACTTCTCTGTACGTACAGTCCGCACTATCAATGCACAATTTCAAAATAATCAACATACATGTATATAGGCCTAAACTCTTCAAATTTTGAAAATCGTCAACGAAATGAAGCATTGTCGACGAACAGAAATCATTGTTCGTTATGGCACAGATGCGAGGAAATCGATATTTTTTTTAACATTTTCTGGGGGGAGAGCCCCCCCCCCCCATACTGCACGCGCCTATGTGTCTGCGGCACCCATCGCTCCGCGGTCGGTGAGACAAAAGACGAGGTTGTCACCCCCCTCAAAAAAATCCTTGATCCGCCACTGATATCACGCTGTCTTGTACGCCCTATAGAATACAAAATATTGTTATTCGCGTTTAAATGCCCCGCCCTATTTTTCTGAGATTCTTAAATACTATAAACGCCCGTATAATTTATCATCATAATAATATGGTAACCGGATCGGTTATTCTATGTACAGGCATCAACAATTCTTGTAATTAAGTGACATATCATTAAGGCCGAGTAAATCAGCATTTTCCTGTCAGTGGGACAGGGCGGAGGGCTTGACAAGGAGAGCGGTCCAGTCGTTCGGATGATACGAAAAACCGAGGTCCAGTGTATATATGGGCGTGCATATAAAGATCCCTTGGTAGTTGGAATTCGATATAAGAGTAGGCCGGGACAGAACAGTAGGACGTTAAGCCCTATTTCATTTCATACTAATAGGATGTCAGTCTATTTGTTTGTCGAATGTCTTGGGATGTAAGTACTATGTTGATATCTTGGTTTGCCAAAAATGACCATCGACAGTTTTCCAAAGATAAATTAACAACATTAAAGACAACTTAAACATACATTATGCAAGAGCTAAATCTGCCTATTGCAAGTCTTTCTTTCGACTTGAAATGTTTTCTGAATTATTAATTAGACATTAACGTATCCAGGCCATAATCAACTCTCGGTGGCATCGGATTTCTCCGATATTAAATAGATTGGACCAGTTCAGCCGTATTTTGATTTAAGCTAAAAATGGAAGTGGAAGGGCGAGACTTAGCTTCGAACAACCAGTCCCGTGGTTGAAATTATTACACACGTCTTGTCAAAATAATTCAAATGCTAATACCTTAGTTCGCAATAAAGTAATTTGAACGAAATTTTCAAATTATTCATTTTACATTATTTATTTTCGAACTAGTTCTTTATCTAAATCTTACATAATGTATCTTTAATCGAAGAAAACACGCGTGCCTTGCGGTCCGACAGCCGTGTAAGTAATTTCTGCTAGGAAAACTAGGCCTACATTTGGTTTCTCTACTGGTCCAAAGGGTAAAAGTTTACGGTAGCCATGTAAATTGTCGACGAAATTTCCTAATATAGTCACTCATCGAGGACGACGGAAGGAATATATTTCTTTGCTTCGGAAATTTCAGTAAATATTGTTATTCTTTTGGCAAAAGTGGCACATCCGAATTGGTTGCATTATTGTGATCTGCAAGAGCAGGCCCGTAGCTAGGGGGGTAGCAAGGGGGGGGGGGGCATCCCCCCTCCGAAAGAAAATTTGCCACCATAACTTTAGAATACCTACTGTAGACTGTAACAGGTGTCTCCCTCCTAAAAACTTCACTGCCCCTCCGAAGCCAGTGGGCCTGTGCAAGTGTCGGAAGGACAATAACTAAATAATTAATATGTCTCTCAATAAGTTTCATCTTTATCCCCTTAGCTAAACAATCTCCGAATATCAACAAGGTTCATGTTTTTGAGTAGTTAAATAGCCAAGCAAGTTGGATATATATCTCCAAAACATAATTACAACCATTTCGACGTGTTATAAAATGGGATTTACAGTACTGTATTTTGGTTTATATTTCACAATTGCAAGTTGGATATATATCCCCAAAACATGATTTACAACCAGTTCGACGTGTTATAAAATGGGATTTACAGTACTGTATCTTGATTTATATTCAACTATTGGAGTACCTAGAGTGTTAGAAATGGTTCCACTACTGCTGTCTTCCGTCTTACTCCAGTCGCAGTAGTGGTTTTTCCTACCGAGTTCCTTTGCGCAAGTTTTTTAGTCAAATGACTACAAAAAGTTTACCGGCCTATAGCTCGCTTAATTTACAAATAAACTGACCCAAAACAGTACTGCACGCAGCTTAACATATAATAAATCAATTCTTATTGAAATAAAGGTGAGGCCTTACCGCATAATTATATGATTTGATGAAACCCATCTCCTCCGCGAAATTTCAACTGGCCGACCGTAATGGCCGCAAGTTGCGTAATACGTCATTAGGCCTACAACATAAACAGCGCTATGCAGAGAAAAAACTGTTCGGTAACTATTTTAATGGTCCAGTCTTCACTATTTGTGATAGAATTACTTATTTTAATACAAACTGTAATGACGTGTGTTGACAATTGTGCGTTTGAACCTATTTGAACTTGCGTAAGGGGTCTTAAGAATGTACCAATTGTTACCTTAAACACAGTTTAAGGTACCGGTAACAAGTATAGTTACTATTAGAGTGTGTGCAGCCCGAGATGGTCATTGTCCCAATCCTCCATTTGACACGTCGTGACCTTATTTTTAGTACATCAAAAATTCACACATATAATAAATCTATATTTGTATATTTGTGCAAAATCATTATTCGAATTACTGTTCATGAATGCAATTGTTGCCTCCTCTGGAGTCGTTCCCGAAATCGGCGAAAAAATTGTCTTATTTGATTTCTAACTCTGGCAAAGCGACTTTGGTGTTCATTAACTTGTACACTACTGCTACTCTTATCGCAACTTGCAGGAGCTGGTGATACTGGTGTTATTTTCTCTACTAAGGTAAATTTAGAATCCAAGCATTCCTCTAGGTTTAAGAATGCCTTTGCATCAACCATTTCTTCGTCTGTAAGATTCTTCTAAAAAATAAAACCAAAGCAGTGCTCAAACATTAAAACTTTCAACAAAAAGCTCATAAACATATACTAAACAAAACAAAAGAAAAAAACATCCCGGTATGACCGGCAATTGTCTTGTCCCCTGTTATCCCTCCTTCATTGTCCTACTCCCAGAATCTTGCATATTCCCGTATTGAGTGTCCGAAAGGTATTGATTTAACGCGTCAAGTAGTGTGGTTTCGAATCTCCGCTTGTAGGCGACCACGAATAGTGGCTTATGTCGGTCTTCATTAGGCAAGCTGAAGCAGGACAAAAACAGTAGGACGTTAAACCCCATTTCATTTGTCTTTACTTGAGAAGTTTATTTTAAAGATACCAGCTCATGCCTACCTTCGCACCGGAAGTTTCTTGTGCACCAAGCATTAGCAGTCGTCTTGAAAAGAAATCATTATTAACAAAAATTGCAACACGATCACTGTACTCATTATAGTTATCACAATCTGGAGTAATTTGGAGGAAATATTTAATTCCGGCTTTAACAATTTTCATATAATCCAACTTATAATCTTCGAAATGCTCACGAGAGAAGAACCTAGCAGAGGCGTTCCACTTGTAAACGTAGGGAACATGATGACTGGACGTATTTGCACTGGCTTGAAACGTATAGGTGATATTTGGTCTTATTTCACTACTTCGGTTTAGGGTGTGATGGGCGTTGTTTAGGCTTAAAAGTTCCATTGCACGTTGCCGCAATTCCTCCCTAGCAAAGCGCGCTTCACAGAGATGACTGACCAAATCTCTGGGGTTCGAGAACATCGGTATCCTTGGAACATCTTCCTCTTCTGTTTCTTCATAGATGTAGGAATTATGGTAATCATCAATAACATCAATAGGGACTGACTCATCGTCTACATCATCTGATGGTTCCTGGTCGACCGAAGTTTGACGAGTATCACTTGGAACCGTAACTCCACTGTATACTGCACATTGATTTGTGGCTCCGTCATTAGGATTGGCCGACTGATTAACATCCAAATCCAAAGTATGAGTAAGCGACACAATATCTAACAATTCTATTGAATATCTTCTTGGTCTTCTTCTGTTTTGAGGCCTGTCCAGAGACCTAACTTGCATCTAAAATAACAATAGCTTGCAACAATAATGTTTCTTTACGGTACATAACTTTTTTTGAAATTATCATGCAATATATACCCACATTTTCCAAAAGATAAATTGAAGACAGAAAAAAAATCGACCGTGCTATTCTTCCCGTCCGATTGTTTAATCACATCGAATTTGAAAAAAAATCTGTTCAAAACCTACCGTCATTAGATATTCGGCATTACATATTATATACATTTAGTCGCGACTCTTACAACTTTTTGATTCTCCCTAATATAACATTATGAACGCAATCTACAAAAGCGCCAAGGGCGTTTTTAAAATTTGGTTCTATTTTTTTTTGTTATACATGTATACAATATTTTATTTCATGTGAAAATGGATTGTGGAACAGGCTAGGTCTATTTACTATATGTTGAATTGGCATCATTAATGTTATCTATCTGTTGTTAAAATAAAGAAAAAAAGTAAACCCATTTTACCTCATATGTTGTCCCGACATCATTGCGCTGTCCCAGATGAACCAAATCTAATCTCATTGTAAGTCTTCTTGGCACGGCTAGCAAAGCCATTGGTAAAAACTCAAAATCTCCATGACGACTGTACTGACTATCAGAAATAGGTGGACGTTGGCGCTTGAGGCTCAAGTTGGATTTTCGATGCTTCAAACTGTTTAAGGATGTTAAAATGGATAAAGTTGGTTCAATGCACTCTAACCATAAAGTGGCTGGCAGTCCATCAATAATCGGTTCATTAAAATAAAACTCTTCCACAATCTTCTCAAACCCAGGTTGCAGAAACTCCGTAGACCAATGATAAGACGGGCTTAAAGAAAAGAAACCCCCTTTACGTGCCAGGTCTTTCTCAGTAAAACCAAAGCACAAGTCTAGTACTGGTTCTGTATCCACAGTAGACCTCAAATATAGGAGGCCCTCCTCTTTCAACGCAAGCTCAAAACTGTTAACAGATGTAGAGCTTACGCTTGGTAAAAATTCTCTTGAATACTCGTTCTCTAAGGTGTAGTTATCCGACCTCAACAAACAGCTAAACAATCTACGAAACCATTTACGTTTTCCAGCTTTCTGTCCAGGCATATAACCAAGTTTCCACAAACAGTAAACGTCGTCATAAACGAATTTTCATTATGACGTCATAAAAATTAAAATGACCCACCACAGTTACAGTTTCACAGAACGTCTTTGGAATAACGAACATGAGGGATTTGATGTGATTCTTTTCATATTTAATCTGTTGTAATTAGGCTTTGATATAACATAAACAAATTCGTATTAGTGATGCATGTAACAAGTAATTCCAGAGATAGAGGCAGGGTTATCCCAACTGGGAAACAGCTATCTAAATGACAATTTGCCGTGGTCGGCTTCCCATCTTTACTTCCTCGAACACTTCAAAAATATGTTAAATCAATAGAATTATAGTTACAAAAAGTTAGCCACGCCAAAAGTGAAATACACCAACACAGCAGATTATCCGAAAGGAAGACTTGAGCAATGATCGAAGTTGATTAGGCGCCTTACTGCAAGTTGCAAACAATTTCGGACCCTTTTCTTACAATACTGGTTCAGGTTCTATACTGTTGATTGTGCTTCTTCATTTGTTACCCAAAACCTTGTCAGTGATGCTACGTACACTGTCTATAGGGTAATCCGTCTTTGGTATAAATGTTGATAATCTTGGCCATTACTCTTAGACGTAATAAACAGAAATTGCTGAAATTAATAGGATTCTTCGTTTCACTTATATAAATAATGCATATAAATTTCACAAAGACGTAATAAACGGAAATTATTGAAATTAAATAGGATTCTTCATCTCACTAATATCAACAACATATATCGTAACAAGCTGATCATAACATTTGGCGGACGGACGAGGGAGACGACAATATGGAAATGTGGACGTATAAAAAGGTGTTTATAGAGTTGGTTTATCGCAAAAACAAGGTCTAGCCAAGTAAGACAGAAATAAAATCTTGTGGGGCTGCATTTAAAAAGTAGAATTAGATTGGAACATTGGACTTTTATTTGGAAGGTTATTCTGTCTAATGTTCGATATTGCTACACATTCCTGATATCGTGACTGCACAACATTAGATGTACACTTAGGTGGAAAATATAGGTAATGTTTCGGGATTAATAACAATATATTTTTTAATGTGAGTGTGTGAGAGTGGGGGTGTCGGGAGTTCAATTATGTGGATTCAGACAATTTATGTTGGTGTCAGTCTTTTTATTACCCCGACATTCCAGTGTCGGTCTGTACAGTTTTAAATAGATTTGTTTGGACTTGGCATTAAGCGTCGTGACCTTTTTGTTCGGCCCCATTTTCAGATAACCTTATTTGATGATTAGCAATTTTTGTTTTGACTAAGCGTAATTAAATGATTTGATTGGTCGATGCTTTAGGACTAGTTATTATTAATATGCCTCATCCATTCATTTGGGTTGCTGCAGAGTAGGTTACATAAGCCTCACTGTTAGCTTGTTCATATATAAACAACAATGTATAACCATATTTAATTATACTTCAGCTTAGAAAATACTTCATAGTATGTCACAGAATCTTCTATACTGTTAATTATAATCTAGAAAAATACAAGACAAACAAGACATGGGAAATTACAAGAATCTGGAGGTCAGATGTCATCAATGACATGAAATGTACCCCGATTAGAGATGATGCATATACAAGTCTTTCTAATTTAAACCATGGATGAGATAGCAGACGACAATGGCTATGAACACTGTTGTTTCTTTGTTTTAGCTAATATGTCATTTATATAAGGATTGTTTTTAGCACTGATTTCTTCTTTTAATTTATCAATTTCTCTTTTTAAATCTTCTTCTGTCATAGAATCGATGGGTAATTTTTTCACTTTTTGCAGAAAATCATGGACTAATTCTTCACCCTCCTGTAAAGTAAGATGGAATTAAATTTATTTATGCTTTGAAATAGACGCAAAGATACGGTAGGACATGTGAAAAGCTGATTCAGTTTTGATTCTTTGTAATGATGGTTTTTGTATTCATGTACTGTTTGAGAGAGCCATAGTGGCATGTTGGGTAGGTCTTGGTACGATCACATGTTGGCAGAGAAAGCTCCTCGTTTCCTATTGTCAGTGGTAGAGGGTCAGGGCCTGGGATTCATAAGCTTCTAGTTGTTTTGATGTTACAATGAGCTGAGATCCCAACAAATCTTGTCGATTTTGTTTTGGCAGCATGACATTTGAAAATCAAAATAAGTGTATGCAACAGCACCTATCTGGGCAAAATGTTATTTTAAAGTGTATGTTCTTTTTATTAACTTTGTTCAATGTGTTATAAAATAGTTCCATGACTTAGTCTTCAGAAAAATGAATATTTTTGCAATTAATTAAAACTTGGTGCTTGGCAATGATACCAATATTGAATAATCTTGAAGTAGGAAAAATGCCACATAACTAAAATTAGCATTGTCCCGCTTTAAAAAGATTAGCTTCAGGTGTCAGCAGCAATTAGCTTTAAATTTGATTCAAATTCTTGTACTGGTTACAATTACACAGTGATGTGGAAGATAATATTAGGTGCAATAACTCATCTTCTCACTGAGTCAACTCATGATCACAATGCATATATCTATCAGTACTAATTAGTTAACATGAAAGCTTGATAGAAACAAACCAAATATTATGCAGCAGAATGTCTTAAGTTATGATTTTACTGTTAAGTACAGACCTGTTTTGCCAATTTTCTTTTCTTAATAGCAGGTTCACCATCACCTTCAAAATCTGTTCCTTCTAAACTGACTGATTGAAAATCTTCTAATTCATTAGCTTTCTCTTTAGCAAACTGAAATATACATGTTTACATTATTTTAGCGTTTAATATACATGTATACTCAATGCTCAAAGGAAAAAAACTGATCAGAAATGAAATTCAAAAGATTTGCTGTTTTTGGCTTCTATGGATCCTTGTTTTGCTTTAGTAATCTTGAAATTATTGTTTTTCCTGCTTCAGATGCTTCATGTTATGGTGTATACCACCTTCACAGCCAAATATCATAGCAGCTGCATGGACACATCTACATTCACCTTCAAGAGTCCATCTTGCTTGATAAATAATAATGACAATTAAACTCTAAAGAATTTGGGATATACCAATTTAAGGGCTTACTCTTTTAGCCAGAGCAAGGCACATTTATTCAGCTGGCCTCTATAAAATATTTAAGTGAGCTAGTTCCGACATATAGACTTACTTCTATAACATGTTTAATTGAGCTAGTTCCGACAGATAGACTCACCTCTATAACATGTTTAGGAAAGTGAGCTAGTTCTGCTACATGAATACCAAAACTCTGATCACAAACACCTTAAATTAAAGAGGAATAGATCAGTAATTCTTTTAATACAACCAACTAAAAGTGTCTGATAATGTAATAAAATTGTTGTAAAAATTATAATAAAACTTCTCTTAAGTTACATTTCATTTAAGAGAGAGAGAAACTGTCTGTTTAACATCCAAACAGCAAAAATTAGGTCATACATTTTTTTTGTATTTGGAATAGCGTATGGTATATTCTTATTAACTTTAATTATGGTAAAAAGCACATGTTGGTATGTTTAAAACAGTATCAAATTAGTCAAAGAACTTTAAGATATTTTCCCTTGTTTGAATATAAGAAAATTGAGTCAAATAATTTTACCTGGTTTTACTCGGTATAGTAATGTTAATGTATTGTTTGTTGTCAGTGCTGTCACATGAAGATTATTGACAGTAGTGACACTGTCGGACAAAGCTGTCAATTCATGAAAATGGGTGGCAAATAGGCAAAATGCCTTGATCTTTGTAGCAATATGTCTGAAAAGCAAATATTAGCAACTGTAATTTTATTATTTCTGTATTTTCAGTTGATACTTCTTTCCATTAAATATACAGATCATGGGTGAAAATTGAAATTCAGAATTTCATATTCTAAAACAATGTTAATCTGTAGTACATAAATAGTAAAAAGGTTACTTGCTATATATATTTTGCATAGATCTGGCCGAAGATTTAAAAATGAAAGAATACATTAAAATTTCTTATGTTTTCAAATAAGGGATACAGGGACAAAAATGATTTTTTATTTTGAAGTTAAATGTGTGTTACAGCTACTTACTCTGAAATAGCCCAAGCTAAACCAAAGCCATCATATGTGGATGTTCCTCTTCCTAATTCATCTATTATAATTAGTGAATCTTCTGTAGCTGACTAAAGATGAAAAGACAATAGTTACGCCAGACAAAAAATTATATCCTGATTCTCAATCCTTCCAAAATATCTGATTTTTATTTTTGTGTGTTTATTATTATAAATCACTATTGGGCCAAATGAATTTTCATAACCCAGTAGAAGGCACTACATTTATTTCATCATGTCATTTATAGGAATATATGATTATCTAGTATCATTCATAATTACCAATAACTAAGTTAAAATATTTACATGACGTAATTAATGAGATTGTTTTAGTTAAAATTAAAGAACATAACAAGAAAGTAGAAAGTATCTTTCATAAGACACCTTTATTTCTGCTATTCTCAATAAAAGAAGAAGTAATCCTTTATAATAATACAACTGACCCTTAATATAGAAGCTGTTTCTAGCATTTCTGCCATGAATGTGGATACACCTTTAAGTTGACTATCACCTGCTCCAACTCTAGCTAATATACTATCAACTATTGTTACTTCTGCTTCTGAACATGGTACAAAACAACCTAGTTGTGCCATTAATACAATAACTCCAACCTATTAATATAAATATCTGATCTAATCACTCAACTCAGTCCACTGTTTGATTTCTAAATATTCACAAATACACAGATATGAAAATTTAAGATCCATCACAGAATATAATATAAGTTTCTTTTTTTATTTGATTTTATCACTCAGTATTATGAGGTTAAATAGTTCAGAATATGACAACGGAGCAGTATTGTTACATAGGACTTCAATTCATACTTTTTAATTAAGAAATGAAATGGGGTTTAAGTGCTATGAGGGAAATTTGGCCCAGACAGCAACACTATGCCCTACTCTTATATCAAATTTCAACTGCCAAATTTCAGGGCCTTGCTTTTTCGGGCCATTCGAAAAAGACAGCTGTCCTTCGTCTTGAATCACTGACAGAGATATACCAAGTCGGAAAATCCAGAGGAACTTTCTCACTTAGGCTCTGCGTATAACTAAGAAAAACACTTACTGATCTGATATATGTTGATTTTCCACCCATATTTGGTCCAGTTATTATATGAAACATTTGTTCATCTATTGGTGGTTAAAAAGAGAAGAAAGATATGGATGATTATAGCGTTATTATTATTTATACACAGTAATTAAAATAAATCAATACATTTGTGTAACTTAACAACAGCTATTTTTCTATGATCTTGATGTGTAATATATTTATTTTCTAATAGATTCATTCCCGAGTTATCCCCACTATATGTAAATGTGATATAGCATTTGTTTTAAGCATTAGGGTTACAAGCGGACAAACCTTATCAATATCAGTGATCCGCGACATGTAGTTCCAGGGTTACAACCTCCCCACTAGTCCCCCCCACACACACACAGCCAAATATTTCAATAATGCAATCGAGGCCAGTGTTAATCACATCTATTTCAGATTTTAGTTTCATGAGAAGACAAACCCTATCGATATTCAGTAATTTGCAACCTTCTGTTCCTGAGTTATTCACCTTTGTCAAAACCAATATTTAATGGTTAGTAGCATTGGGTTCATAAGAGGATGAACATTATAATTAGTCATCAATCAATGATATTCTGTTCCAAAGTTACCCCTTTTTCGAAAAACCTTGCAAACACTATAGATGCGTCAATTGCTGACAGAATTATTTGTAATTCAACGTTAGGCACTGAAACAACGAGAAGCAAGTGGTACTTCTAGGTTCTCTGTCCATCTATTGCAAAATGTGGGCATATCTTGCATGGCCACCTCTTGATTAATTATTTTTTCATACATAAAAGGACAAAAATTCAACCTTTCTTAAAGACAGCATCATTTGGAATAAATGAGACATCATCCTGCATTTCAAGACATGGATGTCTTGCTTCATTAAGTTTCAAACTTCCACTACCTGGAAAATATATGTATTTCATAAAATATTTTAGCAATGGATCTAATGACAAAGTATTTTAATACATGGAATATTTGTGAATCTGTATATATCAATTATCAGGAAATCTTTCAAGTGGTTCCATTTCTGCATACTATATTTGTATCCAGAAAGAACATATTTATAAGCTCCAGGTCTCTATTTTTAGCTGAAACTGTTCACAGGGTAAATAGGTCATTATATTACATTTTTATAACAATATTACATTTTTATTACAATTACAAGTCACTAAAAACTGAATATAATAGAAACATTGTGTATAAAAGTCAAGTCAATTGAATGATAACTTTTAGCCTGGCCTGCAGAACAAAGACAGGTGTAAAGACAATATACAACCAATGCAGTCATATCAAATTTGGTTTTCAAAAATGCAATGAAACATTTTAACAGATGAGATTATAGAAACATCTTTATCAGGGTTCAATTTAGTCTAAAACCAATGAGTAGCAAATTTTTGAGACAGATTCACATTTTGGCTAATCAATTCAAAATTTGAATAGCATTTGCTCAGATTTGAGGAGCAGTAAAACGTAGCCTAATCACAAAAATTTGCAATTCTAATTTTTCGGGGTATAAGTAGATTCTTTTCCGCCTTCGTTGACCGTTGTATACCCTGCTTCGGCTTACGTGCGGATGAAGGTAAAAAACACTGACATCTCCAAAAAAAAAAATCAGTTACCGTCTCTCCACGATGCTGGACGCACTAATCGTCTAAAACAAAACTACATTCCAATCGAAATATTTGTAGACGTGGCTTTGCTTGTTTATTTCTTTATTTAAAACCATCCCCCTAACCGCCTTCAAAATATTATCAACCCGTGAATATGCAATCGTTTCACTCGTCTCGGGAGATGTCTACTTTTAGTTTCCAGTTAAGTTAACCAATCATACCATTCTGCGTTGTTTTATTCTATTTTTAGTAACATATTTTATAAACACGTGTGATTAAAAACGGAGTCTGCATATAATTGTCTTCTAGTTATCGGATATATTGAAATAAAAACTGGTTCAAATTAATCACGACCACAACTTGGAATATTTAATAAGTTAGTCCTGCATTTCTAAATTGATTTTTTCGTAGGCCTAATTATTCTCCACATTCATCCAAAATGTAATGAATCGCACTTCACAGGTTTGAAAGCAATTTTTGGCTAATGAATAAAATAATTCTATCGCTTTTACTGCGATTTGGGTCGGTTTTTGCGATGCGATACCGCTTAAATTGAACCCTGATCTTTATGAAGGGATGTACATCTACTCACCTGGACTGAGCATCTTTGGTCGGACATACTGAATTGGAGCACTGGCAGAGACATGAGCAAAGCTAACTAATACATCTAACTGTGCTACCACATCATTTATTATTAACATAGGTTCAACATAGCCAGCTAAAATAAGAATAAAGTAATACTATAATTCTTATTAACAAAGGTCCACCTTAGCTAAAATAAGATTAAAGTAATACAGTAGTTATTCTTAACGTAAGTTCAACATAACCAGCTAAGAAAACAAGAATAAAGTAATACTGTAGTTATTATTAACATAGATTCAACATAAACGACACAAAAATTGGGCGTGGCTTGTCTCTGGGGTTGGGACATGAAGTTGTCGCCCTTAGGTTATAAGGAATGTATATCCCACGTTTAAAGACGATCCATTAAAAATCATGGTCTGTCGGCAACACACACAGACACGAAGTAAAAATGGGTATGGCTCTGCCCCTGAGGGTTGGGCAATCACCAAAAAAACAATAGGGGTCATCCTTATGGTATAAGGAATAGGTATGCAAAGTTTTAAAAGGATCCGTTCAGAATTGTGGGCTGTAGGCAAACAATAAGCCTTGTGTTACTTTGGGAGCTATGAAGAAAATTGCACAGGATTAGGATAAAGCCTACACATCGTGGGTGTGGATTTAGAATCGGAAGAGGGGGACGAATAGGTCTCTGTCCCCACCATGATTTTGATGGCCAGGATAGATTTTCAGGTATATATTCACAAAATTCACATGATTGTCCCGTTCTGAAGGCTTTCTAACCACGGCCTTGAGTCTCGGCACAGTCACTGATCTTCACGATAGTTACAGCTTTCATCGAAATAACACTGATACAGTAAACTGTTCGTAATTATTATCTTTGTTTGGTAATGAAAAGTTCCCAGGTTCGTCCGTCCCCCACCAAAAGTTATGGCAAATCCACGCCCTTGCTACACATACAACAAGCCTAATGATCAACAGCAAAGCATTTTAAAAACCCAACCTCTCTCTTACATATTTCTAGAGACAATTATAAAATACAAACCAGCTATTTCTACTATTTCAGCTACAACACTTTTCTGTTGTTCGTTATATTCTTCTTTGGCTTTTAGATATTCTTCATTGTGTTTTTGAACAGCTGAATTACGAAAACGAACACCATTTTTATTTGTGTCAATAGTTCTATAATTTTTGTTGTTTCTCAGTGCTTTTTCATCCTTGAAATAAAACAATACATACAATTTAATAAAAATTTTAATTTAACATCTAAAGCCTGAATGTGCCAGAAAACGAGTAGTCATTTACCTTACCTACATTTAACATAAACAATAGCTGATATATGTTCTTTAAATAATAATCTAGACAATTAAGTTAGATGCCATCTTAATTTTCATGTTAATGGATAGAGAGAAAGAGAGAAATGGGGTTTAAGGTCCATTCAACACAAATTAGGTCATTTTGAGACAAATAAATGGTCAAATTTTATGTCCATAATTCGCTTGTGCGTAAGGATCTTTAGAAGTGGGAGGAAACCAGAGAAAGCCCACAAGGTTGGACAGGCGACCCATCTCCTTCTCATGCCACACAAACCTCCAGTGTAGGGATAGAAATTGGCAATTTTGTAGTAGCTGACAAATATCTTAAAAACAGAAAAATGGACATATTGGGAACATATATGTTAACTATGTTTATTTAATTGGAAGGACGTGTACCATGGCTAGTTTTTCGATTATTTAATATCTTATTCAGTTCTGTTGCGGCAATGCATTTTTTTTCTAAACATAATAATTGATGAAACTGAAACTTCAGAATAAACTTACTTTTCTAGTAACTCTAAAATAATAACCTAGCTGATTATTACTTTCTAGTTTTAAAGTTTTATTTGCTTCTAATCCCAAGTCACGTGCAACCTGTCATACAAAAAAATATAACCTTTACACTTGTTATAATGAAATTGATCATTTCATACAGCATCCAAATATTTTAAAACTTTTTCAGAAGCATTAAAAAGGCCATCCTAGATTTCGCTGGACAAAGCAAAGAAATGGGGAGTTTGACTATGTACATAAGTGCCTCTCAAACAGTAATTGACAGCAAAAACAAAAAGTTGCTCAGAATTTGGATTCAGGAATGTGAATGTCTTTCACCACGAATTAATCAGTTTTATTCACTATATATATGGGACTGACTGTTGCTGTAAGCAATATACATCTAAAATAACTTTTCAACTGTACCTTGTTTACTTGAGCCTTGATATCACTTTCCAATGAATCAATTCTTTCTCTAAGTTCTGAAAAGCAAATGTTTTTATTGTGTTTAAATGACATAACAAATCCTTTTGTGCAAGATCTTCCGCTTGTGGTTTCAAACCACTTAAAAAATCAATAGGGATCGTCCTCTTGTGACACCAATGCTTTCCACCAAATTTGAAAACTATCCTTTTGAACTACAGTCGATAATACATTTACAAGGTTTTCAGGAAAGTGATGCTAACACTGGAACGGAAAGACACAAAAATTCGAAAAGAATCTGTTGAATGAGAGCGTGAAATATGTTTTTTTTTTTATAAAAATGTCCATTAATCTATTTGTTTATACGTCTTACCTGCCAGGTTTTCATCAAAATCTGACTTTATAACAAATTCATGGTTTTCTACTTGATCCAAGTCCATTGTTGTTTCAACCATTTCTTGAAACTTAGCAAAATCCATCAACAATTCCTGTTAAGAATATTGATATGAATAAAATATTTATCAAGACCCAATCTTAAAACATTGTTGAATGCAAATAAAGAGCTCTATCTGTTATCATACTGGACTTCTTACAAGTACATTATTTCTAATTGGTCAGTCAGGTCCGCCATGAAATAGAGAAATGAACAGAACATTTTGCTTCTGAACCAAACATTTTCTGAATTCAATCTGTACGACAGATTAAGTTTTTACAAATACTAAATATTCTGCATTCAATAGGATTCTTCAAATAGATATCTTTGTCACATTTACCTTTAATGGGTTTGAAAACAATTCCATGAGTAATGCATGATGAGTTCCTTCATGTTTTTCTAATGTTTCAAGTAGATAGGGCATCTTATCTACAGCTTGATATACTCTATAACAGTCCTAATGGAGAAGATATGTACATACATGATCAGATAAATATGTTATTCCCATTTTATAATTTATATGATGGTTCTTATTATTTTGCATCTTATATTCAGAGATGACTACACAACCCTGCTGATTTTGTCAAGTTTATAGCTAGATAATGCTACCAATATAAATCAGCATAAGAAGTTTTCTTGAATATATTTTTTTAACAATTCAATATCTCGTGTGCTTAACCAATAATAATAATTTGGTATGGGGGCATGACAGCAATTGGGATGTACCTGTAAATTGGCCTTTTTTCTTTGGAATTTTTTCGCCAGTCTTTGAAAATCTGGTATTTTACGGAGTTGTTCTTCTTGAAGTGTTTGCCTTAGTTCTGTATTTTCTAACATAGTTTCTACAACATTTAATCTTTCTTCTGAAAGTTAAAAACAAACAACCAATTAGTCTTTTAGAAATTGCTAAAACATAGGTTAAAATATTTGGAATATAAATCATTGAAAACAAGAGTCTCAATGCGTCTGAAGAGTGATCAATTTTGGACTAATAGCGCCTGTCTTCAGTTGAATGAACACGCCAGCAAAGTAATATATACACAAATGGGGTAATGGGTGGCCTTTTGCTTATTTATTTATCTTTTTTTTTTGTTTAATAAAATCTTCACATAATCTTCACATAACCTGAAAGATAATTTACAGGATTTTATGACCTGTAAGTTCCTACGTGATCTAGATGATTAAACCGATCAGATCAATTACTATATGCAGTCTATAATTAAAAGACTTACCTATCTTGTTTATATCCATTAATGGTTGTTTTACCCATTGTGCTATTAACCTCTGACCCTGAGCTGTACGACATTTATTGAGTAATCCCAGCACACTTTGATTTTTATTACCACCTGTAAAATATAAAGTTCACTCCTCATTTATCAATTAATAAAACTTACTCAAGGTTTAAATTTTTTTTTTTTTTTTACGACAAGGCTGATAAAGACAGACAAAGGAAATAAGGCTGGAAAATCCTTACTTCGGCTCCTATAAATCTATGCAAAGAGTCAACACGCAAGCTACCACCAATGTTTATTTTGTACAGACAAGTTTATCCAATTTGATTACATAGACTGTTTATAGCCAAGCACTTGTTTCTGTTTATTTATAGCGTTACCTACTTTCATTTGGATTAGGAAGCAGATTTAAGGCTCTAACAGCTGCTGAATCTAATCTCATATACTGTTTGAGGTCAAAGGTTAACAACGTATATTGACCGAAGTTACTTTCATCAGACAAAACCTGAAATTACAAGTAAGATTTTGTTTCAATCCTTTTTCAGCGCATAGGGGGATTCATCCTCAATAGAAGGCTTGATCTCGCTTTCATTCTATATCATCCTGAATACCAAGTCTCATACATTTCAGCTAAAATATCTACATGTTGCAAGCAAACTATGTTTTTTTCAACGTCAAGGTTTAACGTGCCAGTCGATATGTTTGATTGGAGTGTGTTTGTGTCACAACCTCTGATTGGACATTGCTATTGTTCATGTGTCTGCAGTAAAGTGAGATAACAAACTATGAGTTCGGGAATTGCAGACTAATGCAGCAATGGCTAGATGTTGTAAAACTCGCAGCAGTTGCTTCAGGAACATGAAGGGGCTTTAGATGTGGGCGGCAACCATGCTGGTCACCAAATTACCCTACCCCTTGTCATGTACAAGCTTGGGATCAATACCACACCATTTGTCTTAAGTGCACACATTCGAATGCTCAATCATCCATCGACCGCATGAGTTTAAACTCAAATTCAACTTCATAGACTTCATGAACAATACTAAATAAATCCCATTTACCTCTAAGTATTTGATAACTGCAGCTAAGGCTGCTACAGCATGCACTTTATCCATTTCAGCTAAAAGATAAATATATTATATAATACAATACACAATTGTCAAATATATCAAACTCTATGTTACTTGAAATAAAACTTTTCAAATTCTTACTGATAAAAAAAGAAATTAGTAACTTAATTTTCATAAACTCATAATGATCATTTTTTCCAAGGTGAATGCAAATTCAGACATTGCACAGATTTAGGACAGTATCTGTGATCGATATATATTAACAGAAACCCAAGTTTGCTCCGACTTTTGAACTTTAAGATATTTTTGCTTTAAATGATAGAACTAAATGTTCTGAACATTATATCAAAAGTTCCTAGATGGGACAGAAGCAGTAAATTAGTTCTTTGATCATATTTGTTTGTTGCGCGAAGAGTTGCTTTTATACTATATTTAGACTAGCGTGTTACGTAGTATTCTTAAGTAGCCAATCACCGGCAAGTAAACACTTAAAACACGTGGTCTTTTCCACGAACTGCGTGAGATGTTTTAGACACTACGGTAAACAAAACTACACGACACACTTTAATTAAACTTAAACGTATGAAAACTTCGATTCTAACTTGATCTTAATTGTACCTTGATAGCGTAAATATCAATTTTACATAGTTTGATAATATTTTTCATTCAAGTTTTGTAAATTAATAGTTACGCGGTAATTAAATCCAACTCCCGAACTCGCCGGAGAATAGCGCACGGCTGAACGTGTTTCCTTGACAAATACTCGCTTATTTTTAGTTGTCAATAAAATAACTTTCCCAGTTTAGTCATTATTAAAACGGATCTTGTTAAATCAAATTAAATTTCACTCTGCATTGAACTACAATCTATTTATAATTACTATGCTACGTTTGAAACTGGGGTCATTAGTTACAAGTACAAACAGTAGGCCTACTAGTATACCTTTTTTTTGCACACTTTACTCCCTAGTCCGATACACATATACTTGGCCAGTGCTTCAGTATTACTTATTTCATAACACAAATAACACCCCTTTGGCCTCCCTCTTTCCCATATGTTACTCCATAGATTTTGGCAAATGCTTTTGTATTATTTATCTCATAATACATATTACACCACTCTCCCATTCCCACACATTACTCCATGTCATTACACATATTAGGCAAATGCTGTTGTAATATTATCTTATGACAGAAATTACACATGTTCATAGTCCAATACACATACTTCGACCATTGCTTTTGTATTATTAATCTCAAAACAAATAATTACACTTTTCATTTTCATATGTTTCCTTGAAAAATAACTACATGTTTAAAGTATTGAATGGCCTATTTCCATACTTTAAACTTGTAATTATTAACAAGAAAAAAATATGAAAATGAATAAAATCATACACCCCCCCCCCACCCCCATACCACACTTTATAATGACCTGATTGCACTGTAGTGTGTTTAACTTCCCATTGCAGCTCCGGTTAATTATTAATACCAAAATGAATTTTCAGAAAGACACCAAATTATGTTCTTGCAGCCCCCTCTAACCCAAGCACCAAAATCAATTTCCACTTCCTTTCCTCCTTTACAATACAATTGTCTAAATTGTACTTCCAAGTTTAGACAAGGGTTTGACAGATTGGCTAGGTAGCAGCGGTCTGGTAAGAAAAGGGTTTAAATTGTGTGCTTTTTTAAGAACTACATACATGTACGTCTGTCTGCTCAGTATCATGTTTTTCACTTAGAGGGTTTTAATACACATTATTTTAAAAAGAAACATACTTAAAACATTTAAAATCTAATGCCAAAAAAGTGTTCATACAATATAATTGAAACATACAGAAAAAAATTGCACCAAAACCCGGTCTTTGAGCCCCAAAATATGAGTGAAACAGAAAATCTAAGTGTACATGTCAAATATTGGATCATTATTTAAAATCATTAACGCATAAGACACATTCTTTTAAATGTTGTCGACATTTCCTTTCTTCACTCCACTCCCTCGTTTTGCTGTACACATGAAGTTTGTTGCAGGTTAAAACGTAAAACATAAGCTTTGAATGATAGCAAAACAATATTTACTGAGGGCTGCCACTTTCGTTATTGTTGATTTATTATTGGTCAAGATGCGTCACATGGTCCCTTTAGTCACCTTTGACCGTGTCACATGACCAGTTTAATCAACACCGACAATATCAAATTTAAACCATTTATTTAGCAATAACTGCTGCGCCGTTACCTAGGAACTTTTTCGTGAGGCTTCAATATACGTTAATAAAGTTATTTGTTTTCTAAATTCTTAACGTTCCAGTTGTCGGAGCAAGGGTGACACGATAATCGATGTCAGAATCTGGCCTAATTAGTGAAATTTTGTGTTTGGAATAGGAATTAGACATGTTATTGAACCATAAAAGTCATATAATTACAATAAATGTAACTCACATAAAGCAGCACTATTTGCTTGTTCTCCCTTTTTCTTTTTTAATAATCTATTCATATCTTGAACTATATCTTTATTATTAAATTCGGCTGTAAGACAATAAAATATGTATTTATAATATCAATAAAAAAGAAAAATCACTGCCAGACAAAATGGCAGATAGACTTGTGCTTGATAAAGGCTGAATTTGTGCTTTAGTTTTACCTGCAATAGTTGCTTTCTTTAATAATACCCTGTCTATCTATTTGTAAAT
The DNA here is from genome assembly GCA_036850965.1 of Patella caerulea. Classification (NCBI taxonomy): domain Eukaryota; kingdom Metazoa; phylum Mollusca; class Gastropoda; family Patellidae; genus Patella; species Patella caerulea. The sequence continues at coordinate 31,727,083 of JAZGQO010000014.1, read as the reverse complement.
TAGTGCAATGCTCAAATGGACTGATATATTCTTAAAAGAGTAATGAAAACACTGCCATTAAGTACAATACCGGCCTGATTTTCATAAATCAAATGAGAAGTGGTATAACATGTTCTAGAAAAAGTAGGCAATACATTGAGAAGAAATAACCGCTACATGTAAATCAAATAAGTAGTGCTAATTTTATTTTGGAGTAAATGGTTACCACCAACTTTTTGTCAGCAAATAAATTATAAGAATTTTTTCAAATGTTCCACATCACTTACTTTTCTTCCTCTCAGTTACAAGTGCGTTACTTCGATCTAAAACTTGCTTCAGTTTCATATCAGCAGTCAATTCACCGGTTCCTAAAACACATTCTTTTGGTCCAAGTTGAACTAATAAAGCCTAAAATTTCAAACACATTATAATGATAAATCTGTATCATTGAAACCGTTGATCGGCTCTTGCATTTTTTGGATAAAAACTAATTTTTCAAACAATTTAATGAGGCAAAATACACTGTATGGTAAGATAAAAGTAGCATTAAATAATAATTCAATTATCCCAAATTCTTAAAACATTCTATAAGCATATTATATAATAGATCTTTGCAGAATAGTCTAAATTAAATTTCCATAAGTTATTTCAAATTCTATCAACTCTAACATAGCAAACAAGCCGTTAAGCATCTAATTTTAAATTCCCAATTGTAGTTAAAACAGAGTCTTACCTCTAAGTTAGAATACTGGTCATTATCATGGAATTCACAGACACAAAATTTTCTCACAGTGGCATCTGCATATCCAACACCAACCACCTTAATAGAAAAAAACTAAATGTTTAGAGGTTACAGTTCAATCAGTGCTTACAAGAACAGAAGCACAACAGGGTACCCATCCTGCAACAGCACCAATCATTATTTCAAGGACCTAAGAGATCAAAACATAAGGTTTAAGACGAAAATCTGATTAATGGCAATGTGTTTCTATTTCAATAGATCCATGAATAGTTGTCATACAAATGTATTTTGTTATTTTTAGTTCCAGAAACATCATACAAGCATTTATTAATCACCCTAATTATACTTTATGATTTTCAAATTCTTTCCTATCAGGACTCTCAGTTACTCTCAACCTGTATAATTCTCTAACTCCCTGTGGTCATTAACAGATTTCTAGAATTTTGTGTAGTGTTAACACTTAGAATTGGTTGGTGAATAATAAGATTTGAGAGTATTATTTGTCCTGTCTCATTTAAAATATTAAGACATTGTCCATTGATCGTATATTTCTCACCTTCTGTCCATTTTCTGTAGCTATCTTAATAGCGACCACACCTACCGATCCAGCCATTTCATTATTTCCAAATAATATCTCTTCAAACTGGCTTAGATTACCTGGTGAAGCCTATAAACATCAAATGAAATGGGATTAAATTTCCCATTATTCTGCTCCGACTGGGCTAATGAAGACGGGCATAAGCCATACAGTGTGCTATTCGGGAAATTTTGATTGGACAGCGTCACTACAGCGATCTGAACAGCTAGAGTTTCTTGCTAGGCCCTTTGATGATGAGGAACCACGCTAGAAAATCAAGATGAACTTTCTCGGCCAACACAGGGATCGAACACAAGACCTATGTTAGCAAACCATCGCCTTGCTCACTGAGCCACTGTGGCTCCCTTCTACAAACATATCTATCATATACCACACACATCCCGAACAGCAACATTTTCAAACTTACAGAAAAATTCAGTTCATTAACATAAAAAAACATTGATTTCTTACAAATCATTCAGAAACTATTAAAAGGGTAAAAAAAATACAAAAAGTTAGATCCCTTTAAAGCTATTGGATATAATTACCTTTAAAGTTATTGCATATAATTACCTTTAATGCTAAAGTCCAGTCATTATTTTTAGAAGATCCTTTATTACGATATACTTCTACTCTATACTGTTGAACCAATAACAGGTCTCGCATTAAAGATTCAAAATTCATCTTACTGAGTACCACAGATTCTAGTTTTTTACTTCCTGTAAAAGAAAATCAAATGGGAGCTTATTTTAGTTACACTTTCTGAGGTCATCAATTCAACTTAAATTATAGGGATTATGGAATCCTTTCAGTGACATTTAGAAATGGAACATAAAATAAGCAGGACACAATTCTATTAATGTATATTATGATGCGCTTAATATTCCATTTATTTACGCATGCTCAAAGTGCTACATCTAAGGTATCTCTGGTTATCATTTACTAAGTAAGCTTATTGTTATATAGGTCATCACATATTTTTCAGTTGATTGATAAAGACAAGAAAGTATGGCTGAAACATTGTTCAGTTATAGAGATTGTATTCAACAGATTTGCATCCTGGGGAATGACATGATTATGTCGGTTTAGACTTTTCTCCTGATACATGTATTTCTCTAGGGTCCAGTAAAGTCTCGAAATTCACCATCGCAACGTTAATACTACTTCAAATGCATGTTCCTTGAGACAATTGCACATCGAATGTGTGGAACTTCTTTACAAAATTACTGAGAGCACGAGTCTGCTCCAATATATTTTAGAGAATAAAGATGTTTAGCTCTGTGCGAAAACATCTTACAATTGTATTAATAGAGTGCACCTATCTCATTCTCAAATTATCATATTATTTTGAGAATAATAAACTGTTTGTGCATATATCCTTTCATTTTGTTGCAAAGATTCTTGGGTTCTAAAAGTACCTACATCCTATGCAAGCCCATATTCCTGAAGCAATGGCCCGAGAAATCCCTCTCTGACCATTGAACTTATGCGGGAGTGTGTCTATTCTTTCCGTTCAATGAAAGCTATCACTTAAGTACAGCAACATGACAGTCCTTCGTTTAATCTAGGTCTTCTCTAAAACTTTGGACAGTGATTTAAAGGTATTAAAAATAGGTTGCCAGGCAACGAAACATACGCCCACACAGCAGCCAAATCGTCCAGGCAGTCAACAAGAGTTGTCGCATATTAAGGAATTATCAGAAAATCATTAGAATTTGTTTGGTTTTTATAATCAAACGTTTTTTTTTTTTAAATCAGATAATAATTGTGACCTCCAGAGGCACAACAAGCTAAAAAGGGTGATTTTTCGTACAATCAGGGGACATAGTTCAGGAAGTAATGACCTGATGGGCGCAAATATCGAAAGGAACCAAGATCTTTGGGTTATAAACATACATGTCAAGTTTCATCAAAATCGATTCAAAATTGTGACCTCTATAAGGTCCACAACCTTTATATAACATATTTTCACACTATTCGCGTACAAACGGCGGCCATTTTGTCCGTCAATTTTGTTCCGATTTTCACAAAATTCATGCAAAACCTTCATAACCATGAAATGGTGATATAATCAAACGGTTTTTTAAATCGGATAACAATTTTGACCTCCAGAGGGACCATAAACTAAAAAGGGCGATTTTTTTGGACAATCAGGGGCCATAATTCAGGAAGTTACGATCGGATGGGCGCAAATATCGAAAGGAACCAAGATCTTTGGGTTATAAACATGCATGTCAAGTTTCATCAAAATTGGTTCAAAATTGTGACCTCTATAAGGTCCACAACCTTGATATAACATATTTTCACACTATTCGCGTACAAACGGCGGCCATTTTGTCCGTCAATTTTGGTCCGATCTTCACGAAATTCGAATTCAACCTTCATAACCATGTAACGGTGATAAAATCAAACGTTTTTTTAAATCGGATAACAATTTTGACCTCCAGAGGGACCACAAGCTAAAAAGGGCGATTTTTTTGACAATCAGGGGCCATAATTCAGGAAGTTACGATCCGATGGGCGCATATATCGAAAGGAACCAAGATCTTTGGGTTATAAACATACATGTCAAGTTTCATCAAAATTGGTTCAAAATTTTGACCTCTATAAGGGTCCACAACCTTGATATAACATATTTTCACACTATTCGCGTACAAACGGCGGCCATTTTGTCCGTCAATTTTGGTCCGATTTTCACGAAATTCGAATCCAACCTTCATAACCATGTAACGGTGATAAAATAAAACGTTTTTTTAAATCGGATAATAATTTTGACCTCCAGAGGGACCACAAGCTAAAAAGGGCGATTTTTCGGACAATCAGGGGCCATAATTCAGGAAGTTACGATCCGATTGGCGCAAATATCGAAAGGAACCAAGATCTTTGGGTTATAAACATGCATTTCAAGTTTCATCCAAATTGGTTCACAATTGTGACCTCTACACTGTTCACAACCTAGATATAACATATTTTCACACTATTCGCGTACAAATGGCGGCCATTTTGTCCGTCAATTTTGGTCCGATTTTCACGAAATTTGAACTCAACCTTCATAGCCATGTAACGGTGATATAATCAGACGGTTTTTTAAATCGGATAACAATTTTGACCTCCAGAGGGACCACAAGCTAAAAAGGGCGATTTTTCGGACAATCAGGGGCCATAATTCAGGAAGTTACGATTCAATTGGCGCAAATATCGAAAGGAACCAAGATCTTTGGTTTATAAACATGCATTTCAAGTTTCATCCAAATCGGTTCAAAATTGTGACCTCCACACTGTTCACAAGCTAAAAAACGTGATTTTTCGTACAATCAGGGGCCATAACCCATGAAGTTACGGTCCGATACATGCCAATATCGAAAGTAACCGAGATCTTAGGGTGATAAACCTATATTTTAAGTTTCATTGAAATCGGATAAAAATTGTGACCTGTAGACTGTTCACAAACAATTGTGGACGGACGGACGAACAGGGGCGACGACAATATACGTCCACATGAAAATGTGGGCGTATAAAAACGGTGAATGTATGTTCGTTTCCAAACAGTATTGTTTACATTTCATTCGACTTGATAGCCTCGTTTGTCACGCACATAGTTTTACTGCAGTATTCTGCTAGGCACGGGTTAATTAGGCCTAATAAAATCGTGAGTCATGACGTAATGTTATGTAAACATATTTGGTCCAATATTGGCAGCTAGTGATTGGTTGGTAGATGGACTACTGATCAATCAAAATTTAAAACAACAATATCCACTCATAAAAGCAGTGTGTAGTTGGATTACCTCTAATCAAACGCAACACTGCGCTGAGTATGATGCAAGCCTTGCATACACAGACATTACATGAGTGGTTGAAAGGAGGTACTTACCTCCTCCTAAGTATTTGACAACACCGGTTGTTTTAAAAACCTCCTTCGCAACAAATAAAGCATCCTGACCATGAACAGTATAATAATCCTGAAATATAAATGTGTACACTCTATATTTACCACAGATCTTTTAAAGGAATAGAGTATTATGCATCAAAACACATATAGGTAAAATACACAAGGATTAAATACTCTTATAAATAGTTTATGCACAAAACCTATTACATTTATTCAGACATTTTTTTAAAAATACTTTTTCAGGCACATCTAAGTGTTTTGAATCCCTGTTTAAAGGCTAAACGTGTCAATAAAAAATCATTTTGTTTCTTGGGGGACTAACATCAATTTCTGGGGATAAAGTGCATTTTAGAAACTCTGCAGAGATATAAATTGTGCACAGAGAGTGGTATGTCAGACTAAACTTTTTGAAAGTTAACTGTCACAGAATTTTTGTCAAGGGATTAGTGTCAATAATAATAAAAACTGGGAGAAAAAGATTGGGTTAAAATTAAATTCTAATTTAAAATATCATAGGTTTTACATACATTACTATTAATAAAAAAACCCAACTTACTGATCTGTCAAACACACGTAATGTTGTATTTGGTTTCTGAAATACAGAGATTGATTTATATTGACCTAAGGCCATGTTAAATTAATTCTGTGTTTCAGGTTTTAGGGTCTCCAGAATTCAATGAGGGAGGGAGGTCAACACAACACACTTCCCAATTTTTAACACAACACACATTTTTTCAACACAACACAAACTCAGAATAAAGCTGAATATACCCAATAGAGCCATCTTCAGGATTGTTTTTCAGGAAGATTCTATTATTACTAGATAATCCATTAGGTGTGGATGTAGAGCTGGGCGGTATTTCGATATATAAAAACGTCACAGAAATAAAAACCGTGAAAAATACCGTCATCAGAAAAATAACGAAAAACCCAACATACCGCGGTATATCGCGGTTTTCATTTTCTAGATGATATTTAACATAAATATTGAACAAAATGTTTTCTTTTGTAGGTTATTTACGATATTTTATTGTTTGATGATGAAAAATACTGCTTTAAACTCGCGAGTATTCATTCCATAAAAATTACAAATGCCGACAAGGAGCTTTGTTTACGTCAATCATGTGACTTCTCGCTCACCTTTCCACCTGTTAGAATTATCCCTGTTTCTGTTCAATTTCTTGATGACAGACGGACAAACCCATTTTAATAGTCCCCCAACTTTCTTCGAAAGGCGGGGGTCAATAAAATAAAAAAAAAACTGTCCAGTCCGTTAAACTGTTATTAGAAGTCAGCGGGTGTCAGGACAAACAAGTCTATGTACACATGTAACCAAGGACAACGTGGCAGTGTAAGCTCGCGTGCTGACACATTGAGTAATGTAATAACGTTGTAAATTTATGACCGTGATTTGTTTACAAATCTTTCTGTATACAAATTACGATATTATTTTATTTTTTTAAGCCAATGTTTATGCGTGTAAATTAAAAATGAGCGTATGTCGCCTATTAGACAGGCGTGTGTTCGATTGTGAAGAGTGTACTGTGTCGATAGGTACGCGCGCGGAGCTACCGAAATCAAAACACAACACAAAATACCGCGTAGAAAATCAACACAACCATCAATTTGACGATGTGAAAGCTACGCGCGCGGGTGACCCGAAACGCAGAATTAATTTAACACGGCCTAACACACAATTCATGGTATTCAAGTTTGTGCGTTCAAAACGACAAAATTTCACAATTTTAGGACTAAAACTCAAGAACAACTGATATGTAGAAAACATTGTGTTAGAAATTCTTAAAAGGGACTCCATCACTAAATATATACTTTTCAACAGCTTAATTTTGATATTATTGTACTAACCTCTGGCAATCCTTTATGAAAAGCTAGAAATCCTTGTTCCTGTGAAAAATCTGAAATTAGAAAAGAATGCATAAATTAAGATATACTGGTATAGATCTAATGAATATTTACATATCACTATGTACATCAATTTGATTTAGTCTTCCACTCCAGGGATAGGGACTTCTCAATAAGTCTAATTAAACAAAAATACTGGCAGGTAGGAAGATGGCTTTGGCAAAATTATGTGTGCCTTCCCATCTCCTTTTACTAGTGTACCGGTATAAACTATTGTGTAAGAGAGAGAGAGAAATGGGGTTTAACGTCCACTCGACACAAACTAGTTCATTTTGGGACTAACATATGGTTTCATTTTATTTCAATAATTCGCTTGCGGTAGGGGTCTTTAGCAGTGGGAGGAAACTGGAGTGCCCGGAGGAAACCCACGAGGTTGAGAAGGCGGATTGTGTAAGAAGTAGGCCTGTAGTTACAATGGATGTGGAGTAATGAAATATCTTTCAAACTTTAAAGCTATGTTCCATGGTAGGATAATGTTTAGGTCAGTGATGATTTCTACCACTTGGGTTTGGGTTGGGGTTATAAATCTCTAGTGGTCTTAACGTACATTCATATTAAAGAGCCCACCTTGCTTGATAATGACAAAAGTCAAAAATTCAATAAAATACCCAAAAAGGATTTTAGATTTGATAATCAATACTGTTAATTAAAGAAATGTCCCTGATGGACAGTATATTATAGACACTAACTACATGAACCAAGTCACTCTGATCATATTAATGTATATTAATTCTTGAGTTTTTCCAGGGCCCACAAAAGGGTCCCTGGGACAAGCAGCCTGGAAAGGGTTTGTGTGGGCTGGGTTCTTTTCTCCCGGGTTTTTAACAACCTGTTGACGTTGCGTCACTCATACTGGTTCTAGCAAGGTAATCCCCATGCAAGGTCTTTTTATTTCACCAAGATGTTCAGTTACGTTGGTTAGGCGTTCACAGGGAATGACACGTAACCGTTTAGCAATAAAAAGTTGCCCAGTAAAATTGACTGGGAAACCAAACTTTTTCAACAAGGATTCGATAGCACGGTCCATGAACATACAAGGCGAGTGTAATGAGACCTATGTTCAGAGCTGAACTACTCGTCACTTAGTTAAAGCCCCAATAACACTCTTGTTGTAACTGAAAAATATGTCCCAATCTTCATTCTGGTCAACAAATCGTATTATTTTAGAATATTCCAATTAAATGATGATATAAATTTCATCTTAACACATCTAATTAAAAAAAATTGGAAAAATTCAACCAATTGATTTGAAAAGTCTAACGTAAACCTTTTCAAATGTGACTTGGATTTTAAAATATTTTCGAACCCTCTGGACAAGTAAAATAGGTTGTAATGGATAATTTACACAACAGGTAGGACATTTAAACATCTAGTACTTAGAATAAGGGTATTATTTATTTTCTGGAGCTACCAAGCCAGCAAGAATGTTATTGTCCCTTTAAGCTCTGAATGTTGGTCTCACACTCGAGCGTAATGACATTGACACCTGTGTTGACTACTTGTCAATTTGAGATTAATCTGTAATGGGACGCTAAATTGGCTTTTAATCCAAGTGACTGAAAAATTAGCACTAATCTTTGATGACAATCTACATATATATTCAACTGAAATTGACAGTATTCTTTTTTAACTAATTTACGTATATTTAAATATTTATTTCTCAATTACTGTACAGTCTATTCTAAGTCCATAAATACTGAAAAATATCAACATGATAAATAAATTAAAATTAAATTATGTATGATTGTAATTTATGATCAACCAATGGCAATACTGCAATAGATATTTTATATGACATTTAAATCTATCAATTCAGAAGAGAAAATTAAACAAAATATTTTCCAATGATATGTTATGTTTTTGTGTGAAAATGGGCGATTGTCAGTATTACCAAGTTGTAATTCTTGTTTCGGTTGCACAGCCATATTGAAATTACAAGTAGCTAAATTTGGCGCGGTTTAATGTCAAGACTAATTATCCAGACAGCTCAACTATTCTTTCAATCATAGCTATCTACTTAACGTCTGGATAACGCGGCTTGGAACTCTTCTCTTCCGGGAAAACAAAAACAACGAAGCCATCTAAACAAACATGGCGGATGAGAAAGAAAGCGAAATAATGAACAGATTAGATAGCCTGAAAGAATTACGGTACAAGTACTTAGTTGACGTTATATTTGGTTCGTAATACTACACCAGTATTCTAATCGGTTCTCACCACAGAAACAGTAAATTTTGAATTAGATTTCGAATGAAAAATGCCTATGAATTAATGAAATGTACACAATCAATCGACAATAGACCCAGTAAAATTTTATTTTCTGTACACAAACCAGGCAATAGTTATTTTAAAGGGACAATAACACTATTTGAAGTACTAGATGTTTAAGTTTCCTACCTGTTGTGTAAATTATCCATTTACATCCTATTTTACTTGTCCAAGTCCAAAGGGTTCGAAAATATTTGGGGGGTTGGATGGGCGAATGGTTACCGCATGTATGTCGTATGTATCATACAGCCCGCTTTTTTTCAATTTTGAGTCAACTGATGTGGTTTCAAATCCTGGTTGTATGTGGCAAGGAGTAGGGTTGCCTGTCCAGCCTCGTGGGTTTTCTCGGGGTACTCCGGTTGTCTGAATCCTAGCGTATTCAATCAGGCTAATTCATTACCGGTAAAATCGGCGTATTCAAGACCAGTATATTATAGGATTGGTTGATCGGTATATAAAGGTGCTAAGTAGTACTTTGTCTATGGGTGTTAATTAATCAACTAAGACAAGACAAAAGCAGGATTAACAAGGTATTTATTATATATTTTAAATAGTCATAATACAAACATGAGTTGAAATATTTAATATTCGAAGACAATATTTACATATAAAACATCATATTCAGTTGATGCGATTAATAATAGCCATAGTTTCGTATTCAACTTTGAACTGAGTATTAATACATTACTATTAATATTTACAAACAACAGTTGAAATATTTAATATTCGAAGACAATATTTACATATAAAACATCGTATTCAGTTGATGAGATTAATAATAACCATAGTTTCGTATTCAACTTTGAACTGAGCATTGTGTTTAACTTGATGTTAATATTTCTTTATTTATCACATCAAAAATCAACGTAGGCCTATTCAGCTGATGCGATTAATAATAGTTCGTAAATAACTGTGAACAGGGTATTGTGTTCATAAATATTTTTTTTCTTTTAGTTTTATACTTGAACGGGGTATTGTGTTCATAAATGTGATACACTATTAATTTTTTTTTTTTCTTTTCTTTTATGGTTGATACAAGACAAACAAGACTACACTTACAACACAAACAAGACTACAATACACTTACGACGATGTTTCTGCAGAGGAACCGTACAGAAACGCACACTCTCTCAATAGCCTACTAGTATCCATTTCACCTGCATTGTAGTTGGTCCATAGAGAGAATATGCGTGTCTGCATAAGTCCAACTCTGCTTCGTTGGCATCTGCTGATTTTTCCTTCAGTGAGCATCACCATATCCATTTTGAGTTTTAAACAACAACTCAATAATAAAAAAAACAATTTTAATACATCAAACACCAATCATTAATTAATAATTATCGTATAGGCTTCTATCCACACTGATGAGTACTAATTAGCACCTTTATATACACCAACCAATCAAAATAACAAAGCCGGGATGTACAATCTCAAGCTTAAGATTAAATAATTTAAACAACAACTCAATAATAAAAAAAAACAATTTTAATACATCAAACCCCAATCATCAAAGTCATCTATAATAATTATCCACACTGATGAGTACTACTTAGCACCTTTATATACCGATCAACCAACCCTATAATATACTGGTCTTGAATACGCTGATTTTACCGGTAATGACTCCTACACGCAAGCAAACTATTGATATATAATAAGAACCATATGTTAGTACTGAAATGATCTAGTTTGTGTCGAGTGGACATTAAACCCCATTTCTCTCTCCCTCTCTCACAAAAATATTTTAAAATCCAAGTCACATTTTAAAAGGTTTACGTTAGGCTTTTTAAATCGTTTAGTGGAATTTTTCCAATTTTTTAAATTAGGTGTATTAAGATAAATTTTTATCATCAATTAATGGGAATATTGTAAAATAATACAATTTGTTGACTAGAATAAAGATGGGACTTATCATTGAGTTACAACAAGAGCGATATTGAGCCTTTAATAACGGATTATGAGAGCGATACCTGAGAGCGATACCCAGGGTATCGCTCTCAATCTCATAATCCGTTATTAAAATAACTAACAAACCAAATGACATTATCGTTATCTGTGTCGTTAAGCCTAATTCGGTCCATAGATTTAACCGAAACAACTTGAATTACCCTTAAAAGAATGTAATTTGCTTAAACCAACATATTTTTTTTTCTTCCTAATTTTAATACGTAGACGAAATAGCTTGACGTGGTGATCATGTTTGATTCGACTCTCTTTTCCACTTCCACCACTTTTGCACCAAAAAATTAGTGGTGTCCACATGAAACTTACTACTTTCTATTAGGATTAGAGTTTGGGTCCAGTATTTAAGATTGAAACCTATAACACAAAAATGGGAGTGAGTAATGCCTGTTACGTTCCGGTCCCTTGATATTTTAGACTCTACACAATGGATGAATGTGATCCTGACTCAGTCTGACTGACAACCTTTCAGGCTTAATAATAATATGGTTTCAGACTTCATAATAACAAGGTTTCAGACTTCATAATATCAGACAATAATAAACGATATACATGTAAAACTAAAATGGTGTTGTTTTTCTTTCATCAAATAGTAAACAAGCTTGATTGACTGATTATGGTCAATGTTTTCATGATTGTAAATGCCTCAATGTCTTTTTTGTGAAACAAAATAATTGCTATCCAACACATAGCTGTGATTATCCATGATTGACGACTCATCCACCAAATAACCATAAGATTTCTTTGCACATACTATAATAATAACATCAGGATAATGGGCTAATCAGCTTTAATTATAATATTTTCCAGACAAACTGTTCTTACATTGGTGCTGCCTTGTATTGCACACTTTTCGAGGAATGCGTGCCAAAGTGTAGCTTACAGATTAGCCATAAAGATTTGTAGGGACTTGTTATAAGTGTGCAGGGGGTTGGATGGCTGAATGGTTAGCATGTGCATGCTCTATCATATTCATAAAGCCTGTCAACTGGCATGGTTTCAAATCCCCAGTTGTACATGTAACTGACAAGGAGTAGGGTCATCTGTCCAACCTCCTGGGTTTTCCCCGGTTCCTCTGGTTACCCCTCACTGCTAAAGACCCCTACGCGCAAGAGATTTATTGAAATAGAATTAAAACACTTTCGTCCCAAAATACCTAGTTTGTGTCGAGTGGACGTTAAACCCCATTTCTCTCTTGTTATAAATGATGTGCATGTGGTGCAAATTTTCTTTTGTTTGTTTTGACTATATCGTTTTCAAATAAATTCATCAGTATATTCCTTTCTTTTAAAATACTGGAAACAATGATTATCAAAGAATTTATTAAGTGCAACAAATGTTTTATTGTTTGGTAGAGCCTTTTGATAACCACATGTTTCATGTTAATATTTTCTGTCGTATTTTGAGTTGGCTTATTTCAAATAATTTATCTGCTATTTTTTCAAAATCTAATAAACAAAAATGATGAATGGTAAATTTTACCTGCCTGAAAAAAACAACCCTGAAAAAATTGGAAGATAAAATCAAGAAAAAAATGTCTTATTGTGATTATGGAGCCAGTCCAATATTTCTCTTCCCCATTAATGTCAGTGTTAAATCCATGATATTTTTTGGCCTAAACCATTTTGTAAATTATTTAATGAGGTCTTGTTTGTAAATGGAATGCAAAATGCAATGAAATGTCAACCAGAAAAAAAATTCCATAGCATTATTATTAATTCTATTGTATAGATCCCGAGTTATTCAACTTGAAAAGGTCAAATCAAGGCTAAAACAAGATGTCGACATTACTGAAAGCGAGGAAAAATATCTTCATGAATACAAGCAAGAGATGGAATTACTTTTACAAGAAAAGATGGCACATGTTGAAGAATTACGTCTAATCCATGCTGATATCAATCTTGTAAGTTTCCATACTTTTATTTTTTCACATATCTTTGTAATTACAAATCAGTCTTCAGATGCCATAATTATTTTCAATGTTCATGTATTATAATATTTATAGCCAGTAAAGACTGACACTTTGTGTACATTGTGACAAATCTACACATTACATTGTAGTGATTGTCAAGCAACTTTCAAGATGGTTTCCCTGCACAAAAATTCCTAGAATACCACTTAATACAGTGTAAATCTGTTTCAAGTTATGCCTTTCACTGGTTTGCTTATTTCTTCCTTGGTGGATCAGTAAATGCTTTTCTAGGTGTTTTTTTTGTCTAGATGTAAATAATTTTTACTTACTGATGACGCTCTTAAAAGAACTAACACCTGTTTAACTTTTAAAAATTAATTATATTTTTTGAAGATGGAAGCTACCATTAAGCAAGCGGAAGAGGAAAGGAATAGAGCTTTGGAAAGTGCCAAAAAATTGTATGAGGAATATAAACCGTTGAAGGATGAAGTGGATGCTATGAGGTCTAATGTTGGGTTAGACAGATTACCTGATCTTCAGGAAGAAGAACAGAAATTAAACTCCGAGTAAGTGTAGGGTAATTAGTGAGAACAATTTGGTTCATGGATCTCGGTTTATAAGAACACAAGACAAGTTTACTATGTTTTTTGGTTTCTAGTTTTTGGGAACTGAGTTTTTGTAGTTACATGGCAATTCCCCTGTATATTTTTGTTTCCATTGGTACCTCTTCCTCTGAAGTTCACATTAAAATGGTTATTACATATGAAATACGACACCTGTCAGACATTTATTGATGATAACTGCAAGAATCAGGGTTTATGTATGTGATTATAGTGGCATAATTATCTGTACATTTTGAGATTTTGTTGTATTTGTTTAAAGCTGTGTACATGTTTCTACAATGTGTTTTAGCAGGTTTTTTGAGAAACAGAATAGTGAATGGCAGCAGGAACCCCCAGAACCTCCACTCCCTCAAACTCTACAAGTAGCTGCAGCAGCAGCACAAAATATTCAGGTTCCTAGAACTAAAACCGAACGTCAAGCATTCCGTCAACAACCCCCTCCCATGAAAGTAAGTTTTATATTCTTATTTAATGTTAGTACGGTACAAAGTCAGAGGGGTCAAAACCAAAAGTACGACAAAGATGGTTAATTGTCAGTAGCGCATGTGTCCTCCACTGACTCTTACGCACGCTGTGCAGCACAATTAACCATTTTTGTCGTACTTTTGGTTTTGACCCCTCTGACTTTGTACCGTTGATTACAGATTAAACATCCAAAAGTGTACAAATGTGTTGTTATTGATGTGTTTCCATTTAAATATTGTTCACAATAAGAAGCAAAATAAATAAGATATGTTTACAGGATCATTTTGTTATACAAAGAACTTAGTGATGCGTTTTCTATTGTACTCAGCATATATTGTCCTTCTAGGGCATAAATAATACTAGATATTTTTATCTAGAAGCTGATGTTGTTACATGTACATGTGAATTGATGAAACTTGTATATATTTGACAATAGGAAATTTTTTTTCATTCTTTGTTAATTTTTACAGGCATGTCTGTCTTGTCATCAACAAATTCATCGTAATGCTCCAATATGTCCATTATGTAAAGCTAAAAGTCGATCACGCAATCCAAAGAAACCAAAGAGAAAGTTAGATGAATAAGAGGTGAAGTGTATTAGGTATTAGTGAGATAGGTCATCATTAGATATATGTGTCAAGGTGTTAAACATGACTTTATAAAGAATGCATAATGTGAGTGTATGTAATGACATTTTTATCTTTTCCATGCAAGTCAGTTCATATGTTTAATGTTTTTTTTTATTTCTTTGTACATAAATGTATATTTACATGTACACACATTTTAGAACATTTTTTTCCATCGGGTATACAAGTTCGTTTTTGGTTTGGTACTCATCAAGTTGTATCCATTTATATGTTTATTTACACCCTAATTTAGCAAGTATTAGTATTACTGTATTAGTAAAAGAGTCTATGTTATATTATTGCATTTAGAATTATGTAATAAACAAAATAATTATGTGTAAAGTCATTCAGTTTTTAAAGAACGAGATGTCCCCACTTGGTATGCTGTTAAATGTCACTGAGTCCTTAGAATTCATTCTGATTTTATGTAACACAATCAGGAGGTAGAGTCTGGGTCTTTTTTTGGTATAGAAAGAAATTCAGAACTTCAGCTTTAAAAATATATCAAACATGGTTATTGGTCCAAAGCTTGTGTAGTAAATTAAAGCAGAAGATAATGTCAGATGCCATTCTTGTCAACAAGAGAGAAACACGTTAAAAACGTCCACTTGACACAAAGTAGGTCATTTTGGGTTTAACATGTGGTTAAATTTTGTTTCAATAATTTGGTTGCACATAGTGGTTTTTAGCAATGGGAGGAAACCGAAGGACCTATAGACAACCCACAAGGTTGGACAATGCAAGTTGCTCCCGGGCAAAATTTTCTTCGTAGCACATTGCATGTTGTATGCCTGTCTTGATCAGCCTCGTAAGAGCAGGATGCCAAACCCATTTCATTTCCAAATCCGGAACACATAATAACTAGTAATTAAATGATGTAACTATGATCTAACGTGCACATTTTAGACCGTTCGGTCACCCAACCCCCTTTCCCAATGAATGTACAAACACATTGCTCACCTTTGCATGCTCTGCCACAACACCCATTACTGGTACATGACATCCATGCAACTTAAACAGATGTGTGATGATAGATGATGTAAAAGAAATATTGATATTTTTGTTTCCTAGTAATTTATGTGTCAACATAATGGCTCTGATTGATCCAGAACACATTATCAATTTTTCACCCAATAACAATTTGATACCAAAACTAAAGTAAAGGGAATAATTAAAACCTATTGCCTAATTATCAATGACAGAATAGTTTTTAAAGCTGCTGATAGTCCTGTTTTTTGAGCAATGTCTAGATTAATGATCTCTAGACTTTGATTTAATCTGATAATAGAGAGGTCCATCAAAAGATCTTAACTTCAACCAAATTCTGTTTATTTATACCTTGTGCAGGATGTTGAGTAATGTTCAGTTCATCGTATAGTTGTAAATACGTGTACTGAATGGAATTACGCCATTTTGGACCGATTTTCCTATTAAAGGATTAAATATTGTTTGATTTTCCTATTAGGTATTTAGTACTGTTTGATTTTCCTTAGGGATTCAATATTGTTTGATTTTCCATCTAGGGATTCAATATTCTTGTTTGCAAGTAACAACATGAGACTTCAAGTTAACAAAAGATCAAGCTCATAGAAAAAAATATTTAATTCGAGCATGTATTCAAATCATATACATAATGTGCTCAAATTAATTTTAAATATGGCTCTGATTAATGAAGGTCATTCATTAGAGTAATACTTCTGAAATTATTGAATGTAATGTAAAAATTACAAATGTATTTTACTAAGACAGGACATAGTCAAAAACACAGAATGTATAAATAGATATAAAAAGTAAACAACAGAAATATAACAAATGCACATAGAAACAAATACAAGATGAGTTATAAACAGACAGTGAATATAGAATATTATCTATAAAACTTGTCCCACATTCTTACTTACAGCTTGTCTATTGTTGAAACTTTTCCCCTAAACTCCACAGCATTAGTGCAGTCTGTGACTGTATCTATACTACACTCCACGAAGAAAAAGATGCTATATTTTGTTAAAAGTTGTGATGTTTCATTGGGACTTATGAAGACACAACCGCAACATTTTCAACCTATTTTGAGATCTCAAACTTTCGCCTTCTTTCAGAATATTTACACTGATATTAATTGAATGCAGATAAAAAAATACACCTAGTTCACAATTTGCACAGCTCAATGTTCAAGGGTCTATCAGGATTTATTTCACTTGATCTGTGCATACTGAATGCACACTCTAAAAAAATAGAGTTTAGACCAAGTGGAAGCGGAGTTAACAACCAAAAAGTAAAATAGAATGTACTGATGGGTATAATTTCAATTAGACTGAAACATTTCGTAGTACCTTGTTTATAGTGTTAAGATTAGTCTCTACTGCTCCATACACACAAGCTAGAGAAAATAGCAAAGGCCCTTACGAACTTTGGCATTGCAGTTAAAAATATCTTACTGACACATAGACATAATAACATTATCACAATAAAATATTAACAAAGAATTATATTATAATAAAATGATTCTATATCATACATAGCAAACTATACATTTTGTCTCAACAAAAGATCATGTGATCGTGAAATGTTGCCCTCCCCCCCCTCTTCCCACAAGTAGAAAATCTTCCACTGCGACATCCAGAATCATTAAACCAAGTGGAAATAAGCTGTAGTTTGTAGACATTTTATATAACAACAGACACACTTGGCTACAAATTTTGAACTATTAAATATTTATTAATTTATTTGATTGGTCATCATTAGAGACTGCATCAAACATTTACTATAATATGACCGTTATTCGTGGAAATTCAAATGTTGCTTATTGTCTTTCATCAGCTTTATTGCTACCCTTGTTGATAGCGGGTCCAAGATATCCAAGATATTTATCAGAATACCATACAAAAATATTACTCATACACACAAGAAGAATACTATTAATGGCTCAATGGAGACCACAATCAAGTGCTGTACTGAAATTTGATAAACTTGATCATAGTTTTGTGACTGCATGGTTAAAAGATCTGATTTATATTTATTCTTATCATTTGTAGTATTTAAATATCCCTACACAGTTTATAGTTGTAATGTTTTGGTTTTTTTTTGGATTGAAGGCAATCCATTGGCTTAGTGACACACAAGATATATTCCTGTAGACTTTTTTTTAGTAAAAGTGGCAACACATTTGGTCATAAGTTTCACTGGATCTGAAATGTGGACTAATCATATTAACACAAAACAAATTAATATCATCCATGGCCATCTACCCACATGGCAGATTTAAAAATACATATACTGCACAGAATAACTATTCTCTATCATTCATGAATAAAGTCAAAGAACTAGCCCTAAAACATGATGTCAATGAGAATGCCAATGAAATTAATTTAAGAATTGCCATTTCTGAAAATCTATTTGCATTGCCAGTTCAATATCCAACTCTTTCTTTTTATTGTAAAATTTCTCTTCATGAACCATATCCATGTTTTGAAAATAATCATAATTCGCCGTCACGATTCATGGTTGTTTATAAATAATAACACATGAATTATGGGATTTATTTCAGAAAGGGGTGCAACTCTTACTTGATTGACAAAATTTACTAAAAACCTAACTGGTTATGTATAGGTAATGGAACTTGGTTGTCAAATGTTGACAACAGGTCCAGGTCCTTCATACCTGTCTGATTAATAACATTTATATATAGAATAGATTATAAATACAGTATAACAATAATAAAATGCCTCAATGTAAACATTGCTTAAAGATCTAAATTACAAAATAAATCATGATTTTTCTTCCTTTACTGTCATATATAGGCTGTATATGTGATAATATGAACTCATTGGTCAGATACACAAGAACTATGAGTTATGGGTCAATTCAGTAACTGAAATAATTTCATGGTACTAACAAAGTAGTATCTGACGATGATGGCTGATTATTTATAGTTGTATCTAGAAGAATGTTTGATTCACCAGATGTTGATGTTGGTTGCCGACTAGACTGCCTTGGTAATCTTGATTTAGACAGATTTAATCTCCGTTGCATTTCCAAAACCACATCTTTTTCATCTTCTATCTCTTCTTGTAGCAATTCTTCTAAAACGTCTTCTAGTGTTATAATTCCTAAGATCTAAATAAAAAAACACAAAAAGAACAACATTAATCTTTAATTCATTTCGTTTTTATGGTTCTTATTTTTTTACACTACATATAGGATCCAACTAATATTCAGAATGACTGCCATTGAAATCTACACCAGTAATAACATGACTCGATGATAATACTTGTCAGATGTTAAGTTTGGTAATATAAAATAATGAACAAAAAAAGAAAGGAAAAAAAACAATCCAATGTTTATATATGTAAATATATAAACACATCACTGATGTTACGAATAATTTGAATTATCACATAACATTACACCATTTCTGAACAGATAGATTTGTCTTTAGGTTAATAAACCTTGTTAATCACGATTCATATCAAATGATGCAATAACAAAAAGCTGCCACTACTCAATTTTTTCAACAATAGCTTTAATGGTAGACAGTAAAAATGAAACCATATAAATAACTAAAGTACACTATTTTACGGATAACAAATATCAAAAAATTGCCAATCAAAACAATGTACATAAAATCTGACTGTGTACTTGGACTTTTAAGAATATAGTTTAAAAAGTAGCATGTTTCATCAAAAGAACGATCTCAAATCAAAAGGTCATTTCAGTTGGAAGTATAATCTTCTAGCATATTATATAAAGACAGAAATACAAACTTGATCTTCTGTGTCTAATGCTGCATCAATTACTTCACTTCTTAATAAAGGTGATGTATCATCATCTGTTTGTTGTACACTAGATTCTATCACATCTTTCTTTATACCTTTAATTATAGCTAGGTGACCTGATCATAATAATAACAAATTATGTTAATAAATACATACAATATACAGCAATGACACCTAATTTGTTTTCTATTAGACAAGACATTTTTATTTCAAAATCATTTATCCAACTCTGAAACTTCTAGGGCTCAATCTTACCC
This sequence comes from Patella caerulea, assembly GCA_036850965.1. Taxonomy (NCBI): domain Eukaryota; kingdom Metazoa; phylum Mollusca; class Gastropoda; family Patellidae; genus Patella; species Patella caerulea. The sequence goes on along the minus strand of JAZGQO010000014.1, from coordinate 31,707,086 downwards.
GAGAATCTTAATCTGTAAATAATAGCAGTTTTTGATCTTCTATTTTATGATACTTGCCCAAAAATTCCTGGATATCCTCTGCTATAGGGGATATCTCAATAACGATAAGCAATCAAATTTGTGCCTGATTCATTAATAATCATTTCTAGATCAGATCAAATCAGAATTTCAGGAATAGCCTCAATCAAGATTGATGCCCTAACTACATAACATCATTCCAAAATAAATACTTTTGAGATATTCACTGATTGGTAAAAAAACATAACCAATGATTTGGTTACATTGGGATGTTCAGATTAGACTGTAGGCAAAATATGGCACATTGCTGAGCCATGTCATTTAAAACAGTTTTTCTTTGGTGGATTTTAGAAGTTAAACAACTTATTTTCATGGTGAAAGTGATATTGCCTCTTTAATTAAAAGTTTAAAATTAACTAACCTTTTCCAGTTTGAAAAAGATTCAGCAGATCAAAGAGTGGTAAATCTGGTTTAATAAATATAACATCTCTAGCATGTACTGAACTATCTACTAGAGTTCTAACTGGTATACAATCATCAGGATCTAGTTTAATTAATGTTTTAGTCATCAATAAACCTATTATATTACTCTCATTACCATCATATACAGGTATACGAGAATGGCCCTTCTCCAAAATCTGAAAAAAAAAAACCCCAAAGAACATTGTCATTTTTATTTTTATGGTAATATTTTGTTGATATCATGTGTATTGTACTCCACTGCCTTGGCAAAATAATCTCCTTTATTACAAGTAAAACCAACTATGTTATGCTATATCTGACTTGAGATGACCATAATAAAGCTTATGTCCTTTACTACAGTCAACAAGTTGTCTCCCCTTACACCACTAACTTCTCTAATTGACAGTTGATTTGAAATGAGAGATACTCTTCATCGGAATTGAATGTTCTATTATATGCAAATAAAAACTCACTTCCGTCATTGTTTTGTGATCCATTTTAGCATTTACATCTAGCATAAATATTTTCTTCTGTGGAAGCATAGCATCAACGGCAGTCTTGTACTTCATATCTAAAGCACCCTGTTGTGAGACATTCAGATTGTGATCAATTTCACCTCCATTTCAAATGGAAAGCAAAAATAAATAAGTTATCAAACATGAAATGTGATTAAAACTGATCTGTCGCTTTAGTGAAAATGAGCAGTTTGGAAATTGTGTGCTCTTACTTATAATAGTATATAACTCATGAGAGATAAGAGAAAGCATGGCAGGATAAAGGCATGCACTTTCGATGTTGCAGCCCAAGGGCCTCTGTCAGCTTGATGGCCTCCAGAAATTTAGTGAAAATTTATTTTAATTGTGAATACTAAATTCAAATATTTTTTTGAAAGAATGCAAAGAAAATGATTGAGTTTTAACTGCTTCTAAATATAAATACAGGTGTCGAAAATATTCTAATCCCATGGTATGGTAAATTGGAAAAGAGCTCTTTATATTGCCAATAGCCATATTTTGTTGATCACAAAGGATGAAAGGGATGAGAGGCAGATGAATTCACTTACAAAGCTCTTCTCGCATTGTAATGAAATAGTGAACAATTTTTATTACCTTTATGATTAAAACTTCATCAACAGAAAGAGGATCCACACCCTGTATCTCCTCACCATTACCATGTAGATCCACTAAAGCTTTAAGCTGACCACGTCTATAAAATGTTTCATGATCTTTTCCTAATATACAATCTAACAATTTTGACAATGGCCAGGAGATGATGAATAACAAACCCATCAAGAAATAAACTAATCTGTGGAGAAAAAACATTCTAGTAAGTAATCAATCACATAACCTTTTAAAAAATTAGTGGTTTGTCCACAGATCTTTAAGCTCTCTAATTTCTCAATTAAACTTCAAGGTTCAGGGTCCCATGACACTATTGACAAATTATACAAAACCAGAGCTAAAGGGCACTGTTGATAATTCATACAAAATCAAAATACAATCTGGTAAACACTACAACAATCAGAAATTCTCTAAGTTTAATTTACAGTCTCATAATAAGTACTACATGTAAATAGATCTATAAAATGGATGTAATAGGCAATTAATTAACTCACGGTGATAGTGTAGCACCTATTGCAAGGCCAAATCTTGTACATATAGCTTGTGGTATAACCCTATAAAAAAATATATGTATTGTTTCTACATGATCAAAAGATAGATACCTGTTCAATACATTTAAATGAGTTTCTCAAAATAGGAATGCATGACCCCTATGATTTAAAACTGGACCTTTTCAAAAAGAAAATTAACGATTTAAAACATGTGTTCAGTTAAAATATGTAAATTTTCTCATAAATAATTAAAAATATGTATCTGTAAGTCTTTTACTTAAAGTTTCATGTGGTACTCCACACTCATCAGAAGAAAAACACAAATGAAGCTTAATTACACAAGGCATGGTAATGGTTGGCATGCGTGACATCAACAGTATATAACAAAACATAAGAAATTATTTAAGAAAGATATTACTGAATTATCACTACTAAAACATCCGTGTCTTAGATAAACCAAGCTTTAAATGTTGTTGACTGGTAAAATTATTACATGTAGTTTATAGGGTATGTCCTATTGACACAATTTACATTAAGATTAACTGGCGAAACAGGGCAAGTCTAAAAACATACTTTGGTTCCTTGAAATATAAAGCAAAATACAACAAAATGATGTGCTATAGTTTAAAGTTCTGCAGTAAATATTAATGAAGATGCCTGCATGTAGAAACAATCTCATTTTTTCCATTTATATAAATATAACGATTGTGCCTATCAGTATAATTAAAATCATACAAGCAATTGGTTATGTTCTATTATTCAGTTAATTGCCTTTTTAGGTATATCATAGACATCCAGGTAAAATCTTAATTTATAATATTTATATCGTAGTTTGATCAGACGGGCAGGTATCAATGATTTTTTGATTACAAGCCACAAAATGCTTGCAAATTACATTTTTCAAAATTTCAACAGAAACATAATTATTTCTATGATTCAATTATTTACGGCTACAATTAACTGATTAGAATTAAAGTGAATGGGAATATAAAGCTGTAACAACTTACTCTCCAAATATTAGAACAGCTGATACCGAAACACATATTGCAATTATTGGATCAGATATACGGTCTAGAAATATTGGCATGGCCTCAACACACCCTGCATTAGCCAGCAACAAGGTTACCAGTAATAGATGATGACGGCTCACTAATGGTATAATTCTTGATGCATATTTTTTTTCCGTTTTAGTTCCACTCTCCTTTAATATTCTCAGTGTCATCATATCCAGTGACAATAACCCCATTGTTAATCCAGACATCAAACCTACAAAAGACAAAGGCTAACCGATTAAGTTTTCAAAAATTGTACTTAAAATACTAAACAAAGGGAAAATGCCAACATGATAGGACGTTTAATATCAATCATTCAATAAATCAATTAACACAGAATTTGTACAGTGGAAAAAAAAGTTCAATATAGTTCCTAATGCTGATTCTTTTAGTGTTTATTTTCATCAAATAAACGTGACTTGAAAATGTTGAGTTTTTGATTTATATAAAAGAACCTGCTTCAGAATGAGAAATTCCCATCAGATTCATAATAAAACAAGGTAACAGTGACGCTTCTAGAGCTGTCCACTGCAGCAATCCTAAAATAAATAGATGATACATATAAATTAATTGTATGTATCTTTTTAAAAGTATCGGGCAATCAAACTGATTATCTATACTTAGTCTGAGCAGAAAATATTCACAATCGAACTCAGCTAAGGTTTTGAAGTATATGTACCTCTATAAGTTAGAATCAAAGGTATCTTTTCTGAAAAGCATCGACCAATGAAATTGCTTAGCTGTTCATGGTTTCAGATGTTAGTGGAACCTTCAATAAAAACTCAAATTATGTGGTTTCAACACTTTTAATTGTAGTAACAAGTTGTAATGGTTTGCAATAGTTATTTGCTCTATTTAAACTGGTATGTTGCATGTATATTATTCAAACTGTTGGAACATGAGGGGAGCTTTATTTAAGATATTGAATCTTGCGTATAATATATCATATACAGTGTACATGTGCAGGGGTGACTACTGTACTGCTTTTTTTTTTAAATGGGGTAGAAGAGTGCAGTCGGCGGCTTCCTATTACATTTTACAGCCCTATTTTGTGTGTGTTTTAGTTTACAATTGAAGAGGCCAGGCCCTGTCCCGAGTGTAGAAGAACGACAGCCTAAATCAAGTCACATTCATGTCTTTTATTCGCATGGATCGGATCAACTACTGCAAAGTGCTGTGAGCTCTCAGTGGGAACTAATGGATTATTGAAATATGGATGACAAAAAATAACATTATACCTGCTATTATAACAAGCCCTGAATAAATTGACAAATAAATCCAAAACTGTTCGTCATGATAATTAAGTTTCTTCTCTTCCAATTTATAAATTGTACCATTACAAGACACGCTTTCGTGATCTATAACTTGGCACTGTAGTGAGTCATTCTTTAGCAGAAATGTCATTGCACTGTCTAAAGACATCGAGAATATTATAAAATAAAAATAAGTTTCTCAAAATCGATCCGGCTTCGGGTAGAAAAACAAAACACAAACAAATTAAATCGAAAAGAGTAGCCTCCCCCTGATTATTTAAGAACGATTAACAAGACGTTAATTGGGCGGAGCTTAGGAAGGGCGGGGCCCAAACTGATCCCGCAGTTCGCTTGGCCGCTACAATCACTGATAAGCATGACATCACTGATCTATATAAATAACGTTATTTATATAGATCAGTGCATGACATCGACGAGACTTAATGAGTTCGGCATATCAACTTTTTTACTCCGACAAATTAAATTCTCAAACATTTTTTTGAAGTAGTCCAAAAAGAAAAATAAATAAAGACGTTTGAAGAATTTGTTGTTAAAAAAATATTTCCTATTTAGTGTAACTGGGTATAGTCCAGTAAATCTGTGGGCCCGACCCACTATGACCTGGAATAAATTTGCAGAAAGCTGAACTCAACTGTTTTTGTATCTGGGGTAGGCTACTTGCTTATCAAAATACCAAGAGTCTTCCAAAATCTGATTTGCGGGTCTACGTGAAAATCAATAATCAATCCAAGATGGCGGACAACGGCGTGAAGTGGCTTAAAATATCAAATATCTCCGAAAGGAATCGTTTTAGATCATATTAATGTACTATGAGTCAATATAAAAGTGATATCTCTGAATCAGATGGTGGGGTCAAATGGTTGTTATGACGTCATAGTGGCGACATATTGCAATATCGAGTCAGAAAACGAACAAATTAAATAGAAAGTGACGTCATAACACAATATCAAGTCAGAAAATAGACAAATTAGACAGCAATGTCTTTTAAATTAACGTAATATTCCATCCCCAGTCACATCCATATCACCATCTCGGTAATTATTCGGTGGTGTTAAATAGCGTTGCAGTCGGAGGCAACCGTTCATGTGCGACAAAGTTTTTCGACGATAAAGCTTCGGCTTCGGTTCAAAATGGTATAAGCCAGCGTAAAGCCTGTCTTGAGTTAGGTATATAATGGACCTTATATACCAAAGTCAACTCTTCAGGACAAGCGTCATGGAGGCATGGCTCGAAATATTGGCCTGTCTACTTGTCACCGACGGACGATTTTTCAGTCTGACAGGTAATAAGTAAAACTTCCTGTCGCGTGCGACAGCTTGACAAAATTTTACTCTATGTTCAGTAAATTGACTTAGATCACAACACTCACATTATCACAAAAATTTAATCATTCGTTTCCAAATGCAAGAATAACCAATGAAGTACCACAATACGCCACCATTTGCCATATTTACACTTAGCTCTGTCCGACGCCACAGTTACATGTACTCACAAACTTGTAATTCGATTCCTTATGAAGTATCTATAACACATAAATATCTAAATAAATTAGCCTTCGATGTCCAAGAAATAAAGATGTTTCTCATTATGATATTCATATGGATCAATTTAAGGGTGTGTGTGTACCTATGGATAATGTGTTACGTGATTGGTATTGGATAATTGAGTGACAGGTCAGTCAATGAAGCGATAGCTATGAGGTCTGTGGAAGAGTTCCTGAAGAAAGTAAAATGGGTCCAAATACTGTTTTAACAACAGCTGAAAAGGGATACATCAGAGAAATTGATTCTTGATTTATCCATGATCAGCTTTCATGGGAAGAAAACTTATGTGATCAATACACAGTGAAACGAATAATAGATGAAGATAGTCTGGAAAATCCCTTCACAAACATCTGTTGGGGTGAACAGTGGTACAAGAGATTTCTTATTCGACATCCTTCAATTTATGTACGTACTGCTGAAACAATAAACAAAGGAAGTCTTGGGTTGACTGTGACTAGCTAACTTAAGAAGTTGGTTTAAGGGGTTGCACGATTAACTTGAGGAAAACTGTCAGCTCATTTTGGAGGATAGAAGCAGAATACGTATGACGAGACCAAGTTTCAACAATGCCTTAAAAGTGGAAAAGTCCTCAGTCCAAGAGATGGAAAAATGTGTATGAAACTGTCAAGGGACTGATATATTGCCACATGAGTGACCTCCCAAAGTTACATTGAAGTCAGTATCGGGCACTGCTGAAACAATAAACAAAGGAAGTCTTGGGTTGACTGTGACTAGCTAACTTAAGAAGTTGGTTTAAGGGGTTGCACGATTAACTTGAGGAAAACTGTCAGCTCATTTTGGGGGATAGAAGCAGAATACGTATGACGAGACCAAGTTTCAACAATGCCTTAAAAGTGGAAAAGTCCTCAGTCCAAGAGATGGAAAAATGTGTATGAAACTGTCAAGGGACTGATATATTGCCACATGAGTGACCTCCCAAAGTTACATTGAAGTCAGTATCGGGCACATGGGCAACTGGAATGTCTCAATCCGGATGGATGAAATCAGAAAAGTTTTATGAATATTTGGCTAATGTTTTCCATCCTGCTCTCAGAGAATGCAGTTCCACCTCCATTGTTACTTTGTAGTTGATGGACATAAAGCACACTTGCCATATCATCTTAGTAACTTTTGTAGCTCCCATGGAATTATTTCCCAATGCTACCCATATTTTACAACCTGCTGATGGACATTTGCTCATATATTAGACCTGGCCACGAACTCGGCTCTTGGAAACGCAATATCCAATGGTTTTAAGGCATGTGGGTTATTCCCATTCCATTTTATTCCATATTGGAAATTTACCATTCATCGGTGTCACAGAAGTCAAGTAGGCCTGACAAAGTATCTAAAATGAAACGAACATTTCAAATTTCAAAATAACATTGATGGTGTTAACAGATTCGATAGTTAACGGTGATTTCCATATTTATTTATAGGCAGATGAATATGTGGACGATGAAGCAAACATATATTTCAGTAACCGGAAGTTATGGCAAACTGAATTCACAATAGCCGGAATTAGATTTGTCGATGGCCGATGACTGCAAAAATAGGAATTTTTCCTCAATATGATAATATATTAATATTTTGGATTAAATACCCATCAAAGAAACAATTGAAACACGTAAGGGGTTCAATATTATACCAGAAAACATCAACAATATTAAGACTAGTAGTATTAAAATGAGTAAAATGCATCATTTTTCCCCGTTAGGTGTTATGTAAACAATGCACGAGTCGTTGAGCCAATGACTGACGCCACGTGTGACGTGAAGTCAATGCACATGTTGTGGACAGTCATCTGTGACAGCGTTAATTCGTAAGTAATTCTCTGTGAAACAGATTGGGCGGGGCCATTTGCGGTAGAGCCGTTCGGATCTGATTTGCTGAATAAGCACGGCTTCAGGTCAGGAGTCAACGATTAAATGAATAAATGAATGCCGCAGCCCGCAAATGGTGTTTGTGTGGTACGGCGTATAGCTCTATTCACGGGATCTAAAGATTCACATTAATGCAACATGAATATAATGCGATTTACAATTAATTTCCAACAATTTTTATGGTAAATTTCATATCAATTAAGTGTCGACCCATTCAAAGCCCCTGGGCCTGACAAGAATCGCGGGGCCCCTAACGTGACAAAAAGATTATTTCATACTCTTTTGAATGGCAGGCATACGCAACACATAATTATATGTATACGGTCTGTAAAACAAGAAAAATTACGTAATGTCATTTCCGAATGGCATACATTGCGCGGAAATGACGACGGGAAACTGTTATAACTAGTGAAGTCAACTAGCGAAATCGCCACTTGAAGATAAAACCGATCCAATCTGTTTCAAAGGGAAATACATGCGAATTATCTCTGTCACAGATGACTGTCCTCAACACGTGCATTGACATCATGCAGACAGTTGAGTGATAGCCCAGACTGAAATTTCACCTGAAATTTGAATTGTCTCTCTTTTTGTTATGAACCGCGGGGTCCTGGGACTGGGCCCCACAGGTCCATGCCTAAACAGGGCCTTGGGCTCACTCAGCATTAGAAAATCAAGTAAATTACCCCCAGTTAGTTCGAAATCACAGCACATGACTATATATTACAACTGTAATCAGAGGCGTAGCTTAGCCGTGAAATGGGGGGGGGGGGGCGCAAATGAAATGATATAAAATGTTGACATTCTGACCCCATAATTTTTTTTTAAAACTTTCAGTCTACCGTAAACAATGTTTGGGCATATTTTACGGGTTTAAACTAAAACACGATACAGATATTTATCCTGTTCAAGTTAGGGGGTGCCGTATTCATATTTTTTTCATGACTTACATATTGAACGTTACACTTGAGTTATGGACAACACGACAAAGAGAGTGAATTAGGGGAATTGTTATGAGGAAGATTCAAATGAAATAAAACTTGATCACATAACTTTAGTTTACGAGGATGTATAATTGACAATCACCTTGTTAACTACAATACTACATATATATATATATATATTCACGTTGACATTTACAAGAAAGATGTATAGATATTCAAACTATTTTGTACATTTTGTGTATTATAATATAAATGGATTTCTAAAAGTAAACATAAGTGTTTGTGTTTTAATTTGTACATTGCTAAACTATAGACCTTGTTAAAAACATATAGATTCCACAATGTAAGACATATTATAGATTTCACAATATAGGACATATAGATTTTAATATGTTTTTGTTTTTGTTTGTTTTTTTGTTTGTTTGTTTTTTTTTTTTGGGGGGGGGGGGGGTCCAAGTATATTCAGACCCCTCAACCACACGCGAAAACTGATTGGGTGGGGGGGGGCGAGATTTTCTTTCGTTTCCCCTATAACTCATATTAAAATGTCTTCAAACAGGATCACACATCTTTAGTCCATGACTGTAACCAAATCTATATGTCGTTTTGTTTAATAATCACGACGACGGTATTTAATTCGATTCGTTAATTTCAGCTATTCTCATTAACTGTAATAAAACCCTTTTGTGCTAAAATGGAATTTGGACTTTACACCCACCGATATAAGATGTCTCAAATTATATTCATACATGTGAGCCAATTTTAATACAATTTACAGAAAAGGGGTAATGTAAAAATATAAGCCATAAGCCTCTTGGACGATTATGATTTCTCATTATAAATTTTAGCACCCAGAAAATAGAAATTGGCTACACACGTCTAATATGTAAATCTGTAAGAATAATTCCTTATATAGTGAATTAAACGAAACGCTTTTAGCGGCTTATAATTACTTTTCTGCACCGACCAGGATAATGTAGACGCGCATATGTAGCGGCCAAGCGAATATTCACTGCGGGATCAGTTTGACATACGACATGTAGTGTGATGTGGTGCCCCGACGGCCCGACCTATTCTTAAACATATTTTGTTGCAGAAGAATGGGCAAACTTTGCCCCCCCCCCCCCCGAAAAAAAACGGCCCCAAAATAATTACCCCCGGATAAATACGCTTCTGCCCTAAATTAGAACAGGCAATTGAATCGCCAATTTGTATTTTGTGTAATTGCAGACTTAGTACATCATTGCATTTAGGATCAATAGTATAAAGTGTTCAACTCTTCAATGTGGTCTGAAATAATCAATGCCGATACATACTTTATTATAGCCTACTCTGTCGTGCAGTATATATATATTGTAGACCTATCCAATTCCCAGAAGAAAAAACAAAATGCACACAGTCTACGTTTCTGGGAAACTTCATTATATATTGTCTACTCTGTTGTGCAGTATATAATACTTATTATTCAATTATATAATATTGTCATTTTTCTTGGAAATGCATTATATTTAGAACGTCAGTCGGGGTACATTATCATCTTTACCGAAGGCCTGCATTTAATTCTCAGAATAAAAAAGCAAATCGCTGTTTGATAGGCGCTGGAAAATAATACACGTTTACTCGAACATAAAGTCGACATTTCTTGGAAATCGTTTATATAGGTCAACTGAATATTTGAAGCGACGCGGCCGTTAATACAGTCAGTTGTCTTACTCAAGTGTGGATTAAAACATTTAATTGTCAGAATGGCAATGTGGGCAAAATTTGGATTATTACATATCTTTTATATACACATTGGATATATATTATACTGTGCTCAAAAGTATAGAGATAAAATTCGATCCACGAATGTGGTGACTGTTTTCACTGAAAGTATTTTTCTGTGAGTATTTTGTACATAGGATAGATATTATAAAGTTACCATACATTATATTTTGTATGTACCCTCTTAATATTTCAATTCACCCACATAATTTTATATTTTTTTCATCCATATTTTTAAAAATTTTCGATGCATAATGTTTAATTTACATGATACTCTAAAAGTCTGTTTTATGTAATAAATATCTTAATTCATATCAATGAAATGGGAGTGGATTTTATATATAACACAGGATTGGACAAAGCTATTAGAGTTTTGTGTAAAATGCCATCAAAATGCGATTTCCGAGTCGACGATTTCGCAAAATTATGTCGCCGGGTTACAACTTCAAAATTTGCTCCGAAATCGAATTTCGAGTGTCAGAAATGTCTTGAACTTCAGCCATTTGTTTATTTTATTTGATTTACAAATATTATATGAGTGTACATGCCTATATTATACAGGTAGCAAAATTCCGAAATTTTCTAAATTCAGAGATTTGTATATTAACAAATAACATCAAGGCATGGAGGTGTACATATACACCTCTCTGCATCAAGGCCGTTTACCGAACTGTCAATCAAATTGACTGACATGCGGTCTCGCTCAACAGCGGTCTTTCTTTTTCATTTACCACTGAAATAGATTGAGAGCTCAACGCACGAATACAAATAATGGTTTATCATATCGTTTTTGCGGATTTATTAAGCAAATTAAAACGTCTAGATGTGGACAAAATAATTTGAGTGATATGATGGTCCAACATTACAAACTATTGAAAGAAAACGACCCAAAGCGAGAACAGGTAAAAGTAAAGGTTTTATGATCAACACGCGTGATTGAATCCCACTCACAGCAGTTATTTTTAAAATACTAAAAAATAAGTATATTAATTTAACAATTCTTTCTGTCTCGAAGTTCAACATAGTAGTATTTGTTTTGGGGGTGAGGTGGGTGATTTCTTCGAGCTACAACATGTATCACAATTTCATCCATACACTGTTTCAATTTTTGGGTCGGGCCGACCCAATGATATTGGGTCAAAGTAGCATTGTCAAAGGGTTTTTAAATACACAAAATGTCTCCGAAATAATTATATCGCCGTCAGCGTCAACTATTTAGATGCAATAATTTTGAAAAAATGTTGAAAATTAAGAAAGCTATGGCATTTTGAAGACGGCGAATTGGAGGCATTAAAATAAGGGTGTTTTTTTAAAAACGCAAAAAAACTGACCGAAGCTTATATCTCAGAAACTATAATAGGTAGATCCATGAAACTTGCAGAATATGAAGTTCGGGGTGAACTTGTTCGAAGAAAGTTATCGCGAGACTCCTCGGTTATATCGTATTTATGCTATAGACTCTCGAATCTACGAATCTACGACCGAGACAATTTTCATTCAAGGTCACAGCAAAAAAATGGCCTGTCAGTTAATAACAAACCATGTAGAAGTCCCAGGGCTTTGAAATCTTTACCCAATCCGTTTCTTGGTGTGATGAATACAGAAAAAATGTTTTCGCATTGTTAACGTATTTATTTTTTAGACACTAGCTACTCAAATTGCATTTTTTGTCTATACCATTTCAAGGTCATACAGGAAGGTTGAGGTCACGGGTCAACTGCAGTTCCGGAGGCTATGGAATTTTCACAGTCTTTTCCTGGATACATATACATGAGAAAACACATAGACTGTGTTCATCTTTTAGCTGACAAAAATAGTTGTCTAAGGAATTGAAAATCACAAGAATTATGAGTCTGACCAATAGAAAATATCTTTATTTCAATTAACAAAACCAATAAAATTTAAAATTAAAATCAACCAAAAATAAATAAAATATCAGAATTTTTCTGAGTCAAAACTTCTGACCAAAATCAAACAATAACAAAAAACAAAACTGTTTATCATGTTCAACCTCAATCATATGAAAAGTACTTAATACAAAACAAAACTAAAAAATTAAAACTTTAAAAAAAATTAACAATATATGATATAATCATATGAATTACAAATGACAAAATCTTTTCTTTTTTTGGCATTCATGACTGGGCGTCATCAAAGTCATCTGCAAATACAAAAAATATAGATGTATAAGATAAAGTAATCGAATCTTAGGACATTATTTATCAAACAAAGAATCACCCCTCCTCTAGAAATAACAAATTATAACAACTATATCTGGTTATAAAATTAAAAAAAAAGATTTATAACAATACATAATGAGTAAAAAAAAAATGCATACAATGATAAAATATCAATGCGCAAATGGCACATTTTCATTTTGCCTATGCCATTGCCAAGTCAGTCTTATTTGGGAATATATTTTTCTCAAAAGTCATTGTTTTTACTAGTAATTTTATCAAAATAAAATAAAAATTGATACTGACATTTTGCTAAAATCATCTAAATATTTCACACTTAAATAAGTACGATTTGCAAAGGTTAGATACAAATAATAAGTATTATTCATTGTGGTCTGATTCCATACATGTTCTACCAAGAGTTATCTTTCCCCGATTCCTTCCCGAATTCACTTTCCGTCCTATTGCCAATTCCTACGGGGGATTTTGGCAAAACAAAAGCTCAAACTACACAAAATATATACCAGGCTATCCAAAAATGCTAATATCTTGAACGGAATGCTCTTTTTTCAAAGTTTCTATTACATTTAAAAATTAAAAACAAGAAAAATAAGCGAAAATTCGGTCAAATCAAAATCTTACCTGATATGGCAGTCCGCGAAGTTCAGCTCACTAGCTTCCGGAAAAATGCCACTTGACCACTTTTTGACTTCCCGAATATTCATGAGACCCCGTAATAGAAACGGTACTTTTTTCGGTCAGGTTTTTTGCGTACGGTACAAGTAATATGACAGCCAGCGCCTCTAGTGGCGTTTGGCATCGCTTGTCAAAGGCATCTGACCCAAAATATCCTAGTCAGAAATTTTGACGCCAAAATATTGGGTCAAAGGCATCTGACTGCATCTGACCCAAAATATACTGGTTAGAAATTTTGGGTCAACATTTTTGACCCAAAAATAATGGGTCATCCTACCTAAAATATATTTGTAAGAAATTTTGGGTCAGATATTTTGACCAAAGAATATCATGTCGTCACTGAGTGTTTTTTTGGTGGCTACCCGACCAATCTCTTTGGGTAAAAATTTTGTTAATTAGAATTTTTTGACATCCGACCCAAAAATTACTGGTCAGAAATTTTGACCCAAAGATATCATGTCGCCACTCTTTTGGGTCGCTAACTGACCCAATCTTGTTGGGTTAAATTAGCACCAGAGTTAGAATCGTTGGCGTCATCTGTAGGCCTATTGACGCCATGGTTAACAATAGTTCAGCTCTGAGCGTACTAAGTCTCATTACACTCACCTGAACGTTCAGGGGTGCCCGATTGAATCAATGTCGAACGGGATTGAGTTCCCAGTCAATTTTACTGGGCAACTTTTCACGGCTAAACGGTCGCGTGTCAGTCCCCGTGAACGCCTGAACAATAAAAATGAACATCTTAGTGAGAAAATAAGACCTTGCTTACCTAGCTAGAACCAGTATGACCGACACAACACGCTGTTAAAAATACGTCCCTTCCTATCAAGTTAACTTTTCGGCGCCATCACACTCTAAATATAGGTCAACGTCCATATTTAGGAATGTCGGTCATACAAGACGAAACGAAATTTAGGTAAATGTTGGAATCTTTGGAAAAAAAAAAGATTAGAATCTTCAGTCATTAATTATTGCTTTGCCCATGTTTTAATATTACAATAGAATAAAACAAACATTCCAGGTGTATAGTGAAGGATAAAACCATTTACTCTCAGATTCCGTATTTATTGTGGCTTGTTTCTTAAGTTTTATTTTTTTTCTTCAAAAAAATAAAAATAAAAAGATACGGAAATAACAAGGTTGTTTATTTTTTTAGAAGAAAAAGAGGAAAAATATATATTAAACAAAACTTTCTAAAATAAAAATGACACATATGCATATTATGCAAATGCCTATGAATAAATACATAAATACATGGATTTAAATTATTCTCTACAAAACTTATGCCTCGTGCACCACACAAATATCTATAGAATAAATACATAAATGATTTTTAGCAGAAAAACATGGAAGTCATGGCTTTAAAGATGGAATAAGAGCTATATCAAAGAGAAAGATTGATATGTTTCACTCATCTCTAGATGTAGAAACAAAAGACAGAATACTAAAATCATTCAAATCTGTCGACAGTGCACTGTCATGCTTGGTGTCAACCATTGCATTTGGCATGGGTGTTGATATCCCAAATATACGTATTGTTATTCACTGGGGTGCACCATCTAGCATACTTGAATATTGGCAGCAAGTTGGTAGATCTTCTCGGGATGATATGGAGGGACATGCCATTGCCTACATGTACCCCAGAAGTCTCAGATCGGATCAAACATCAGACGATGTTATAAGCATAGCTTCTGGTAAAGAGTGTGTCAGATATACTGTACTTACGAGTTTTGAAGTTGGGCCTCTTGCCTTATCTGATGATTGGCATAATATGTCAAGCAAATTGTGCAAAGTATGCCCTGTAAATAAATGTTGTAAATGTCTTATTTGTATGTGTTGTAATTACTGTAGAAATGTGTGTAAATGTCCAACTAAGCCAGAAATGTTGGCCTGAATTTTCAGGTTTGATCTTAGTTTCATTACTCTGTACATACCTAATTGGATAAATATTACTACCCATATGATGTTACAGTAATGGTATAGTTTAGAAAAATTTAAATCCTTGTATTTATGTATTTATTCTATAGATATTTGTGTGGTGCACGAGGCACAAGTTTTGTAAAGAATAATTTAAATCCATGTATTTATGTATTTATTCATTGACATTTGCATTATATGCATATGTGTCATTTTTATTTTAGAAAGTTTTGTTTAAGAGTTTAATATATATTTTTCCTCTTTTTCTTCTAAAGAATAAACAACCTTGTTATTTCTGTATCTTTTTATTTTTATTTTTTTGAAAAAAAAAAAAAAAGAAATAAAACTTAAGAAACAAGCCACAATAAATACGGAATCTGAGAGTAAATGGTTTTATCCTTCATTATACACCTGGAATGTTTGTTTTATTCTATTGTAATATTAAAACATGGGCAAAGCAATAAATGACTGAAGATTCTAAATATGGACCTTGACCTATATTTAGAGTGTCATGGCGCCGAAAAGTTAACGTGATAGGAGGGGACGTATTTTTAACAGCATGTTGTGTCGGTCATACTGGTTCTAGCTAGGTAGATAAACAAACTCGCGTGTATTAATAGTATTATATTCTAAAATTAGCACGGCGACACGGGCAGTTCGTATTTCCGACCATTTCACTCCGTAATAGTACACAAAAGAGTTCCCTGTAATATTTGTCATGGCGCCGAAAAGTTAACGTGATAGGTGGGGACGTATTTTTAACAGCATGTTGTGTCGGTCATACTGGTTCTAGCTAGGTAAGCAAGGTCTTATTTTCTCACTAAGATGTACATTTATACTGTCCAGGCGTTCACAAAAACTGACACGCGACCGTTTAGCCGTGAAAAGTTGCCCAGTAAAATTTACTGGGAACTCAATTCCGTTCGACATGGATTCAATCGGCCAGCCCCTGAAGAATGAACGTTCAGGTGAGTGTAATGAGACTGAGTACGTTCAGAGCTGAACTAGGTTAACAACGACGCCATGTTAAATGTTTTGAAAATTGAATATACGCCGTTATTGTTATGTTATCAATATCATTATACTTTTAAAAAATAGTTTTTCTTGCAATTAAAATAGTTTTATATCAGTTCGGATTTTGATAAATTAATGGATTTTGTCGCTGACAAACTGAAACTTACAGACTTGGCTTTTCTATGTCATGTTCGTAGGTGAGTAGGCCTATTTTTATTTTGTCATATCATCGTTTCATTTCAATCTTGATCTTTTGATCATGCATACATTGCGATGCATAGGCTAACATCTCCTGTGCACTTTAACAATTAATTTTTGTGTCTGTTATGTTAAGATTTATTTAATGAAAATGAAAGCCGTGATCACATTTTAGATAAGATAGGCCTGTTGTTAAAAAATACCAACCATGCCATGTTTTTTTAACAGAAAAAAATCATGTTTTTAACTGCAAATTCGACAAGGTCGATGGCGATGTTGTTACTCCTCGGTCTGAGCTACCCCTGTGCCCAACATAACTAAATTTCAGCCTCAGGCAGGGCAGCCCGTAGCTTTTTCAATCGACCTCTAATCTCTAGGCTAAGGGTGAGACCCTTTCACGGTTATAATTCAAATGCTGAATAGCCTCACTCACTGGGTCTGGCAGATAAATAGAAATAATTATCTTCTTAATCTTAATCTTAGCAATTTTAGTGATTATAACTTCATTTTCAGACCAAGACTCCAAGAGCCTGGAGAAGTGGACGGTGAAGTAGCCTACTCCCGCGAGGATGAACCCGGATCGCCATCATCGCCACACTTGCATCTGGCGGTGACCTACCAATGACCAATACAAGTGTTCCAGGTGATTATCACCGAGCCACAGACCAACTTTACTTTAAGCCCATCAAGAGGAAGCTACCATGCCCTGTATTTTCACATATTGAAATTAAAAGTATTTTTTTTTCTGTTTCAGTCTTGTGATTTAACTTCAACCCAAGGTTACGCATCATATTTTGCATTTCTAGAAACGCAAAATAAATGTCACCAACGAAGAGCAACCCATTCCAATTTCGACCCAACAAATATGGTACAGACATGACGTACCCAATAAATTTGGGTCGCTTTGATCCAATAATTTTAGGTAATTACAACCCAAATTTATTGGGTCAATGCGACCTGAATTTATTGAGTCAAAGTGACCAAAAATATGTTTTGGGTACGTCATGTCTATATCCAATATGGTTGGGTCAAATTTGACCCAATATTTTTGGGTCAATTTGACCCAATCCTTCTAACAGTGTACAGCCAAGATTAAAGTTTAAAAAATTTGTAAGATGATTTTAAGACTTTATTTTAGATTCATATTATTAGCGTATTACTGTTGGTTCTAAATGTCATTTGTTTAATAATATATAATAGGCATATAAGAGTTATGCCCCTATAATATTTAGTTTAAGTTTCTACTACAAGTAGACTTCGCATACATTATGTAATTCAGTCCCATTTGTAACAAGGGACTCGAAGAACGAGGCTAGACATATTCCACAAGTCTGTTACAATATTTCATCGGTCAGATTAATTATAGACTGTGATGTTTATTCACTGTGTTATTATGTCACCGTTAAATGTTTCAGTGGTATCAAAACATGGCGTCAGAAGTTGGATGATGTTTACTTCACCACCCTACAACTTGTAATGTGTTGTTAAACAACGAGGACATTGTGTAGTGTCTAAAAGTTCTGATACTCATTCTGGTACTTTCAACGCATGTTGTTTGTGTCGTCCATTTTGATTTTCAACGGAACTCTAGACTCAAGTTGTAAGTAGGATCCCGCTTCTTCATAATCTTTATCAACTAAAATGAGTCAAAACCACAGTACCCCTTCCGCCTAAACTTGAAGTAAAGGGTAATCTGTCAAATAAATGGAAACGCTTTGGGACTTACTAAGTCTTACTTGATATTGAATCAAGTAATATAGATAAATCCGACACCTACATAGTTGCATCCTTCATCACCTGTGTAGGTGAAACAATGCAATCTATGATTGATATATCTTCTTTACTAGAAACCAGAGTGAGAATAAAAGTATTGACACTTCCACTACTCAACTCCGTTCTCTTGCACAATTGTGTCAGTTTAAAAAGAGGAACTGATATGAGACTACATTGTCTGTGGCACTACTAACAATGTTATACGCAATTTGTTTTTACAAGAACCAAGACTTAATCTAACTAGATGTTTGGACATTTGTCGCGCCTTTGAGTCAGGTTAAAGCACTGTCTGGGAAGGAGGATATCCACTACACTGTTGCCAAGTCGATACACGATAGCTGAAATACATGTATTATAATTGCAAGTTATGTGGCAGAAAACATGAAAGAGATAAAAGACCAGTCATGCTCTAATTGTGGAAAACTTTCTCATTTTGCTACCCAGTGTCTATCACGACTTCAGCTAAAATCTACTAGAAATTCCCATAATCAGCAGCACAAGTATCGACACAAATGGAAGAATGAGCAAGGCATAAAGAAACAAATGCACACTGTGAATGATTCTTCTAGGGTTGATTACTCAGATAAACTCCTACTTACTCTTGAAACTGTCCATGCTGTAGAAGACAGATATCCATCCAAGGTCGTCACCGCTCTTCGTCTTGGCAAAACTCACACTAACTTACAAATCGACACCGATGTTACCCGTAATGTCATTTCTAGAGAAAACTTATTCGAAAACTGTGAATCTAAGAAAACTAATGGTTCGCAGATTTCTGCTGATGGTTGTTAATCCAATGATTTCTCTGAGGCTCTTGTGTCTACAAAGATATCTTTAATGATGAAATCGGATTGCTGGAAGGAAAACAAAAAACATGAGATAGATACATATATTACTCCAGTGAATAAAGCTTTACGAAGAATGCCCCATGCTATCCGAGATCAGTTTAAAACTAAAGTTGACCTGATGGAACGCCAAGGTGTAATTACAACAGTTTGCATAGACCCCATGATATACTACTACCTAGTATTACACAAGCTAAAGTATTCTCAAAGTATGACCTGTGTAATGGTTTCTGGCATATACCTCTTGAAGAAAATTCATGCTTTCTCGCAACCTTTGGTACACCTTTTGGAATGTACAGATGGCCGAGACTTCCCTTTGGCATATCTTAACTATTACAGTACAGATCTTGATGGTACTTTTAGAGTGTCCGATTACATCCCTGTGATCGGAGAAGGCCTTACTGTAAATGAAGCTGTTAAACACCATGACCAAAGATTCATTCAACGTCTTGAACAGTGTAGACAAATGAATGTAAAACTGAATCCAGTTAAACTAGATCTGAAAAAAAACCCAGGTTTCCTTCGTTGGACATATTCAGATGGTCTTAAACCAGATCCTCAGAAAATCAAGGCAATTTTAAATATGCCAAAACCTATTAATGTACAGTGTGCAGAGAATCATCGAGATGGTTCATAACTTATCTAAGGCATTTGTGAGCCACACCGGACGTTAACTCGGAAAATTTCTGCTTGAAGCTGAACATTTGAGCATGAACAATCATTTGAAAAAATCAAATGTGCAGTAACGGAACCACCTTTTCTAAAATACTATAATAGCAAGGAACATGTGTCACCAGTGTGATGCCTCTGATACGGGCCTAGGCGCAACACTCTGTCAAGGAGGACAACCAGTTGTATATGGTAGTCGCGCTTGTTAATCCAATGATTTCTCTGGGCCCTTTTTCACAAAAACTTAAGGTAAAATCACTAAAATAGATTTTAACTAAAATCAAAATGAAATTTTAAATTTTATGCGTTTCACGAAGATTGATTGTAACCTAAAATGCCATTTTAATAGATTTTAGTTAAAATCGCTTGCGCCCGCGCAGTGCACATTTCCGCTGCGGGTACTTACGGTGAAAAAAAATACGCTTCGAAACTGAAAACTGTTGGCAGGTTGAATTAACGGTTGCAATATCAATGGGGAGAGTTTCATACGTTGAAACAATGTTTGCACACGGTTAGACATTCGTAGAGAGGTGAAATAAATGAGTGTACTGCATAATATGTGATTCGAAAAATATCGGTGGGTTGGCCTTGAACTTGGCATTTGATTCGTGACATGGGAATTTGATTTACTCGCAGGCTTCAATGGAAATAATGTGTATCGATAAACTAAATCGCATGGATTTGTAGTTTTATTGAGAATTGTCACAAACATATTATGATATTTCTGACTCAAACGGCTAATCTAGGTTGTAATTTTTCGTCGCATTTTAAAAGTATTTATCAACTTTGAAATTAATACACCAAATAGCCAGTGTTCCGATGCCTAGATTTGACATGCCATTCTGATAGACCCACCCGTTCAATAATACTTTGAAAATGATACTTAATCAATTAAATGATTTTTTCCCGAACATAAAACAGGTTTGGCTCCTAAAATTCCAATTATTTTTGTTGTTTTATTAACGTAAGACTTCATTAAGAAATAATAATAAATTAATATTAAGATTTAATTTCAAACAGGCCTAGGCCTATAACATTTTTCAATAAACACATTTGGGACTATTGATTTATCTCTTTAGTATTTACATATCATCATAACCCCCAAAAGTATGCGTAAATACTACATATGGCTTGTCTAGTGTTATAGGCCTTTAAGCCTTCTAAAACCAAGAAATGGGGCATATTAAACAATTGCACCCGAACACATTTTCTTTATAGATAAGAAGGATCTTCTTTCCAAGAAATGGGATATGAATAAATGATTTTCTTTTAGTGTTTAGTTTACTGGGGTTTTGAGTGTTTTTTTTTTCTCTTGGAGTTCCAATATGGAACGATATTCAAATGCTTAAATTGACTTACAATAAAATAAACGGGTGAAAAGAATTTGAATGAGAATTGTTTTTGTGAATGATGGTTGGAATATTAAAATTATGTGACCCGGGCCGTTCACAATATTATCAATATTCCGATTATATCTATATATCACAATATATGTAACAATGTAGCTCTAATCAATGTTTGTTAATGTCTTGATTTTAAGTTAGGACAGGGTGACGTCCTTAAAATACGTCTGTGAAACGCTACTTTTTTAAGTTAAGATTAGATTTTAACTCAAAATACTATTTTAGTGGATTTTAACTAAAATGCTTAAAATCGTTTTGTGAAACTCATCTATCTTAAGTTAGGATGAAATTTTAGTTTAAGACGATTTTAAGGAAATTTAAATTTTTGTGAAACAGGGCTGAGTTATAGTGGAAGATTTGTGGACCTTCTTCAAAAGAGAATTCATCTTCTTGGTTCTCACTGTTCGCTTACTCAACGTTTGTTTTATCGCAGAACTAGACTCTTTTGCCAACTACGAAATCTCTGTTACAACCAGTAATATAATTCCTTCATCTGTTCTGCAAAACAAGAAGATGAAAACTGAGCCAAGGAATTACTCACACTTCCCAGTGGTAGTCTGATTAGACTCAAACCTATGATTCCCAACGTAAAAGAGTGGCAGAAAGCTGCATTAAAGAAGCAGGTTAATATTCGATCATATGAGCTTGGGTCTGAGGAAAGCAAGATTTATCGAAGAAACAGACGACATCTGAAGATCACATTTAAGTCACCCGATAGTATTTAATACTACCAAGAGGAACTAAAATAAATCCAGCAGAGACAGCCAGGATAACTCCTAAGAAATCTTCTAGAGTCAACAATTTACAGGACTCTAGCCCAAACACACTGTGGTTAATAGAATTGATGGATTTTCCAAACCCCCTTCTTATTTAGAAAGTGATTATGTAAAATAACTTGTTTGAACGTTCTCATTAATAATATTAGTTTTGTTCACTGCAATTATTTCTAAATTTCAAATGGTTAAATTGGCTTTATGTGTCTCTGTTTCAGTATTTCCTTTCTTTGTCCTTAAAAAAGGAAGATGTTACAATGTCATCGGTCAGACTTTTTATAGACTATCACTGTTATTATGTCGCCACTCTTCTGTGTAGCCATCTTACTGCATGTAGTTTCGCTGAAATAAAATACCTAAAGACACTGTCGTTAAATGTTTCATTTGGAATAAAAAAAAAAGTCACGCAAAACGGTAACGCCATTAATATCTGGAGAACGTGAGCAATAATTACTATGTAGACTGAAATAACCGGACGTTTGAGATTGTCATTGAGAGTTCTGACGTATTTCGCGAAACATAACTGATTTGAAATTATTGAATGTAAATCAGTTTATATGTACATTCATATTATATTATTATATACGCAGGTATATGTCAATTACTAGGTCCCAATTCTTAGCGATTTAGCCCCTTTAAACCCGTGTACACAGTCACATAGCTGTTGCAATTCCAGTTTATTATTTGGTTTGACGCTAAATTCTGAGAATTCTGCTGGAATTGATATGGTTTTACTTTCTAACTAACGGGCCATTTTGACGTGTTAACTAAGCGACCCTCTCTTTGAATGGTTTTACCGAGTGTTAAAATTGAAAACAACAATGAACGTGATATAGTTTTCGAAATACATGTACTATGTCAAATAGGCTATACAACATTTATTTATTTTTTGAGGGAGGCAAATGCAGTGCAGGTCTTGGAGTATTTTATTTGACTTTTTTTTGACAGTTGAACCAATTATTGTCAGTTCATACCATCTGAAAGACTAGTCCTGTATGAATGGCAGTTATATCATAGAAATATATTCTCTGGGTTGAATAACATCGTCTTAATTTAGAAATAATATGAATAGAGGTTAGAAAATATATGTAGCACGACATTAACAAATTTAGAATTTTGAATCTAATATACCGCCATAACGCAGACTCTCTAGAGGTCACACTTTTTTTTATTATCGGATTTTGATTTTTAAATACCGTTCAAATACTTTAGAATTTTGTGAAAATATGTGCCAAAATCGAAACCATAGAAGATCTTTGGATGTGCATGTAATCATTTTTAAGTTTCATCAAAGTCGGATAAAAAGTATCAAAGTAGAATCTACTAGCGCGGTTGACTTGTTTGCGATATCAGCTTTAATTCATAGCTTGTTTTTTTTCACTAGCCCAATTCATACTATTGCTAGAAAAGAAATTTGTTTGAAGGCAGTTTATTCAGATTTTTTAATTTCTGAAATAAGAATGAAATTGATGTTTCCACAAGTGTTTAGGAATAGTTTCCCTACAGAACAAATTACATGTATGGTGTAAAACCTGACATTTAGTTTCCCTACAGAACAAATTACATGTATGGTGTAAAACCTGTATGGTTTTATGTAATAATGATTTCTTATTTTTATATAATCTTATTTACAGGTTTAGCTGAATATATACTGAACTGTTGACAAAATGATGACAGCAGATTCAAGTTATGTTGCACCATTTACATCAGCAACAGTGTTTCCAGAACAATCTCCTGAAGAACTGATGGCATATGAAACTTGGAGACTGAAATCATTTGATGAATGGCCACGTGAAGCATATGACAAAGCACGACCTATGGCATTGGCAAAAGATGGTTTCTATTATACTGGAACTGAAGATATTGTAAAATGTTTTAGTTGTGGTGTACAGAAAGGACAGTGGGCTTTCAGATCCAAACCAAATGTTGAACATCAAAGATTAAATCCAGAATGTATGCACCTACTTGGACAAGATACCAGAAATATTTCAGTTTATTTACCTGACCCTGAGACTCGTCAGACAATTCTTACAAATCTTCATGAAAGATATTGTTCAGAAGACTCTCCACATTCTAATTCTATATCTCAAACAGAAGAAATTTCTTTTAGGACTAACAGTAACATGGATAGACCTACTAATATTAGTCGTCAAAATACAGTGATGGGTCAACCCAGTCTATTAGTATCACAGTTGCCTACATCTTCATCAGTTAATTCAGATGTTATAAATCGTAGTGATAGCACGGGTAGACGTCCCGTAACACAACTTAGTGCATCTTTAAGAGAGGGTAAAGTTATTTTATGGTCAGAAATGGCTCGTTTACAGACTTTTAAAAACAGTTGGCCTCATTGCAGTCCGTCACCAAATGACTTGGCTAAAGCTGGTTTCTCCTTTACTGGTTCACCAGATGGAGTTCGATGTGTGTTTTGTAAAGGTATTTTAAGAAACTGGCAAGATGTAGATATACCTATGATAGAACACAGAAAACATTTTCCTAACTGTCCATTTGTTTGTGGTCACCAAGTAGGAAATATTCCATTAGATGTTAGAAGTGCTGTTAGTGAAAGAATGGATGCAACTCATTCTCATGGAACTGGTGCCACTAATCAATTTACTCCAGTATCTGGTATTCATACAGAAAGACTTTGTCATCCTAATTATGCCACTGAAGCATCACGAATTGCTTCTTACACTTTGTGGCCGAGTGGTCTTTCACAAACACCTCAACAGTTAGCCGAAGCTGGATTCTTCTATGCAGGTATATTTTGTTTTGTTAATTTTAAATCTTTTGAGTTTTCTTTCTTTTACATCTCTTCACAATCCTTCCATGTGCACTTCTAGTCATTTATTACAATCATAATGTTGAATCTACATTGATGAAATGAACATGTTGACACATTAATAGGATTTGATGAAACAATTTTATTTTTTAGGTTCTGGTGATGGTGTGACATGTTTTCATTGTGGCGGTGGATTAAGGACCTGGGAAAGAGGTGAAGATCCATGGGAAGAACATGCCAAATGGTTCTCAAGATGTCCATACTTACTACAAGTCAAAGATGAAGCCTTTGTTCAACAATTTCACTATCCAAATAATGTAAGTGCTTTTAAAACTAAAATTGTTTTAAATGTTATAAATTTAACAAATTATTACAATGCTGTAATTGATTTCAGTGCTGTTTGATGAAAACTAGCCCACATGTTCTCTTTGTTTTTATCTCTCTATTCAAATTAGACATTCATTTTAATCTGCCAATCTCTATTGCATTAGTTACATTGGTGTATGCATGATTTCATAAGGAGGGCACACGATATTTTAATTTGGGGTTAAAGGGAGGTTCCAGTAAACGGCACCTGTAAACACTTTTTGTGAAGTTATATTCCCTGAAAACTACATAATACAAATACAGGCGCGGATCCAGGATTTTTTGCAGGGGGGGGGGGGCCTTGGTTTAATAAAAGGCACGCAACCAATTAACGGGGGGTTGGGGGTCCCTCCCCAGGAAAATTTGGTAAATTAGATTCAATTTGGTGCATTCGGACGTATTTCCGGAAGGTAAATTCCAAAATTACAGGTCTAAAAGTCGCCAATAAAATCGCATAAAAAAATTTCAAGTCTGAGCAGGGGGGGCGGGGGGTCCGGACCCCTGGACACCCCCCCCCCCTCTGGATCCGCGCCTGAAATATTGAGTAAGTTAGTTATTGGACAAGGGTCGTCTATATAAAAGAATTAAATAACAAACATTTTATTTATTTTGTTGTTCTAGTTATCGGAAGGAGATAACATTGCTGGAGGGGTAAGTACATGCCACATTTATTGTAACAAACGACAAAAATACATGGGGGTGGGGGAGTAGTATCCTAAACCGCCAATTATCATTTATTTGACAAAAGAAAAAGCATGACATTTCTTCCCAAACAGAACAAATCAAAGGATTGGATGTCAAATGCTATTTGTTAAATATTCAAATTATAGTGACCATTTCGTAAACCAAATGAAATGACACGGGGTTCTGCAACTAAACTGGGCTAATGAAGACGGCATACGCCATACAGTGTACTATGAGGAAAATTTTGCCCTACTCTTATATCGAATTCCAACTGCCAAGGGATCTTTAGACAGTTGTCCTTGTCAGGCCTTCCCCTGTATCA
The DNA here is from genome assembly GCA_036850965.1 of Patella caerulea. Lineage (NCBI taxonomy): Eukaryota > Metazoa > Mollusca > Gastropoda > Patellidae > Patella > Patella caerulea. The sequence goes on along the minus strand of JAZGQO010000014.1, from coordinate 31,680,914 downwards.
CGTACAAGGTAAAACGACGCCGGAAAATCTGGATGACATTTCTCGGTCAATGCAGGGATCGAACACCCAACCTCCAGGCTAGGGATTCAGCGTCTTACCCACTTAGCCACGTGATCCCCGTTTCGTAAACAACCCAGTAGAATGAAATGTGTGTAAAGTCTAACTTTTCTGCAACATCTGTGCTTATGAAGACGGGCTTCCACTATGCAGTGTGCTATATGATGAGTCAATTTTTATCTGACAGCATCTTTTCCATGTAATATTCATTAATTCCAATTTTGACCTCAGTTTTTCGATCCATTGGTTCGACTAAGTACATTTCCTTTGTCAGGCTCTGCGTCTGCGCCCTGTGGCATTGCCAAGAGAAAACCGGGTTAGAAGACTCAGATGAACTTTTAGTCTCTATCATCCATACAAATATTCTACGTGCGTTGAAGACTAGGGGGTTCTGGGTGACAGAGACTAATGAACTTTCTCCGCCTACACTGGAATGGAAAGCGAGACCAGTGAGCAAACATCTGACTCAGTAAACCACAATGAACGAATCTGTTATCAACCCCATCAAACATTTTCCAAAATCAGATGGAAGAATCTATGCAGAGATTATATAATATAATTCTGCTGTTTAAACCAGCCCATTCTTCACAAAGTTGTCTGTGATTTAACCACGAAAATCGTTTGATTTTGTCTCAGCAAATTCCACGTGAAAATCTGACACTTTGCTGCACAAGTAAATCGTCACTGTAGTACACATTTCTATTGCGATGTTTTGCACAATCAGACCAGCACTCGAATTACGTCTCGGACTATATTTGTCAAGTGCAGCCATAATGTAGTGAAGAAATCAAATTCTAAGCCAATCAGAAACCAGAAAAGCAATCAACGTCATTAGGTCAGGGGTCAATAGCCATAAATAGACCAGGGAATACCTTTTACGAGACGGAACACGTTGGCTTGTTAACATTTGTATGAGAGAATGTTTCTGCAAATATGCCTGAATTACGGGACAACAACATCAGATAAATGTTGTGTTGACACCGTGAACACGGTTAGCCCTTGATTTGCGGCAAAATTGTGGTCAAAATCGAAATTGGATCAATGATTATGAATGTGATATTTCCTGGAAAAAAAGCATTTTTCCATTTTATTTCAATTAAACAATATCAATAAGAAATATAAATATAATATGCAGATGAAAACGTTTTTGGCATGATTGAAATACTGGTTCGGTATAATAATTATATATAATGTTGAGAAAAAGACAAAAAAAAAAAAAAAAAAAAAAAATATAATACCATCTGAGCCCACTGATACAACAGAATATTAATATTGATTCACCTCACAACTACCTCTGTACATGCACCAATTATACTTGTTTTTGTTTTTTTTAAAAAAAACAAACAATATAGACATATTATATGAGATGTCAAATAAGTATACATTTATTTAAAGAAAGAAATATAGTAATAATAATAAAAAAAATAGGTTGCCAGGCAACGAAACATACGCCCACACAGCAGCCAAATCGTCCGGGCAGTCAACAAGAGTTGTCGCATATTAAGGAAAATCATTAGAATTTGTTTGGTTTTTATAATTAAACGTTTTTTTTTAAAATCAGATAATAATTGTGACCTCCAGAGGCACAACAAGCTAAAAAGGGTAAAATCAGGGGACATAATTCAGGAAGTAATGATCCGATGGGCGCAAATATCGAAAGGGACCAAGATCTTTGGGTTATAAACATACATGTCAAGTTTCATCAAAATCGATTCAAAATTGTGACCTTTATAGGGTCCACAACCTTGATATAACATATTTTCACACTATTCGCGTACAAACCGCGGCCATTTTGTCCGTCACTTTTGGTCCGATTTTCACGAAATTCAAATTCAGCCTTCATAACCATGGAACGGTGATATATTCAAACGTTTTTTTAAATCGGATAAAAATTTTGACCTCCAGAGGGACCACAAGCTAAAAAGGGCAATTTTTCGGACAATCAGGGGCCATAATTCAGGAAATTACGATCCGATGGGCGCAAATATCGAAAGGAACCAAGATCTTTTGGTTATAAACATACATGTCAAGTTTCATCCAAATCGGTTCAAAATTGTGACCTCTAGAAGGTCCACAACCTTGATATAACATATTTTCACACTATTCGCGTACAAATGGCGGCCATTTTGTCCGTCAATTTTGGTCCGATTTTCACGAAATTCGAACTCAACCTTCATAACCATGAAACGGTGATATAATCAAACGTTTTTTTAAATCGGATAACAATTGTGACCTCAAGAGGGACCACAAGCTAAAAAGGGCGATTTTTCGGACAATCAGGGGCCATAATTCAGGAAGTTACGATACGATTGGCGCAAATATTGAAAGGAACCAAGATCTTTGGGTTATAAACATGCATTTCAAGTTTATCCAAATCGGTTCAAAATTGTGACCTCTACACTGTTCACAACCTTGATATAACATATTTTCACACTATTCGCGTACAAATGGCGGCCATTTTGTCCGTCAATTTTGGTCCGATTTTCACGAAATTCGAACTCAGCCTTCATAACCATGGCACGGTGATATAATCAAACGGTTTTTTAAATCGGATAACAATTTTGACCTCCAGAGGGACCACAAGCTAAAAAGGGCGATTTTTCGGACAATCAGGGGCCATAATTCAGGAAGTTACGATCCAATTGGCGCAAATATCGAAAGGAACCAAGATCTTTGGTTTATAAACATGCATTTCAAGTTTCATCCAAATCGGTTCAAAATTGTGACCTCTACACTGTTCACAAGCTAAAAACCGTGATTTTTCGTACAATCAGGGGCCATAACCCATGAAGTTACGGTCCGATACATGCCAATATCGAAAGGAACCGAGATCTTAGGGTGATAAACCTATATTTTAAGTTTCATTGAAATCGGATAAAAATTGTGACCTGTAGACTGTTCACAAACAATTGTGGACGGACGGACGTCCGGACGGACGGACGGACGAACAGGGGCGACGACAATATACGTCCACATGAAAATGTGGGCGTATAAAAATGAATGCAATTTTATATACTTCCTCATGCAGTATTCAGGAACAACACTCGATGGCATGAGATTTCTCCGATATTAAATAGATTAAAACGGTTCAGCGATACTTTGATTTAATCAAATATGGAGGACCGAGACTTAGCTTCGATCAACCAGTACAGTGGTTGAAATTGTTGAACACGTCTGTCAAGCCTTCAAAGGCTAATATCTTCGTTGCAATAGAGTAATTTGAATTAAATTTTCAAATTATTCATTTTACATTATCTACTTTTGAACTACTATAGCAAGAATGGCTAGTTCTTTTTCTAAATCTTATATTATGTATCTTCAATGAAAAATGTATATAATAATATCATTTATATAGTGTATTAATACTGGAGATTGGGCTCTAATCTGCTTTTCAGATTTTTATATCTACAGAATCGGGCCCGTCGCCAGCTCATAAAATTGGAGTGGGGGGCTATAGAATTTTTTGGAGGGGCTGAGGATGTGGCCGGCTAAGAATACTCCTAAGAAATCATCAATACATGTATTTACACACAGATCAGGTCTTGTGTGCATATTATACACTGTACAAAATTAAAAAAATATATACCAGTAAAGAAAAGTACATATAAGAGAAAAACAAACAGTTAACTAAATAAAATGGTACCAGTAAAATGAATAAGAAATGAAATGGAGTTAAACGTCGCCCTACTGTTCTGCTCTTATACATGTACTGGACTAATGAAGACGGGCATACGCTATACAGTGTACCATGAGGAAAATTTTGCCCGGGCACAGCACTATGGCCTACGCTTATATCGAATTCCAACTGCCAAGGGATCTTCTCACGTGCACACCAATGTTACAGAGGACTTCGGTTTTTCGTCACATTCGAACGACTAGACAGCAGTCCTTGTACCTCGTCAGCCCCTCCGCCCGCACCAATGACAAGGAGAAAACACGTCTGAATTGAATTAGAATAAAAAAGTAAAATAAAAACATATGTCAGCTTAAAGTAACTAAATATGATATGAAAATATATCGACATGTACAGTACATTTAAGTAAAACATGTTTAAAATATTTAATGTAAAAACCGCTTACAAAAATACATATGTATACAAGTTTATGCCTACTCATAAAAATCACATAATTTCAACAATATGATTTGGTTGTCACTTTCATATTCGAACAATTTTCACAAATCCATCTATCTGTAGCTCTTATACACAGGGACTTGGAAGGATTAAAATACTAATACTATACTATTATAGTCAAGCAGTAGTAAGAAGTTTTATTTTAATCCCTTCAAGTCCCTGTGCTCTTATACATGTACTGGGTTAAGGAAGACGGGCATGCGCTATACAGTTTATTATGAGGGAAATTTTGCCGGCACAGCACTATGACTATGGCCTACTCTTATATCGAATTCTAACTGCCAAGGGTTTTTTTCCATGCACACCAATGTACAAACCGCTTGCAAAAATACATATGTACATGTATACAGGTTTAGGCCTTTTCATAAAAAATCACATAATTTCATCAATACCATTTTGCTGTCACTTTCATATTCGAACAATTTTCTCAAATGCATACTAGAAAGCTTTCACTTGTAACAAATACAACTATCTGTAGCCTAATGCAGTCTGATTTGCATCCACAGTGAAAATATCGTTTGGTTCTTGATCTCTACAGGGGGAATGCGCCAGAATATATGTGCCCCCTATATATTTTTGGTTTGAGTAGTCCTTGGTGTGAGTTGTCATGCATTTAGGAATAGGAGAATATCTCAATATTTTCATCAACTTGGATTTGCAATAAAATGGGAAAATGTTAATAGATGATCGCCTCAACAAATTAACCAGGCAGTATTATTTCTTTTCTTATTTCGGTGGTAAAATATTATTAGCTGCTCTAAGCATAACTTTATTCATACACAGTTGTTGTTGTTTTGTTTTTTTTTACGTTGGTAACGTACGTACGTGGAATGTGAGAAGTCTGTATTGTTAGTATACCACGAGAGTCTTGTCTGCACATTCCTAGTAGAACTTGAATTCTTTGTCCAACAAATCAATATAGCATTTTGTCTCCTGTACATGCCTGCCGTTTCCTTCTAATTTGATCGACTGGTTAGCACATTCCCTAAATTTTTCCCAGTTTCTCGCAGTAAACAGTTTTAGATCGGTGTTATTAAACAAAATCTACACGGAGTATAAACCTCTAGTTATTCTTCCGCTTTTTTACTATCGAAACCGTTGACCTTTCGTCGTGTATGTCTGATTGGCGAGCTATGTCACGTCACGTAATCTATTAAAACCAAATCGCCGCGAAATTCAAATACCATCGCACATTGATAAGTAAGCCCATATTTATTTTACGTTTTCTGTCAAATGTCAAAGTATCGATAAAAGAAAAGTTGTTGTGTGGAAATACAAAGTAATACTAGGAGAATTAGATGATGTAGTTTGTTTTCCGCCTGAAAATGGTCGGGATGGAGAAACAGAAGCAAGCTTGCTATAAATTTCAGATCACGGCCTGGTCTTGTTTATGATGACCTTTGAAATATATCGACACATGCTTTATAAGGGTTGTATCACAGTATTACATTTGTTGAAATTTATTGAATTGGTTTATTTTTATTGTAGAGTTCGGTAGCCTTATCGTTATGTGACGGAGGTAAATATATTTCTTTACTTTGTGATATAAAATCAACAATTTAGTAGTTAATAATTTTGGACGCACTTCAGGGTGGGCTTATTATGTCGTCGCCCCGTCCTGTGGTCTGTCAACAATAAAACTGGCTTGTGAACGGATAGAGTCAACGATTTTTGACAGATACATTTCCAATTTAGTGTAAAGCATTGTCGTCATGAGAAGATAAAGTTATTTTGTTGTCAGAAATGGCCCATTTACAGACATTTAATGATGGTTAGCCCCATTGCAGTCCTTCACCAAATGATATGGCTAAAGTTGGTTTCTCCTTTACTGGTTCACCAGATAGAATTCAATGTGTGTTTTGTAATTGTATTTTAAAAAACTGGCAAGATGTGGATATACCTATGATAGAACATAGAAAACATTTTCCTAACTGTCCATTTGTTTGTGGTCACCAAGTAGGTAATATTCCACTAGATATTAGAAGTCATGTTAGTATAAGTTATAATGAAAGACTTGGTGCATCCCATTCTCATGGAACTGGTGCTACTAATCAATTTACTCCAGTATCTGGTATTCATACAGAAAGACCTCGTCATCCTAATTATGGAACTGGTGTAACAAGAATTGCTTCTTCCACTGTGCGTCCTAGTGGTGCATCACAAACACCTCAACAGATGTTCCCAGGACGTCCATATTGTTTACCACAGGTAACAGTTGAAGCCTCTGTTCAACGATTTCACAATCTATATAATGTAAGTGCCTTTAAAACTAAAACTGTTTTTAAATGTTATAAATTTAACAAATTATTACAATGCTGTAATTGATTTCAGTGCTGGTTGATGAAAACTAACCCACATGTTCTCTTTGTTTTTATCTCTCTATTCAAAGACATTCATTTTAATCTGCCAATCTCTATTGCATTAGTTACATTGGTGTATGCATGATTTCATAAGGAGGGCACACAATATTTTAATTTGGTGTTAAAGGGAGGTTCCAGTAAACGGCACCTGTAAACACTTTTTGTGAAGTTATATTCCCTGAAAACTATATAATACCAATATTGAGTAAGTTAGTTACTGGACAAGGGTCGTCTATATAAAAGAATTAAAAGGCAAACATTTTATTCATTTTGTTGTTCTAGTTATCGGAAGGAGATGACATTGCTGGAGGGGTGAGTACATACAAAATATATTCTAACAAATGTCATATAAAAACAGACAGAATGGACAGAGGAACTTGTTCGGCCTACACTGGAATCAAAAGCAGGATCTTCTGGTCAGTGAACAAACATCTGACTCGCTGAATGACTATGACTATGAAAAGAAAACGTTGCAAATATTATTGCAATGTTTACGGTGCGAAATACACATTTCCATTGCCCCAAAAAACATATTCCTGAAGCAATGGCCCGAGAAATCCCTCTCTGGCCATTGCTGGAATAGCGTCTGATTCTTGAACTTTTGCAGGAGTGTGTCTATTCTTCCCGTTCAATCAAAGCTATCACTTAAGTACAGCATCATGACAGTCTTTCGTTTAATCTGGGACTTCCCTAAAACTTTGGATAGTGATTTACGGTGAAAGTATGTTCGTTTCCAAACAGTATTGTTTACATTTCGTTCGACTTGATAGCCTCGTTTGTCACGCAATGAGTTTTACTGCATTATTCTGCTATGCACGGGTTGATTGGCCATAATAAAATCGTGAGCCACGACGTAACGGTATGTAAACATATTTGGTCCAATATTGGCACTCGTTTTAAATGTAAAGCTTTTGTAGGGCAGCTGGTCATTGGTTGGTAGTTGGACTACTGACCAATCAAAATTTAAAACAACAATATCCACTCATTACAGCAGTGAGTAGTGGGATTACCTCTAATCAAACGAAACACTGCACGGAGTATGCAAAAAACCAGAGTCACAGACTCACAGTGTTAAAATATAGAATACACGTTTCAATAATACTAAATAGAGTTAAATAGTTATTTTGCACCTTACACTTCTCCATTCTGCGTTTTGCCTTGTAGACAAATGCATGATAGAACTTACGGATTGGGCCGTCGGGCGATCGGCCCGAAGGGCCAGAGGGGCCATCGCCTCAAAGGCCGGTCGAACAAAAAATGAAAAAAAAAATTTTTTTTTGTCCAATTCGTTTAAAAAAAAACCCCTTTTCTGCTGAACATTACATGGGGGAGGGGGGTATTGGACCGGCCATGGAGCGATGATGATCATGGTGTATGTGGCCGGTGGCTTTAACGGGCCGCCACGCCATCACTGGAGTTTGGAGTGGGCTTGTATAATAGACTTTCTTAGCCGGGTGTGCAATGGGGATTCCGTATTTCATCGGATTCACCCGACACTGTCGCCCGCAAATTTACTAATTATTAAGTCACCTGTACTCTGTTTGTGGGGATACGCTTGAAACATCTGCCGTTGGTTCGTAACTCCCAAAAAGATCAATTTTAAGGCCTTAGCAAAATTTGATGGTAGCTGGTCTACTGGCTGAATATGAGTGCGAGACGATTTCCCCAGGCTTGTGTTAAACATTCCTTGACATTTTTATTAACTCGTTATTTTCAGAGATGAAATTACAGAATTGGGATGCCGGGAATGCGACATTTTTCAATAAAAATATTCCTACTTATTCAATATTCCTAACTTAATCAAATGGTCAAAACTTTCTCAACTAGTCCCATTTTTAACAATTTTTTAAATTCTCTTGACGATAAAATGATAATACCTTAATGAATAATATTATTTGACAGATATTATAATCAGATAAGCTACCAAATCGCATATTTGGGGTTCATTTTTCAAAATTTTCAAGGGGGAAAACCCGCAGAACCGCTATCCACGGTCAGTAAAAGAGGCCTCTCAGACACAGGAGCCCCAATCCACCCCTGAACATACCTTATATGAAATCTACGACGAACCTCTCATTTCCATACGAAAAAAAAAGTCTGGACTTTGAAGGAAATTTAAGATCGATCTTCAAGGTCAAGGTCAGTGAAATGGGGGGGGGGGGTACTTTACGGACCTTGAAAAACAATCACTGAAATAAAATGGAATGGTGTTTACGTCTGGGGTAATGAAGACGGGCATATTATGCGTGTGTTATGGGGGTGGGGGGAATTTGCCTGTAAATGATTATCACCTACTTTTTTGTCTAATAGTTTGATTGTTTTATTTTTAGGGTGGCATTTGAAAATGGGGTGTATCACAACATCACATTTGTTGAAACTTATTGACTTGGTTTATTTTTATTACAGAGTACGGTAGCTGTATCGTTATGTGACGGAAACATAGGTAAATATATTGATTTACTTTGTAATATAAAATCAACAATTTATTTTTAAGATGTTCAAGCCATCTTTGAATTTCTGATTACTATGGGCTCAATCCTGGCGTTTGGCAAGACACCGCTCCAGGGTTTTCTAGCCCTATTTCCCCTGCCAGTACTGGAAATGTTGAGTTATTTGAATCGGGCGTGTACTCACTGAATTGTACATAAAAGAACATTTGGCATTTTGAAATCAACGACACGCTACTGTCAGTGTAAGATAGTCCTGTTCCGTAATATACCTCCTTAGACATTACAGTCTTCCACAATACATTAATAGTAAACTATACTTAATGGGAAATAACTCCTGTATGTTAGCTGTAAATGAGAGTATTTTCCCTTCTGGGGTTAATCAAGGGGGAGAACTCCCAAGACTTCGAAGAAAGAAGCATGGTCTTTATATTATGAATGAATTGATGTATCTTGAAAAAAATAAATGTATGTCAACTATGGAACTATCTCCATTGTATACATCCCCTACAACATGGTGGGGATGCTAAATTGCCGATATTAACATTCTGCAAGGAACCAGTATTTAATGATCAGAAGATTAGTAAAAACAATTGAATATTTCATTCAATTTTCAAACGGCTGTGGATATTTAACCGAATTCGGCACTTTACTCTAATTTGCCGTACCATCCGTTTGACATGCGCAGTTCTCTGATTCCTGGACTTTCGCGAAGGCAATTTTGCCGTTTGACATTAAAGTGCCAATCCCGATAACTTTTTGGGGAATAAAACTGCTTAATTTTGTGTTAAAATCCTTTAAAAAATCCATAACCTAAGGCCCACCGACTAACCCGATATTTGTGGTACGCTTGTAAATAACTTAAACCTGGAGAACGTTTTATTATACTGTATCTAGATAAAGCCAGACTTTTTTTCTATAAAAATAATATGTAGGTGAAATTTACCTTTTGTTATCAAATACAGGGCATGGGTCATTCACTGTATAGTCCTCTCAAGAAACATTAATCGATTATCAGGTCACCCAATGAAAACTTGACCCGAAATCTTAAAAGGGTTACATGTCCGGATAAGCAGTGTTGACGTTCACGTCCAAACGACTCAATATTTTGAGCTGAAATTTTGAGACAAGGTAAATACACCATGTCACTATATTTTGGTCAATAAATTTCATAAATACTCGGACTTTAATTTTTGAGACTCTGTTCTTATCGGGATTCAAACTGATCCCGCAGTGAATATTCGCTTGGCCGCTACAATCACTGATAAGCATGACATCGACGAGGCTTAATAAGTACGGCATATTAACTTTTTTACTCCGACAAATTAAATTCTCAAACATTTTTTTGAGTTAACAGAAAAATAAATAAAGACGTTTGAAGTAATTGAAGTTAAAAAATATTTCCTATTAAGTGTAAATGGGTATTAAAATGAGTAAAATGCGTCATTTTGCCCGAAGCAGTTAGGTGTTAAGTAAACATTGCACGAGCCGTTGAGCCAATGACTGTAGTCAACGCACGTGCTTTGGACACTATCTGTTACAGAGTTAATTCCTAAGTAATTCTCTGTGAAACAGATTGATCGGGATTGTCCCTTTAACCCATAACACAAACCCTAACCCTAACCCAAAATCTAAACCTAATCCATACCCTAACCCTAACCCAACAGATCTATTCGTCCTGTGTCTAACAGTGCTTCTTTCTCCGTTTCTTATAAAGGGACGAAATAGCCTACTTGAATTTCTATGGTAGAATTTAAAAGAAAATAAGATAATAAATGTAAATTGTAGAAAACATTTAGAATATTACTCTATTTTGGTCGAGGGCGCATTTCTTCGGATTTTGGTTTTTAATTAAAGTACTAAGACTGTCAGTGGTGTTTATGTTTTTCCATTTGCCACAAGATTTAATGGTTTATATTCGAGTGATGTCTATTCATTTTTAGCTGAATTTGACTCGTATACGTCGTTATCTCATGGTATTGATACAGTAACAAAGAAAAAGGCAGCCTTTCACCTCCAGTTGGATGGCCCTGCAAAAATATGGTATGAACAGTTGACAGCTGGCGAGTTACAGAAAATGCCATGGACGCAATCCATTGAATGTTTTAAAAGCCGATTTCATCCATTACATAATCCAGCACTAATAGCCGAATCCGCGAAGTTTGATTCTCTGAACTTACAACCTCACATGCCAATTGAATTTTTTCATGGAACATTACTACAAATGGGCCACAGACTTGACAAATCGGATAAGGATATAACAGTCCGTTTTATCGCGGGGTTGCCAGAGCAGTTGGCATTTTATGTTCGAGCTGGAAATGCTTGTGATAGTATGAGTGCTTTGATGGCTGCAAAGATGGGCGATTAAGCCAATGGGCACAGGACCGACTCTCTTCCATTTGCAAATTTGCCGCCCGTATCGCAGCCATTACAACATTCAGAACTTGAAGAAATTAAGACTAAAATTTCCACGATATCTTCCCAATTTCAAGACCTTCAAGAGAAATTTTCAAGTATTTCCAAATTCGAATTTCATGGACATTATCTGCAGTCCAATAGACAGACAGACAAATCCATCTCAGTGGTATAATCCACGTTACCAGCAGCAGTATTACAGACCAAGATATTATCCTAATAATCCACCCACATATTTTAATTTGTCTGTACCACCGACTCCATTCAATTATGCGCCATCAAGGTCAACTTATCAACGTGCATATGGATACCACAATTATGAGCCATCAAGGTCAACTGATCAACATTCATCTGGATACCACAATTATAGAGCACCATCACCACCGTTTAAATCACAACGGGGAACCCGTCCGCCATTACTTCAAGATCATCCTCCCGCCAGCTCCGAAAGTCATCCGGGAAACTGCCAACTGCCAGGACTGAAGGAGTATGTCCCCTTGGTGACCCTATGTTACTAAATCATGCTCAGTTGAACAATGACCCAACTTGCAGTGCCAGACATTCGAATAAACATTTTATTTACTTGCCAATTAGTTTCAAACTGTTAGTGTGTCAGCTTTAATTGATACGGGTAGTGCTATTAATATAATGTCTTCGAAATTTTATAATAGTTTACCTTATAATGTTAAAACCAAAGTGACACCTGTGGAGGGGAAAGTTATAAAACTTGCAAATGATCTTAACATTGATGTAGTCGGAACAATTTTTGTCCCGTGGCTCACATTATGTTGAATTTTTTGTTTTAGAAAAATCCTCCCAACCTGTTATATTAGGCACCCATTTTCTGCATATTAATGGGGCCATATTAGATTTTTCTCACCATACACTATCTTTTGACCAATTAAAGTTCAAGTGTCTCAAACATGTTGATATTCCCGTCAACTCAGAGGTTTTAATATGGGCCAATGTCCCACAACATTTATCACTTGGCTTACAGGGTATTTGTACAGCTTGTGATAGTACATATAAGCAAAACGTGGTGGTTTCTAAGTATGTGTTGTATCAATAATGTTGTAAGTTTAGTTAAAGGTGGTATTATAGCTCAATTTAGTGTAATTGATACAAATTATGATGTTATACCTATAGATTTACCTATTAATCAAATCAGTCACGTTAATTCAAAGAAACTCGGAGAAAGACAAATTATTAATCAAATTATTTTTTCTAATACCTGTGTAACTGGTAATGAACTTGGATCTTTACAGAGATGTTTATATGATAATTATGATGTATTCTTAACATATGACAATTCCGATTTAGGATTGACTGATTTAGTTCAGCATAAGCTACATTTAAAGCCAAACTTTGTGCCCAAACAACAGCGGCCCTATAGATTACCACCAGATAAACGTATCGTTTTGCGACATCAATTAGACGAACTTATCCGCCAAGGTGTTATTTGTCATGTTGATGAAAATGATACACTCCCATTGTACTTGTGACGAAGCGTAACAAGTCCGGAATACAGTATGTTCCTGGAACCACGGAAGCTAGTTTATCAATGTATCGATTTTGCTGTGATTTTCGATATCTCAATTCTCAAACACAAGACTTTAATTATAGCATCCCTGACCTCCAGGAATTAACGGAGTCTTTTTCAAACAAACAACAACACTATTTGACTTCGATCCACTTGAGCCAAATGCCTATAAACCCCGAATTATCAAAATTTACAGCTTTATCCACTTGTTGTGACACTTACCGTTTCTTACGTTTACCTATGGGTCTAAAGACATCCCCAATTTATTCCAATTGCTGATCGATTAACATAAAAATCAGTGCTATTCTATTTAGACGGCATCCTCATCCACAGCGCAACGTTCGATGAACATATTACCGATCTACAAACTATTTTTTCGCGGATTCGCAGCGCTGGTCTTAAATTGAACCCAAGAAGGGTTTTTTTCGCACAAGACAAATGTGAATTCCTTGGACACGAAATATCAGCGAAAGGTATTTCTGCACCACCTACACATGTTCAAGTGATTCAGGAATATTGAGCTCCCAGATCCACAAAGGAATTAAAACGTTTTTTGGGTATGATAAACTGGTTCTGGAAATTCATCCCAAATTTCAGCAGTCTTGCGCTCAACCTTTTTGTACGCTCTACTTAAAAAGGGCGTTTTCTTCCAATGAACTAATATAGAAAGGTTTTCATTTGAAGAATTGAAGAGACAATTATCTGAATCTCGCGTACTAGCTTTCCCCAAGTACGTCATCCCGCATACTCTAAGTGTGGATACTTCAAGTAAAGACATTGGGTATATGCTTTCCCAGGTTCACCCTGAATCAGAATTTCCAGCGAATACAGACCTCCGTGAACGGACTAGAGTAATAAAGTTTGGCTCCGAATCTTTTGCTAAATACCAACATTCATATGGTCCGACCAAATTAGAACTTCTGGGTATGACCACCAGCATTAGATTGTGCACCATATCTACGTGGCCGACATTTTTATGTTGAGTGTCATCACCAGGCACTAAAACCATTATTTGAAAAGGGGGGTCACGGTGGCTAAGTGGATAAGGCGCTGGTTCGCTAGCCTGGAGGTCGGGTGTTCGATCCCTGCATTGGCCGAGAAAGTTCATCTCGATTTTCCGACGTGATTTCCCCGTGTCAGTGATACAGAAGGAGGGCCTGACAAGGACAGCTGCCTAGTCGTTCGGATGGGACGATAAACCGAGGTCCCGTGTACAAATTGGAGTGCACGTAAAAGATCCCTTGGCAGTTGGAAGTCGATATAAGAGTAGGTCGTAGCGCCGCTGCCCGGGCAAAATTTCCCTCATAGCACACTGTATGGCGTATGCCCGTCTTCCATTAGCCCAGGTTAGGTGCAAAAGAGTAGGACGTTAAACCTCATTTCATTTCATTTATTTGAAAAGAAATCGAGTGGTGTCATATATGAGCGATGGATAGCTATACATCAGCAATTTTCTTTTGAGATAACATATAAACCTGTCCACCAGGTTCTTCTCCAGCAGTCGTTAGCCCAGCGGAGGATGACCCACATTTTCCTTACACGTCTGAGCAAACGGGGAAAATTATCTTACCGAATGGCCTAACTTTTGATAATTATTTTGACTCTGACTCCCCTATGTGTAATTGTGTGGATTATCAGGACATTGAGTATGATGGGGATACCGAAGACCTCGACGTTCCCGAGAATTGCGTTCCCAGGGGGGACATTCAGGTCTTAGCAACCACAATGGCACCTGAATCCATATCGTCTGGTGAAGAGCCAGAACATACCAGTGATCAAACTGAATGTAACAAGTAGGTGACTGATTCAACAACTGACATGAAAGATCGCCTTGTTGAGGAAATTCAGAACATAAAACTCATGGATCAATTCGATTTTTCACTCCAAGGCATCGCTAAAATACAGAATAATGATGTATTTTTGAAACCAATTATAGACTACTTTATCTCTAATACTATTCAAAAAAAAAGTAGGGGATATTTGATTTTGGGGGCATAATACTAAAATATGCAAATGACTACGAAAACAGTCACTATAGAACCTAACAGAAGAAACATTTCCAGTTACATGTGACACCCAAACGCACCAATAGCTACCGCATGGAATGCAGGTGATGCTTGGGATCATCATGGGGTCCAACCCAAGATTTGCACGACTCTGACTTTGAATGTTACAGTCATTGTGGCATTGAATTCCAGGGTGGAAACATCAGTTTAATTGTTTTAGTGACCAGAAAACAAATTTTGATATGCGTCGGCTTACCCAAAATGAAAGGTTACGTGCCCTTGGCATGCTACAGATCGTCACAACACAGGCGGTTGTGGGGCGGACGATGAATGTTTCTCAGTCTGTCATAAGCAGGCTATGGTCCAGATACCGTAATACACAATCTGTACAGGACAGACCACGCCCAGGTCAACCAATGGCGACAACTCAAGCCCAGGATCGATTTATCCGTACCTTGGCCTTGAGAAATCGTGTCATCACAGCAAATCAGATCAGCGCTCGTCTTCAAAAGACACTGGTGTTAGAGTGAGTGGCCAGACGATTCGGAATCGACTGCATAGGTGTCACCTTCGCGCCCGACGTCCTCGCGTGATCCCTTGTTTGAGAGATCATCACATTCAGGCAAGACGTCGTTGGTGTAGGGATCGTCAACACTGGGATAATCGACGCTGGAGCAATGTGATGTTTTCAGATGAGTCAAGGTTCACTGTTGATTTTTGGACAGACGTAGGAGGGTGTGGCGTCGTCGAAACGTGCGCTTCCAAGACGTTAACGTCATCAGATATGATCGATTTGGGGGTGGTTCTGTTATGGTGTGGGGAGGCATCACTGTTGCTGGAAGAACGGCTTTACATGTTGTTGCAGGGCGTGTTACAGGCCAGTACTACCGGGACAACATCTTGGCAGTCCATGTTGTGCCGTTCGCACGACGTCATGGCCGCCGTTTCATCTTCCAGGATGACAACGCAAGATGTCACAGGGCCAGGATCGTTACAGGTTTCCTCCAACATCAAAACATCACCACATTACCTTGGCCAGCACTGAGTCCCGACCTCTCCCCCATCGAGCATGTCTAGGACATGCTTGGACAGAGGTTACGTCAACGTCAACAACGTCCTGTCAATGTCCAAGAACTTGCTGCTGCGTTGCAACAGGAATGGGACAATCTGGACCAAAATGACCATAGACGTCTCATTAGGAGTATGCCACGTCGGACCAATGCTTGTTTGGCAAACAGAGGAGGATTTACCCGTTACTGACTTTGTTGTGATGCTGTGGTAACTTTGCTGTTTGACCCCGGGTATCATTTTACCCTTATAATGGTCAGTCTGTGCTTTACTTAGTCTAACGATCATTTGGAATAAATCGATGAATGTGAACTTCATTTCATTTTGTCATTTGTTTCTTCGTCAGTTTCTTTAGGTGACTTTAATAACACTTAAAAATCAAATATCCCCTACTTTTTTTGAATAGTATATATTACCGACACCACAGAAACGAGCTTGGCGTTTATTGTTGGAAGCCACAGATTACGCTATAATTGAAGGACTGTTGTTTTATTTCATTCAAGAGTAGCTTAATCCCAACGTGCTCAAACTTTAGACAAATATCAACTAGTGGTTCCGGTCATTTTGATTAAGCAATTATTGGAACTTTATCATGATTCTCCTTTAGGTGGCCACGGCGGTATAAACGACACTCTTGGTCGTCATAAAGACACATACTTCTTTCCAAAAATGAGCTCAATTGTTAATGATTATGTGAAATCGTGTGATGATTGTCAGCGTGGCAAGCTAACCAAAGCCCACACTAAAATTGTGTACACCCCCTACAACAGTCCAAAATTTTTAGCTTTTGTGTGTATCATTGGAGAAGTTGGAAATAAAGACTTAGAAACAAAAACTAGGATAAAGAAAATTATTATGTCAAACTCATATGAACAGCATTAGATTAGCATCTTTTTCGAAAGTCCAGTGAGACAAGTCAAAAATTACTAAATTCTACTTTATTTTATTTATATAGAAATCAACAGATCAAGTGATAGGGATCAGATCCCTTTGATAAGTGAAGAATGTAAGTTAAAATCCTTTACTGTGTCAAATTTTTGGGTTTATGAAACTTTTCTAATCTCAATGCTACTTTTACTTTCACAAACGGAGGTAATAGTTTTACTCCAATTAATTTCCCCATTGACCTGTTGATTCAGGTCCCCCCAACCGAGAGAGAGGCGGACAGAGGGAGAGAGAGAGACAGGCAGAGACAGAGAGATGTTAGTTTGTTCATTTAGATGATGGATTTAATGGTTACCGGTCTCTATATTGTCCATGTGACCGAAACCCTTTAATCAATTTACAGTTGCTTACATAGTTATAATAACCGAGTCGTAAATATGTTCAAAAATCCAGTTGGGTTTGCGCAGTACTATCGAGTCGGCTACAAAGCCCTGGTGTAAACAATTTATGGGTTTGAGTGGGCTAACTCGTCTGCTTTAGATCATAGGATCTATCATTGACTCAAGTAGTGTGGTTTCGATCTTGAGCTTATATGTAACAGAGAGTAGATTCGCCCCGGGTCCTTTGGTTTCATCCCACTGTTAAAGTCCCCTATATATACTATGTAAAAGTACGGTGGCTGCTTTAGGACACGCAAACAAATATTTTTATCTCGAGCGCTCGAGATAGTTAAGTTGAGCGCTCAAGATAATTAAGTCGAGCGCTCGAGATACTAAGTCGAGCGCTCGAGATAATACAACCGAACACGTCTCTACCGATGTTTTAAACTATATGATTTATGCATTATATTCAATGATAAACTTGTGGAATAAAGATTCATTTGTTTATCTTTACAGCCCATCCAAAGCTACAGTTACGGAGCGGATACCCCCACCCCACTCGGCAAACCTCGTAGGATTTCGGACAATCTAAACTCGACTGTATGATGAATTCCGCCATATTGGAACTACTTTAAAGGTCCCGAATGAAACATGGTTGCGCCCATTCCAAACACAAGTTGGCGACCTATTTGGCTAGCGACCTATTCGACCGATTCAGCTGTAAGATAATGACGAAATTACACTTCTATTCTGAGCTGAAGGAATGGATAAAAAATAATATATTCTACTTTCATTTGATAGACATAACATTGGATTTTATTGGTTGATAAATAGAGACTGTTGTCTTTACTCTAAATAGGTTTCCAACGAACAGGTTGCAGCTCGATCGGTCGAATAGGTCGCTAGCCGAATAGGTTCCCAATTTGTGTAATAGCGTCAAGTTTTCCTGTTAAAGTAAACCGGTAGCCGCATCGCAATTGTATGGGCGTAGGTACATATCACTTACTGTCATACATCCGAGACTAGATGTAGTTTACGGAATCTGTCGAGATTAGCCGAGTGCCCCCACCCCACACACACACGCACACTCCACCCCATGCGCATAACCTCCACTAAATATTTCCCTTTGTATTTATCCCCTTCCAAGTGGGGAGTATATCGCATGTTATTATACGAATTAGTAATTGTATATATCGATGTTACAGAGTTTTGCTATGAGAGACTGACATTTCCTCTTATCTAGAACAGGGCGGGGGGGGGGCTTGACAAGGACAGTTGTCTAGTCGTTCGGATCGGACGAAAAACCGAGGTCCCGCGTACACGTAAAAGGTCCCTTGGCAGTTGGAATTCGATATAAGAGTAGGCCGCAGCGCCGCTGCCCGGACACAATTTCCCTCATAGCACACTGTGTGGCGTATTTCCGTCTTCAATAGCCCAGTTTAGGAGCAGAACAGTAGGACGTTAAACCCCATTTCATTTCATTTCTTATGTAGAAGCTCAGGTCGGATCCAGGGCTATTTATTTCACAAGTAGGAACTGATAAATGTCTAATTTACCCGGGCTTCTACATTCACCCCCTCCCCCGGGTATATAACATGGGGTGTATATAACGTTATTATGCGAATCAATAATTATATATATCGAGGTTTCACAGATTAGCATATCCTCTTATTTAGAAGCTCGGGTCTGATCCAAGGTTATTGATTTCATATGTAGAAACTGATCATTGGTTTATTTAACGCGGCGCAAGTGGCACGATCGTGTCAGACTTCTACATCCACCCTAACCCCAACCCCAACCACCAACGCCCCTACACACACATACACGCACACGCCATCCTATGATCATCATCACCAATAAAACACCCACCCCAACCCTAACTCACCGTTCCCCACACCTTGTGGGTATTATTATTAAATTCAGAGTCCTTGCTGTGGGAGGAAACCTACGGACGCAGTGTAAGGACCGGTGTAGAATGTAGACGCCCGGGTAAACTAGACATAGATCAGTGCCTACATATAAATAAATAAACCTGGATCAGACCTGTGCTTCTACATAAGAAATGAAATAGGGTTTAACGTCCTACTGTTCTGCTCCTAAACAGGGCTATTGAAGGCGGAAATACGTCACACAGTGTGCTATGGGAAATTGTGCCCGGCAGCGGCGCTACGCCCTACTCTTATATCGAATTCCAGCTGCCAAGGGATCTTTTACATGTACGCGGGACCATGTTTTTTTTGTCCGATCCGAATGACTACACAACTGTCCTTGTCCTGTTCTAAATAAGAGGAAATGTCAGTCTCTCATAGCAAAACTCTGTAACATCGATATATACAATTACTAATTCGTATAATAACATGCGATATACTCCCCACTTGGAAGGGAGTAAATATAACGGGAAATATTTAGTGGAGGTGATGGGCATGGGGTGGAGTGTGCGTGTGTGTGTGGGGTGGGGGGTATCCGCTCCGTAACTGCAGCTTTGGATGGGCTTTGGATGGGCTGTAAAGATAAACAAATGAATCTTTATTCCACAAGTTTATCATTGAATATAATGCATAAATCATATAGCTTAAAACATCGATAGAGACGTGTTAGGCTGTATTATCTCAAGCG
Organism: Patella caerulea; assembly: GCA_036850965.1. Classification (NCBI taxonomy): domain Eukaryota; kingdom Metazoa; phylum Mollusca; class Gastropoda; family Patellidae; genus Patella; species Patella caerulea. The sequence continues at coordinate 31,661,008 of JAZGQO010000014.1, read as the reverse complement.
CTCGACTTAGTATCTCGAGCGCTCGACTTAACTATCTCGAGCGCTCGACTTAATATCGCGAGCGCTCGACTTAGTATCAGCCACCGTATAAAAGCGAATTGTTGAAAAAAAAAACTGCACCATATGTTGTCCCCACAACGACCTGGTTTGCGTCGAGTGATTGTTTGTTAATTGTGTTCTATAACTAGCGTGGATGACGTTGCTACTTGTGGGCCTAGCTAGCCTCTGTCTACTGTTTAAATTTCAGATGATGAAGGGATGGAAGTAAGGGACCGTGAAACTCAGGAAACATTGTGTATTAGCTGCAAAAATAGTCCACCTCAAGTGCAGTTTTTACCGTGTGGACATATGATCTGTTGTAGTACATGTTCAGAAAATTTTCGACAATGCCCTTTTTGTAGAACGATTGTTATGGTAAGACTTCATCTGTAATGAATCTTATGGTTGAAAAAATGTTTTAGACACTCTTTAGACTTTTAATTTACCCTACATCTAACCTGGTAACCTGGGTAATGGGCTGATTGGGACCATGGCTGATTGGGACCAGACTGATTGGGACCAGATTCTTGGCTGATTGGGACCAGATTCTTGGCTAACTGGGACCAGATTTTTGGCTGATTCGGACCATGATAAGGCTGATTCGGACCATTATTTGAATAATGAGAGTATTTAAAATATGTTTGCATATAGTTGCATATATTTGATAATGTAATAGTCACCAGATCCAGTCGGCCAACGTAAGTGAGCCGTGTGTAGACTTTGTCCATGAATGTTATTATTATAGGCCTTCATTCAGTCGGCCAAGTCGTGTGTAGACCTGATCGATGGATGTTATTATTATAGGCCTTCATTCAGTCGGTCAAGCCGTGTGTAGACCTCATCGATGGATGTTATTATTATAGGCCTTTATTCGAGGTCTGTGTTTAAGCCTCATGGGGTATTTTCTAAACTGGTGGATGTTTTTATATTGTTAGCCTTTTGGCAAAGGTTAACGGGATGATGTTACTGACCTTCTCTTGTAAGGCAGTGTATTTGAACTATGGTACGACGACAGCAAGCCTAGAAGCGAAGTCAACGATGTACAGCGTGATGTCCATGTCACAGTAACATTACCACGCGTAACGCGAATAGAAATAATAATTACTTACTTTGATTGTTATGATGTCCATTCTTATTTATGAATTAGCATATATCCGTTATTTATTGTAACAGTTAAAGTCATAAAATGTAAATTGTATGTCCATATTATTACTACAGTAGAACACAGGTTAAACGAAGTAACTTTATCTAACTCATGACTCCTCGTCACCCACCGTCGTACTCGTAGAAATATAAACAAATCGTATTCATGAACCATAATTAATTTATGTGGTTAAGATGCTTATTTTATTAATTGTTGTGTAAGGAACGACTTGATAAATCATTTTATCACCCAATATCTTATTTGACAGTAGATATAGCTTGTATGATAAATTACATAATCTACTGCGATATCTCCTTAGGAGATATCGCTTTACATGAATTTGATTGGTCAATCAAAAAGGAACTACTTTCTTTTATTTTAAAGAAACCACTTATTTTAAATAAAAAGTTTGTTAAAAAGAAACTGTTTTTATTTAATTGACTTTGAAGGAAATACTGGGTCAATATATAGGACTTTGAAATAGCTAAACTGCAGTCAAAAAACTGATGTATCACTACGCTGTAGATTCAGTAAAAGTGAAATCTATACCAAAGAATTATATTTATTTATTTGTGCATGTAAGAAAGGATTGGGTGATAAATAAAATCTCCAACTCGTGTTTTTTGATATCAAAAATTATCAACACTCATTGATAAAGTAAAAAAAACTCGGCAGAGCCTCGTTATTTTTACATTATCAACTTGTGTTGATATTTTTTGATATCAAAAAACACTCGTAGGAGATTCTCTATGTACATCGTAGTTTTAGTAACACGTAATTTTATATAACTAGAAATACGGATTGGCATAGGGACTATATTGTACCACGTCACTTAGCGACTGTTCCGCGTGACGCATTGTTGTGCATTTTGCTAATGTTTTTATTTGTTTCATAATTTATTTATTACTTGTTCGAATTTCATATGCATGGTCGCAAAATGTACATAATAGTTAAAAATGTAAAAGGGCAACAAAAGGGCAAGTTAATAGTGGGGGAATAATGTTCTATGTACGAATTAAAATATTGCTCCGAACGGGACTTAAAAAGGGCACGTAATTATTGGTCACGACGATCACGTGACACCCGAACGAAGGTTATAAATAGAATAGTATGGCAGATAACGTCTCAGCGTCTTACGTGAAAGACTTGTCCTCTTAACAGCTTTTTACGACCTATTCACTATTCAGTTAAAATAGCAAATTTATTATAAACCTGAAGGTGAGATAGCAGGTTCTCAACAAGTCAATTATGATAAATACGAAATAGTAATTTAATACACCTGTATGACAATCTTGGGCTTTCGTATATTTTATACTGGGTACCGTTTGTTTGTCACTGCGCGGTACGCTAGTTAGTATGGAGGACCTTTAGGGACAATGTAAGACGTTATCTCCCACCACGCCGGACGCCAATTCACTATTTTTATAGATTTTCATAATATTATAAGCGTTGTTGTATTGATATTTTAATGAATCCAGCTTAATTATATAAAAGCCATTCCATTACTGGAGCAGAAACCTACAAACTTGTATTGTTGTAATATGTTCATACAAGGAGAGGGAGCACTGATGAGTTAGAAGTGTGGCTCCCTTGGGAACACAGAGGTTGGAGCTGAATTGTAATTAATAATTGGGATGGGAAAACAACGAGATTTCAATACGATAGACTTTATTATATCGGCCTGACAAAATGAGGAATCCCGTAAACCAACCAGCTTTGACAGGGTGCTTGGGGTGGCTTACAATAATAAGACAAAAATGACAATAAATAGTATAATTTTTATACGCCCACATTTTTATGTGGATGTATATTGTCGTCGCCCCCGTCCGTCCACAATTGTTTGTGAACAGTCTACAGGTCACAGTTTATATCCGATTTCAATGAAACTTGAAATATAGGTTTATCACCCCAAGATCTTTCAATATTGGCATGTATCGGACTGTAACTTCATGGATTATGGCTCCTGATTTGTACGAAAAATCACGTTTTTAGCTTGTAAACACCGTAGAGGTCATAATATTGAACCGAATTTGATGAAACTTGAAATGCATGTATATAACTCAAAGGTCTTGGTTCCTTTCGATATTTGCGCATATCGGATCGTAACTTCCTGAATTATGGCCCTTGATTGTACGAAAAATCTCCTTTTTAGCTTGTAGTCCCTCTTTAGGCCAAAATTATAATCTGATTTAAAAAAAACACTGATTATATCACCATTACACCGTAAAGAAGGTTGTGTTCGAATTTCGTGAAAATCGGACCAAATTTGACGCACAAAATGGCCGCCGCTTGTACGCGAAAAGTGTAAAAATATGGTATGTCAAGGCTGTGAACAGTGTAGAGGTCACAATTTTGAACCGATTATGATGAAACTTGAAATGCATGTCTATAACTCAAAGATCTTGGTTCCTTTTGATATTTGCGTTTATCGGATTGTAACATCCTGAATTATGGCCCCTGATTGTACGAAAAATCACGCTATTAGCTTGTGGATATTTTAGAGGTCACAGTTTTGAACCGATTTTGATGAAACTTGACATGTTTGTTTATAACACAAGGATCTGAGTTCCTTTTGATATTTGCGCCCATCGGATCGTAACTTCCTGAATTGTGGCCTCTGTTTGTCCGAAAAATCACCCTTTTTAGATTGTGGTCCTTCTGAGGGTCAAAATTATAATCCGATTTACAAAAACGTTTGGTGATATCACCGTTGCTTAGTAATGAAGGTTGAGTTCGAATTTCGTGAAAATCGGACCAAAATTGACAGACAAAATGGCCGTCGTTTGTACGCGAATAGTGTAAAAATATGTTCTATCAAAGTTGTGGACCCTATAGAGATCACAATTTTAATTCGATTTTGATAAAACTTAAAATACATGTTTATAACCCAAAGATCTTAGTTCCTTTCCATATTTGCGCATATCGGATCGTAACTTCCTGAATTATGGCCCTTGATTGTACGAAAAATCTCCTTTTTTAGCATGTAGTCCCTCTTTAGGCTGAAATTATAATCTGATTTAAAAAAAAACACGTCTGATTATATCACCATTACACCGAAAAGAAGGTTGTGTTCGAATTTCGTGAAAATCGGACCAAAATTGACGGACAAAATGGCCGCCGCTTGTACGCGAAAGGTGTAAAAATATGGTATGTCAAGACTGTGAACACTGTAGAGGTCACAATTTTGAACCGATTATGATGAAACTTGAAATGCATGTCTATAACTCGAAGATCCTGGTTCCTTTTGATATTTGCACATATCGGATCGCAACTTCCTGAATTATGGCCCCTGATTGTAAAAAAAATCGTCTTTTTAGCTTGTGGTCCCTCTGGAGGTCACAACTATTATCCGATTTTACAAATTATATCACCGTTTCACTGTAATGAAGGTTGAGGTCGAATTTCGTAAAAATCGGACTAAAACTGTCGGACAAAATGGCTGCCACTAATACGCGAATAATGTAAAAATATGATATATCAAGGTTGTCGACCCTGTAGAGGTCAAAATTTTAATCCGATTATGATGAAATTTGAAATGTAAGTATTGGCATGTATCGGACTGTAACTTCATGTGTTATGGCCTCTGACAGTGTAGAGGTCACAATTTTGAACCGATTTGGATGAAACTTGATTTGGATGAAACTTGATTTGGATGAAACTTGATTTGGATGAAACTTGAAATGCATGTTTATAACCCAAAGATCGCGGTTCCTTTCAATATTCGGTCACGTTGGACCATAACTTCCTGACCATGATAGTACGAAAAATCATGTTTTTTACCTTGTGGACCCTATGGAGGTCACAATTTTATTCCGAATTAAAAAAAACGTTTGACTATATCCCCGTTACACATTAATGATGGTTGAGTGTGAATTTCTTGAAAAACGATAATTGAACAGCTAAATCTATAATATTAAATGTTTCGTATACTTAACGTTACCATGGACAGAACTTTATAAAAACCAAACAAATTCTAATGATTTTCCGATAATCACGTAATATGCGACAACTCGAGTTGACTGCCCGGACGATTTAGCTGCTGTGTGGGCGTATGTTTCGTTGCCTGGCAACCTATTTTTTCAATACCAAAGAGCTAAATTGTGGAGAAGATGGCATGTTTAAATTGCATAAAACGTATAAAAATTTACATAAGATTAATGAGATAAATCTGTGTTAATACAGTCACCGTGACGTAACAGAATGCAATATAAAACATAAATTGACGTACATAAAAGCACATATTATAGTCAGACTATAGCCTAGATAAAATCCCTTTAAACTACATTCAATATCAAAATCTTAGTTTCTAGTATTTTGAGTTTTTTTTATTGTGTGGTCCAAATCGGCCTAGTAGTGGCCCCAATAAGTCTGGAATATGGCCCCAATCAGCCATGACTTATGGTCCCAATCAGCCATGGTCCCAGACACCCATGGCCCAAATCAGCTTGGTTTCGTAACCTGATACCAGTTTACTTATAAGTAAAACTTGTCCCCTTTCGAAAGTTCTCAAAATGGCGTTGTTCGAAGAGTGTGTAGAGTTTTCATTGCAAAGTAGTCCTTTGGGTTAAGAAAATCGAATAAACTTGAATGAAAAATCGCTTCAGACATGGACACAGATCACCAAATACGGGCAAAAGTTATTTTTAGTCCTTCTCTCCCTTCCCTTTTTACCCCTTTTGCATGGCGATTTTTGTTGAGTTTTTGCTGTAGAATCGAAGAAAGGGGTTTGAAAATACATTTTCTGCCAGTGGTTTTGGTGAATATTCATGATTTTGAGGCGGATGGATACAAGAGTTGTGAGGTTGGTTACGTTGAAAGGGAGGGCCGAAAATTGCAAGGTTAGCTGTTTCTACTTCCAGCTTGTCGATCTCAAGTTTTCCATGCTTTTGGGCAAGAGTTTGCCACATGTTGCTCCATCTGTGGCAGAAAGCGTTTTACCCAACCCAATATTTGGTTGTGTGTTGGCAGAGTAAGACGTGTTATTGTAGAGCTCCTCACTAGAGATTATTATAATGAACTTCTATTCTAAACAAATGTGTCAACTACATGTATAGGGCAATATCGTCTGTCTACTTGTACATGTACTTGTGTTTGCTGTGGATTTTACGAACTCAGTTTATCAAATGGAGAGAATATAAAGTAAAATTATGTCTGACCAGAGAGAAATGGATGTTGAGGTTGAAATTGAAAAGGGTAGTATAAAGTCCTTGCTCAATAAGATATGTAAACGGCTAGATAATATCGAAGTGCATATGGAAAAGATTGATGACATTCAACTTTCTTTGCATAACATTTGTACAAAAGTAGCAAACCTTGAAAATATTATTCAACAAATTCAAGTAAAAAGTCAAGAATTAGAGAGCACTACTCAGAGAATTAACAACATGTGTGAAGAAGCTCACCAACAAATCACTTTAAACAAAGAACAGATAAAGGGTATCCAAGTGCAAGTGAACTCGTGTATTGAAATTTCCCCTTCAGTCATAGCCGATATTACAACCCTGATTAAAGATCACGGTGTAATTAAAGACACACTATTAGATCTACAGTGTAGATCAATGAAAAACAATCTAGTTTTTAGTGGATTAAAAGAATCAAATCCCGAAGCCACTGAAGCTAAATTAAGAGGTTTTCTCAACCATGAATTAGGAATACATCATTGTGTGGAATTCGGCAATGTGCACAGATTTGGCAAAATCATGAATGGTAAACATCGCCCGATAGTGGCCCGTTTCATCTACTACAATGATCTCAGGGAAATAAAGAAACGTGGATACAAACTTAAAGGTACGCCTTACGGAATCAGTGAACAATTCCCTGCAGCTATCCAAGAGAGGAGGAAACAGCTATACCCCATAGAAAGACGCTTTCGGTTGTCAGGACACCGCACACGTCTCATAAGAGATAAGCTTTTCATAGACGGCCAGCTATACGCAGGTGAAACCAGTTCATTAGAAATGTTAGATGAAACCCCACGACGTAATCTATCTGCCACGGCAGCTACACAGAGTTCTGAGACCAACCGATACTATCAACCACCCAAGCGAGCACGCTACGGATCGACGCCGGAGAGACTGGGACATGAGATAGCGTAGGACTTGTTGGGGAATACAACTAATGTAGTATCTTGGAATATTTGCAGATCACTAAAAGATAAAGTAATTGACTGTGACTTCGTTAATATTATATGCCAGTATGATATTGTATGTCTATTCGAATGTTGGATAAAACCCGAAGATAATCAATCTCTAGAGTTAGATAATTATACACATTATTGTATACCCAGGGCTAAAGCAAAAGGCGGTGGTATTGTCATATTTATTAAAACCTTAATTAGCAGGTATTGCACAATTTTAGAAACTAAAGAAGACAGCATCGTGGTACTAGAAGTATCTCGTAATAAAGATTCACACGATAAATTATATCTGATAGCTAACTATTTCCCACCAATTAATAGTGTCTTCTATGATAAATATGATGTCGATCTATTTACTTGTTTAGAAGATTGTATACTTAAATATAAATCAAAAGGAACCATAGTTTGCTTCGGTGACTTTAATAGTAGAACAAGTACTAACAATGATTACATTGATCTGGACTGTTTGTCTAAAACATGTTTAGATAATCTGTCGTCAGTTATAACATACACACCTGATACATGTACTATTAGTAAGCGAAATAACACTGACCCTAATGTAAATCAATTCGGTAGAAACTTACTTTCTTTGTGTAAAACAACCGGTCTGAGAATTGTGAATGGCCGACATGAGGGAGATAAAAATGGGGCAATCACATTTTATAACACTAGAGGCACAAGTTTAATAGACTATGTCTTATGTGATGAGAAAACGTTTTCTAAAATATTGACATTCCAGAGTGGTATGTTTAACCAATACTCTGACCACGCACCTGTATGCTTCACAATGTGTAGCCCGGTTGACACAAGAAATATTGTGTATAATAATGTTCATAACATTGATTGTACAAATTCCGATAACAATGATTGTATAAATTTTGATAATACTGATTGTGTAAATTCAGACAACCATATAAACTCTATTTTCAGATGGAATGAAGAAAACTCAGTCCACGTTGTTAATGCTGTTAGTAACGAATTTAATAAGTTGTTTGAACTATGTAAAATTGGAAACCGCGATCAACGTAGCATAAACTTCTCGATTGAAAAGTTTTCAGGGGCGCTCGTTAGTATTATACATCCTTTCTGCAGTGAAACTAAAATATGTAGGTCTCACAAAGTAACTAAAAATAAAAGGTCATCTGCTAAGTTCGACCAACCGTGGTTTGATGAAGAATGTAAACAGCTATTTAAAGATTATAAAAATTCACTTCATGCATTTAACATGTATAAGTCACTTGAACATCATTCAACTCTTGTTACTAACAAAACAAAATATAAGAGAACCGAGCGCACATTAAAAAATAGATATAAACTACAACAAGGAAATATGTTGGATTTTTTAAGAAAAAATAACCCCAGACAATTTTATAGATATTTTAAAAGGGCTGGCAGATCCGTTCGATCAAATCTATCTACTGAAGAGTTTTATTCACATTTTTCAAACCTGTGTTCCACGAATGCTAAAGTCAACGAAACAGTAGAGGAATATATGAATAAATACGAAAATCATCCCACTGACTTGAATACACAAGAGCTAGATTTAGAAATATCAGAATCAGAAATTTCTTCTGCAATTGATAACCTAAAGACTAATAAATCGAGTGGATTAGATGGAATATTAAATGAGTTTCTAATTAAATGTAAAATGACACTGATGCCATGTCTTAAGTATTTGTTTAATAATGTTTACGATTCAGGCTATTTTCCCACAAGTTGGTCGATAGGCTGTATTGTCCCAATCTTTAAAAAGGGAGATGTTAACGATGCTGACAACTACAGAGGAATAACGCTACTCAGTTGTTTAGGTAAACTATTTACAAGTATTTTAAATAAAAGATTGATCAAATATGACGCACAGTATTCACTCATTACAGACGCACAATTCGGCTTTAGAAAAATATGTCAACTACTGATGCGATTTTTTCACTACATTATTTAATTAGAAAATATCTTAATAAAAAAAATGACTTTACTGCTGCTTCGTGGATTATAGGAAAGCTTTTGACTTTGTAAATAGACATAATTTATGGTACAAATTATTAAAACAGGGCGTTAAAGGGCGTATGTTTAGCATAATCAAGTCACTTTATGACAATGTCAGGTGCTGTGTCAAAAACGATAATCTACTCTCAACAATGTTTTTATGTTCAAATGGATTATTTCAAGGCGAGGTTTTATCTCCGATATGTGAACGATTGTGAAGATCAATTTCTAACAGATAATTGTCCATCTCTTAATCTACAAATGATCAATTTATTTTTATTAATGTACGCAGATGATATGGTTTTATTTGCAGAAACCCCTGAAGGTTTACAAAATTTATTATACTCACTTGAAAGTTATACCGATTCGTGGGACTTAACCGTAAACATTGAAAAAACGAAAATAATGATTTTCAGAAACGGTGGTAAAATAAGAGAAAACGAAATTTGGTTCTATAAAAATAATGTTTTAGAAACTGTCAATGAATTTAACTACTTAGGTGTACTTTTAAATTATAATGGTAAATTTAATAACACGCAAAAACGCTTAGCGGACCAAGGGCGTAAAGCTCTTTTTAGCTTATCAAATACTTGTAACAAAAATCACTTTAACGTAGAAACAAAATTATCAATCTTTGATACATAGTCAAAAGTATTTTAAATTACGGTGCCGAGATTTGGGGCACACATTCGGCTAGCGATATTGAAAAATTACATTTATTTTTTTGCAAAAATCTGCTTGGTGTCCGAAAAACAACTTGTAGTAGTATGATCTATAACGAACTCGGTAGATACCCTTTGATTTTAGATAGAAAATGTAGGATTTTTAAATATTGGATTGGTCTACGTAATACTGATAATGTTATTCTTAACTCCTGTTATGAAGATATGATTTTAAATAATGACAGTTGGATTAAATTTGTTAAAACTGAATTAGATAGAATCGGTCTTGGATATATATGGCTTTTAAAAGAAGTTAACAATGGTACGTTCCGAATTATAAAAAATAGGTTACATGATATCTTTGCCCAAGAAAACATGGAAAAAATAAAATCGTCCGCCAAAGGTATAATTTATCAACATTTAACCGTTAACTTTACGCTGCAGAGCTATTTAAAAAAAAAGCGTTAAATCTATTTTCCTTAAAACTATAAGCAAATTCCGAATTTCCGCGCATAATTTAAATATAGAAGTAGGCCGATACAATAAAATAGAACGTAGTGAAAGAAAGTGCACACTTTGTAACCTAAATGACATAGAAGACGAATTTCATTTTATTATAGGCTGCCCTTGCTATAATGAATTGCGTCACCAGTTTATCAAACCATACTTTTTACGAAATCCTAACATGTTTAAACTAATTCAATTATTAAGTACAACTTCCACATCCGAAATACGGAACCATGGCAAATTTCTCATTTCTGCAGATAAGAAAAGAACCACTCTATTAAATAATAATTAAACTGACCTAACTAAATCCCCCCCCCCCCCCCGCTCTCCTTTGATTCAACTATTTATTTATTTTATCTTTTGTTGTTTTATTTTGTGGTAATAATCTAGCTTATTGCCCCCCTTTAAAGTCATTTTAGAAGTTCTGAAGATTTTACGAAGCTTATAATATTTACTGCATTTTCCAGTCATGTTAAATTTAGGCTAGCAATTTAATACAATTTATCTACACCCCATCCCCAAACTATTTGTCTGTTTGTATTTAATGGACATGCGTATATTGTGTTTGTGTGTATGTAATTATAATGTTTGTATTTACTTGCCGTGTATATATTGTGTTTGTGTATATATGTTATCTGATGAGTCAGTAGACTTAAAGAAATAAAGAATTGAATTGGGAAAAAGTTACAACCGGTCTAAGAGACGAGAATTAACATTGAAGTCAATGGGGAAATAATTAGTGATCTGTGGCCACATCCGGGAACATGAACGTAGTTACAATGGCATAATGGCGGAATTCGTCATACAGCCGAGATCCGTAGTCTGCTGCGTGATATAATTTGTGCCTTATCTAACAACAATCTACCATTTACTTCGATGTTATATTTTACCCACCCGCCGCAGTTGCAAAATCTGTCTGCTTATTTGTTTATCATGCTTTCAAAAATAGACAGTAATATAATATCCTACACCTATTGTATGGTGTTGTCAAGATCATTTGCCATGATTTTTTACAAAAAGTTATACATTTATTACTGACTCCGAAACTAAAGATTCTTAAAAGAAACACAGATTGGCCTATTACCCCCTTGCTATAAATATGACCCTTTACTTTGAACTAGTTTTATTTATGAATTCCTTTGGTACATGTATATCTGTTGTACTGTATAAAAATGTAATTTATGTAATTGTATGCGGCTCCCTGTGGGAGTTTTTATGCAATAAAATTTATCGTATCTTATCCTATCTGCGCATTCTGTTTGTTGTTATTTATTTTATGCAACCATTTCTAAAAAGGGAGTTTGTTAAAATTACCAGAAAGTATGGAAGATCCATGAAGAAAGGTCACATGAAACATCTACCAAGGATTCTTTTCAGTGCATACCGATAAGGGGAAATTACGCATAGGAATCCATCGTTAGTGTATACAGGAGGTAGATCATCATTAATTTCCCCATTGACTCCAATGTTAATTCTGACGTATTTGCCCACCTTCAACTTTTCGCCAAATTTTAGTTGGGCTGAATGCTTTTCACAACAGACAGGAACAAATGGCCATGTCTTTGCACTAAAATGTGGATGAGACTGACCACCAAAATTTTTGAAATACACAAACTTGAATAAGCATACTAAAAATATGATAACTAGTTGCCGTAGGCCAACATACCACCGTAGCCAATCTAATAAACCCGTTATCCTTCCGCCTCAAAGTCATGAATATTTACCAAACCTTTACAGAAAATGTTAATTCAAATCCTCTTCGTTCATTCTAAACCAAAAAATCAACAAAAATGGGCATGTAAAAGGGGAGAGAAAAAAGGGGGAAAAAGCGACGGAGAGAGAATTGCTATAAATAGACAAACTTCAATTTGTCGGTAGGGTACCGAAATGGTGAAATTTAATGGTGATCTGCCTCTTGTAATATTGTTTGAGTTATGCCCCCTTTTTGTGCAGCAAACGACGTCTTAGCGCATGATATCTAGGTTTAAAGTTTTCATGGAAGCTTTCTGAAAATTTCACACAAGTTGGTTTATTACTAGACAGGGGAACTGGAACGTCCAGCACGCGTAGATCTCCCGTCGTGGTTGAGAACCACAAACAAAATCTATAGCAGAAACATGACAAAACCAGAAGACCGCGACCATTTAATACATAATAAACGCTACATTTTGTCAAACCTTCAAACATCCATAACTTGGCACAGGATGAACTAGTTTGCATACTTTTTAAATATATATCTTTATATAATTCTTACTAGTCAAGACTGTGCATCAATTAAAGATGCATTATGGGCGCTCTGGCAATTCTCACTATAAATAGGAGCAGTCTTTAGTATAAAATAACCTTGTAACTTATCGTGTTTGAAAAGATGTGTTTCACTCTCAGGGAGAAAAATAGTCGGTCTCAAAATAAGTGCTGTCACTGCAGTCGGTCTCAAACACAATGCCAGAATAGATCCCAAAATACTATATATTTGCGTTAATCCGTGAGCCTAAATTGCATACATCACTCTTATTCTGTTGTGAGTATGTTGGTCTAACAACAAAATTTCACCAAGGGAGAAAAATAGTCGGTCACAAAATAAGTGCAGTCACTCCAGTCGGTCTCAAAAACAATGCCAGAATAGATCCCAATTGCATACGTCACACAAAACTATAGTATAAAATAACCATGTCTGCTTGTCACTCTTATTCTGTTGTGAGTATGTTGTTCTGTGAACTGTTTTCTATCATGGCAAAAATTAGTCTGACTAAATGAATTAATGAGATAAACATACAATCACAAAATAGTCGAAATTGACAGATAAGCCTCAAGATTCTGTCCCATTTCTTATCAACCAGAGTCCCAAAAATTTTAAAGCTCTGTTACATATCGGAATTTTTTTTGCGCCTGCGGCGCGATTCCATTATAACAACATTCTTCTACTCGGTTACATATCTGAAATTTTTTCGCGCCTTTCGCTTGATTTCATTTTAAAATCACTCTTCTACTCCTCAGTTGTCTTATACTGTATCAGCACTATCATATTTACGATTATAGTGAACTGCCTAGTTTGTAGTTCCACTGGTGTGTGGGGCGGGGGCGTCAGATTGTACAGATGTTATGCCAACTCTTGCAAAACACATCTGGAGATTCTGTCCCATTGACTGACATTTCTGGTCCACTCGTCTACAGGAATTTCTCCCAGCAATGACCTCAAATGCCAGGATATTGAATCAATTTTTCAAAATTTTTCTTAAATTACTCATATATGTGAACAATGCTATAACTACTTTCCGACGAGACAACGATCGGCGAACAACTATACAATTATATAATACACTATGTTCTACCGGGACGCTTTATGTTATATCCAGTATTTTGTTTACTTTCGTTGTGAGGTGGGATTGTGGATGGCGCCCTAGATTTGAAACCGCCCCTACCCAACCCCCATATCACCTAGAAAACTCGCACGTGGTGCTCGGCTGCTGATTGCGTTGCTCGCACTGGGGGGGGGGGGGTATGTGCATCAGTCGGTCGCATTTTGGCTAAGCACCCCCCCCCCCCCCAAAAAAAAAAACCAAACAAAACAAAACAAAATCGTTATGTACGCCCCTGTATATAACTCTTACTAGTCAAGACTGTGGACCAATTAAAGATGCATTTTGGGAGAACAGATAAAGCGCTGGCAATTCTCACTATAAACTAGATTGCGTAAATGCCTTGATAATGCTGAAAAAGTCAGTCGAATTGCTTCACTCTAAGCCGAGGAAAACTTATTTCAAAATCTCTGTAGTAAACCGCGATTGTCATTGTTACCGCAGTCACAATATTGAAAATCTAATGAAAATCAGACAGGTAAGATGACATCGATGGTTGATTATGGTCTTTTCAAGTTAATAAATCTTTAATTAATAGTTTATATAACATTTCAGGCCATTTACCTTTTGCATAATGCATGTTTAAGTTAATAAATTATCGGACATCACATTGTTCACCCATATGGTTTCATGCTATCTCAAGTCATCGACCAGAAGTATTATTATATTGTGATAATTTTATTATATTCAATTGTGATTTTGTTGATATTCTTTTGTAAATATTTCTCTTTCAGATTCAAATTCTATTGTTAATTTCTTTAATTTCTGTTACAAAGGAAAACATATAAGACAGTCCACCTGACATAATTGTTATTATTATAAAAGTGGCGTAAAATCCCCTACCCCTCATTTTTTTTTTGTTGAAAAGTTTGATTATGCCACTTAACTGAATAATAAATTTACGTGCCAGACAAAAACAATGATGTTGGGTTGGAGTATTTATTCTACAGAATTATTGTTAATTAAAAAATATGATTATACTTATCAATATATGACGCATGATGATCATCGTTGATGGCGTGTTCTTTAAAAATTGATGCATGACTTAAAACTAATTCATACAAATTATAACAAAAGTATTGTAGCTTTGATCATATCGCTATCCTCATGGTTGAATTATGTAGAAGCGACGAACATCACGTCGTAAAAATTTAATGTCCGATAGACAAGCTATATTTAAGATAGCAATGTGATAAACTTAATATATATACATGTATACAAATAGACTATAAAACACTAGTAATTACATAGTTATAACAAACAAAATAATGGGGAATTCAACACATGAATGATGGGCATAATGATACATTACTCAAGAAATGACATAATAAAAACCCCACCCACCTCAGGTATTGATATGTAAGACAAAGGAGAGGTTACTCCTAGCAACGAAATATACGCCTTTCCAGAGCTCTAGCATCCAGATACCAGTACACAATAAAGACAAATTTAAAGATGTCAAATAATGACCACATAGCAACGAAATCAAAAATATCATGGAACGCAAGAGTTATCTTTGTCGGGAAGTTATGCAAAGATAGTAGGCGCAATAGACAAGATAATATCAACTGTCAATTTATGAGCCATACAATATTTTTTTTTATTGATTTACAAGGAGTGTAATGGACGCCCGTTCCAAATAACTTATAATTTAAAGATGGATTGTGGATACCGAAAAGGGAATATGTTGAAAATGTCAGTCAAATTATTTCATCCTAAACGGAGTTATCATCGTTTAAAGATCAATGTAGTTTCGATTGACATTGCTACTCGATTATTCATTATTTAATTAGACTATTAATTGGAGTTTAAATCCGTCGATATTCAAAACTACCCGATGTTCTGGAGGGTTGATAATGGGCTTGGCATAATGTATATAACAATAATAGGCGAAACGAAATGCCTGCATTGGGCAGATATAGCTCTTACATAATACGTCTTCAATAAAGTTATTGCTTAAGTTTTCGATAATTATCGGAATCTAAGTTAATTTTAAATATCGTAGGCCTATTGATATTATTAATCACAAGTAATTATATTATATTGCCTAGTGACAGAAGGCCTACTATAGACACAAGTTCTTTGGTTCTATATAAGCTGAACAAAGAATTCAAATTTTATATTGTTTCAAAAAAAAATAAAGATGGGAGTTATTTTTGAAAATCGTTCAAAATCACAAGTCATCGTCTAATCAATAAGCTGAACAGTCTACTTAAACTTGAACGGAAGGACAGACAGACAAGGGAACTACAACATAACATAAAGTGGGCACATAAATAAATTTAGCTATTTTAAGTGACCCCAAATAACATTAACAACAATAATAAGCATAACAATAGTATGCCATGTATCGAGAATAACACAACTTTACTAAAAACAATAACACAGTGTTAATATAAAATTGTGAATATCACAGGTTAACAATAAATATAAACTATGCTAATATATTGAATAATGAAATCTATAAAAATCAGCGCAGTCTTTGGGTCTTTAAACACCAGGCCCAGATTTCTCTGTTTCCATATTAAGTTCAATATCATCCTCTGCAACTGTAATGTAAAGATTGTTTTGAAATTTTTATTGAGTCTTTGAAAATTGGGCTTGAAATTTATGCTCTTATTACTCTTTTAATATATTTCATTAAATAATAAATATAGAGAAAATTTGATTTTTGATAAAAAAAATAAATATCCGATATGATAAAAAATGTCTCCGATTAACAGATGTCGAACTTTATCAATGTTGTTAGTTTTTTCCTCCTATCACACCACTGTATTAAAAAAAGCCAGCAGGAATATTTCATCCCCATCTTTAAACCATGGAAACATCGGTTCAAATGTGTTTTAATTACGGGCAGTACATTATTTCATGCTAAATTACATGTACTGGTAGTCTAAAATCTTCAGAATCAAAACTATACCTAGACAGGCGCGGATCCAGAGGGGGGCGCACCCCCCTCTATTTTTGAATTGGCGGACAATTTTGGGCTCCATATATTCTCGTGGGAAAGGAAAACAAAAATAGTTTAGGTTGGAAATCGTAATTTACAGTATGAAATTAGTCCTTGTGGGCATTTTTTCCACTCAAAAATCACGGGCCAGGCTTCGCACTCCCAAGTGGATGTAGCACCCCCCCCCCCCCCTTTCTGAAAATCTTGGATCCGCCCCTGCTAGACTCTAAATGTATTTTCAAACGAATGAAGACACATTACACCATATTTACTTAATCTATTTAGTATCTTACCAAAAGTTGGATTGTCATGACAATGATTATCTGGGACAGAGCTATCATTGTTTCGGGCATTGTCTGTGCTTTTGGTAATAAGTGAAACTCGATCTCCTATATTAATATATGTTACTTTCGGTTCACTCGATTTTCCATTCACGCCAGAAATTTTCTTAACGTCCTTGTTACCAGTTTTACTAAGAGTTTCATCATCTTGTTTATCAGCCTTCTCAGTCGCGGTTACCTCTGGTTCACTGGGCTTGTCTGTGGTTACCCCTTGGTCTGTGGTTACCCCTTGGTCACTGGGATTTTCTGTGGTTACCTCTGTTTCACTGGGCTTCTCTTGTTCACTGGGTTTCTCTTTTTTCACATCTTCTGTGTTTACGTTGTCAGGACCATCAGTAGTTTGGTCATATTTTGGTAGCTCATTGTCAACACGAAGATATTGAGTTGTTTGACCATTTAACGAAGGGCTACCGACACCATGGTTGGTCCGATTTCCCAATTTGTTTTCGATAATTTCATTGACAGCATAGTGGATGAACATATATTGTTTCTGAATTTGAAAAGAAAAGCAGGCTATAAATTAATATCTAGTTTTACAACACTTTGATAAAGACAGATACAATATGAAATCACTAATATGATATAAAAAAAATTCTTTGTACTATCATCTTTTCCAATCAAAAGTCATAAACTTTGTTGTACGACCCATATAAATCTGTTGGTTCTATATTGGTGAAACTCCAGAACATACAACATTGATGTACTTACAAGTGACTGAACCATACGGCAACGACAACATCTTAATCTCACGACCAAATCCGGTATATCTATTTCTTGTGTCATGCTTAGCCGATTGATATGCTGTTGGAGAATATCTAATGCAATATATGTTCCAGTACGACCTACACCAGCACTGCAATTAAATCGTGTAATCATGTAAATGTCCCTTTATAAAATACAAGTATGGACGTACTATTATATAGGTACACAAAGTAGGGTATAAGCATACTCCATTACTGTAAGTTCTTGTGCCAATCTCTTCTCGGGGGTTCATTGAGAAAGCAAGACTTCGATTCAATAATTAGCAGATCCGGAGTTCGGTCGCGGTGTGGACCGGGAAATTTCTCCGTCATTTTCCAGTGTGGTAGCCCCTTGTCATTGGCCGAGGACAAAGTGCCTTTTAAGGATCTCTATCTAGTATTAAGGATGGAGCACATGTACATTTTAGGACTATTAAAGGTGCTCTGTTTCAGGGGCGGGTCCGGGGGGGGGGGGGGGTGACTAGTCACCCCCTCCCCACCGGTGTATAGGAATCCCGGGTCCTACAAGCTTCCACCGGGACATGCACGCATGGTCGTATATATATATATATATATATATATTATATAGCACACGATGTGCATCTTATCAGACACTCAATCAGCATCTATACTAGCGGCAGAAATTAGCTCCGTAAACCGCGGTCGGCGAGACAAAACATGGGGTTGTCACCCCCCTCAAAAAATTCCTGGATCCGCCACTGTGTTTAATATATTGAAGTGGTTAAACAAATGGGTGACAATGAGAAATAGGCTAAGTAGGTATTTTGCAAGCTTCAACGTTCTTAGACTAGCCTTACTCACTAACAGTTCCTACCACATCAAATTCTAGAAGTACGTTACTGGGGTCATGCCAACTCGTGCACAGATTAGGCAAATGAAATAAATAATGTTGATGAAAACGGGTGCTCAGATGAAACACTTACCCAAAATACTTATTGCCCCGCCCTTATAGCTGACATTTATATACCCCCTATATATAAGAAAGAGCGGGGTTAAATTTCCCTTTGGACATCATTCAGACATCATAGAGCGGTTCTAGGGGTTTTGGGATTCTCAGAAGGACATTCCCATAGCCGCGGGATTCAGATATCATGCAGGGTACTAAGAAGGGCGCATTCACAGCCCCTGCCTCGATTCTAGGGCGAAGATTTCATGGTTCTTAGAAAGACGTACTCCCAGCCTCGAGTTCGAATCCGGGTTAGAGACAATACTGTAGTGTATCAGTAGTTGGGGGGGGGGTCGAATGCTTAGCACGTGCGTGCTGTATCAAAAAGCCTGTCATTGAGTCAACTGGCGTGGTTTCGAATCCCCGGCTGTACGTAGCAAGGAGTAGGGTCGCCTTTCCAACCTCGTGGGTTTACTCCGGGTCCTCAATTTCCTCCCACTGCTAAAGACCCCAATTTCTCTCTCTCTCTCTGTAGATATTATAAAAACTCATAACGTACTATCATAGATGATGTAGTTTCCTGTATTTCATATATAAACATAGTTATAACCACATCGTTATCCAGATTTTATTCATTATGTAGTTTTATACACAGCGTATAGTCCTACATACCGCGATGGCATGCACGTAAAATAAGCCAAAAACAGAGAAATAACAAGCTAAACACAATTTCTCTTGTGCAGATTTAATGATTCCGTGTATAAGCTACGTGCACTTATTAGAACGCAATCCCAGGTGGAATGGCAACCACTCTTTTCATATACACGATTTAAATTTATTAAAGTACGTTTGGTTACACCTTTTTCGGAAAGAGAAAACACAAAGACCTTAGACTGTCCATTAGCATACTTAGAAATATTTATTACCTTCGTATATGTTAGCCCACTTACCTACAATGCACCAGTAACGGTCTTTGGTGAACTGGATTGATTTCTTGACGAACACGTTGAATAAATTCTAAGACATCACATGGTTCCAGATTAGCCCCAAAATCTACCCACCCCGGCAGAAAAAAATGTCGAACAGTTCTTTCTTCGTTATCCTAAATATACAAATAGTATTATCTGATTTTAAAACGCAAGCATCTCAGAAACCTTGGATCAGATTTCAATTAAAGGGAAGCGGGGTGTCTGTGGGTAAAGCGCTGGCTTGATATGCAGGAGGTACCAGGTTTCCTCCAGTGTTAGGCGAAACTTTCCCCTACATAGCACACTGCATGACGTATGATCGTATTATGGACCCGGGACTGGTCATGCGGTTGGACGAAATGCTAAAATCGAGGGTATAGAACATAATTGTTATAAGTAAAAAATAACACAACATTTTTTATTCTTTTAAAATGAAGAGCATGTAATTCTCTTTTCATTGATGTAGAAATCATCATCCTTACTCATTTCCAAATATCTTAAAATCACCCAATCATTTTTATGCTCTATGCTCAGTTATAATATTTTTTAATGCTAAAATATGTTAAGTCAGACTTAACATTTCTATGCACTACACAAATTTAATATTGAGTGCAATAACATGATAAGTCATAAGACGGCTACAGCAAATATTGGACAATACAAATACCGAATATCTGCAAAAACCTTTAACAGGGACACATTTGTGAAAAATTCTGTTTAAGACAGTCCGCATATTCAAAATATCAACTAAATCGACAAAGACTTCCAATTTCTGTTAAACCGCCTTTAGGCATAGGCTACATCGCGACCTTGCTACGCTATGCATGAAATAATCAGCCATTTGAAAGCGAGCAGTAAGAGCATGATAGGGTCATGGTAGGAGCATGGAGGCCGTGTAGGCAGTGTGGAACATGCAGTGTACACATGTCGTGGGGTAGGGCTAGGGGTAGCGCCAGGGTAGGGTCGCTCGATCGGCAAGAGATAAACCACGCACCAATCACACGCCTGCTACAACTTTGACCTGCGATCACTACGTTAGACACGTTCCAATCAAGTTCTTACTACGCTCGAAGTCTGATTGTGCGCGCCGCAGTCTTGCCAAAAACTATCCCTGCGACAAATCAGACGGCGATACCCGCAATAAGTATGCTTAAGGCCTTATTCACCAATAATAAAGGCTTTCCTACGCGCTCACCGCACGCAAATTCTTCTCAAGTGTAAAGGGAACTTGCAATCAGTCCTGACCGTAGTGAGTATGTTGTGCGGTGGTGGCAGGGATGTGACGACTGAGAAATCACTTTCCAGCCAATTGGACCACTCCAAGGTCAGGAGCCCCAGCCCCCAATGCCTATTCTAGGGTGTGGCGGCAAGAGGTGGCGCGTTGAGGAAGCATGGCAACAGCATAGTGATGTTTTATGGGGCATGGTTTACATGTGGTGGCAACATGGAATAGCGTTAAAATTTCTGCATTTATGCTCGTACTTATAGCGTAGTTTTATTCACACTTGAGACAGTTTTCTGCATTTCACTGCGGGTTCGCCGTGATCTATATAATATGCGCGTAGTGATTAGCGAGGTCTTTAGTGTGTTTGAAAATTCATCATTTTTTACAAGAACCTTCCCTCATTATCTAACCGTGGTTTTTATGAGGATTGAACTTGTTTACAACCGTTAGTTTTTCTCAAAAAAAGGAACCAACAACCTCTGTGTCTTTAGATACAACATCTTCAGCAAGTTAAACAAAGAATAAATTAAATTTGTTAAAGAGCAACTATTATTTAATAAATGGTTCCAAGTTGTTGTTCAGGCTATAGTTTATATTGTGAAGGTGATACGTGTATGTCTTCCTTGATAAATAAATGACATTCAGTAATGCACTTTTTGATTTAAATTGGAGGATTGAAAAAACACAGTTGTTTTTTGTTTTGTTTTGGGGTTTTCTTTTGCATCACAGGTATGATGTTATTTGTGTAAGGTTATATGAAAAGGTCCCATAACATTCCAGTGGGCTTCTATGCCATAATTTGATTATAATTCTACATTTCATGTTGTTATAACATAGTTGATATCAAGATAAGTCTTATAATACCAGTTGAAATGTAGTGCCTAAAAGTGATAAGTCACACATCCCATAATATGTCTGAAATTTAATACTAAATTATAGTCCTACGATAGCCTTAAGAAAGAATCATGCAAATGACAGAAGACCTGAAAATTTTGTTAAAATATATTAATAAATGAAATTTTTGCTGTGAATCAAAAGTTTAATTTACGATTTTCTCAAAATCAGACATTTTGACTTATCACAATTGTGTTCTAAACCCTCGAAATATAATTCACCAAATCGATGCAGAATTGTTCAAGGAAGAAGCATGCCAATTTTATTCTCGATTGGTCTTGCATTAATGGAGGATAGGCTTTTTCGAAGAGAGCCAGTCCTAGAACAAGAACAAGTGGTGGTATCCTGGTCTAAAATAGAGTTTGAAACAACATACAATCAAATCGAAAACATAATAGTCCATTAATAAATTATATCCACCAAAATTATGCCATTATCTAACCTACATTTAATCTCTTAAATGATTATCCTAAACCATTTTCAACCTAGACTTGTGTTTTATTAAACTTGTGAAAATAATATCTTTACCTTTCTTATTTCAAATGTTTGAATTTGAAAAATGTTTTCTCGATTGCTAGAGGCATACACGTTTGATTTCTGCTGAAGTGTGACGCTGATGGTTCCATACTGCGCTGGATTACCGTTATCGTTATAATATCTGTATACCTTGGGCTGAAACAAAGCGGTAGGTATATACATAAATTAATAATACTTTACCACTCTAACTTAAACAGCCGAGAACATTCCATCATCATGAAAAACAATTAACAATATACAAGAATTTGAAATTAGAACAACGCATAATTACTATAATAATAGAGAGGTGTACTACAAAGTTTCGTAAATACATCCTGAGTGATCCCTGAAACGAACTGAACAGTAAATCCTTTTGAATGTTGTTACATGTATATGTCAATTTCAACTAAAAAAAGACATGAAACATTACAATACCTTGCCATCTTCTTCAAAATTTGACAACATGACAATGATATGTACATTATGTTCCCAAACCATCCGCCAAAAAGTATCTACTGTTTCGGCTAAAGGTCCCTGAGCTGCGATATATTCGGTATCAAAAGTATAACCCTTGGGAAAAACAATGACATATAGATATATTAAGACGAATAAAACTCGTAGGTCTTAGTTTGATTTCTGAAAAGTATCATAATTGCTAGAATAGTATCTGAATAAGATTTGGTTCCCTCCTTTGCCAACATGTATCATGGAACTGCACTCATAAAATAATTTATATTTAATGGGTTATATAGACCAATATAAAGTAATAGAAACAGATATATGTAAACAAACCTACCACCAATTGAAACACCAACCAAGTTTACTTTTTGCCCAAGCCAATTCTTCCTGGTAAATAGCTAGCTAGTAAGCCTGTATGGCAACCTTTTTTTAAATAAGGCTTTATGCTTTCAGTGGTGGTGGACGTGATGGTGGGGGGTGGGGGTGCGGGGACTACGCATCTTGTTTTTTCTTCATACGGGAGGAGGGGGGGGGGAGTCCTTCGAACTACGATCATCGACAATAAACGTTGGAAGTACGATAGTACTATAATAAACCAAGCTTGAAATCATCGCCACCATCTCGGAGTTTCATGCCACCCTTCTTGAATTAACGTTGGTTTTTGAACGCATCGCCCCAACAAAGAACAAACACTAAGATGAGTAAAGCATGGTTCTTGGTCCGAATATGGTTACTTACTCGTATAAAGTTAGCATTGATATAATCTGTCGTTTTATCTTCGTCCAACGGGGTGAGTGTAACCCGAGTTTTATCAACTGAAAAAAAGGCTTGCAATATAGAATCCGTTTTAAGGATAGTATTAAAGGACAACGTCCGTGTCCACCGATTTCATCTATGTATAAAATGCCATATTCAAAATATAATTTTAAAATTGATCAAGTCTTCATCTTTTTACAACATAAATTATTAACGAGCTGAAAATCCTAACATTAACTATTTTCCTTTATTTGCAACACGTCTCGATTCTTCAAACCATTGTTATGGATCATCCGTTGCAAAGATATCCATTTTAAAATTATATTTGGAATGTCCTTCACCAATTGTATCACTTATTTAATATTGGTAGATATGAACACTGTCCTTTAAAACATTGATCGATACAAATCAGTAGAGTGTCATATTATGCATACTTAAGTATCTAAGTCTCTAACTCGATATCATCCAAAGTCTTCGACATTGATAACACGAATTATTTGTAAATTTCAATCAACATTGATGTGTTGTGATCTGACCTGGAAACGATGGGTTTCTAATATACAATATTTAAGATAAGATAAAGATTCGCGTACCATAATGCCTTTCAGCAACATAACTGATTTCGCCGAATAACTGATTTGAAATTGGAGTAAAACCGGAAACGATTGAATTGAAATCAGTTTATAAACATTCATATTACATTATCATATATGTTGCGATTCATTTGTGGCAAATTCTAAGTCCCAGGTATTAGCCATTTAGCTCCTCTGAAGGTATTTTCTATGCCTGTTTGTTTTTCTTGATACTTACATGGCAAGATATCCATATAACGGTTTTTCGGTCCATTTTGTTCTCGCTTAGCAGCTTCCGTTGGATAGCGGGGGCTGCACTCTGCGACATCCTACAAGTTAAATGAAAAAAAAAACCATACTATATATCTCAATATTCGAAAGGGGAGTTGGGATGGCCTAATGGTCTAGAGTGCAGCGCTTCGTCCTCTAGCTGGCCGGTCACCTCTGGCTTGCGGTTGTGGTTTCGAGCCCTGGTGTGAGCGTATGTGGCATGGAGATAGGGGCGCCTTCTCAACCTCGTGGGTTTCCTCCGGGCACTTCGGTTTCCTCCCACTGCTAAAGACCCCTACGCGCAAGCGAATTATTGAAATAAAGTGAAACCATATGTTAGTCCCAAAATGACCTAGTTTGTGTCGAGTGGACGTTAAACACCATTTCTCTCTCTCTCTCTCTTTCTCTCTCTCTCTCTCAATATTCGAAAGGAATTTGGCTAATGATGGTTTGATGGAATGAAATGGGGTATGCCATCATAATGGGGGGGGGGTTGCACTGGTGAAATAAAAATGTCTATATCGATGATGTTATGTTACAAAGGGTCAATTATGTATGCCTAGCCGTGTAATACTATGGTTATACTATACATCTATGGTCATACATATTATTATTCTATGGCAATGCATATTATAATTCTATGGAATTATATACATCCCGCAGTGCTTCCTTTGATTAGCGGCTGTGCGTGGCAAGGAGTAGGGCCGCCTGTCCAAACTCGAGGGTTTTCTCCGGGTATTCAGGTTTCCTCCCACTGCCAAAGACCCCTACGCACAAGCGAGTTATTGAAATAAATATGTTAGTCCCGAAATGACCTAGTTTGTGTCGAGTGGACGTTAAACCCCATTTATTTCTCTCTGTCTCTCTCCACTTTCAATAGACCTAGCTACTAAAAGATTTCGTCTTGCATTATTCAACGCGGACCAACTTGACTATGCTGGTCTCTCGCCGTCTAATTCCAGAGGTGTTTTGTTTTTTTTTTAAAAAAAACCCCAAAGTATGTTCATTTGTACCCCGTAGCTGTGAAATGTTTCCCGTGTGGCAAACCTACCTCAAACTGGCACATAAATAGAAGTCCATCATCTCTTCGCATCCTCTCGAGTTGAAACGAGAAATCCTCCAATTTAATGGGACTATTGATAACAAAATAGAAATAAATTAAAACCTATTATATATGGAATATTATACATGTTCTAACTTAACGTAGAAAAATTAGAGTAATGCGTTTTGAACGAGCATTTCGTTATCAACTCTATATCTTATGCACATTTATATACAGTTTAAATTGAACAATATAATTAAAAACTACTAATTTACCACCCACAACGTGCGTAACATGCTACAAACTGTTGACATTAAATAGACATTATGCCACAAAAGCACAAACACCGTAATTTTTAAATTTGATGCCATGACGAATGAGTTAGTACCGTCTAAGGCCAATTGTACAAAATGCCTACATATGATAGTACCATACGTTCTATAATGTATCATAATGATAGAACATCTTTGTATAATTTTGTACATGTATTTCCTTAGCAACTGTGCGAATAGATGTAGTTCAGTTCAATTTTAAATTGGTAAGAACTTGGATATAAAAATATTAAATAAAATTATAATGATATCGAAAGTATTATTTCCTTTATATAATACAAATTACCGACATTAAAATATAAAATAAATTTATTTATATATACCAACATGGTACTCTTGGAAAGAAAATAATTCATAGTTGTCCATAATACTCACTTATTCGCAGTTACTACTTCTGACATGCTTACACTATTCTCTGCCTTATGCTGAGTGCTGTGAAAAATGAAAATAATATCAATTTAATTCCTGTGATACACTACATCGGTTTCATTAATGTTTGAACTGAAAATAAAATTTAAAACGATTCAGCTAATTGAGCACAAGTCCTGAAATTCGGCTACCCATCTCCTCAATGTTGAAGTTTGTCATTCGAAGTTTTCATGAATACCTGGCACCACTTTCTTTTGGGAAGTTTCAGGTTTGTAGCCCAGTTATTGTCGTCCATTTTATCTATTCAATACTGTGTCCGTGGTTCTTTGTATGACTTGATTATTGCAATTAGCCTGTTTGCATTAGTAAACGCGTGTATATCAAACAGATTCAAGAGCAAACATAGTCATAGATATTTATTAGACTTAAGTTTACCGGAATATATAATATTGTGTATTATAAACAAGAACTCGGGTGGCAACCTGTTTCACAGAGAATTACTAACGAAATATCCCTGTAACGGATGGCTGTCTAAAACACGTGCGTTGACTTGTACGCCTCGTAGTCATTGGCTAAACGGCTCGTGCAATGTTTACTTAACACCTAGCTGCTTCGGGCAAAATGATGCATTTTACTCATTTTAATACCCATTTACACTAAATAGGAATTATTTTTTAACTACAAATACTTCAAACGTCTTTATTTATTTTTCTTTTACCTCAAAAAAATGTTTGAGAATTTAATTTGTCGGAGTAAAAAAGTTAATATGCCGTACTCATTAAGCCTCATCAATGTCATGTTTATCAGTGATTGTAGCGGCCAAGCGAATATTCACTGCGGGATCTGTTTGCTCGGGTGGGCTTAGGTCACCCATCTGGGTTTTGTTTTATATTTGTATGATATCGAACACCAACAATATAACCATGTTTATCAACGAGACTATGCCTTCACCCAATGGCAATGAGACATACTAACTTTATTTAAATAAATGTACTATTCAAAAAAAGTAGGGGATATTTGATTTTGGGGGCATAATACTAAAATATGCAAATGACTACGAAAAAAGTCACTTTAGAACCTAACAGAAGAAACATTTCCAGTTACATGTGACGCCCAAACGCACCAATAGCTACCGCATGGAATGCAGGTGATGCTTGGGATCATCATGGGGGACCAACCCAAGATTCGCACGACTTTGAATGTTACAGTCATTGTGGCATTGAATTCCAGGGTGGAAACATCAGTTTAATTGTTTTAGTGACCAGAAAACAAATTTTGATATGCGTCGGCTTACCCAAAATCACAACTTTGTTGTGATGCTGTGGTAACTTTGCCGTTTGACCCCGGGTATCATTTTACCCTTATAATGGTCAGTCTGTGCCTTACTTAGTCTAACGATCATTTGGAATAAATCGATGAATGTGAACTTCATTTCATTTTGTCATTTGTTTCTTCGTCAGTTTCATCAGGTGACTTCAATAACACTTAAAAATCAAATAGCCCCTACTTTTTTTGAATAGTAATATTTAAGCAAACGGTTAAGGACAGGCATTTTCTTAGGGCGGCGATTGATTCATAAGCTATATAGATATCATATTCCTGAAGCAATGGCCCGAGAAATCCCTCTCTGGCCATTGCTGGATTAGCTTCTTATTCTTGAACTTTTGTGGGAGTATGTCTATTCTTCCCGTTCAATCAAAGCTATCACTTAAGTACAGCAACATGACAGTCCTTCGTTTAATCTGGGTCTTCCCTAAAACTTTGGACAGTGATTTAAGGTATTAAAAACGGTGAAAGTATTTTCGTTTCCAAACAGTATTGCTTACATTTCATTCGACTTGATAGCCTCGTTTGTCACGCAATTAGTTTTACTGCAGTATTCCGCTATACACGGGTTAATTGGGCATAATAAAATCGTGAACCGTGACGTAACGTTATGTAAACATATCTGGTCCAATATTGGCACTCGTTTTAAATGTAAAGCTTGTGTAGAGCAGCTAGTCATTGGTTGGTAGTCGGACTACTGACTATCAAAATTTAAAAGAACAATATCCATTCATTACAGCAGTGAGTAGTGGGATTACCTCTAATCAAACGAAACACTGCGCGGCGTATGTATAGATATACATTTATTCTAATTCTGTTTTTGATATGTATCATTAAGCTAATTTATTTATACGAACCGTCGACGTCTGTACCAGATTATAACCGCGACGATGATTAGAATTATCAGCAATATAACAAGGATACTGACAACAATAGTAACAACTGGTGTTTCTGGAGGTACTGAAATATTTGTAAACATAAAATATATTGATTAACTTTAAAAGTAAATCATTAAAACAATTTAACCAATAGAACCGTAACATCTAATATCTACACGAAACATACATCTAATATTTGCATGAAACAAACATACATCAACGAAATGAAACATACAAATAATATCTCCACGAAACATACAAATAATATCTCCACGAAACGTGAAACAGACAAATAATATCGTGATATTTATCAGAATGTTATTTATGAGAAACACACCTTTTACAACTACATGTATGTGATTCAGGCTTTCTTGGGGCGTAAATTTCTATCTCCACGTTCCTGACAAATTCATTACATTTTGTAAATCACAAAGACCTATCTCCATTTATCGTATCTCAGAAAAACCACCCACTCTGCTCTCTACTTAAATTGATAGTTTCAACAACTGTGAAAATTTGGTAAAAATTCATATAATTTCAAAATACAGTGATGCCAAACTTCCCACACATTTTTCTCAATTTAACAAAAAGTGGACAGAGAACCAGTTAATCCTCAGCCCACGTAATATCTACATGAAATATACAAATAATGTCTACGGGGAAGTTTACAGTAATAATGTATTGTTTAATCTTACCTGCCATTGTTTTAAACTTATCTTCAGAAACTTGTCCAGCTTTTGTATTATAATAAGTTGTAATAGTGATAGTATACTGTGTATCAGGTAGCAAAGTACTAGGAGATATTGGAATACTGGCGATGTTAACAGTTTGGTTGATATCATCCTTTAATCCTCGTCCTGATATTTTCACCTGATATTCATCAACACCATACTGAGGTGGTTCAAAGCTTATATTCATTATCTTAGTCGTATCATAGACATTATAAGCAGATAAAGGACCAGCTTTACCAGGATCTAGAAATATAAACGGGATATATTCATTTTTTGGTTTTACATATTGCATAACAGTACATCCACCAGCTTTAATAGGACCTACAAATATATGGAAAGGATAGTGGTATAACCATCTTACTTGTATAAAGGATGCTAATTTAATAGTATTTTGAATGGTATCAGTGATAAGATTTTATCAACTAACTCGGGGTATTAGCCATAACATCATATCAACTTACCATGGCATCGGTAATCATATTATAATTAACATTCTAGTGAGGGAGAGGGTAGTGTTATAATTAAATTACACTAGTGATATCAGTGACAATATTATAATCAACATACTACTAATCAGTGATACTATTTGAATCAAGGTGCTAGTGGTATCAGTGATGATACCATAATCAAGTTACTAGTGGTATCATTGATAATATTAAAATCAACTTACTAGTGGTATCAGGGATAGTATTATTAACAACCTACTATTAGTGTCAGTCATAATATCATGGTTAATCTACTAATGGTATCAGTGATAATATTATAATTCGCTAACTAATGGTACAATATTATAATCAACTAACTGTTTGATTAAGTGATAATATTATAATTAACATACTAGTAGTATCAGTATAATAACATCATAACCAACACACTTGTGGTATCAGTAATGATATTACAATCAACATACTAGTGGTATCAGTAAAAACATATAATCAACATACTAGTAGTAAAACTGGTGATATTTTCAGACATGACGGGTACGTTTCCTCTATCTGTATTAACAATTGCTATAACTGTTAAGTTATCATATCTAGTTCCCTGTTGCAATCCTAGAATTGTGGTATTTAACGTAGTTTTGTCCACTGTTGCATTTTTGAAGTTTATACCAATTGCACTGATGATAAATTCCTTAATGACGTTATTACTGGATACATTCCAGTATAATGTCATTGATTCAGCTGTTGTAGTAACAGTAAGATGTTTTGGTTTCAAAGACACCACTGAAAGTAAGGTTGAAATAATGTTCTGATATAAAACATTGGTATAAAACTAAATTAAAACTAAATTTATCAAATTCTAATGCCGCGGTTGGCATTACTGGATTTTCCATGATTCTGTCAAGTCATACACATGCCTATTGCTGACAATGCCTACGTTCAGTCCATTTAAAAAAAAATAGTCGATTTTTGAAAATCTTCTTGTCAAAAACTGTCGAATCCAGTAAAATGACATATCGTCAGATGCTGGTTAATCAAGATTACTCCAATGAGTTAGCTCAAAATACATAGCTGCAGTACTGTCCAAAAATGGAGGATATGTTTATCAATTTGCTTTTATGAAACAGCTAAAACGTTTACGAGAAAGGTCACTATTATCAGTAGTAGATGTAAAGACTTAGTCGATAAATAAATGGGATTTACTAATTCGTCTTATGTTAGATTGTCAGTAGAGAGGGGATTATATTAACAAATGGAATTCGGCCCTAATATTAGACATCACCGTTATATATTTCAACTTCATGTGAAATAAAGTTCCTGTAGTGTATTTAAAGACTTTACGATATTTCTAATAAAAAAAAAAAAAATAGGATTTTTTAAACTGAAATTTAAAAAATGATGCGTTATTCACGAGAGCCAAGATTGTATGATCGCAATGTGCTTAATAATAATAAATAATAAAAATCACTTTATTTCAAAAGGGTAGAAAATTAGGCCTTAGGCCTTTCTTACATTTTGCCCTTATAACAACAACAAGCATGCATAAAATCCGGAACAACCGTTTTACATAATGATAATAAACGTAATAGATGTGATGTTTGATAAATGTGAAAATTATTTACACTCTCGAGGTATGAATAGTACATGGTCAAAAAAAGATATGAATAGTATTATATAAAATATATGTGCAGCGAAACTGATGACATAGATCTATAATAATATGGATGGGCAAGAAACGTTAAATTATGAAGCACTTAAATATTTATAGATATGCCTGCGAAACATGCTGATTGGGCTTATATCTTTAATATTATTTGGCAATGAGTTCCATAATTGAGATCCTCTGTATTTTATACTATTTTTAACAACAGAAAGATGGCTATATTTAGCAAACAAACATTTATCTGGGTAGTTTGGATATATTTTCCAACCACTGGTCAGGACTTACACGTGATCATATCTTTAACAATAATATTGACGAAATATTTACCTGATTCACATTGGTTATTATCTGTATAAAACATGTCGTTACATCTACAGTTTGTACTGTTACTGTCATTATAACAGCTGCCATTGCTTACAGCACAACTGTCTGGTGATAATGTACAATTGTCTCCATAACCTGGTAAATCATTAGGTTTAATTAAAAATCAGTAATTCCACAGAGAGAGAGAGAGAGCGAGCGAGAGAGAGAGAGAGATTGATTCAGGGACAGACATTAAGGCCCAAAGCATTGTACAATTCAGCCATCCAACCCTCAAGTAGGGTTTAGGTATAAAGGATAAACAAGTCATGGATCTCACCCATAATTAAATTCAATATCAATTATTAACTATTTTGTGAATAAGAATACCTGGTATTGTCAAATTTTGCATGGAGACTTCTCCAGGTTTATTATTATAATACGTTGTAATATCGATGCTATAACTTTGGCCTGGTTCAAGTGTAGAGGTATCTAGAGAGACATTGGGAGTTGAGACATTGATAACCAGGCTGTTAGATGACACAGAAACTAGGTAATAATCCACTTCCCCTTCACTGGGTGATAAGAAAGATATCTCTATTGTCGTCTTATATATCTTTTTGATCATTATCGCTCCAGCTCTGCCAGGATCTGCAAATATATAATAATTAAAATCAGTAATAATATAATATTACAATTTATTTTTGTAGTTTAAGTGATTTCAATATTATCAACTTACTATTATTAGTTGCATCAGTGGTATACAGAATCTCCTATGAGTCTTTTTTGATATCAAAAAGACGAGTTGGAGATTTTATTTATCACCCAATCCTTTCTTACATGCACAAATAAATCAGTATAATTCTTGCTATAGATTTCACTTTTACGGAATCTGATTACATTACAGCCTAGTGATACTTCATATTTTGACAATAGTTTACCTATTAGTAATAGTATTATAATTGAGTTACTAGCAGTATCAGTGATAGTATTATAATCAAGTGTCAGTGATAATATTATATCAAGTTGTATCAGTGATAATATTATAATCAAGTTGTATCAGTGATTATATTATAATCAAGTTGTATCAGTGATTATATTATAATCAAGCCATTAGTGGTATCAGTGATACTATCATAATCAACAGGCTCGTAATCATTAATAATTTTAATCGAGTAAGCAAAACTATCAGTGGTAATATTGTAATCAAATTACAAGTCAGGGATAAACTTACTGGTGGTATCGCTGACATCTTCAGACATAACGAATACTTCACCTCTGTCCGTATTAATAGTAGCTGTTACTGTTAAGTTATATCTAGTTCCTGGACGTAATCCTCGAATGGTGATTGCTCTTGTAGTCCCGTTTGATTTTGTATCATTGAAATTACTTCCATATCCCCTGATGATAAATTCCTTAACTGCGTTATTACTGGATACATTCCAGGATAATGTTATTGAATTAGCTGTTGTGTTAGTGACAGCAAAATCTCTTGGTTGCAAAGTCGACACTGGAAATAAGGTTGAAATTATTATTTTCTTACATCCGTATAGAACACAGGGACTTGAAGGGATTAAAATAAAACTTCTTACTACTGCTTGACTATAAAAGTATATAATCTTTAAGTGGGATTTAGCGATCGGGAAAACACATTAACAGAACACAGTTTTTATGGGATACAATCACTAGTTTTATTCTAAAAGCACGACGTTTCGGCAAGTATCCTCTTATCTTTATCAAACACAAAATTTCGAAACGTCGTGCTTTTAGAATAAAACTAGTGATTGTATCCCATAAAAACTGTGTTCTGTTAATATAAAAGTATAGTATTAGTATATAATAAAAGGATGTCAGACGCCATCTTTGTTATGACTTTTTTATGATATATCGTCTGCTGTCATCTCACAATACTCACTAGTTCTAACACTTCATGTCATTTTTATTGCCAACGAGACTTTATTTGATCATTATTCACCTTCCGATGTAATTAAATTGGTCCTTTTACAGCGTTATTAATAACAAATCAAACTTAAAAAGCTATCACTTGTCGATATACAACTTCGCAAGCCCGAAAGTAACCCGAAATAAGGTCAAAAGAAGTCTGTATCACCCAGTGCCTTTATAAACCTATCATTACTCGATATGTGCATAGGAACTGGGTGACCAAGTCTCGCTCAACAGCGGCCTCGCTTCGTAGGCTCTATCACGTGATAAAAGGCCATCTTCAGTTGCTTTGTTTGTTGAGTTTAAGATCTGATACACTGACGACAACCAAAAATATTATTAGGAAATGTCATACATACAGTGAAATAACTTATTATATTAATGAATAAAATGTAAGTCTCTCGTTTAATACCAATTTGTTTATAAAATGATTTATTATCCTTAATTAATTACAAAATGAGAGAATAAATATTTGACTCACTTGGTTTACATTGATTATTATCTGTATAAAAGGTTTCATTACATCTACATGTTGAACTGTTAATAAAACAACTGCCATCAGCTACATTACAGTTATCCGATGTTGCATTACAGCCTTCACCATAACCCGGTTCTGTATAAAATACATGAAATCAAGTTATTATTCATAATACAATACATGATATACAATCATATTTATATTATGTTGCATCAAGTTAATCCTATATCACCATTGTCAGTTAATAAAATTATAGTGTTAATGTGCCTTTACGGGTAATTTCCTTTAATTTCTTTCTTTTGAAACTGCGGGGTTCATACTCTCATGACCCCAGTGCCAGTGCCCCCTCCAACACCAGATTTGAAAAAGTTTACGGTGAACACTGAATATCGATACGGTTCGCCATCTCATTAAAAAGCACAGACGGACAGAGTGGCGACATAATACACCGACACTAAAATGTTGGGGTATACAAATGTTACAAAGAGAAATCCAGCGAACAAAGTTTAATTTGTGCATAATTGTAATTTATAGTAGATTGAAACTCACTTGTTTCACACTGTTGACTGGACATATTGTAGTATTTTGTGGTGTTACAACCACATTTGACCCCTAAACATATCTGTGATGCAAAGCAATGTTGCGTTTCATTGCAAGCTTGGTTGTACCCACTTCCTATAACAAAAAACAAAACAAAAAAATTATAATACAAAAAAATCGTGGTATAAACTACCCCCCCCCCCCCAAATAAAAAAGAAAGAAAAACACGGTCAAAATTAAACAGACCGATGCCAAAGTTATTACATATGTTTCAAAATGAAATAAGTGCACGACCGCGTGTCTAAATATGGGAGGGTTATAAAATGTTCTTGCAACGAGCTGTACATTAAGTGCCCCCCCCCCCTTAAAGTCGAATAACTGTACTTATAAACCTATAACGGTAAATCTCTTTGATCTTTGGGGGTATATTCTATGCCTGACATAACTTGAGGTCTGAAATTCGTGCCTTTATGAGTCATTTCCTTCAATTTCTTTCTTTTGGAACAACAAATGCACGCAACGGATAATAAAAGTTATTTATAAACAACCCTGACCCTTGTTTCATTTAAAGACGATGTAAAAATGATATGAAATGAATTGACCGGCCCACTGACATGGCGAAATCAGACTGGGATATTCCGACCAACAGTCTGCACCAACATCCAACATCGTACTAGGGAGCTCAAGGTCGGTGAACCAGTCCCATACCAGTGGCGGATCCATGGCTTTTTGAGGGGG
The DNA here is from genome assembly GCA_036850965.1 of Patella caerulea. Lineage (NCBI taxonomy): Eukaryota > Metazoa > Mollusca > Gastropoda > Patellidae > Patella > Patella caerulea. The sequence continues at coordinate 31,625,796 of JAZGQO010000014.1, read as the reverse complement.
GTGACAACCTCGTGTTTTGTCTCACCGACCGCATCTGAGCCATAACGAACAATGATGTCTGTTCGTCGACAATGTTTTATTTCGTTGACGATTTTCAAAATTTGAGGAATAAATTTTGAAATTTATATATGTTGATTATTGTGAAATTTTGCATACATTAAAGATAGTGCGGACTGTACGTACAAAGAAGTTGCCACATTCACGGAAAAGTTGTCGACGTCTCTTATAAAAAAACAGCAACTTATATATCCAGATCACCTGTGGGGAGGGGGTGACTAGTAACCCTAGCCCCCCCCCCCCCGGATCCGCCCCTGCATACCCAAGGAAAGAACATGGTATTATCTGCTCATGATAAGCTAATGAAGAAGGATATACCCGACATTTTATCCCGATTGCGGCGCTACGACCTACTCATATTTCGAATTTCGACTGTCAAGGAGTCTTGTACTAGTACGTCAACGGTATACGGGGCGTCGGCTCTTGTTACCCCATCCTAACGACTATGTGTTGTTGATACACCACCTTCAAGCACCATTGGGAAGGAGAAGCCACGCGGTATGCTGAATATTGATAGCGACACCCCCAAATGGCCACACTCCTTCACACTAGATTTTAAATAATTATGTTAAAAACTGTATTCTCTTTCGCGTTCACAAGGTTTCTACAAGGAGGTTTAACTCCGGAATGGAAAGTTGCAATCCGTTAAAAGTTATAGCCTCCATTTCGTTCGCAGCTTTTTCGGTCGTAGGTGGGGGTCGGGTAACTATGGAACTGAATTTGGAACAGATTATCGACACGTTTCGTCTGTCATTCCCAAAAAATTTGAAGGAATTAGTTAAAAACTTTCGTCATCTCATGACCTCTATACCTCAAACCAAATTTTATAAACAAAATCAAGTCACTAGGTTTTCGACAAAGAGAACGACAGATTGAAATCAAAAGTCGTGGAATGCGGATTATTGATAGGCTTCGTTCTTTCATCGTATTGTTTCAAACTATACGTGGAAAACAATCCATTAAAACTGTGGAGTTCATACTCTCATGACCCCCAGTGCTATCACATTGCTTCAAAAAAAAAAAGAAAAATAAGTAACAACTGTAGCCTTTATCGCGTTCTCAAGTCGGACAGACCGGCAGGTTGTCGACTATTTCAGCTCTGAACGTCGGTCTCATTACACTCACCCTGAACGTTCAGGGACTGCCCCATTAAATCAATGTCGAAAAAAATCAGTGTCGCTTAATACACCCAAACTGAAATGTTGGGGTATACAAATGTTTAGAGAGAAATCCAGCAAGAAAAGTTTAATTTGTGCAGAAAGTTATTGGTAATTTACATTAGACTGACACTCACTTTTTACACACTTTTCAGTTGAAATACTGTAGTATTCTTCGGTGGTATTACAACCACATCTCATCCCTAAACATGTCTGTGATTCCAAACAAGGTTTGGTGTCATTACATGTTTCGTTGTACCTACTTCCTATAACAAAAACAAAACAAAGTAAATATTAATACAATGAACTTCGAGATATAAACTACCCCCCCCACCTCACACCCCCAAAAAACCAACAAAAAACAAAAAAAAGCACCCCCCCAAAAAAAACCCCCCAAAAAACCACGGTCTTAGATCTATGTGAACATTCAATTTTTTAATTTATTTATCGTAATTTCTAATCACAGATATTCGGAGAAATACGTGAAGATTCCTAAATGAAAGGCATTCGTTTGCGCCTGTTTAGTCAATTCTACACGTTTATTGTGCAATTATTTCGTTTCGTTTTTTTTATACTTTTGATGGCCTGCACTACAGGTGTTTTGGGAGGTCGCGTCAGAGGTCATGCTAGCGGCTTTTACCCTATGTCGTTAGACATTTGATTAACCAATCAGCATTAATGTTTCTAAAGGATTACCCACAGTTCCGGGCACCTTACGCCAAAAGCTCGCCGTAACAGACCGTTTCATTGTACCCCATCCTAACGACTATGTGTTGTTGATACACCACCTTCAAGCACCACTGGGAAGGAGAAGCCACGCGGTATGCTGAATATTGATAGCGTCACCCCCAACTGGCCACACTCCTTCACACTAGATTTTAAATAATTATGTTAAAAACTGTATTCTCTTTCGCGTTCTCAAGGTTTCTACAAGGAGGTTTAACTCCGGAATGGAAAGTTGCAATCCGTTAAAAGTTATAGCCTCCATTTCGTTCGCAGCTTTTTCGGTCGTAGGTGGGGGTCGGGGTAACTATGGAACTGAATTAGGAACAGATTATCGACACGTTTCGTCTGTCATTCCCAAAAAATTCGAAGGAATTAGTTAAAAACTTTCGTCATCTCATGACCTCTATACCTCAAACCAAATTTTATAAACAAAATCAAGTCACTTGTCGACAAAGAGAACGACAGATTGAAATCAAAAGTCGTGGAATGTGGATTATTGATAGGCTTCGTTCTTTCATCGTATTGTTTCAAACTATATGTGGAAAACAATCCATTAAAACTGTGGAGTTTATACTCCCATGACCCCCAGTGCTATCACATTGCTTCAAAAAAAAAGAAAAAAAAAGAATCCGTAACAACTGTAGCCTTTATCGCGTTCTCAAGTCGGACAGACCGGCAGGTTGTCGACTATTTCAGCTCTGAACGTCTGTCTCATTACACTCACCCTGAACGTTCAGGGACTGCCCCATTGAATCAATGTCGAAAAAAATCAGTGTCGCTTAATACACCCAAACTGAAATGATGGGGTATACAAATGTTTAGAGAGCAAGAAAAGTTTAATTTGTGCAGAAAGTTATTGATAATTTACAGTAGACTGACACTCACTTTTTACACACTCTTTAGTTGAAATACTGTAGTATTCTTCGGTGGTGTTACAACCACATCTATCCAGTAAGCATGTCTGTGTTTCCAAACAAGGTTTGGTTTCATTACAAGTTTCGTTGTACCCACTTCCTATAACAAAAACAAAACAAAGCAAATAATAATACAATCAACTTACAATAAGCCTGTAACGGTTTATTCTTCCAAGGTAGGTTTTTATTCCGTATGAAACATGACATAGGGTTTTCTTACGGGAATTCTGGGATATTCTAACTTTGCAAACATGTAAGCATAGATGGTTTATAAGTAAGATAAAGTCCTCGACTTCTAGGTCCGTATTCAAAGGTTTTCTAAAAGTTAAGTAAAAATACTTAATTTTTCCACTTAATAAAGTGTCTTACCTTAAATCGGTATTCAAAGGTTGTATTTTACACATACTTGGCTATGTGAAAACTTAACTGCACACTTAAATTATGGAATACTCGCATTCGCCAAAAAGCATGAATTTTTCTATTGATGGAATACCCTCCACTGCCAAAAATCACGAATTACTGACATTGCCAGCTAGTTATGCCCCCTTAAAGCTGAACTCCGGTTACAAAAATACTGAAATAATGTAATAAAAAAAAGTTAACGCCCGCAAGCCGCCATACTTGTTTCCAATTTGTGAAATAAGTATGGCGGACATGGAGGCTTATGACCTGGAAAGGTTAGCCGATCTCACTTCCAGTTTGTTTCTCGTCAGCTAGCTATACACATCCGGCTTTATTCTCTTCACACGGTTCACTGATTGCTGTATTTCCCCCCAACAGTATACCAAATTATTGAAGATTGCAAAATGTCTGATCAGGTAGGCCTGTAAATAATTATATGAACTGCGTCTACTACAATATAGCCTAAGCTTTACTCCAAAACAAAAGATGCAACCAGATGTCTTACCCAACCTGTTTTTCAACCAAAACAAATCACCTACACAAACAATTAGTATTGCCTTCTTCGTGTGTTCATGTTGAATAGTGTTCATGAAAACAACCAAGGGACATGTTTGGGACGGCTCTCATTGGGGAGTGTTTGACAGTGCTAAATTTATTGATGTTATGGTTTTTTTCTCCATTTTACCAAAGTGTAAGAAATTGATATTGTGTAGACGCAGTTCATATAATTATTTACAATCTTACCTGATCAGACATGTTCAATCTTCAATAATTTGGTATACTGTTGGAGAAAAATACACCAATCAGTGAACCGTGTGAAGAGAATAAAGACGGATGTGTATAGCTAGCTGACGAGAAACAAACTGGAAGTGAGATCGGCTAACTTTTCAAGGTCATAAGCCTCCATGTCCGCCATACTTATTTCACAAGTTGGAAACAAGTATGGCGGCTTGTGGGCGTTAACTTTTTTTTTATTACATTATTTCGGTATTTTTGTAACCGGAGTTCAGCTTTAAGAGCATCGCTGTATTCTATTAAATTCTTAGTTTACATCACCAGGAAAATGTTTGTCGAAATATTATATTGTAACCCATGAAAATAGTATGATTATAATTTAAGATAAATTATGATAGTGTGCATCCTTTGCCGGAACAGCTGTTTTCATAGACTTTTTAAAAAAAAAAAAAAAATAAAATCCATTCAAATAGATTATGATAAATAGTGGTAGTATAATGATGGATATTGTAAGCTTTAATTTTTTAACAATATAAAGCGAATAGAAAACAACATATTATTAGCAATACACAATGGCCCTCGCCTTCTAAGTTAGACTGGACAAATTATACAGTGTTGTTTGTAAATCTATCATTTGAGAAATTCATAGATATTGTGTAAGTACCTACACTTTAGATGTTGATAGGTCTGGCATTGACGGTACATTGTGTGTACGAAATATCCATGCTAAATTATATTTTACCAAAATAAATACTACCGATTATGTATAGATGGGAATGAGTTGTAAAAATTAGATCATGCCTTGCTTCTAGCGGTAGTATAAATAATTTCCGAAATCTATAAAGCCAAGTCTCCACAAATGAATTTAACTATATTTTATGACAGCCATGGAAACATACAAACATATGATAAATGATCGGGAAAAGATATCCTTAACTACATCGGTGGTAATAACCTTATGCTCTATTATGGCACTACAACATCAAAGTTGACGACGAAAAAATAAATTGGAGGTCAGCTACGCTCGGCGACATTGTCTTTGTTTTAATCTGAATTCCCTATTAAAATCGCCATTACGGGGCTGCTTCTACAGCATTAAAATAAGTCATTATAATCTCACTTAACTTTAAGGTACCTCCCTTAGGTCACTTAAAGTTAAGTAGATATTTCTCACTTAAACTGGCCTTTGAATACCACTTGAAGACTAACACTTAAAAGTTAAGGGAGCTTAACTTTAAGGGAAAATTTGATACTTAACAGTGCCTTTGAATACCACTTGCCCTTAACTTACAGGAAGTTACGTATATTTAAGTGAAAGCTAGTAGTTAAGTGGAAAAATTAAGTATTTTTACTTAATTTTTAGAAATCCTTTGAATACGGACCCAGAAGTAAGGGATGGTGCAAAATGGGGTTGTCATTATGAAGGCGTGCGCTAAATTTAAGGTCTATAACCGTGCCGTCCATTGACTGAAGCATTGCATGACATACTATATCATTAGATCAAAACGCTTATTTTATAATATAACAGTAACTTGAAAATTCAAGTTAGTATCTTGAAAATTCAAGTTAGTTAACTTGAAAATTCGAGTTAGTTAACTTGAAAATTCAAGTTAGTAACTTGAAAATTCAAGTTAGTATCTTGAAAATTCAAGTTAGTAACTTGAAAATTCTAGTTAGTAACTTGAAAATTCAAGATAGTATCTTGAAAAGTCAAGTAACTAAATTGAAAAATAGAATAGAATAAAATCCCCTAAACAACTTCGGGTTAAGGGTCAACGACTATAAACAGCTGGAGTTTATTCTGTGCCCGATGCATAAAACGTTTCACGTTTTCCTCGTCATATTGAGCGACTGGATTATTCGACTGGATTATTCAACTAAATTATTCGACTGAATTATTTTGCCTGTTTTGTTTTCCGACTGAGATATTTCACGGATTGTATTGACATACTTCTTCTTTAAAGTGGAAATTTCATATTTTCTAAGAAAGTCAAAAACATAATTATTTCTATGTCTTTTGTTCAAAAAAATGTCAACTCACTATTATACGATCATGGACAATATTTCACAGGCGTAGAAATCCATGACACATTCAGGAGCAAATAAAAAAACAGCAACAATTTGTAAAGTCACACCCCTTTAGCTATGGCTACAGGCATGATTGGGCTATTCTATAATACCTTAAAGGACAATATTGGTGCCAGTCATTGTCACATATGTGATAGAACTGATTAAACACTTTCCAAATATAATATTAACACAGAGATCATCGCTACCATATAGGAGTAATAAAGGATTCACGAATCGGAAGTGACGAACGCCAAAGGAAAACACGAGTTATTCCTCTATATAACTAACTGATGTGACTAATGATAACAGATACATGGGCGAATATCTGCTAGTGAAGACAAGTAAAACGAAACGAAAAAGGATCAAATGGGTTTATTGTGTTATTTTGGATCAGTCATGTTCAGTCAATTTTAATTGTTCATTTAAAAAACGGTGCTCGAAATCACGGAGTACACTACGTCGTGTAGGCTATTGGTTAAATATAAATGTTCATTGTGTCTTAAATATTGAATACTAGCGGTTTGACGCGGAAATAGCCATTAACCTGAAGTAGCATAACTCAAAAACCGCTAGTGCGAGGCCATCGCCACCACCCCTAGGTGTACCTTCTCGGTCCGAGTTACCCGTATGAACCACATTTTAACCCCGAAACATAATGGCGGGGAATGCGATCTGCAGTAGAAAGTAGAAATAAAAAGCAAAAGAGAAAATTCTTATCCAAAATGGATATTTTCGTGTGGGAAACATATACCGCTCGTGCTTTTCAACATAATACGTCCACCTTTTCTACCTCAAGTCGTAAATATTCTACTTTCAACAACAGAATTTCTACTTTCAATAACAGAATTTCTACTTTCAACAACAGAAAATAATCAGCTTTTGATATTCGACTTTCAACTTCAGATTTTCTACTCGAGATTTTCTGCTCGAGATTTACTCCATGCATATTACGGAAATAAATTTGATCACGTGACTATTTCTGCATGTCATTAAAATATGGCAACTACCCCACTCGGCAAACCTCGGTAGATTTCGGGAATTTAAACTCGGCTGTATGATGAATTCCGCCATATTGGAACTACTTTAAAGGTCCCGGATGAAACATGGCTGCGCCCATTCCAAACACAAGTTGGCGACCTATTTGGCTAGCGACCTATTCGACCGATCCAGCTGTAAGATAATGACGAAATTACACTTCTATTCTGAGCTGAAGGAATGGATAAAAAATAATATATTCTACTTTCATTTGATAGACATAACGTTGGATTTTATTGGTTGATAAATAGAGAGTGTTGTCTTTACTCTAAATAGGTTTCCAACGAACAGGTTGCAGCTCGATCGGTCGAATAGGTCGCTAGCCGAATAGGTTCCCAATTTGTGTAATAGCGTCAAGTTTTCCTGTTAAAGTAAACCGGTAGCCGCATCGCAAATGTATGGGCGTAGGTACATATCACTTACTGTCATACATCCGAGACTAGATGTAGTTTACGGAATCTGTCGAGATTAGCCGAGTGGCAACTACCCCTAAGTACCGCAAAGATTTCGAGTCAGCAAACTCGGTCGATGGTTGGGTTAAAATTTGGGAATAGTTTGTTTGACTTAAATAAAAAACGCACTAACTCAAGTTTTATTACATCGTTTTTTGTCTATTTTATTCACTTCCCCCCAAGTTCAAATCTGACAGTTGACATCAAAACTTTATTGGGATTTTTCTTCAATAGCAATCCCCTAAACAACTTCGGGTTAAAGGTCAACGACTATAAACAGCTGGTGTTTATTCTGTGCCCGATGCATAAAACGGATGACAGCGTAGAATCTAGTCGCTTCGGAATGAAAACAAAGATGCGGAGGGATTTGACTGCATGTTGTTATCTTAGTTACTGCCACCACTGCTTAATAAAGTCACGTTTTACGTTTTCCTCGTCATATTGAGCGACTGAATTATTCAACTGGATTATTCGACTAAATTATTCGACTGAATTATCTGCCTGTTTTTTTACCGACTATTATTCGACTGAATTATCTGTCTGTTTTTTTTTCGACTGAGATATTTCACGGATTGTATTGACAGATTTGTTCGACTGAGCAACTTTTTCTTTAAAGTGGAAATTTCATATTTTCTAAGAAAGTCAAAACATAATTATTTTTATGTATTTTGCTCAAATGGTTGTCAACTCACTATTATACGATCGTGGGCAATATTTCACATGCGTAGAAATCCCTGACACAGAAAATAATAACACAATTACTTGAATTACCTCCCTTGTCCCCCCCCCCATCATTCCCCTCCTTAGATCAGAGGTTCCCAATCTTTTTTGGGTGGCGACCCAATTCCTGACCCAGGATCAGATCGCGATCCCTCGAAGAACAAAGTAAAGTCTGATTACAAATTATCGAGAGGAAATCGATTAACAATGTGACAAGAGCTGTGTAGATCACATGTTCCCGAAGCAACGATCGCAGTTTTACAACTGTTGGGGTATACAAATGTTTAGAGAGAAATCCAGAAACAAAAGTTTAATTTGTGCAGAAAGTTATTGATAATTTACAGTAGACTGACACTCACTTTTTACACACTTTTCAGTTGAATTACTGTAGTATTCTACGGTGGTGTTACAACCACATCTATCCAGTAAGCATGTCTGTGTTTCCAAACAAGGTTTGGTTTCATTACAAGTTTCGTTGTATCCACTTCCTATAACAAAAACAAAACAAAGCAAATAATAATACAATGAACTTCGAGTTATAAACTACCCCCCCCCCCCCAAAAAAAAAACAACAAAAAAAACAAAACAACAAAAGCACCCCCCCCCCCCAATAAAAAAAACCCCCAAACCCCACAGTCAAAATAAACAGACCGATGCCATTAAGCCTGTAACGGTTTATTCTTCCAAGGTAGGTTTTTATTCCGTAAGAAACATGACATGGGGTTTTCTTACGGGAATTCTGGGATATTCTAACTTTGCAAACATGTAAGCATAGATGGTTTATAAGTAAGATAAAGTCCTCGACTTCTGTTATACTGGGGAAGAAAGGTTTCTTTTTCTTGAGTTATTTTCTTCAGTGTTTTTTTTTCCTCAGCATAACCCCAGTCTCATACTTTATCCTATATATTCATGACAACACATAAAGAAAGAATTAAAGAAAATACGCCTGGTGGACATTTAGATATCTGAAGTAAGGGATGGTGCAAAATAACGCAGACATGGCGTGTCTGTCTGTTATTCGAATACCAACCGTGCACCTTCCACATGAATATCGACAATGTTCACCATTATCTTTTCTCTTTTACAAAGATTTCGTGGTAAGTGGCAATAACTCCGTGAGTAATTATTGCAATACATTGATTTTCGATGTTCCTTATAAACAATAAAAGGACCCGAAAAAAACATTAATGGGTTGCGACAATAAAAACTCATAAAATGTAGGCTTAAATTAGAAACCCTATCATTAAAAGGCGTACAATTCTATTCTTGGACCATAAAATTTCACATAGATCTAAAAGCGCATATTAATGATATGAATGTATATAAATTGATTTACATTCAATTTTTAATTTAATTATCGTAATTTCTAATCACACATATTCGGAGAAATACCTGGATATTCCTAAATTAAAGGCATTCGTTTGCGCCTGCTTAGTCAATTCTACACGTTTATTGTGCAATTATTTCGTTTCGTTTATTTTTTTATACTTTTGATGGCATACACTACACGAAGATGTGACGAGGTGTTTTGGGAGGTCGCGTGAGAGGTCATGCTAGCGGCTTTTACCCTATGTCGTTAGACATTTGATTAACCAATCAGCATTAATGTTTCTAGAGGATTACCCACAGTTCCGGGCACCTTACGCCAAAAGCTCGCCGTAACAGACCGTTTCATTGTCTGATCCCTCACATCAACCAGAAAGCCAGTTATATAACAACTCTTTCAGATCTTAGTCTAGTGAAGACAAGTAAAACGAAACGAAAAAGGATCAAATGGGTTTATTGTGTTATTTTGGATCAGTCATGTTCAGTCAATTTTAATTGTTCATTTAAAAAACGGTGCTCGAAATCACGAAGTACACTTCGTCTAGATAAACAAATTCATCTGTCAACTCTTCGTGTTTCCAGATGAAATTTTGACCCATTTGGTTCTGCGTTGCAAGTGCGATTTTGAATCACACCGGCCATTACTACGCAAAATTCACAATATTTTTCATCAAAAGAACGATTGATTATTGTTATTCATAATATTTCTGCCATTAAGCATATAATCCTACATGGCGCGGGTATAAATCATCGTATTAAAAATCGAGGCGTTAAGTCTGGGGTTGTCATTATGAAGGCGTGCGCTAAATTTAAGGTCTATAACCGTGCCGTCCATTGACTGAAGCATTGCATGACATACTATATCATTAGATCAAAACGCTTATTTTATAATATAACAGTAACTTGAAAATTCAAGTTAGTATCTTGAAAATTCAAGTTAGTTAACTTGAAAATTCGAGTTAGTTAACTTGAAAATTCAAGTTAGTAACTTGAAAATTCAAGTTAGTATCTTGAAAATTCAAGTTAGTAACTTGAAAATTCTAGTTAGTAACTTGAAAATTCAAGATAGTATCTTGAAAAGTCAAGTAACTAAATTGAAAAATAGAATAGAATAAAATCCCCTAAACAACTTCGGGTTAAGGGTCAACGACTATAAACAGCTGGAGTTTATTCTGTGCCCGATGCATAAAACGTTTCACGTTTTCCTCGTCATATTGAGCGACTGGATTATTCGACTGGATTATTCAACTAAATTATTCGACTGAATTATTTTGCCTGTTTTGTTTTCCGACTGAGATATTTCACGGATTGTATTGACATACTTCTTCTTTAAAGTGGAAATTTCATATTTTCTAAGAAAGTCAAAAACATAATTATTTCTATGTCTTTTGTTCAAAAAAATGTCAACTCACTATTATACGATCATGGACAATATTTCACAGGCGTAGAAATCCATGACACATTCAGGAGCAAATAAAAAAACAGCAACAATTTGTAAAGTCACACCCCTTTAGCTATGGCTACAGGCATGATTGGGCTATTCTATAATACCTTAAAGGACAATATTGGTGCCAGTCATTGTCACATATGTGATAGAACTGATTAAACACTTTCCAAATATAATATTAACACAGAGATCATCGCTACCATATAGGAGTAATAAAGGATTCACGAATCGGAAGTGACGAACGCCAAAGGAAAACACGAGTTATTCCTCTATATAACTAACTGATGTGACTAATGATAACAGATACATGGGCGAATATCTGCTCACTAATAACTCCCTCGAAGACCTAAAGTTGCTGTGTGACATTGTGAGAGAATATCTTACAATCCATAAAAAGAATTGACTGCCACTAGATAAAAGAACAGGAAAGAAAAACAGATTAAAAGTCCGTGCATTACCATGTTTTTATAAGGTAGGGGAGACCGGGGCACATTGAACCACCATGGATATATCCTTTATAAATAATGCTATACAACCCAACACTATACAGAAGTGAGATAACTTCTTAGACCCATTTCTCCACCAATAAGCCACATGCTGTCAATTATTTTCTTAGGCAGTGGATTTTTATTAAAAGCGCTTAAAAGAGAAAATGTTTCCATACATGTTAACTTCTTAGCCTAGGAAATTCTTGTACTTAAGTTCATATATGTCTAATCTATACAATACAGATAAACCTGGGTTTGATCCATATAAGAGGGCATATTGATTTTTTTTTTAAAATTTTGATCATGAAATAAAGAGATCTTCTAATAAAAACATTTGATATGAAATGAGGACAAACATGTATGTGAACAAAGTGGTTCAATGTGCCCCGTTCTCCCCTATAGAATGAATAAAAACAAGGGGCTGTACGGAGTATTTCTATTTTTCCCGTGTTCTCTTATCTTATGACACTTAATTACTTTAATGCATCGTCCGATAACCTCTTGCGGTCCCATATAACAACTTTTTGTCGTCGAAGGAATTATTAGTGAGCAGAAATTCGGCCGTTTATCTGTCATCACTCGTCACTTCAGTCATTCACATAGAGAGATAACTCGTGTTTTCCTTTGGCGTTCGTCACTTCCGATTCATGAATCCTTTATTACTCCTCTATGGTAGCGATGATCTATGTGTTAATATTATATTTGGAAAGTGTTTAATCAGTTCTATCACATATGTGATAATGACTGGCACCAATATTGTCCTTTAATTAACTGCCACCAGTGTTTAATATTGGGCGACTGGTATTATCGACGGGGATATTTGACTGTTTTTTCGACTGGATTTATCAACTAGTTTTATTGACTGGATTATTTTTTTTCGATTGGAATTTTGGACTGGTTCTGTCAACTGAATTATTTGATTTTATCGTCGAAAAAAGTAAAATATTCCATTCAAATAATTCAGTCGATAAAACCAGTTAATATCTCAGTCAATAAAACCAGTTAATATCTCAGTCGATAAAATCAGTTAATATCTCAGTCAATAAAAGAGGTCGAATACATCAGTTGATAAAAGCAGTCGAATATCTCAGTGGATAAAACAAGTCGAATACCTCAGTCGATAAAAGCAGTCAAATATCTCAGTTGATAACCATTCACTGAAACTGATGGTGAAAAACAGAAAACAATATTCTGATGGGAGTAAACTAACAAAGTAAAATGTAGCACAATTGTCTTTAGGTAATTCAACAAACATGATCTTCATCTCAGATCAAGTTGACAATGTGCTTTTGACAGTTTAAATAGGCGCAACCATTGGCTGAATTATTACAGTTACATTTTACGAGAAGTTTTCTTTCCACTGCACCCAGTAGAATATCTGCCGATAAAAGCAGTCGCTTGATAATAAGCAACAATGGCAATGAACTAAGATAATATCGAGTAGTTCAGTCATACTCGTACCAATAACTGGAAAAGAGTCACGGTTTTGTACACCCCTCCCGTGACAAATAGTTTTAAGTTCGATTTTTGGGGCAAAAGTAATCTGATAATTGGGTATTTAGGCCGAGGAAAGCTTACAACCGCGACCCACAGCATTGTCAGATTTGGGTATGCTCATATTCCCAAATTTTAACCCAACCATCGACCGAGTATGTTGACTGGAAATCTTTGTAGTGCTTAGGGGTAATTGCCGTATTTTAATGACATGCAGAAATAGTCACGTGATCAAATTTATTTCCCTAATATGCATGGAGAATATCTCGAGCTGAAAATCTCGAGTAGGAAATCTGAAGTTGAAAGTCGAATGTCAAAAGTTCATTACTGAAAGTAGAAATTCTGTTGTTGAAAGTACAATATTTACGACTTAAAGTTGAGTTAGGGCGTTTTTTATTTTAAATCAAACATTTTTTCCCAAATTTTAACCCAACCATCGACCGAGTTTGCTGACTGGAAATCCTTGTGGTGCTTAGGGGTAATTGCCGTATTTTAATAACGTGCAGAAATGGTCACGTGATCAAATCCCCCCCCCCCATCATTCCCCTCCTTAGATCAGAGGTTCCCAATCTTTTTTGGGTGGCGACCCAATTCCTGACCCAGGATCAGATCGCGATCCCTCGAAGAACAAAGTAAAGTCTGATTACAAATTATCGAGAGGAAATCGATTAACAATGTGACAAGAGCTGTGTAGATCACATGTTCCCGAAGCAACGATCGCAGTTTTACAACTGTTGGGGTATACAAATGTTTAGAGAGAAATCCAGCAAGAAAAGTTTAATTTGTGCAGAAAGTTATTGATAATTTACAGTAGACTGACACTCACTTTTTACACACTTTTCAGTTGAAATACTGTAGTATTCTACGGTGGTGTTACAACCACATCTATCCAGTAAGCATGTCTGTGTTTCCAAACAAGGTTTGGTTTCATTACAAGTTTCGTTGTACCCACTTCCTATAACAAAAACAAAACAAAGCAAATAATAATACAATGAACTTCGAGTTATAAACTACCCCCCCCCCCCAAAAAAAAAACAACAACAAAAAAAAACAACAAAAGCACCCCCCCCCCCCAATAAAAAAAACCCCCAAACCCCACAGTCAAAATAAACAGACCGATGCCATTAAGCCTGTAACGGTTTATTCTTCCAAGGTAGGTTTTTATTCCGTATGAAACATGACATGGGGTTTTCTTACGGGAATTCTGGGATATTCTAACTTTACAAACATGTAAGCATAGATGGTTTATAAGTAAGATAAAGTCCTCGACTTCTGTTATACTGGGGAAGAAAGGTTTCTTTTTCTTGAGTTATTTTCTTCAGTGTTTTTTTTCCTCAGCATAACCCCAGTCTCATACTTTATCCTATATATTCATGACAACAAATAAAGAAAGAATTAAAGAAAATACGCCTGGTGGACATTTAGATATCTGAAGTAAGGGATGGTGCAAAATAACGCAGACATGGCGTGTCTGTCTGTTATTCGAATACCAACCGTGCACCTTCCACAATCGACAATGTTCACCATTATCTTTTCTCTTTTACAAAGATTTCGTGGTAAGTGGCAATAACTCCGTGAGTAATTATTGCAATACATTGATTTTCGATGTTCCTTATAAACAATAAAAGGACCCGAAAAAAACATTAATGGGTTGCGACAATAAAAACTCATAAAATGTAGGCTTAAATTAGAAACCCTATCATTAAAAGGCGTACAATTCTATTCTTGGACCATAAAATTTCACATAGATCTAAAAGCGCATATTAATGATATGAATGTATATAAATTGATTTACATTCAATTTTTAATTTATTTATCGTAATTTCTAATCACACATATTCGGAGAAATACCTGAATATTCCTAAATTAAAGGCATTCGTTTGCGCCTGCTTAGTCAATTCTACACGTTTATTGTGCAATTATTTCGTTTCGTTTATTTTTTTATACTTTTGATGGCATACACTACACGAAGATCTGACGAGGTGTTTTGGGAGGTCGCGTGAGAGGTCATGCTAGCGGCTTTTACCCTATGTCGTTAGACATTTGATTAACCAATCAGCATTAATGTTTCTAGAGGATTACCCACAGTTCCGGGCACCTTACGCCAAAAGCTCGCCGTAACAGACCGTTTCATTGTCTGATCCCTCACATCAACCAGAAAGCCAGTTATATAACAACTCTTTCAGATCTTAGTCTAGTGAAGACAAGTAAAACGAAACGAAAAAGGATCAAATGGGTTTATTGTGTTATTTTGGATCAGTCATGTTCAGTCAATTTTAATTGTTCATTTAAAAAACGGTGCTCGAAATCACGAAGTACACTTCGTCTAGATAAACAAATTCATCTGTCAACTCTTCGTGTTTCCAGATGAAATTTTGACCCATTTGGTTCTGCGTTGCAAGTGCGATTTTGAATCACACCGGCCATTACTACGCAAAATTCACAATATTTTTCATCAAAAGAACGATTGATTATTGGTATTCATAATATTTCTGCCATTAAGCATATAATCCTACCTGGCGCGGGTATAAATCATCGTATTAAAAATCGAGGCGTTAAGTCTGGGGTTGTCATTATGAAGGCGTGCGCTAAATTTAAGGTCTATAACCGTGCCGTCCATTGACTGAAGCATTGCATGACATACTATATCATTAGATCAAAACGCTTATTTTATAATATAACAGTAACTTGAAAATTCAAGTTAGTATCTTGAAAATTCAAGTTAGTTAACTTGAAAATTCGAGTTAGTTAACTTGAAAATTCAAGTTAGTAACTTGAAAATTCAAGTTAGTATCTTGAAAATTCAAGTTAGTAACTTGAAAATTCTAGTTAGTAACTTGAAAATTCAAGATAGTATCTTGAAAAGTCAAGTAACTAAATTGAAAAATAGAATAGAATAAAATCCCCTAAACAACTTCGGGTTAAGGGTCAACGACTATAAACAGCTGGTGTTTATTCTGTGCCCGATGCATAAAACGTTTTACGTTTTCCTCGTCATATTGAGCGACTGGATTATTCGACTGGATTATTCAACTAAATTATTCGACTGAATTATTTTGCCTGTTTTGTTTTCCGACTGAGATATTTCACGGATTGTATTGACATACTTCTTCTTTAAAGTGGAAATTTCATATTTTCTAAGAAAGTCAAAAACATAATTATTTCTATGTCTTTTGTTCAAAAAAATGTCAACTCACTATTATACGATCATGGACAATATTTCACAGGCGTAGAAATCCATGACACATTCAGGAGCAAATAAAAAAACAGCAACAATTTGTAAAGTCACACCCCTTTAGCTATGGCTACAGGCATGATTGGGCTATTCTATAATACCTTAAAGGACAATATTGGTGCCAGTCATTGTCACATATGTGATAGAACTGATTAAACACTTTCCAAATATAATATTAACACAGAGATCATCGCTACCATATAGGAGTAATAAAGGATTCACGAATCGGAAGTGACGAACGCCAAAGGAAAACACGAGTTATTCCTCTATATAACTAACTGATGTGACTAGTGATAACAGATACATGGGCGAATATCTGCTCACTAATAACTCCCTCGAAGACCTAAAGTGTGACATTGTGAGAGAATATCTTACAATCCATAAAAAGAATTGACTGCCACTAGATAAAAGAACAGGAAAGAAAAACAGATTAAAAGTCCGTGCATTACCATGTTTTTATAAGGTAGGGGAGACCGGGGCACATTGAACCACCATGGATATATCCTTTATAAAAAATGCTATACAACCCAACACTATACAGAAGTGAGATAACTTCTTAGACCCATTTCTCCACCAATAAGCCACATGCTGTCAATTATTTTCTTAGGCAGTGGATTTTTATTAAAAGCGCTTAAAAGAGAAAATGTTTCCATACATGTTAACTTCTTAGCCTAGGAAATTCTTGTACTTAAGTTCATATATGTCTAATCTATACAATACAGATAAACCTGGGTTTGATCCATATAAGAGGGCATATTGATTGTTTTATTTAAATTTTGATCATGAAATAAAGAGATCTTCTAATAAAAACATTTGATATGAAATGAGGACAAACATGTATGTGAACAAAGTGGTTCAATGTGCCCCGTTCTCCCCTATAGAATGAATAAAAACAAGGGGCTGTACGGAGTATTTCTATTTTTCCCGTGTTCTCTTATCTTATGACACTTAATTACTTTAATGCATCGTCCGATAACCTCTTGCGGTCCCATATAACAACTTTTTGTCGTCGAAGGAATTATTAGTGAGCAGAAATTCGGCCGTTTATCTGTCATCACTCGTCACTTCAGTCATTCACATAGAGAGATAACTCGTGTTTTCCTTTGGCGTTCGTCACTTCCGATTCATGAATCCTTTATTACTCCTCTATGGTAGCGATGATCTATGTGTTAATATTATATTTGGAAAGTGTTTAATCAGTTCTATCACATATGTGATAATGACTGGCACCAATATTGTCCTTTAATTAACTGCCACCAGTGTTTAATATTGAGCGACTGGTATTATCGACGGGGATATTTGACTGTTTTTTCGACTGGATTTATCAACTAGTTTTATTGACTGGATTATTTGACGGTTTTTTTTCGATTGGAATTTTGGACTGGTTCTGTCAACTGAATTATTTGATTTTATCGTCGAAAAAAGTAAAATATTCCATTCAAATAATTCAGTCGATAAAACCAGTTAATATCTCAGTCAATAAAACCAGTTAATATCTCAGTCGATAAAATCAGTTAATATCTCAGTCAATAAAAGAGGTCGAATACATCAGTTGATAAAAGCAGTCGAATATCTCAGTGGATAAAACAAGTCGAATACCTCAGTCGATAAAAGCAGTCAAATATCTCAGTTGATAACCATTCACTGAAACTGATGGTGAAAAACAGAAAACAATATTCTGATGGGAGTAAACTAACAAAGTAAAATGTAGCACAATTGTCTTTAGATAAATCAACAAACATGATCTTCATCTCAGATCAAGTTGACAATGTGCTTTTGACAGTTTAAATAGGCGCAACCATTGGCTGAATTATTACAGTTACATTTTACGAGAAGTTTTCTTTCCACTGCACCCAGTAGAATATCTGCCGATAAAAGCAGTCGCTTGATAATAAGCAACAATGGCAATGAACTAAGATAATATCGAGTAGTTCAGTCATACTCGTACCAATAACTGGAAAAGAGTCACGGTTTTGTACACCCCTTCCGTGACAAATAGTTTTAAGTTCGATTTTTGGGGCAAAAGTAATCTGATAATTTGGTATTTAGGCCGAGGAAAGCTTACAACCGCGACCCACAGCATTGCTAGATTTAGGTATGCTCATATTCCCAAATTTTAACCCAACCATCGACCGAGTATGTTGACTGGAAATCCTTGTAGTGCTTAGGGGTAATTGCTGTATTTTAATGACATGCAGAAATAGTCACGTGATCAAATTTATTTCCCTAATATGCATGGAGAATATCTCGAGATGAAAATCTCGAGTAGGAAATCTGAAGTTGAAAGTCAAATGTCAAAAGTTCATTACTGAAAGTAGAAATCCTGTTGTTGAAAGTACAATATTTACGACTTAAAGTTGAGTTAGGGCGTTTTTTATTTTAAATCAAACAAAATATTCCCAAATTTTAACCCAACCATCGACCGAGTTTGCTGACTGGAAATCCTTGTGGTGCTTAGGGGTAATTGCCGTATTTTAATAACGTGCAGAAATGGTCACGTGATCAAATTTATTTCCGTAATATCCATGGAGAAAATCTCGAGTAGAAAATCAGAAGTTGCAAGTCGAATGTCAAAAGTTGATTATTGAAAGTAGGAATTATGTTACTGAAAGTAGGAATTATGTTATTGAAAGTAGAAATTCTGTCGTTGAAAGTAGAATATTTACGACTTAAAGTTGAAAAGGTGGACGTATGAAAGTAGAATATTTACGACTTAAAGTTTAAAAGGTGGACGTATTAGGTTGGAAAAGCACGAGCGGTATATGTTTCCCACACGAAAATGTCCATTTTGGATAAGAATCTTCTCTTTTGCTTTTTATTTTCTATTTTCTACTGCAGATCGCATATTGAACCTGATATAGACACAGCCCAAGTGTAGCCACCAACACGGCAGTCAGGCAGATATTCAGACGTAAGGTAGGTAGGCACACTAGCGGTTTGACCCGGCGTTGCACTTGTATAGCCATGAACCGAAAGTAGCATAACTCCGAAACTGGAAGCGCTGGGCCATTGCCAACAGACGTTATGTTTTTCCCAGGTTCGAACTATCTCTATCCAATAAATTTCAGTCCCAGAACTATCTCTATCCAATAAATTTCAGTCCCAGGACAGTCCTAGTGTAGCCGCCAACCCCTGTTTGACTTATCTCACAAGTATTTAGCTTACTAATGTTTTTGCTATAAATTGAATAATACTTATTTGTTCCTAAATTAATGATTTAATCTGTTTAAGGTTTTCTTTTTGGAATTATCGCCCTTATTATATTAAGGGTTATTGCAATAATATCACTGAATAATTTTTACCCTTTTCACCCTTTTCTTATCTTAATTATCGTCTTAATATTATTGATAGGGTTATTGAAGTTTTTACAGGCCTATTCTACACTAATAATATGCGGTAGGCAAACTGCTTTGTGAATCAGCGTGAGCACGTCGTGCTATCCTGTATACAAATAAGATGTGGCCTTCCCTACTTAATGACTTAATGAAGGAAAGGCAATTTTCGAGGAGAAAATCGACAAAAAGTTTTGAAAATGAAAGCGAAAGTTGTTTGACCGAATATCGTCGAGTGATCGGTCTCTCATGCTGGTGTTTATCGACCACTAAAAATCTCTCGTGGAGCTGTCTTTTACAACCAAGTGGTATGACGATTTTGGGCCGATATGTTACTTGGATCGACTTAAATCTGTCTATTGTAGGTCGTTGTTTGACCTAAACTTAAACTAAACAGTTATTCACATGTCAAGCCTAAAGTAAACTCTCAAGACAATCGGGTGGCAGACATATAAATGGATATGAACAAAACCGAGATCAAAAATTTTAACGATAAACTGGATAATTGAGACTTAGTTTCAATTGTCAAGTACCGTTTCTACGATAATACACGATAAAAGCTACCTCTTCAAACCTCGTCAAACAGTCATGCAATAATGCGAAAGCAAATTTCATTATCTATTTTTGAACTTTTATAGCAAGGACGGACAGTTTTTTTTTTATCTAAAGCTTAGATCGTGTTTTACTGTATACTTACTGAGGGTACAAGTGCTGTTAATACATGCATATTCTGTCTGGTTTGTAAGACTTGTTGTGCAGTTTGTTACATCATCACATGAACCACCAACATCACACCAAACCTAAGAATAAGTTAAAAAAAAAAATATCATTATAGTATTGATAGGCATCAGGTTCATATTGTGGAATATAATAAACAGTAGTAAATCAAACGTTAAGCAACATTAAATAACTTTCACCTTTCTAACTTTCAATTATCAGAATTCTACGTTCATCGTCATAATTTCAACTTTCTTCTTTCAGCTTTTTGCTTTCAATTTTATATCCCCACCCAGTAGCGGTTCTAGAAGCTGAGAAAAGAGGGGGAGGGGTGTTGGGGGGGGGGGTAAAATCTAGGGCGCCATCGACAATCCCACCAACAATTAAGGTCAACTATAAAGCAGTTTCATTCAAGTTGACACAAAGTTAATGTATAACTTATACAAACCACCATTAAATCCATTCAATGCAAAATTTCAAGTATTTCCGAAAGTGACGCGAATTTTGAAAAAAGAAACCATATTTCTTTTTGATCATTTTAAACAAATATTTGTTCTAAAGAGTGTTATTCGCTACCCTTTACTTATACATGTACAGTATTTACTAACTTCCTTTAAAGGGACAATAACATTCTTACTGGCTTGGTAGCTCCAGAAAATAAATAATACCCTTATTCTAAGTACTAGATGTTTAAATGTCCTACCTGTTGTGTAAATTATCCATTACAACCTATTTTATTTGTCCAGAGGGTTCGAAAATATTTTAAAATCCAAGTCACATTTGAAAAGGTTTACGTTAGACTTTTCAAATCAATTGGTTGACTTTTTCCAATTTTTTAAATTAGGTGTGTTAAGATGAAATTTATATCATCATTTAATTGGAATATTCTAAAATAATACGATTTGTTGACCAGAATGAAGATTGGGACATATTTTTCAGTTACAACAAGAGTGTTATCTAGTGTTGAGTAAGGGGTTATTGACTATTAAGAGGCCCTTCAAAGGGTGCCGTGATTAAACCGGGTAAGCTGATAGTGAGGCCTTTTAACTAATAGTATGCAGATATACGACCATGTTGATATCATAAAATAAGTTTTAACTTTGTCTAGTCCCGAAATGACCTAGTTTGTCTGTAGTGGACGTTAAAACCCATCATTGGTCACTTTGTAAGAAGGGTATGGCTATTTAGCCTCCATTTTTAACACGTACATATTATGGGAATCTGTTAAACAGCATCATTAGTACGGGAATTTACATCATCACTGTTCTAGTTTTTCACAGCTGTTTCTAAATGCAAAATAAATATCTATATGTTTTTGGTTTAAAGTATTTTAATATTCCTCACTGCTCATCAAATCATTGATATTCATAGTATTGTATTACTGTCAACATGGTCCTATACTACTCCTAACAAAACACTTATTTCCAGCAGAGATGGTAACTGTGACAGAATTTCGTTCTTGGAGTCGGGTTCTTTGATGACAACACCGGTATATCTTCTAATAATACTTTTATTCTGCTTCTTACATATTAGGTACAAACATCGTAATGTAAACGACCGTAGAACTATCTATATGGAGGGAGTCGTGACTTAATTAGCTTGGCTTAGCACGAGTGTGCTAACTCCAGAAGCTCTCGTCTCGTCTCCGACTCCTATACCTGACTATAGTACTCCCGAGTTACCTTAATTAGGCGCCCGCCTAGCCCGGCCTCCTGGATCTAACTGAGGAATCTTTTCTGTTCTGAGTTTAAAAAAGTATTCAAGGCAAATGAGCTCATTAAACACCTGTCTAATGTATCATGCATCATATCAGGTTTATCATTCACTAAAGTTAGCTTATCAAAGACAGTTAAATAAAACAAGTAAAGGTTACATAATGACATAAGGAATTCTACCAAGACCTCCAGGGGTGTCGATGGCAGCTTGATATTGAAACCAGTTTCACATGTCACGATGGCACATAGCGTCTGTAACATCTGTCATTATGTAATATAACCTTAGGGATATAGTGTAAATTTTTTGTAAGATATCTTGTAATTTTTTTGATTTACAATAGTTTCGTACACCGGTATTCAGCATAGCGGGTTAAACTGTGCATGGATCACGGTGGTTAAGTGGGTAGGACGCTGACGCACTAGCATGGATGTCGGGTGTTCGATCCCTGCATAGCCGAGAAAGTTCATCCAGATTTTCCGTTGTGGTTTCCCTTTTCAGTGATGCAGGACGGGGTTTGGCTGTCTAGTCGTTCGTGTGCACATTGGCGTGCACGTAAAAGATCCCCTGGCAGTTGGAATTCGATATAGAAGTAGGCCGTAGCACCGATGCCCGGGCAAAATTTCCCTCATAGCACACTATATGGTGTATGCCCGTCTTCATTAGCCCAGTTTAGGAGAAGAACAGTAGGACGTTAAACCCCGTGTCATTTCATTTCCTATCTAAATGTCCAAATCATGCTTGACATAGACCCCAATTCTCCACCCCCACACTCCTTTCATGAAAAGTGTAAAATCATCGATGTTTATTTATGTTCATACGCGTTTCGAAGTCGCGGAACAAAACCAACTAAATTTACGGTCAGATTGTTTAATTCTGATAAAAATAGTATCAGTGGCGCCCCTAGCGAGATTTTGTATTGCTACCTGGAAATTTTTAATCAGTGTCATGTCAAATGGTAGCAAATTTTCGTACACGACAGAATCCCGAGGCGTGTCTGTCAATTCCGCCTGTTTTGTGAGAGTTGACATACCATTTGTACTGTCTGTAATCGTGAATATGATAGTGATGAGATAGTATAAGACAGATGAGTGAAGAATGTTGACATAATATAATTCAGAGCCTTAGGCACAAACAATTTTCAGATAAAAAAAGTGATCTTTTAATTTTTTAGAACTACATGGGCGGGAGGGGACTTTGTCTCAACGAAGCACTTACTTGGTCGCATATCCGCGCCTGTCCCCACCCCCACTGGCAGACTAATAAATTGCTGGTGTCTTACGGTTTTCTCCCACTGCTAAATGTCGAAGAGCTAAACTCAGTCATTGAAATAATAATCTGTTAGTCCACAAGTAGCCTAAACGAAACAAAACGAACTAAACTAGAACGAAACTAAGCGAAATAAAATAGAGATAAACACAGCAGAAGACGAGATTAAAATCACGTAGTTGCTATAAATTAAATAAAGACAAAGCGAGAATTAAAGCTATGTATATTTAATGTCCTTCAATTCATATGGTGATGGATTAGATTCGCGACATGAGATCCTCAAAGTTCTAGACGAGAGCAGACCATGAGCTCCCGAAAGATTTGCGTATATGCGTATGGTAAGCGCTGTCCCGGGCTTGTTCCGCCTATAATGTGTATGCTTTGTTAGCCAATTTACACAACTACACATGTTTATAGATAGTAACAACCTGAAATAATAAATTGAACTTCTGTCCTGTATGATAGCAGTGTACGTATGAAAAGGTTCTATTATGAATATGTTATGTGCTATATATAGTGCAATCGACATATTATTCGTCTACTCTATTAAACATGCAGAATAACATGTTGAATACCCCTTCGACTGATACAAACCAGGAAGTATCTAGTTTTTGATTTCAAACAAAACATGACTATTCAAACATTTATCTATGATATGGGCATATGATACGGACTAGTTTTAAAATGTTTTGTAGTATATATAACCCAACTCTCGCAACTAATAATACAGTAGTTACATTTATAAATCCAGGACCTTTATGCAACAGTTTTTTTTAACCATACTCCAGGTAAACGGACGCACATTTAATTTCACGACCAAAGATTTCGAGTCCAACACGGACACTGTCAGTTAAGACAGACCCCGTGATGTCATCTACTGCTTAAGCATCTGACATTTAAACAATTTGTTCGAGGTGTTATAATTAATGGGTCTCAAATCAGCGAAATTAAAAACATAAATTGTTGTTTTCTGTTTTGGGTTGAGATGTGCTCAATGGTCTTCTATGTATTAATAATCTAGTTCCCTTTACTTAGAAATATCATATTTTCATTCGTTAGACGAAATAAATATTTCAAATCGTCATTCTTCATTTTGTCGATGAGAATACTATGTAAAGTTATAAAGGCGATCCGTGTTTCTATAATACACACAATAGAGTTGCCAACTATTTTAATCAATATTTATTTAGGAGATAAACACTTCATGTTACGTATTTAGAGGGGGTTTATTGTCCATTTAACCATGCTTGAATCACACTTTTCGACCAGTCAGAATCCAGGAAATTTTTAATTTTTGTTACAATATAAATTGCATTTTAAAACAAGGCGAATCTGATAATATAGGGTTAATGCAAAGGAAGGATAATATTCCTAGGTAAAGTTGTTGTATTTGCAATTCAAGGATTAACCCTATATATTCTACTTCCTGTTCAGCTCCCACCGAGGGTCATATCGCAGACACTACATGATCATATTTATCACATTATGATAAAGTAACTGATCGCCACTTGCATTTATTTCGAACATTTAAACCAAAATGTACTCAGAAAGCAAAATCGAAATATCAATAGTAAGTGATCTACTGGAACGATTTCAATCGGATTTAAAAGGGGCCCGTCAAAAGATTAAACGAACATTTCAGTTGGCGCTGACTCTTTTTTTTAGCAATTCTTTTTTTGGATATTCAGCATTAATGAATAGATTATTATTAATAACCGGTTTATGAATCGTCTGGTGTGGATATTGAATGTTGACAAATTTTCATGCCATCTCCTTTGCAAATATTAAACGGAACTGAAAAAAATGCGGCTGGTTTTCTTATTAGAAATAGACTCTCACAACACAACAAACATAAAACAGGATCAAATGAAATAGACGTATCTTAGATATAACGTTCATTAAAATTCATGTTTAGGTTTTTTTTGCGTTCCAGTGTGGCTTACACGTGTCAGCGGTGTAGAACGGAAGGCTCTGTAACTGCATGGCGGGGGTCACGGTGAGTAAGACTCCGGCTCGCTAGCCTGGAGGTCGGGTGTTCGATCCCTGCATCGGTCGAGAAGTTCATCCATATTTTGCGGCGTGGTTTCCACTTGTCAGTGATGCAGGACGTTAAACCCCATTTCATTTCATTTCTAGTCGTTCCGATGGGACAAAAAGCAGAGGTGTCGTTTACACATTGGCGTGCACGTAACAGAACCCATTAAAATGGGATTTCAATTGCTTCGGTTTTCTTTATCCCGCTTAGAACAGAAAAATAAACTAAATTTCGTTCATTGATTTTAGGTTTCTTTCTATAAGACATGTATACTCTTTATAATGTGGACGAATAAAGTGTTATTATATATACTTGTGTGTGTAAAGTACGATACACAGCGATAGTTAAACCCAAAACGGAAGTATAAATTACTCACTAAAGCGTGACGTGGCATGCCAGTTTTTTTTCGTCCAATTAAAATAGTATAAAGTAACAATTTTTTGGAATACATGGACCCCCTCCCATGCTCATGGAGAGCATATAGGAGATACCCAGGGGAGAGCTTGGGGAGGGTCTATACATTCAAAAGAGTAAATTTCATGTCAGGAAATCAACTTCAAACGTTCAAAATGTTCTGGGTAGACCCCCCTCCCCACCTCAAGAAACTGCGATCCTTGGAATGTGACGTCTGGTTTCGAATCCCGATTGTACGTTGCAAGGAGTAGGGTATCCTGTCCAACCTCGTGGGTTTTCTCCGGGTTCTCCGGTTTCCTTCCACTGCTAAAGACCACAACGCGCAAGCGAATTATTGAGATAAAATTAAACCATATGTTAGTCCCGAAATGACCTAGTTTGTGTCGAGTGGACATTACACCCCATTTCTCTCTCTCTTGAATGCGGAGTCAAAGCATACAATAATTCATTCTTCACACACTGAACTACCTACTTTTAGAATAGATCTCTGGCTGCATGCCATATTGAAATTATACTATTTTGCCGTGCTGTTTTAGTGAGTTTAGACACTCAAAGACAAAATAAACATTAAATATTATACTTTATGTTTTCGGCTAAATGGTCGATCAGCTAGATTCGCGTTAGTTTATAAGCTTTGTTTTCAAGTAGGTCTAATTATACACAGACAGCGTAAGTTTCGTATGACAATAACCCTGATAACCTTTTTACAAACTAAACTTGTGGTGTTCAGACATGCATAACGCGAGCAGTTGACAATGCATATACCTTGTCACTCACACACGACACATTTCTTGTCAGTAATACTCGAGAAATTATCCCATCGTTGATTAAACTCCAAACTAACATGTAAAATTTATAAACACACAAATAGAAATGTAATATCACACTTCTTACATTCATATGCACCTATTTATGTGCTCACATTATTATAGGTATCGGGTAGTCCCCCTCAAACAACTGCATTACTCTTTATACTTGACTAAACATGAACAATTGTTGTACTACCATCATAAAATTTTGCACGTTTAATATCAAATTGTGATGTAAATGTAAGTCGAACATTTAGGTAAAACCCCTGAAAATAATTAATGAAAATAAAATATAGTAAAACGCAACACTGGGGTCGGCAAGTACCTTCTTCCTAAGTGTACTTGATCTGGTGGTCAGTTAGAACCACGCCCCGTTCACACCCAGTCCCCATTATTTCTTTCCATGACGATCTATTTCCCCAGGTGATATTTTCAGCCCTCCAAATATATATTTGAGACATACTTACTCCAGGAAGTAAAACTACCAATGTACTAGCCACAAAAACGAAGTACACAAATTTTAAAATCATACTGATTAATCCTTAATCAGTTATCTATTTAACTTCTTTTGATTTGAATTTATCAGCACCTCGGTTGAAATTCATATATGTTTATCAACCGAATCACAACACCATAACAATTTAACTTTGTGCATCCTACTTTTGATGATATCTTAGTCAAATAATATAACATAACTAGAACGGAGATATGTGATTCAAGTAAAATTATACTTCCTTCTTGTGTTATAACGGACTACTCTTTGTCAAGTTTATTATCATTGGGCAATTCTTTGCTGAGCAAGTCGCCCAGTGTTAAGCTATGATATACTATTTCAATGAGTATTATTGTGTCACCGTTCAGTAAAGCTAAATATAAACGAGGGCATATTCCAGCAAAGATCGGTATTGCCAATATAATCTGTAGTCAAATATTTGCCGCGCTTTCTGTAATAAAATAATTTTCAGTTAAATTACGTTCGAAACTAATTAAATGAACTGTTTGCTTATCAACATTCGTATATCTCGTTCACTGTACATCGACTTCGTTCACCGTGGATGAACTTTTGTCGATTTATAATGCTCTTATAGTTTCCAAAAGTTAATTTGAAAGTCTCTCTAATTTATAATGCTCTTATAGTTTCCAAAAGTTAATTTGAAAGTCTCTCTAATTTTTTTTTCAGTTAAATTGCAAATGAAATGAATCTCATTTAAACTGAATTCAATTGATATATTATTAGTAACATATGTCCATATTATAAACAGTTGGTACATTAACTTGATTAACCGCCAATGCAATTAGAATTCGTTGTGAATTTAGCCTTAGCTATTAAAACAAGTCCATCGAAATTCCGAACATTGGAAGTTTGTTATTACAGAGTTATTGCTCTTGGCCTTAATTTTCACTTTAAACGGATTACTGTAATTATTTTATCAGCCATATTGAACGCACTGATTGTTGAAGTTGTAATTGAAATACAACTAAGGGATGAAGTTATTGCCCCAGGCAACAAAATACTTGTACACGGTATTGAAATGTTTCGATGACATTTCAGGTAGCTACAAGAATCAAGTTTATAGAACTTCTAGTCGAGTTAACACCCTAATCCTGACAATCATAAATCCGAAGCAATCCCAATCTTTCAGTTTGAGAAATTGATGTGATTGGCTGAGTTGCCAAGGAAACAATAAATAAAAGTTACTGCGTCTGAACTTTGTTTGGTGTTTCGACGAACTGATCATTAGACAGTCATGTGTCTGCAAATTTTACTGAAAGTTTCAAATTTAAAGAATCATTTATGTGCACTACCAATTTATGTAATGGACAAATATTTAGTTCCACACTACTGTTACTGTTTAAAACACAGACGTTACCCCTGAAATACAATGACTTGGCTTAGTAATAAATAACGTTTTATTAACGCTCAATGGAACATGTCAATTGTGGGTTTTACGTTCCTGGTCAAACAACTACCACAGTCGCTAAAAGATTTAAATATAATGATATAATTGTTGTGTGAGCCAGCATTATGTGTAATATCTTGTATAGCAGACGTTTTATTGTACTGTTCACTTGATATTCAATTGTTCTTTGGGCAACTAACATGTATCCAGATACAAAAAAGTCTTGTTTCTACCAAAACGACGATATTTTAAATGAGAGACATCCCATGCGTTATACTTATACTGCTATCTAAATTTCCTCACAAGCATGTGCAGTGCACTCTTTGAAAGAAACCACGGAAATATGTATTTAAATTTACGAGATTTATGTCTGGTATCAGAGCAGGGTCCAGGAATTTTTGCAGGAGGGGTTTGTAAGGCTCCTGTTACGGAAATTAGAAAACGTGTGATGTCATCATCGTCTTTAAATTACGTAGGTGTACATAAATATAGAGCTTTTTAAACATAGAAACACAGTACTCCGTTTGACATCAATTTTTATAAGGAATTAATATTTTCTGGTTCAATTTTATTGATGCACAATCTGATTAAAACATATCCTATTTCGTTTCGTTTTTATAGTTCAAAATTTCGGTTTACTTGTCTTTACCACGCTAGGGTAGATCATCGAAAGCATAAAAAACGAAACGAAATATAGATCTGTATTTTAATTAGATTGATTGATGCAAAGCATTAACTGGGATGTCATACATGTTTATATCATTATTTCGCGCATTGAATGTCAATCTCTTCCCACCATCTGTTAAAGTATAAACCACACCACCGTTACACTATTCTTTAAAAGTGTTGTTTTACAATTTTGTTATGTGGTTGTGTAGGACGGGGTTTGTGTCCCCCACCCCCTGTATCCACCCGTGGGCTAGGTATTGCATAACAAAACATGAACGCATAGGCGTACGAGTTGGGGAGGGGCAGCCGCCCCCCCCCCATTTTGGGCACCAAATGCTGGGAAAATTTGGTCACACAATTGTACTTTGTAAAAAATTGTATAAAAAATATTGTGTTCTTGAATGTGTCCAATTTAACAGCGAATTTAAATTCAGAGAGTTTATAGTTAGGCAATTAAATAGAAATCTTAAAACTCGAACCCTAAGAAACTAACTACATGTTTTGGGCACCTATCACAACCGACCCCCCCCCCCCCCGTCAAAAATTTCCCCGTACGCCTATGCATGAACGTGGCTATGATTGTCGGGTTGAAAATATTTTCAAATGAAAAGGTTCGTTCAGTATCGCCAAGGATCGGATATTGTTTCATATTTTTGTCATTCCAGTAGAAAATGTTCGGATTCAGTTTTGTTTCTGATGTACGGTTTGCAGGGGCGATCCCACGGGCATCGAGCGAGTACTTAATCGTAGGGAAGAGATGGCAATTTTGAACGTTTCATTATTAACAACCTCTAATCTGAAGGATTGAAGTTAATGATTCATCCACAAGATTTATCAAGAAGATCATTAAACTTACTTTCAACTGAAATCTAATATTCTGGGTAGTATTTGATGAGTATTAGGGTACTATTTGCTTGATTTGGGTGATATAGGAAGGCAAATGGAACAACCAGACACGTGTTTTAAAACAAAAATCAAGTAATATGCTCATTTCGCACTATTATCCATTGCCGTTCCTGGAACCTACACTTAACGCCTTAATTAATTCAAAAAACAAAAGACAAACAAATAATTATGATAAACTGGCATAAACAGAATTTAAGTAACAGAAGTACTGCACCTACACAGTATAATAGGCTGGAGTTATTGTATTTACGCCAAACCGTTCAGACGCCCAATATAATTTAACAGTTGTTATAAAGGCCTTCTCGGGGACAGCCAGAAGACAGGGAAATGAAATGAAATTAAATGGGGTTTAACGTCCAACCGTTCGGCCCCTAAACCGGGCTAATGAAGACGGACGCCACATATTGTGCTATGACGGAAATTTTGCCCAGCAGCGGCGCTACGACCTACTCTTAAATGAAATTCCAACTGTTAAGGGATCTTTTACGTACACGCCAATGTGAACACGGGACCTCGGTTTTTCGTCCCACCCTAAACAGCTGTCCTTGTCAGGCCCTCTGCCTTGCATCACTAACCACGAGAAACCACCCCGGAAAACAGAAGACAAGGTTGATTTATCGACGAGGCTATAAGATTAGATATGTTTTTGTTCCTGATGTGTTTTGTAGAATGCTAACCTTTTGTGTTATAGGTATGAAGCCACCGCCATTATTGATATTAATCCATATTTATGGATGAAGTTTGATTTCCTTTTATTGTCTATGCTGAAACCTTTGGATGCAAGAGGCTCAATATTTTATTTTAGATTTTGTTTTATTTGGTTATGGACCAACGCGACATACTACAATAATCCGCCATATATAAGACGCACTATGGTGTGTTAGATTTGAAAGAAAAAACTCTCGCGACAACCTTGCATTTCATTGCTGAGATGTACAGTCCTTAAAACATGAAGTTAATTCTGTCGTGGCTTACAAGAATTTAATTAGACCATCCTTGTACGTTGATCATGCCAAAATCCCCTTGCATCTATGGTTTGGAATATGATATTATTGACTAGATTTTATATTAAAATTAATGTGATAATGGAAGTAATAAACCCGGAAAAATAAATGAGGAGTGCAGATGTTTTATATATATTTCGACATTTTAGACAGGGGCGCCTGAAGAGTTATCCCCCTTCATTCCGAAATAATAGAATTTTATTAGCTGCAAGTAAACATATAACAAGGAAATATAGCCACCACGCTCACTTTGTCGGCTTGTCCTTTCATTCCGTCTGCTCCGTGTTCCTTCGTCGCACTCCGAAGTTGTGACTTTTGCTATTTTGACAGTTCCGAGGTCGTGTCATGAGCAGACCCTCGATTGATATTTCCGATGATGACGTAGTATGATGTATTCAATACATTCTTCATTAAGACAGCGAGGTTGACATACGTGTGTTTGTTTCATTAAACGGTAAAAGATTTTATTTTTTACTTGAAAATACATTGGTGGTATATTAATTTTGGCTAAGGTAGCCAATAGCTTAGGTGACTTATTGGTTTTAGCTTAGGTAGCCAATAGCCTTGGTGGCATATTGATTTTGGCTTAGGTAGCCAATAGCCTCGGTGGCTTAGAATACCTTGGTGGTATTCAACTTTTACAAGTCTTGATGGAAATAGGAAAGCATTGGGGGCTTAAATTATTTGTGGCAAAATAAGTAATTTTCAGTGAAGAATTTTTTTAAGAGAAATTGAATAAACAACAGACTACTAAGCGTCTTATTTGTGTGTAAATTGTTTCCATGGTTGATTGTGGATAAGTAGGCCGGTATAGGTCAGCGCACGTGTTTGTATTGAATTGCAGTTTCGTCAGCCATGATCGGGGGTTTAAACAAGTGAGTAATGACAATGAGGCGTGATCCATTAGTCCAATTTTTTCGCATTAATTTTGTTGATTAGATGATGGGTGTAACGGTTTGTATGTTTCTAGATGGGATCTTTCTTACCACTGGCCCGTGGGACACTGATGCCTTTAGTGGATTTCTTATTCACGTGGGTCAGGTGTGAGGTAGTTCTGTCTCCTTGTGAGAATTGATCTAGTTTAGTTCTAGTATTTTTATATTTTAAGGAATGAAATTTATTATCACTTCAGGGAAAGTATTTACAGTACCCGTGTTCATTTGTACCAGAATGGGAGAGAAGGTGTACTTGATCTTACTAAGGTAGAATGGATTACACCGAGGACAGTGCTCCCTCGTCACCTGACTTACACCTGACAGCTGAACAAGTGTTACTGGACAAAACGTACTTCAGTTATATTTATTTAATTATTCTTAATTTATTTGAGATGGAATAAAGACAATGTTTGATGTTTTGATATTTTTGTTTTGAGTATTGGGAATAGAGGGTGATGATATGCTCGCATTATTGCTCTCCAATACTTAATACTGGAAGCTGGAGGAACTGACACGCTGAAGATTGGTGTAGATCCTCACGTGAAATTTCCGATGATGACAGAGTATGATGTATTCAATCCATGCTTCATTAAGACAACGAGAGCGGTAGTCAGTTGTACTGGTGGACATGGGATATGCACACTATGTCCCTCTTTTTTGTAAATTTTCCCACCCAATCCCACCCACGGTCTTTCACTTGTGTTGATCCTCTTGCTTTCAGATTTATGGCATTATTGCTCCCCAATACCTAATACTTCTGGAAACTGGAGGAACTGACATGCTGAGGATTGGTGTAGATCACGAATATCATATAGAATTTCCTCAAATACTTCTTACAAGGTTACATTTTACTAAAGTGGGTGTCGTTTTCTAGTCAGTAATTTTTTACGTTTTTTTCCGATTCTATGCGTAATAATTGACTATGTATAATCTGCTTGTGGGCATTTCAAGAACCAACAGGAACTGAAATGGTGACTTTCTACGATACAAACATAAAAATTCAGCAGGTATGTTTATAATTATGCCATTAACAGAACAAAAGAACAACAAAGGCCCAAGAATATCACCCTTGGGATACGACGGGTTACAGTTGAGCAATCGGAAAATGTGTTAATCACATTAATAATGTGTTTCCTGTCGGACAGGTATGAATGGAACTAATTCGTGGATCTGACGCATGTGTCAAACGCTTTTTATAATTCTAAAGGTATCATGCCTTTAAAATTTATTCAACATTTTGTTCCTTGACGCTGGCACAATCTGATAAATAATTAAACATGTTCCGGTCGAGTATCATGTCACCATTCTGATATACGGTATAGACCAAATTATTGTTCTTAACATAGGTTTCGATCTGTATTGATTTCTCTATAATTTCGGAGACAATATAAAGGATGCTCGGGTCTATAGTTGCTTACATGTATAGTTATGTTTTTATTTCTTTTTTGGCGAAATTTGTTATAGTATATCATATCTTTTAATTTCTTATTTGGCAAAATAAAATTAATTTTTGTTCTAGTCTAGTTGAGCTTTTATTTCTTATGCCAAAAGTGATGCTAAAATGTTGGTTAATTAGTTACAAGAAGAAGAAGAAGAAGAAGAATTGTTTTATTAATGTGTCACACATTGTACAATAGCAATAAAAACACAGTTTGAGACAAAAATTATAAGTGTACAATATCCGGCCTATAAGGCCTACGAGACACAACAAGCATGATAAATCATCTATATTCTAAGATAATAAATAAAAACACATAGGTAACAAGGATAAAAATATAGTAAAAATTTGAAACGTACTAACAATAACAATTTACTATTACTCGTTCTTTAGTACGTTAGCAATCACGATATAAATTGTTTAGAATAAGAAAACATAAGTAACTAAAAACAAATAGGCATATAAAATAATAGTAATCAAAATATCAAATGTTAAAATATTTTCTATGATAAAACATTTTTTTAACCGTGGCAGCTAGGATTTTTACCAGGTGCGAGTTGTTCATTAGGGAACATAGCTGGTGAGTTGGAGTCAGTGCTATGAAATGTGGGTTTCTGGTGGCTGCGGCGTTCCATAGCTTTTGTCTCGGTTCTAAGTAGCAATCACATGTACACAAGAAGTGAGTCTCATCCTCTATATTTGACGTGTGACAATAATTACATGTTCTGTCTGTTAATAATGTTACTGGTCTTACAAAACGCCCAGTTTCTATTGCTAAGGGCAATGACCCACATCGCAGTTTTGCTAAAACACTACGTTGCGATCTGTCGAGTATACATTTTACATAGGGTTCGACGTACAATGAGTCCTTAAATAACCTATATGTCCTTAATTTGTTACCATTAATTAACCCCTTATCATTCCATAGCCCCTGATACCAGAGTCTACAATCTAACGAATTTAGTGCTTCTTTTAGAGATAAAAAGTCAGTTTTGCTTATATTGAATACATCAGGAATTGGGATCTGTAATTCGATAATCAACTTTATTACAGTATTATTCCATTGGGGATTATGAAAGTGTAAATTCTTATCATAACAATCTATAACACCATTGTTACGTTTTAAATCCATTTTAATCCCTAGGAGCTGGATTCCCGCGAAGTCGTCGAAAACGACCTCTTTTATTCCGTTGCGGTCAATAACTGCGCCTTCGTCTGAATAAACCCAGCTCCCAGGGATTCAAATGGATTAAAAACGTAACAGTGGTTGTATAGAACAAAAATTAATTTAATTTTGCCAAATAAGAAATGAAAACATAAATTTCTCCAAATAAGAAATAAAATTATAAGCGTGCGAAAACATATTTCTCCAAATAAGAAATAAAATCATAACCGTACGAAAACATATTTCGCCAAATAAGAAATAAAAAAATAACTATACGGTAACAAATTTCGCCAAATAAGAAATAAAAACATAGCTATACCTATAACAAATTATAATCCTTGAGTGGCATTTAGCGATAGAGCACAATAAGAAACACAACGCAGTTATATGGAAAGACAATCACTGTTTTGGTCACTAATTTTGGTCACGCTCTGTAACTGCGCCTTCGCGGGAAT
This sequence comes from Patella caerulea, assembly GCA_036850965.1. Lineage (NCBI taxonomy): Eukaryota > Metazoa > Mollusca > Gastropoda > Patellidae > Patella > Patella caerulea. Next base: position 31,590,776 of record JAZGQO010000014.1, on the reverse strand, counting down.
ACACCTTTAAAACAATGGACCAATTAACATTAATATCGTTCTAATAGCTATAGGACTTGGTGTGAGAAACTTTATTCTTATGTAATAAATTATAATAAAATTGGAAGTAAGTTCATTGGATTTGACCAGTACATAATTTATTTTAAAAACAACAACAACACTTCTTCAATAATATATCAACATGATTCAGGTATTGAATCTTTAATTATCTCGTAATTCTTTAAAATCTTACCAATACAATAAGCGCACTTATTATCTTCAATAAGATCATTTATTGATCATTATCTCACAACTCTTATCATTACAATAAGTGCACTTATCATCTTCAATCAGGCCATAATTTATGGAATGACATGTAATAAAACCAGGTTTAACATTAATAAATAATATCGAAAAATTATTTAATACTAGATGAATGGAGTAATTTTAAAAATATTAAGACGATCTCAACAAGCTGCTGACAAAGACAATTGTCGCTTTTATTAGAAATACAATGTTTTTGTTGTCTTTCTGAGTTTCCTTTTCCAATGCTTCTTTTAATAATGTTAATTAATTCATTTGCCAAATATCTTCATTTGCTTTATTTCAAATTTTACAATTTGTTTTTGGAAATTAAAAGTAGACCGCGGTGCAGTGTTCTGTCTTTTAACGGTTTATAACTCATCAACATTCCCAGATTGATCAAACACTTCTCGAATAAGTAAATTCATCAACAAATTGTCCCTGATTACGTTCTTTCACTTATCTGATTCTAATAGTGTATAATTTATCGCTTAGCCAGGGTAGATCACTCGGACAATTTTTTTTCTTACAAATTATTACATAAAAAATGAAAACAAACTCGGGGGTTATAAATTTGTGTAAGGTATTGTTGAATCTAAAAAAATTGTCAAAATATATACGTACTAAAAAATCTCAGGCTGAAACAACATAGACTTACGCTGTTTCTACAACATAAAATTATTATCATTAAATTATAGAAATAAATATATTAATGTTTACATTATCAATAGTAAATTCAAATATGAAAGATTTTATTATTGCATAGAGCAATTAATTATGCAAGAAAAACGATACGATATGGCAAAAACAATCTTCATTGAGATCTTTACATAGCTGGTGAGAGTTGAAGTTGGTTTAACAAGGCTTTGGGTATGTATTCAGTGACTGTCCACTCCAGCAGGGATAGTTTCTCTGATAATAGTTCTGCAAATCACACATGATCGTACAGTATCGGCGCATACACCACAACATATGAGATGACAACATGGTAAAAATTGAACTTCCGGTGGTCTATCGTTGCAGATACAGCACATAACACAATTTCTCCTGTTTGATGCATGTCTGCCTTCATCATCTAGAGTTTGGAGAGATAAAGAGGACAACAATATACATGTACAACCTTTACAAAGTGTTTTTGTCCATCTGAAAATAAGTGATAACCTTACGAGTTGTTGAATTTGAAGAGTAGTATGAATTGTGGCTAGTATTCGATTTCCACCAGTTTTTTTTTAAAAAAGAACTTTGTAATGATGCTATATCCAAAAATATTTATTATTATATTATCGACTACGTCCAGATTCAAATCTTTTGAAATTGTTGACAATGCGGAACAGTTATGATAATATGAAGAAAAAGAGACACATATTGATTAACTTACATTCTTCAACAACTGAATTCTGATCAAGATGTGTATTTCTTCTATCACCTGTAATTATAAAAAATATAATAGATTGTAATATTGTTTATTTCTGTAGAGGTTTTTTTCCCATGGATTACCGTTCGCTTCTAAGGAGGATTACAGTAGGAATATGGCTACCAAAAATAATTTGTATCTGCTAATATCATGGAAATGAACAGAATTAAACTTAACTATATGTCTATTTAAACATCATACAAAACGGATATTTTGAATGAAAATCAAAATTTCCACCTGAAGCAAATGGTCAATCCAGCATGGAGGTAGCAGGTAACTGTACTGCCTCTCCTAATAAAGGTAGTGAAATTTAAGGGACTTCGATTAAAACAACAATTATTCCAAATAATGTCTTATCTGGCGGTGCCAAATAAGGTTTGCTACATTGACAAAATAGTCTATAATTAGTACCTCCGCAACGTAGATTAAAGTCATCTATGCAATTGCAGACTCTTATTGATGAGGTACATTGTCTTGCATCCATGAATTCCGGGTGGTAGACATGGTTGGCCGGTGTAGGTTGTCTTTTTTCTGTAATATGTAAGTTTTCTGCTGTGGTTTGCAAAGTCACCCTTCCTGAATAAAATACGTCTGATGTACACTGGTGGTGAAGGAGTGGTGATGGATTTCGCTGTCTGTATATTGGAAATGCACTGTGGTTTTGTGTAGCACTATACACAGGCACATTCCTCATATCTTCACCATTAAGATGTAGGCACCACGGATTCAGCTGTCTGTGCTCTGCCATTGGGTTGGATGTAACTGACCATTGTCCCTTTTCGACACCACAACTGTAGCATCTCACTATTTCATGATTTCCCGTGTAGTAGAAACCTGACGCAGCTAATGTTATCGGTCTCGCATGGTTGTAAGAGGACCAATTTGCAAAGGTTGCGAATCTGAGCCATTCATAAACCATGCAACCTTCACAAATGTGTGTGCTTCTTTCCCTTGACATTTTCTGGAAATAAAGACACAAATTAGTTTCCCTACATTGCTGAAACGTGTACCAATTTTCACTAATATCGTATCAATGCATGCAAAACTGGTATCATCCGGATATAGGTCTGTCGGGTATCTGGTGGTGAGTGTGGCTGTGGTTCTGAACACCAATTTTTGAGCAAATGTCCATTGCTAGGCAGTTTGTGTGGTGTGGTTCTCCAAGGCACGCCGTCCAAGCCTCTCGCCCACACCTAAATATTAGGCTTTATCAGCTTGGGGTCAGTCGTATTGAGAATTTGGGGTAGTATATTATTTCATGAGTATGTAATATCAATTAAAGATTGAGTAATCGTATGAAGAATAATTAATCGTATATCAATAGGCGTGGCTCACTACCACATGTTGTGTTAGATGCTGACGTGGTCGTATTTTATTAGTCATTAGTATCAGGGTCACACAAACACTGCTGGGTGGATCGCCAAAACTATCTACCTGTATTACACTGTGGTCCGCCTAAACTATCAACCTGTAATGCACATGCACGCAGATTAGTCTTACAATATGACTTGTTTGCGACATGGATTATGACAGTTGGACTTTAGGTCTCGATACTGCTACAAAGTTAAAACTTCAGTGTTTTTGGTTTTTATGTGTGGGTTTCGTATATTTATTCGTCAATGTGTATGAGTAAATGAATATGTACAAATGTTTGTTAACTAATTTGCCACTACACAAACTGCCTAGACCAAGCGGTTTTAGGTGGTACGGACTTAACCTAACTTAGTCTTGTTTGGGAGCGTGGCATTTTGGGCGTGTCTGACAGGGTACCCCACAACACAAACTGTCTTGTAGTGTTCATTTATGATTCCTGTGGTACTGAACAACTTCCAAGCAGTTTTAGGTGGTACAGACTTCAGTTAATCCAGCCTAGCTGTGGTCTGGCAATTACTTAACCCTGTCACTAGAAATGTCTGTCAGAATGTTTTGATAATACTTGAAGATGGAATTAGGTACACTGCTGTACCATATTCATGTGTTACATTTCCGAGCTAAGCTACTAGTAGCTCAAGAATTCAAGACCAGAAATTATTTTTTCTTCGATCATTTTAACGCCATCATAATCAAGACCAGAATTTTTTTTTTCTTCATTTTAACGCCATCATAATTATATACTTTCAAATTATAAAAGATATACAAAAAATAGACATTTTGAAACCAATTTGCACATAAACGGGCCCTATCAAAGCAACATACTCGACAATTTGTGAAGAGGATGTACCCAGAGCCCCAACTTCGACACCTTTTCCAAGCGTTGCAATTTTCCGAAACATACCTTGTTATTCACCTATGTGAAAATATTACTTTTGTATATTTATAACAAATATTTGCATTTATCAAAGACTGACCTTTTATATACGCCAAGAAATTTTCAACAACACATTAATAGGTACTTCTTGCGATTACTGAATAGAATAATAAGTAATCCCTGCTTGTGGCCATGCCAAAGCACAAAAGTTAGGGTGCCAAACCATAAATATACATAAATAAAGATAAATAAACATAAATAAACAATTATACCATAATATTCATAATATAACAAGCCTTATCCTTCTCAAATCCTATTCCGGTCAATGACCTGTCGATGAATTGAAACTAAATCACGTGATAGAAGTTATTTTGGGCTCAAACGTAGTTACTTTAACTGGTTACTGGTTATAGTAGTTTTATGTTAGAATTTAAATCTAGAATATTTCAAATAATACTTTAATTTTAAAAAGTAAAGTCACCAAATTGAACTTTGTATATATGTAAACTCTAAGAATAATAATTATTCTATTTCTTTAAAAACATTGTGTGCTGTGCTATTGAAAGGTGACTGTAGCCAAGGGTAAAATGTTAGATAATTTTAATGAAATGACATGTTAAGGGCGTTGAGCAGTCTAAGATTCGCACTAACTTTTCAACGCCAATCTTATTAAGTCTTTGCAAACTTGTTCCACTTATAAAATAACTCAGAAAACTCTCGAAAGTCGCGTCGTTTTATGTGTAACAATGGAGATACGAGGCGGAGGAATAAAACTATTTATAGCAAACGAGACTGATTCCCCGACCTAGATAAGGTGTTGAATAAATTATGACGTCGTGCACGCCAGTCACGTGATCAACACAGACGTGGCTTCAACGGGAGTGGAAGATGTCACGTGACCAGAAGGAATTCCCTGTATGACGCTATTATCCAGGTCTATTTATCTATCACGAAAGGAACATGACGGATTTTTTTTATGGTCAAAGATTACTATTTTTTGAATGCATAACATGATTTAGAGTGCGGTGGAGTAGTGCAGTGAAGTAATTATTTACTTTTACATCCGAATTGTTGTATTTTAATACTTGTTGTCGACGTATTCAAAGAATTAACCCAAAATCGCAAAATCTCGTTTGAAGGTAAATAATGAACAACAATTTTAAAATACTTTGAGTTGGTATTTTTTAACGTTTTTGGTGTCGAAATGTAGCTTATAACCTCCACTTTCGATCTACTGGTGGGATTATCAATAAATCTTTTGAGCTTGTACTAATAGAATTTCCAAGAAAACGCATCGTTTTTTTGCGTTTCCATGGATACAAGACAAACCACAACCTATAGCCAAAAATTGACCAGTGTATTTTTGGGACTTGCTATTAGCATTGTTCATGCGAAATTTGATGAAAATATCTGCAGGCATAACTGAGAAAATTCTACTTTTGTTGTCATCAGTACCCCTTTTTATCATGCTTTTGGGCCAAGTTTGGAACATAGTTGGTAAATAAAATTGGTATTTATTTGGTGATTAATATGTAGTTTATCACCCCAAATAACAAAAAATGTCATATCTTATCAACAAAAATTACAGTGCTAGCTTTAAAATTTGCATTTTAGACTACTCAACGCCCTTAATTTATTATAATCCCTTATTGTTTATAAAACTGTTAAAGATAGAAAGTAACTAACAATACGGCCTGTCTGATGAACTTGCCAATCGTTTGATTAATCTATTAATTGTTTTATTTACCATTGTTTCATTTCTTATATTGTACATTATTACATCAATGCTTATTTATGTCAACACTTGATCTAGCTAAGTTATTAGAAGTAATTCCATATAAATATATGTGATTGTACTTGATGTGGCAGTCATTTAGGTCTATCCGACTTCGTAGCATAAGGTACTAGTCGGTTATCCGCGGTCCTGTAAGTGTATGTAGTTAATTGTTATAAGTTTCCGGTATTAAAGATTTGAAGAACCATTCCAGACTCTTGTAATATCTGACGGACCTCACGGTCACATAATGATTCATCCACAAGATTTATCAAGAAGATCATTAAACTTACTTTCAACTGAAATCTAATATTCTGGGTAGTATTTGATGAGTATTAGGGTACTATTTGCTTGATTTGGGTGATATAGGAAGGCAAATGGAACTACCAGACACGTGTTTTAAAACAAAAATCAAGTAATATGCTCATTTGGCACCATTATCCATTACCGTTCCTGGAACCTACACTTAACGCCATGTCTTAATTAATTCAAAAAACAAAAGACAAACAAATAATTATGATAAACTGGCATAAACAGAATTTAAGTAACAGAAGTACTGCACCTACCCAGTAGGCTGGAGTTATTGTATTTACGCCAAACCGTTCAGACGGCCAATATAATTTAACAGTTGTTATAAAGGCCTTCTCGGGGACAGCCAGAAGACAGGGAAATGAAATGAAATTAAATGGGGTTTAACGTCCAACCGTTCGGCCCCTAAACCAGGCTAATGAAGACGGACGCCATATATTGTGCTATGGCGGAAATTTTGCCCATGAAATTCCAACTGCTAAGGGATCTTTTACGTACACGCCAATGTGAACACGGGACCTCGGTTTTTCGTCCCACCCTAAACAGCTGTCCTTGTCAGGCCCTCTGCCCTGCATCACTAACCACGAGAAACCACCCCGGAAAACAGAAGACAAGGTTGATTTATCGACGAGGCTATAAGATTAGATATGTTTTTGTTCCTGATGTGTTTTGTAGAATGCTAACCTTTTGTGTTATAGGTATGAAGCCACCCCCATTATTGATATTAATCCATATTTATGGATGAAGTTTGATTTCCTTTTATTGTCTATGCTGAAACCTTTGGATGCAAGAGGCTCAATATTTTATTTTAGATTTTGTTTTATTTGGTTATGGACCAACGCGACATACTACAATAATCCGCCATATATAAGACGCACTATGGTGTGTTAGATTTGAAAGAAAAAACTCTCGCGACAACCTTGCATTTCATTGCTGAGATGTACAGTCCTTAAAACATGAAGTTAATTCTGTCGTGGCTTTCAAGAATTTAATTAGACCATCCTTGTACGTTGACCACCAAAATCCCCTTGCATCTATGGTTTGGAATATAATATTATTGACTAGATTTTATATTAAAATGTGATAATGGAAGTAATAAACCCGGGAAAATAAATGAGGAGTGCAGATGTTTTATATATATTTCGACATTTTAAACAGGGGCGCCTGAAGAGTTATCCCCCTTCATTCCGAAATAATAGAATTTTATTAGCTGCAAGTAAACATATAACAAGGAAATATAGCCACCACGCTCACTTTGTCGACTTGTCCTTTCTTTCCGTCTGCTCCGTGTTCCTTCGTCGCACTCCGAAGTTGTGACTTTTGCTATTTTGACAGTTCCGAGGTCGTGTCATGAGCAGACCCTCGATTGATATTTCCGATGATGACGTAGTATGATGTATTCAATACATTCTTCATTAAGACAGCGAGGTTGACATACGTGTGTTTGTTTCATTAAACGGTAAAAGATTTTATTTTTTACTTGAAAATACATTGGTGGTATATTAATTTTGGCTAAGGTAGCCAATAGCTTAGGTGACTTATTGGTTTTAGCTTAGGTAGCCAATAGCCTTGGTGGCATATTGATTTTGGCTTAGGTAGCCAATAGCCTCGGTGGCTTGGAATTTTATTAGCTGCAAGTAAACATATAACAAGGAAATATAGCCACCACGCTCACTTTGTCGACTTGTCCTTTCTTTCCGTCTGCTCCGTGTTCCTTCGTCGCACTCCGAAGTTGTGACTTTTGCTATTTTGACAGTTCCGAGGTCGTGTCATGAGCAGACCCTCGATTTATATTTCCGATGATGACGTAGTATGATGTATTCAATACATTCTTCATTAAGACAGCGAGGTTGACATACGTGTGTTTGTTTCATTAAACGGTAAAAGATTTTATTTTTTACTTGAAAATACATTGGTGGTATATTAATTTTGGCTTAGGTGGCCAATAGCTTAGGTGACTTATTGGTTTTAGCTTAGGTAGCCAATAGCCTTGGTGGCATATTGATTTTGGCTTGGTGGAAATAGGAAAGCCTTGGTGGCGTAAATTATTTGTGGCAAAATAAGTAATTTTCAGTGAAGAAATTTATTAAGAGAAATTGAATAAACAACAGACTACTAAGCGTCTTATTTGTGTGTAAATTGTTTCCATGGTTGATTGTGGATAAGTAGGCCGGTATAGGTCAGCGCACGTGTTTGTATTGAATTGCAGTTTCGTCAGCCATGATCGGGGGTTTAAACAAGTGAGTAATGACAATGAGGCGTGATCACTTAGTCCGATTTTTATTCGCATTAATTTTGTTGATTAGATGATGGGTGTAACGGTTTGTATGTTTCTAGATGGGATCTTTCTTACCACTGGCCCGTGGGACACTGATGCCTTTAGTGGATTTCTTATTCACGTGGGTCAGGTGTGAGGTACTTCTGTCTCCTTGTGTGAATTGATCTAGTTTAGTTCTAGTATTTTTATATTTTATAGAATGAAATTTATTATCACTTCAGGGAAAGTATTTACAGTACCCGTGTTCATTTGTACCAGAATGGGAGAGAAAGTGTACTTACGATCTTACTAAGGTAGAGTGGATTACACCGAGGACAGTGCTCCCTCGTCACCTGACTTACACCTGACAGCTGAACAAGTGTTACTGGACAAAACGTACTTCAGTTATATTTATTTAATTATTCTTAATTTATTTGAGATGGAATAAAGACAATGTTTGATGTTTTGATATTTTTGTTTTGAGTATTGGGAATAGAGGGTGATGATATGCTGGCCTAATGTGTTTGAAGGGGGGTCGTGAGATAGAATATTTTATCGCATTATTGCTCTCCAATACTTAATACTTCTGGAAGCTGGGGGAACTGACATGCTGAAGATTGGTGTAGATCCTCACGTGAAATTTCCGATGATGACAGAGTATGATGTATTCAATCCATGCTTCATTAAGACAGCGAGAGCGGTAGTCAGTTGTACTGGTGGACATGGGATATGCACACTATGTCCCTCTTTTTGGTAAATTTTCCCCACCCAATCCAACCCACGGTCTTTCACTTGTGTTGATCCTCTTGCTTTCAGATTTATGGCATTATTGCTCCCCAATACTTAATACTTCTGGAAACTGGAGGAACTGACATGCTGAGGATTGGTGTAGATCACGAATATCATATAGAATTTCCTCAAATACTTCTTACAAGGTTACATTTTACTAAAGTGGGTGTCGTTTTCTAGTCAGTAATTTATAACGTTTTTTTCCGATTCTATGCGTAATAATTGACTATGTATAATCTGCTTGTGGGCATTTCAAGAACCAACAGGAACTGAAATGGTGACTTTCTAAGATACAAACATAAAAATTCAGCAGGTATGTTTATAATTATGCCATTAACAGAACAAAAGAACAACAAAGGCCCAAGAATATCACCCTTGGGATACGACGGGTTACAGTTGAGCAATCGGAAAATGTGTTACTCACATTTATAATGTGTTTCCTGTCGGACAGGTATGAATGGAACTAATTCGTGGATCTGACGCATGTGTCAAACGCTTTTTGTAATTCTAAAGGTATCATGCCTTTAAAATTTATTCAACATTTTGTTCCTTGACGCTGGCACAATCTGATAAATAATTAAACATGTTCCGGTCGAGTATCATGTCACCATTCTGATATACGGTATAGACCAAATTATTGTTCTTAACATAGGTTTCGATCTGTATTGATTTCTCTATAATTTTGGAGACAATATAAAGGATGCTCGGGTCTATAGTTGCTTACATGTATAGTTATGTTTTTATTTCTTTTTTGGCGAAATTTGTTATAGTATATCATATCTTTTAATTTCTTATTTGGCAAAATAAAATTAATTTTTGTTCTAGTCTAGTTGAGCTTTTATTTCTTATGCCAAAAGTGATGCTAAAATGTTGGTTAATTAGTAACATTGGGGATTATGAAAGTGTAAATTCTTATCATAACAATCTATAACACCATTGTTACGTTTTAAATCCATTTTAATCATTAGGAGCTGGATTCCCGCGAAGTCGTCGAAAACGACCTCTTTCATTCCGTTGCGGTCAATAACTGCGCCTTCGTCTGAATAAACCCAGCTCCCAGGGATTCAAATGGATTAAAAACGTAACAGTGGTTGTATAGAACAAAAATTAATTTAATTTTGCCAAATAAGAAATGAAAACATAAATTTCTCCAAATAAGAAATAAAATTATAACCGTACGAAAACATATTTCTCCAAATAAGAAATAAAATCATAACCGTACGAAAACATATTTCGCCAAATAAGAAATAAAAAAATAACTATACGGTAACAAATTTCGCCAAATAAGAAATAAAAACATAGCTATACCTATAACAAATTATAATCCTTGAGTGGCATTTAGCGATGGAGCACAATAAGAAACACAACGCAGTTATATGGAAAGACAATCACTGGTCTATAGGCACAGCACGACGTTTCGACAAGTATTCTCTTATCGTTATCAAGCACAAATTAGTTTAATGTCGCCAAATAAGACACCCTGCCTAAATGCTCGACTAAATTCAATTTCTCTTCCCCGTGTCTTCCTTTTAATTCATGGAGCTGACTTTGGATGTGGGTATATTTATGCCTCTTCCTTGGTGGTTCCTGTCCCCTGCATACTGGACTACTCTTCATCTCATTAATATTTTGTTCTTGATGCAAAAATGTAATCATTTCAAAAACACTGATTGAGGGTGAGCGAATAGGTGAACATCACTTGGATGATTTGATGATATTCACCATTTTAATCATTAGTTGCCAATTGGTGAATAAAATTCATAAAATCTTATTCATCATTTTAATCATAAGTTGCCAATTGGCGAATAAAAATTCAGAGTGAACATAAATTAATAAAATCTTTAACACCGTTAATTGGGTTTTAATAACATCATGTCTCTCTTCAAAAATAACTGCGCATTCGTGGGAAGGATTAATTTTGGTCACGCTCTGTGGCGAATAAAAATTCAGAGTGAACATAAATTAATAAAATCTTTAACACCGTTAATTGGGTTTTAATAACATCATATCTCTCTTCAAAAATAACTGCGCATTCGTTGAAAGGATTAATTTTGGTCACGCTCTGTAACTGCGCCTTCGCGGAAATACACCTTTAAAACAATGGACCAATTAACATTAATATCGTTCTAATAACTATAGGACTTGGTGTGAGAAACTTTATTCTTATGTAATAAGAAACTCATCAACATTCCCAGATCGATCCAACCCTTCTCCAATAAGTAAATTCATCAACAAATTGTTCCTGATTACGTTCTTTCACTTATCTGATTCTAATAGTAATGTGTTCATTGCCATTGGTGTTAGTTTATAACATTTCCTGCTTCAATGTGTAAAATTTATCACTAAACCAGGGTAGATGACTCTGACAATTTCTTTCTTACAAATTATTACATAATATATGAAAACAAACTCGGGGGTTATGAATTTGTGTAAGGTATTGTTGAATCTAAAAAAATTGTCAAAATATATACGTACTAAAAAATCTCAGACTGAAACAACACAGACTTGCGCTGTTTCTACAACATAAAATTATTATCATTAAATTATTGAAATAAATAAATTAATGTTTACATTATCAATAGTAAATTCAAATATGAAAGATTTTATTATTGCATAGAGAAAAATTATAAAATAAGTGAGAATAAATTTATCGAAGGGTAAATAGTGTTTTTTAATTATGCAAGAAAAACGATACGATATGATATCCAATGGCAAAAATAGGTTGCCAGGCAACGAAACATACGCCCACACAGCAGCCAAATCGTCCGGGCAGTCAACACGAGTTGTCGCATATTAAGGAATTATCAGAAAATCATTAGAATTTGTTTGTTTTTTATAATCAAACGTTTTTTTTTAAATCAGATAATAATTGTGACCTCCAGAGGAACCACAAGCTAAAAAAGGTGATTTTTCGTACAATCAGGGGACATAATTCAGGAAGTAATGACCCGATGGGCGCAAATATCGAAAGGAACCAAGATCTTTGGGTTATAAACATACATGTCAAGTTTCATCAAAGTCGATTCAAAATTGTGACCTCTATAGGGTCAACAACCTTGATATAACATATTTTCACACTATTCGTGTACAAACGGCGGCCATTTTGTCCGTCAATTCTAGTCTGATTTTCACGCAATTCAAACTCTCTCTTCATTACCATGTAACGGTGATATAGTCAAACGTTTTTTTAAATCCGATAATAATTTTGACCTCCAGAGGGACTAAACGCTAACAAAAGCGATTTTTCGGACAATCCGGGGACATAATTCAGGAAGTTATGATCCAATGGGCGCAAATATCGAAAGGAACCAAGATCTTTGGGTTATAAACATACATGTCAAGTTTAATCAAAATCCGTTCAAATTGTGACCACTATAAGGTCCACAACCTTTATATAACATATTTTCACACTATTCGCGTACAAACGGCGGCCATTTTGTCCGTCAATTTTGGTCCGATTTTCACAAAATTCAAACTCAACCTTCATAACCATAGAATGGTGATATAATCAAACGTTTATTTTTTTAAATCGGATAACAATTTTGACCTCCAGAGGGACCACAAGCTAAAAAGGGCAATTTTTTGGACAATCAGGGGCCATAATTCAGGAAGTTACGATCAGATGGGCGCAGATATCGAAAGGAACCAAGATCTTTGGGTTATAAACATACATGTCAAGTTTCATCAAAATTGGTTCAAAATTGTGACCTCTATAAGGTCCACAACCTTGATATAACATATTTTCACACTATTCGCGTATAAACGGCGGCCAATTTGTACGTCAATTTTGGTCCGATTTTCACAAAATTCGAACTCAACCTTCATAACCATGGCACGGTGATATAATCAAACGGTTTTTTAAATCCGATAACAATTTTGACCTCCAGAGGGACCACAAGCTAAAAAGGGCGATTTTTCGGACAATCAGGGGCCATAATTCAGGAAGTTACGATCCGATTGGCGCAAATATCGAAAGGAAACAAGATCTTTGGGTTATAAATATGCATTTCAAGTTTCATCCAAATCGGTTCAAAATTGTGACCTCTGTTCACAAGCTAAAAAACGTGATTTTTCGTACAATCAGGGGCCATAACCCATGAAGTTACTGTCCGATACATGCCAATATCGAAAGGAACCGAGATCTTAGGGTGATAAACCTATATTTTAAGTTTCATTGAAATCGGATAAAAATTGTGACCTGTAGACTGTTCACAAACAATTGTGGACGGACGGACGGACGTCCGGACGGACGGACGAACAGGGGCGACGACAACATACGTCCACATGAAAATGTGGGCGTATAAAAACAATCTTCATGGAGATCTTTAGCTGATGAGAGTTGAAGTTGGTTTAACAAGGTATGTATTCAGTGACTGTCCACTCAAGCAGGGATAGTTTCTCTGATAACAGTTCTGCAAATCGGAAATGATCGTACAGTTTCGGCGCATACACCACAACATGAGATGACCACATGGTAAAAATTGAACTTCCGGTGGTCTATCGTTGCAGATACAGCACATTACACAATCTCTCCTGTTTGATGCATCTCTGCCGTCATCATCTAGAGTTTAGAGAGAAAAACAGGATAACAATATACATATAACCTTTACAAAGTGTTTTTGTCCAAGTGATAACCTGACGAGTTGTTGAATTTAAAGAGTATTATGAATTATGGCTAGTATTCGATTTCCGACGAATAAAACTTTGTAATGATCCTTTATCCAAATATTATTTATTATTTAAATTATCGACTATGTCTAGATTCAAATCTTTTGAAATTGTTGACAATGTGAAACAGTTATGATATGAAGAAAGGGAGACATATTATATTGATTAACTTACATTCTTCAACAACTTAATTCTGATCAGGATGTGTATTTCGTCTATCACCTGTAATTATAAAACAAAATAATAGATTTTACAAATTGTAATATTGTTTATTCCTGTAAAGGAGTTCGCTCGTTCGTTCGCGGGGATTACCGCTAGCTTCCACCAAGGAGGATTATAGAAGGAATTAATGTACCAAAAAATAATTTGTATCCGCTAATATGGTGGAAATGAATAGAATTAAACTTAACTATATGTCTATTTAAACATCACACAAAAAGGATATTTTGAATGAAAATCAGAATTCCACCGAAAGCAAATGTAAATAGCTGGGTTTTCAAATGGTCACCCCAGCATGGGGGAAGTTTTAATTAAAATTGTACTGCCTCTCCTAATAAAGGTATAGGAATGAAGGGGGATTTGGATAAAAACAACAATTCCCAATAATGTTTTATCTGGCGGTACTGAGTAAGGTCTGCTAAAATTGACAAAATATTCTATAATAAATTAGTACCTCCGCCACATAGATTAAAGTCATCTATGTAATTACAGACTCTTATTGATGAGGTACATTGTCTTGCATCCATGAATTCCGGGTGGTAGACGTGGTTGGTCGGTGTATGTTGTCTGTTTTCTGTAATTTGTAAGTTTTCTGCTGTGGTTTGCAACTGCATTACCCCTGGATGAAATACGTTTGATGTACACTGGTCTGGAAGGAGTGGTGATGGCTTTAGCTGGCTGTATATTGCAAATGCACTACGATTCTGTGTAGCACTATACACAGGCACATTTCTCATATCTTCACCATTAAGATGTGGGCACCACGGATTCAGCTGCCTGTGCTCTGCCCCTGGGTTGGATTTAACTGACCATTGTCCCTTTTCAACACCACAACTGTAGCATTTCACTACATCCTGTTTTCCCGTGTAGTAGAAGCCGCACTCAGCTAATGTTATAGGTCTGGCATGGTTGTAGGAGTACCAATTGGTAAATGATGCCAATCGCAACCATTCATAAACCATGCAACCTTCACAAAGGTGTGTGCTTGTTTCTCTTGACATTTGCTGGAAATAAAGACATAAATTAGTTTATATACATTGGAATACTGTAATAGTGCGTTTCTCGTGTATTTTCTGGAATCTTGTTATTGATTAAATGAAGACGGGACTCTTGTTGGTTGTTAATAATACGATATATTCTTTAGTCAACAATACTTAATAGCAGATAATTAATATAACAATTATTGGTTAGAAGCTTAAAGGGGAAGACCAACGATTTTCAACAAGGCTTCCATAAATCTTAAATATATATTGTTAAATAACCCCCCGGGTAACAAAGGCAAAAAAGTTTTTGTAAGCGAGAAATTAATTTTTATTAAAACCGGAAGTGACATAGTTGGTTCAACACGCTCATTGGGCTCTATAGTAAGCATACAGATTTGGTATAAGTTTACTGCTGTATTGTGTACACGCATCGTCCTTTGTCCAAAAAATCTGATAGCATGGGCTGTCTATTAGGATATTATAAACACGAATTTATGTTTTGTTAACGTTTAGTACACAAAGCCGCCACGTAAATTCACTCATTAGATGTTTTAATAAGTCCGTGCCTAGCAGAAGTTGCATATAGTTTAAAACGTCAAATATAATATAATATCAAATCTAGCAAAGTGCTATGTATAGATCACTTTGTCACACTTATCTATATCCCGGAGAGTTCTTGAATGTTGTTTTTAAACAAATTTCTCCCAAAGACACCTTTCTGCATTTATTATTGAAAAACGTCCACTTAATCCCGGGAGGTTCTCCAGCTGATGAATGTCCTTGTTATACAGTCCAGATAGACCGTGACTTAATCTGGTTCTGTCCACCTTAAGTACAACCAATAATTCTATGGTGTGGATTTTAAAGTAAAGTTCTACTTTTCTCTTGCAGCGAATAGGTATGAAATTTTGAAGAACAATTATTTGATAATTTACCTTTCTTAGATTTCCCATGTAAACACATCCAATGTATGCAGTCAATTATTATAATGCATATTGATCTTCATTCAGTTATCATTTACTAGTATATATTTTACTTACCGTAATCGTGATGATAATGCTGTTTAGGTTTTAATTATAACACCTCTAAGCTTAGTGACATGCCATGACAAAAATTTACACTTGTGTAAATGTTCAATTATTGAACTACGAACGTACATTTACACACGACTTGAACTACGAACCTGTATTTACACATGTGAAAGACGATTTGATTAGATGATGGAATAACGTGTTGGGTAATGCGCTTGTAATGCGTGAACCTTGAACTACTGGCCTATTCATAAAGATGTGAAAGACGATTTGATTGGATGATGGGAAAAATTATTACGGGCAATGTGCCAAGCGTACGTTATTCATAATAATTGTAATAATGTATCCGAGGGACGTTTTCATTGAAATGCGGGGGTTGGGGTGGTCTAGATTGTCACCTCTGGCTTGCAGCTGTGGTTTCGAGTCCTGGTTTGGGCGTATGTGGCATGGGGATAGGGGCGCCTTCTCAACCTCGTGGGTTTCCTCCCACTGCCAAAGACCCCTACGCGCAAGCGAATTATTGAAATAAAATAAAACCATATGTCAGTCCCAAAATGACCTAGTTTGTGTCGAGTGGACGTTAAACCCCATTTCTCCCCTCTCTCTCTCATTGAAATGCACGTGCTGGATAGTGTCTGTATTTTAAGAGGTGCAACTCCAATGACATGATAGGCCTAATCAATAAATCTAAAACTAAATGTATGATTATTGCTTCAAAACCTAAAATAAATTCCTTAACTACACATTTGTCTATTTCTATTAATTCTACCTTCATTGAACATGTTTCCGACTTTAAACACTTGGGAGTATATTTTGACACTACAACATGTTTATATCATTATTTCGCGCCTTGATTGTCAATCTCTTCCCACCATCTGGTAAAGTATAAAGCTACACTATTCTTTAAAAGTGTTGTTTTACAATTTTGTTATGTGGTTGTGTAGGACGGGGTCCCCCCCCCACCCTGTATCCACCCGTGGGCTAAGTATTGCATAACAAAATATGAACGCATAGGCTTACGAGCTGGGGAGGGGGAGTCTCCCCCCCCCAATTTTGTTCACCAAATGCTGGGAAAATTTGGGCACACAATTGTATTTTGTAAAAATTGTATAAGAAATATTGTGTTCTTGAATGTGTCCAATTTAACAGCGAATTTAAATTCAGAGAGTCTATAGTTAGGCAATTAAATAGAAATCTAAAAACTCGAACCCTTTATCGTTTGGAGTATGCAACATACTAAGAAACTAACCAATCACAACGCCCCCCCCCCCCCAATTCAAAAATTTCCCCGTACGCCTTTGCATGAACGTGGCTATGATTGTCGGGTTGAAAATATTTTCAAATGAAAAGGTTCGTTCAGTATCGCCAAGGATCGGATATTGTTTCATATTTTTGTCATTCCAGTAGAAAATGTTCGGATTCAGTTTTGTTGGCTTATTGGTTTTGGCTTAGCTAGCCAAAAGCCTTGACTTGGTGGCATATTGATTTTGGCTTAGGTAGCCAATAGCCTCGGTGGCTTGGAATATCTTGGTGGTATTCAACTTTTACAAGTCTTGATGGAAATAGGAAAGCCTTGGTGGCGTAAATTATTTGTGGCAAAATAAGTAATTTTCAGTGAAAAAATTTATTAAGAGAAATTGAATACACAACAGACTACTAAGCGTCTTATTTGTGTGTAAATTGTTTCCATGGTTGATTGTGGATAAGTACGCCGCATAGATCAGCGCACGTGTTTGTATTGAATTGCAGTTTCGTCAGCCATGATCGGGGGTTTAAACAAGTGAGTTATGACAATGAGCCGTGATGTGTTTGAAGGGGGGTCGTGAGATAGAATATTTTATCGCATTATTGCTCTCCAATACTTAATACTTCTGGAAGCTGGAGGAACTGACATGCTGAGGATTGGTGTAGAAAACTACCACTTTTATTCCGTTACGGTCAATAACTGCGCCTTCGTGGGAATAAACCCAGCTCCCAGGGATTGAAATGGATTAAAAACGTAACAGTGGTTTTATAGAACAAAAATTAATTTAATTTTGCCAAATAAGAAATAAAAACATAAATTTCTCCAAATAAGAAATAAAATTATAACCGTACGAAAACATATTTCTCCAAATAAGAACTAAATCATAACCGTACGAAAACATATTTCGCCAAATAAGAAATAAAAAATAACTATACTGTAGCAAATTTCGCTAAATAAGAAATAAAAACATAGCTATACCTATAACATATTATAATCCTTGAGTGGCATTTAGCGATAGAGCACAATAAGAAACACAACACAGTTATATGGAAAGACAATCACATGTATAGCCACAGCACGACGTTTCGACAAGTTTAGTATTCTCTTATCGTTATCAAGCACAAATTAGTTTAATGTCGCCAAATAAGACACCATGTCTAAATGCTCGACTAAATTCAATTTCTCTTCCCCGTGTCTTCCTTTTAATTCCTGGAGCTGACTTTGGATGTGGGTATATTTATGCCTCTTCCTTGGTGGTTCCTGTCCCCCTGCATACTGGACTACTCTTCATCTCATTAATATTTTGTTCTTGATGCAAAAATGTAATCATTTCAAAAACACTGATTGAGGGTGAGCGAATAGGTGAACATTACTTGGATGATTTGATGATATTCACCATTTTAATCATTAGTTGCCAATTGGTGAATAAAATTCATAAAATCTTATTCATCATTTTAATCATAAGTTGCCAATTGGCGAATAAAAATTCAGAGTGAGCATAAATTAATAAAATCTTCAACACCGTTAATTGGGTTTTAATAACATCATGTCTCTCTTCAAAAATAACTGCGCATTCGTGGGAAGGATTAATTTTAGTCACGCTCTGTGGCGAATAAAAATTTAGAGTGAACATAAATTAATAAAATCTTTAACACCGTTAATTGGGTTTTAATAACATCATGTCTCTCTTCAAAAATAACTGCGCATTCGTGGGAAGGATTAATTTTGGTCACGCTCTGTAACTGCGCCTTCGCGGGAATACACCTTTAAAACAATGGACCAATTAACATTAATATCGTTCTAATAACTATATGACTTGGTGTGAGAAACTTTATTCTTATGTAATAAATTATAATAAAATTGGAAGTAATTGGATTTGACCAGTACACAATTTATTTTGAAAACAACAACAACACTTCTTCAATAATATATCTACATGATTCAGGTATTGAATCTTCAATTATCTCATAATTCCTTAAAATCTTACCAATACAATAAGCGCACTTATTATCTTCGATAAGATCATTTATGGATCATTATCTCACAATTCTTTAAACTCTTATCAATACAATAAGTGCACTTATTATCTTCAATCAGGCCATTTATGGAATGACGTGGAATAAAACCGAGTTTAACATAATAAATAATATCGAAAATATATTTAATACTAGATGAATGGAGTAATTTTAAAAATATTAAGACGATCTCAACAAGCTGCTGACAAAGACAATTGTCGCTTTTATTAGAAATACAATGTTTTTGTTGTCTTTCTGAGTTTTCTTTTCCAATGTTTCTTTTAATAATGTTAATTAATTCATTTGCCAAATATCTTCATTTGCTTTATTTCAAATTTTACAATTTGTTTTTGGAAATTAAAAGTAGACCGTGGTGCAGTCTTTTAACGGTTTATAACTCATCAACATTCCCAGATTGATCAAACACTTCTCGAATAAGTAAATTCATCAACAAATTGTCCCTGATTACGTTCTTTCACTTATCTGATTCTAATAGTGTATAATTTATCGACGCTTAGCCAGGGTAGATCACTCGGACAATTTTTTTTCTTACAAATTATTACATAAAAAATGCAAACAAACTCGGGGGTTATAAATTTGTGTAAGGTATTGTTGAATCTAAAAAAATTGTCAAAATATATACGTACTAAAAAATCTCAGGCTGAAACAACATAGACTTACGCTGTTTCTACAACATAAAATTATTATCATTAAATTATAGAAATAAATATATTAATGTTTACATTATCAATAGTAAATTCAAATATGAAAGATTTTATTATTGCATAGAGCAAAATTATAAAATGTTTTTTTTTTAATTATGCAAGAAAAACGATACGATATGGCAAAAACAATCTTCATTGAGATCTTTATATAGCTGGTGAGAGTTGAAGTTGGTTTAACAAGGCTTTGGGTATGTATTCAGTGACTGTCCACTCCAGCAGGGATAGTTTCTCTGATAATAGTTCTGCAAATCGGACATGATCGTACAGTTTCGGCGCATACACCACAACATATGAGATGACAACATGGTAAAAATTGAACTTCCGGTGGTCTATCTTTGCAGATACAGCACATAACACAATTTCTCCTGTTTGATGCATGTCTGCCTTCATCATCTAGAGTTTGGAGAGATAAAGAGGACAACAATATATACATGTACAACCTTTACAAAGTGTTTTTGTCCATCTGAAAACAAGTGATAACCTTACGAGTTGTTGAATTTGAAGAGTAATATGAATTGTGGCTAGTATTCGATTTCCACCAGTTTCTTTTTTAAAAAGAACTTTGTAATGATGCTATATCCAAAGATATTTATTATTATATTATCGACTACGTCCAGATTCAAATCTTTTGAAATTGTTGACGATGCGGAACAGTTATGATAATATGAAGAAAAGGAGACACATATTGATTAACTTACATTCTTCAACAACTGAATTCTGATCAGGATGTGTATTTCTTCTATCACCTGTAATTATAAAAAATATAATAGATTGTAATATTGTTTATTTCTGTAGAGGGTTTTTTCCCATGGATTACCGTTCGCTTCCATGGAGGATTACAGTAGGAATATGGCTACCAAAAATAATTTGTATCTGCTAATATGGTGGAAATTGTGAACATAATTAAACTTAACTATATGTCTATTTAAACATCATACAAAACGGATATTTTGAATGAAAATCAAAATTTCCACCTGAAGCAAATGGTCAATCCAGCATGGAGGTAGCAGGTAACTGTACTGCCTCTCCTAATAAAGGTAGTGAAATTTAAGGGACTTCGATTAAAACAACAATTATTCCAAATAATGTCTTATCTGGCGGTGCTAAATAAGGTTTGCTACATTGAAAAAATAGTCTATAATAAATTAGTACCTCCGCAACGTAGATGAAAGTCATCTATGCAATTGCAGACTCTTATTGATGAGGTACATTGTCTTGCATCCATGAATTCCGGGTGGTAGACATGGTTGGCCGGTGTAGGTTGTCTTTTTTCTGTAATATGTAAGTTTTCTGCTGTGGTTTGCAAAGTCACCCTTCCTGAATAAAATTTCTCCAGATAAGAAATAAAATTATAACCGTACGAAAACATATTTCTCCAAATAAGAAATAAAATCATAACCGTACGAAAACATATTTCGCCAAATAAGAAATAAAAAAATAACTATACTGTAACAAATTTTGCCAAATAAGAAATAAAAACATAGCTATACCTATAACAAATTATAATCCTTGAGTGGCATTTAGCGATGGAGCACAATAAGAAACACAACGCAGTTATATGGAAAGACAATCACTGGTTTATAGGCACAGCACGACGTTTCGACGAGTATTCTCTTATCGTTATCAAGCACAAATTAGTTTAATGTCACCAAATAAGACACCCTGTCTAAATGCTCGACTAAATTCAATTTCTCTTCCCCGTGTCTTCCTTTTAATTCCTGGAGCTGACTTTGGATGTGGGTATATTTATGCCTCTTCCTTGGTGGTTCCTGTCCCCTTGCATACTGGACTACTCTTCATCTCATTAATATTTTGTTCTTGATGCAAAAATGTAATCATTTCAAAAACACTGATTGAGGGTGAGCGAATAGGTGAACATCACTTGGATGATTTGATGATATTCACCATTTTAATCATTAGTTGCCAATTGGTAAATAAAATTCATAAAATCTTATTCATCATTTTAATCATAAGTTGCCAATTGGCGAATAAAAATTCAGAGTGAACATAAATTAATAAAATCTTTAACACCGTTAATTGGGTTTTAATAACATCATGTCTCTCTTCAAAAATAATTACTTACTTTGAAAAAAGAAACTGATATAAAATGCCCATGTTTTGAAAAATAAAGTCTAACTTCTACTGTAATTTGACAGCATGTAAAAGTATCTATGCAAAAGTTATTTTAATTGATATTTTTTCTAATGCATATAATGTATCCTATTATATCCAATGTAATATATCATTTATTCACTGTTATTTTATAACAGTTATTTATATTTGTATTTAACAGTCAAACACAAAAATGCAATCAGATGTAATCAGTGGTACATTTTATACAAACAGAAATACTATCTGTGTGAATTATAGAGTGGTGATTATATTCACTAATAGTCTTTTTTCATCGTTTTGAATTAACTTATGTATATGAAATTTGTTAAATAAAAAATTAACAGCGATGTAAAAACTATTTTAGAAACGTTTTGATCAGCATAAATTTGATAATTGTCTGTGCATAAAATGCATCAAAGGTAGACTTTGAAGTGACCCTGTTTGTGGGTAAGGCACTAACTCGCTAACCAGGCGGATCCTGGTTCGATTCTGGTGTTGATTTGCACTTGAAAGAACTCTTGACAGTTGAAATTTAATGAAGTGTAAGCCAAAATTTCGCTGTTTATGCAAAGTTTCTGTCACTGTATGGTTGTCATACCCCACTTCATTTCATTTTTTTTTCTCCACAGGGTGTAAGATTCAGCATAGTAGTAAGGAATTTGCTCGTGTTCGGAAATGACCAAAGCTGTGCTTCTATCTAGTGTGTGTCTGTTCAGACCGGCGTTTCCCAATCTCCAAGTTGGGTCGCAAGCACTTTTCGTGGGTTTTTGAGCTAGTCTGCTATCTTTTCATGTAATCTATGTATACATCTTCAATAGAAGGCTTGATCTCGCTTTAACTCCGTACATCTTATCAAGACCTTCACATAAAACTCTTCAATCTACTGTTTTCGTCACTAATTTGGATTGGTCTAGGACCCTGCTCTAGACCTCTCAGATTCCTCGATAGAAAATATCATTCCAGAGTTTCCTTTTCCAATGTTTCTTTTAATTAATGTTAATCAATTCATTTGCCAAATATGTACATTTGCTTTATTAATGATTCTCTGTGTTTTATTTCAAATTTTACAATTTTTTTTTTTTGGAAATTAAAAGAAGACCGTTGGTGCAGTTTCCTGTCTTTTAACGGTTTATAACTCATCAACATTCCCAGATTGACCAAACACTTCTCCAGTAAGTAAATTCATCAACAAATTGTCCCTGATTACATTCTTTCAGTTATCTGATTCTAATAGTAATGTGTTATTGGTGTGAGTTTATAACATTTCCTGCTTCAATGTGTAGAATTTATCACTTAGCCAGGGTAGATCACTCTGACAATTTTCTTTCTTACAAATATAGGACACAGATCACCAAACAAGGGCGAAAATTATTTTTAGTCCTTCTATCCCTTTCCCTTTTTCCCCTTTTGCATGGCGATTTTTGTTGAATTTTTGGTGTAGAATCGAAGAAAAGGGTTTGAAAATACATTTTCCGCCAGGTTTTGGTGAATATTCATGATTTTGAGGCGGAAGGATACAAGAGTTGTGAGGTTGGTTACGTTGAAAGGGAGGGCCGAAAATTGCAAGGTTAGCTGTCTCTACTTCCAGCTTGTCTATCTCAAGTTTTTCATGAAGAACCTCATACATGCTTTTGGGCAAGAGTCTGCCACATGTTGCTCCATCTGTGGCAGAAAGCGTTATGCCCAACGAATATTTGGGAAAAAGTTACGACCGGTCTAAGAGACGAGAATTAACATTAAAGTCAATGGGGCAATAATTAGAGATCTGTGGCCTGTCTGCGTATGACAAGGCTGTGACTGATATGCCTTAGTTTTGAAAATATGATGACTAATTTGTCAGAAAATATGTATAAAATACCTTGACTACAGAAAAACTAAAAAAAATTAAATTTAAAAAAAATAATTATCAAAGTTTTGGGAAAAATTGTGATTTTACTGCAAGTTTCTCAATTTTCAGGTTTTATTTAATTTCTAACAGTAAGAAAAATATTTCAATGTCCAATTTTGGTGTATTCAGCCTCAGAAAGGACAGATAAAGTGAACAACATTGTAATTTCACCTAATTTTGTCTAAAAATCAGGAATATTCACAGAAAATCTCCAGATTCTCCCATTTCGATGTAAAAATTAATGCTTTCAAACCTACTCAAATTACTCAAAATTTCTTAAAATGCCCTTATTTTCATTGCTAATGTAACTTAGATGGGATCTATAAGTTTGTCAAGTTTAGAAATAGCTCCAGCTTTCCTACAGAAAATGGAAAATTGGCAACACTGAGTTAATAATATACAGCAGATGGGTTTGTTCAAAATGTTCAAAACAGGGGTGGGCTCAATTTGGCCACTATTTTACCCAGAACAAGCATTTTTTTCTTCTTTGAAGCATTAAATTCTTGCATTTTCTTCATGTAGGAAGCAATATCCCAGACTTTATAGACATTTTTCACCCCATCTTTCTGTTTAGAGGGGCTATAAATGCCCCACCCACCCGTTTTTATTAATGTGTTTTGAGAGATTTAATTGCACCAGTTTTGACAATTAAATGTTAATAATTGGAATTTGTTGTTGAATTACAGATCGGAATGTTATTTTTTGCCAATAAATGGTCATTTTGTACATTTCAAGGATTTCTGACCTTTTTTGTTCATAGTCAAACTTAGAACCTTGAGACATGTCAGGCCATTAAGACCACACCCTGATACAGAACTGGTGTAGATGTGTAAATGTCAGCTTAATGGTCAATATTTTCTTATCAAAATCTAGGATTTGTGGTGTTTGTTGCATTTATGTCACTTATAGAACAGTAAAATGTTAATTTTGCTCCTTTTCAGGCCTCTTTTATGTTGTCAACTATGTCATAACTACCTTTTTGACTTCATTTTTTAAGGCAATTGATGTAAAGGTCCAGACATCTTGCTTCAGTACAATAATTGCAATAAAGATTTGTATGATGCCTCTGAGGTTTGAGATGTTGAAAACATTAAACTATTTCCAAATTTGTGAAAATTGTGTATTCTGTGACCCTTTTGTTTGAGAGGGGTGGACATAGGCCAATTATGGCATTTTTTTCTTTCAGCAAGACCTATTTTAACCATAATTCACATTTATTGCACCTATTTTAGTTTTTATGTTCATATATTAGCCAGGGATGGTAAATCATATCTGTTAGACAGATTCCTTTGGTAAAGTTGGCTCTGCAACCAAAGATAAGATTGATTCAGTCATTGACATTTTTAGGGGGTGGGGTTACATGTTTCAGAACAGACCTTTATAATTTCAATCAATGCAACAGTTTTGTGATTTTTCTGTTTGCATATTGTACAGGGTTTCCAAAAATACATTACTTGCCAGTCTGGCTATCTCAAAACGTGGAAAATTATTGGTTTTTTGAAAGATGCTACATGTAAATTTTGTACATTTTTCATGACATGGCAGTAAAAAAATATATTTTTGATAAAAATTCCAAATTATGAGTGTTTTCTATGTAGTTTGTTTGCAACTTGTCTAATTTTTTCACAGAGCTCAAATACTGCCTCTATTAAAAAAGATTTCTTAAATTTGAGCACAAAAGGCCCAGGGACCTGAGATGCACCACTGTACTTAAAGCAGCATGTATACTTAAAGGGCTATGATTTTTGCAGTTATTCTTTGATTTTGATTTCCTTTCACCAGCATGTTGCCAGAACATATGGGAAGCAAATACAAAAGGCCTTTTGGTGATATCCGAAGTTTCACCCCTATATAGGACACAGATCACCAAATATTCATGGGCAGTCACCCACGAAACAAGGGCGAAAGTTATTTTTAGTCCTTCTCTCCCTTTCCCTTTTTCCCCTTTTGCATGGCGATTTTTGTTGAATTTTTGGTGTAGAATCGAAGAAAAGGGTTTGAAAATACATTTTCTGTCAGGTTTTGGTGAATATTCATGATTTTGAGGCGGAAGGATACAAGAGTTGTGAGGTTGGTTACGTTGAAAGGGAGGGCCGAAAATTGCAAGGTTAACTGTCTCTACTTCCAGCTTGTCTATCTCAAGTTTTTCATGAAGAACCTCATACATGCTTTTGGGCAAGAGTCTGCCACATGTTGCTCCATCTGTGGCAGAAAGCGTTATGCCCAACGAATATTTGGGAAAAAGTTACGACCGGTCTAAGAGACGAGAATTAACATTAAAGTCAATGGGGCAATAATTAGAGATCTGTGGCCAAATTGGACACAGATCACTAAATATTCATGGGCCTACGAATGTAGGGCGAAAGTTATTTTTAGTCCTGCTCTCCCTTTCCCTTTTTCCCCCTTTTGCATGGCGATTTTTGTTGACTTTTTGGTGTAGAATTGAAGAAAAGGGTTTGAAAATACATTTTCTGCCAGGCTTTGGTGAATATTCATGATTTTGAGGCGGAAGGATACAAGGGTTGTGAGGTTGGTTACGTTGAAAGGGAGGGCCGAAAACTGCTTGTTTAGTTGTCTCGACTTCCAGCCTGTGTATCTCAAGTTTTTCATGGTGAACCTCATACATGCTTTTGGGCCAGAGTTTGCCACATGTTGTTCCATCTGTGGCAGAAAGCGTTCTACCCAACGAATATTTGGGAAAAAGTTACAGCCGGTCTAAGAGACGAGAATTAACATTGAAGTCAATGGGGAAATAATTAGTGATCTGTGGCCAATTATTACATAAAATATGAAAACAAACTCGGGGGTTATGAATTTGTGTAAGGTATTGTTGAATCTAAAAAAAATTGTCAAAATATATACTTCCTACAAAATCTCAGGCTGAAACAACACAGACTTGCGCTGTTTCTACAACATAAAATTGTCATCATTAAATTATTGAAATAAATAAATTAATGTTTACATTATCAAGAGTAAATTCAAATATGAAAGATTTTATTATTGCATAGAGAAAAATTATAAAAGAAATAAGAATAAATTTATCGAAGGGTAAATAATGTTTTTTTTTTTTAATTATGCAAGAAAACCGATACGATTCAATGGCAAAAACAATCTTCATGGAGATCTTTATATAGCTGGTGAAAGTTGAAGCTGGTTTAACAAGGCTTTAGGTATGTATTCAGTGACTGTCCACCCCAGCAAGGATAGTTTCTCTGATACTAGTTCTGCAAATCGGGCATAATCGTACAGTTTCGGCGCATACACCACAACATCTGAGATGACAACATGGTAAAAATTGAACTTCCGGTGGTCTATCTTTGCAGATACAGCACATAACACAATTTCTCCTGTTTGATGCATGTCTGCCTTCATCATCTAGAGTTTGGAGAGATAAAGAGGACAACAATATACATGTACAACCTTTACAAAGTGTTTTTGTCCATCTGAAAACAAGTGATAACCTTACGAGTTGTTGAATTTGAAGAGTAATATGAATTGTGGCTAGTATTCGATTTCCACCAGTTTTTTTTTTAAAAAGAACTTTGTAATGATGCTATATCCAAAAATATTTATTATTATATTATCGACTACGTCCAGATTCAAATCTTTTGAAATTGTTGACTATGCGGAACAGTTACGATAATATGAAGAAAAAGAGACACATATTGATTAACTTACATTCCTCAACAACTGAATTCTGATTAGGAAGTGTATTTCTTCTATCACCTGTAATTATAAAAAAAAATAACAGATTGTAATATTGTTTATTTCTGTAGAGGAGTTTTTTTTGCATGGGTTACCGTTCGCTTCCAAGGAGGGTTACAGTAGGAAAAAGGCTACCAAAAATAATTTGTATTCGCTAATAATATGGTGGAAATGAACAGAATTAAACGTAACTATGTGTCTATTTAAACATCATACAAAACGGATCTTTTGAATGAAAATCAAAATTTCCACCTGAAGCAAATGGTCAATCCATCATGGAGGTAGCATTTTAATTAACTGTACTGCCTCTCCTAATAAAGGTAGTGAAATTTAAGAGACTTAGATTAAAACAACAATTATTCCCAATAATGTTTTATCTGGCGGTACTGAGTAAGGTCTGCTAAAATTGACAACATAGTCTATAATAAATTAGTACCTCCGCCACATAGATTAAAGTCATCTATGTAATTACAGACTCTTATTGATGAGGTACATTGTCTTGCATCCATGAATTCTGGATGGTAGACATGGTTTGCCGGTGTAGGTTGTCTTATTTCTGTAATATGTAAGTTTTCTGCCGTGGTTTGCAAAGTCATCCTTCCTGAATAAAATACGTCTGATGTACACTGGTCTGGAAGGAGTGGCGATGGATTTCGCTGGCTGTATATTGGGAATGCACTGTGGTTCTGTGTAGCACTATACACGGGCACATTTCTCATATCTTCACCATTAAGATGTAGGCACCACGGATTCAGCTGCCTGTGCTCTGCCCCTGGGTTGGATTTAACTGACCATTGTCCCTTTTCAACACCACAACTGTAGCATTTCACTACATCCTGTTTTCCCGTGTAGTAGAAGCCGAACTCAGCTAATGTTATAGGTCTGGTATGGTTGTAGGAGTACCAATTGGTAAATGATGCCAATCGCAACCATTCATAAACCATGCAACCTTCACAAAGGTGTGTGCTTGTTTCTCTTGACATTTGCTGGAAATAAAGACATAAATTAGTTTATATACATTGGAATACTGTAATAGTGCGTTTCTCGTGTATTTTCTGGAATCTTGTTGTTGATTAAATGAAGACAGGACCTTTGTTGGTTGTTAATAATTCGATATATTCTTTAGTAAACAATACTTAATAGCAGATAATTAATATAACAATTATTGGTTAAAAGCTTAAAGGGGAAGACCAACGATTTTCAACAAGGCTTCCATAAATCTTAAATATATATTGTTAAATAACCCCCCGGGTAACAAAGGCAAAAAAGTTTTTGTAAGCGAGAAATTAATTTTTATTAAAACCGGAAGTGACATAGTTGGTTCAATACGCTCATTGGGCTCTATAGTAAGCATACAGATTTGGTATAAGTAAATTCACTCATACTGACACATACTGAACAGTACACTGTGTCTCAATTCGCGCCTCCTGGCTATAATTGTTTACATCACGTGGTTTGATTGACAGCTTGCAAGTGACCTGTATTTCGTTTTTCCCCTTTAATAAAATATAAGCTCCAATGTGGATAAGGAAAATGACATAAACTTATGTCTCCAAATATCCGAATACAGGTCTGTTCTTAGGAATGTGATCTGAGCTGATCTCCCAAGACAGGTGTGTAGCCAAGTCTCTCCCTAGTTCTGTCATTGGGGTCTATATATCCCCATGCATCGCCTAGGGCTTTTATCCCATAAATCTATCAAACAATATACCGTGGCAACTAAAACGCTTTCGCCCGTAGACATTAATTGCAATTAATAAGATAGATTTAAAGTGTAAAACAAAGAATACTGGAGACATTGGATTAATGAGATATATAAGACAATATAAAATATGTATAAATCCCTGTATTGGCGTGGTTTCCCCTTGTCAGTGATGCAGAAGGAGGGCCTGACAAGGACGAAAAACCGAGGTCCAGTGTACACATTGGCGTGCACGTAAAAAATCCCTTGGCAGTTGGAATTCGATATAAGAGTAGGCCGTAGTGCCGCTTCCCGGACAAAATTTACCTCATAGCACACTGTGTGGCGTATGCCCGTCTTCCATTAGCCCAGGTCAGGTGCAGAAGAGTAGGACCTTAAACCCCATTTCATTTAATGAGATCGTGCCTTTTGTCAAAAACGAGCAGAGGTCATTCCTGTGAAGCCCGTAAACAACATATTGAACACATTAGATGTTTTAATAAGTCCGTGCCTAGCAGAAGTCGTATATAGTTTAAAACGTCAAATAAAATATAATATCAAATCTAGCAAAGTGCTATGTATAGATCACTTTGTCACACTTGTCGATATCCCGGAGAGTTCTTGAGTGTTGTTTTTAAACAAATTTCTCCCAAAAACACCTTTCTGCATTTACTATTGAAAAACGTCCACTTAATCCCGGGAGGTTCTCCAGCTGATGAATGTCCTTGTTATACAGTCCAGATAGACCGTGACTTAATCTGATTCTGTCCACCTTAATGCACCGGTCAATAGGAATCTTGAACTACCCCCCCCCCCCCTCAAGCCATGTCGGCGTCGAATCTTGACGTCAAAATAGACAGCTAAATGTGAAAGAGATGTGAATCTTTGGTGAGAACAAAATTTGCCAAAGGTGAATCTTGAACAAAATAAGATATTGCTGAACACAAATAGACGTCGAATCTTCAACCAACACATTTTTCAGTAAATATTGTAATTCTAAAAATGTGGGTTTTTTTTCTGAAAACGGACGAACCTCCGTCTGTTTTCGTTGGCTGTCATACGGAAATTCCACCTGTATAATTGTAGACGCGATTGTCTTTATGATGTTTTCGTGGTAATCTGGATAATCGTAACTACAAAATGGTGTATGATTTGGCGGTAAGCTAATTTATTTGTACATAAATTTGCTGATTTGTTTGATTGTATGTCCGGTTGATATAGACTCCATTATTCAAGTCTGAGCTTGCACGTATGTCTAGTATAATGAATGACAAGATAATCTGGTCTCAACTGACGCCTTACGGACCATGTTCAATGTAATGTATTTTCCTTCGTTTGAGCGGATTGAGTGAATAAGAAGGAAAATATTTTCTCATCTGG
The DNA here is from genome assembly GCA_036850965.1 of Patella caerulea. Classification (NCBI taxonomy): domain Eukaryota; kingdom Metazoa; phylum Mollusca; class Gastropoda; family Patellidae; genus Patella; species Patella caerulea. The sequence continues at coordinate 31,560,050 of JAZGQO010000014.1, read as the reverse complement.
GGCGTATGAATACACGCATGTGTACGTGTTTGTATAGGTTTAGTCATTCAGGTCAAAGCCGCCACCAAGTTCAGTTCACATTCGTTGCACGTGCATATTTTATACTTGACACTTGTACCATATACCTGGCGACTATAATCTTGATCATATATTTTTATACCTATGTTTAACGTGTATCATGGATGATACAGAGAATCAATCGACAGTCACTTTGGAAGACATTTTAGCTGAAGTAAGGGGACAGAAATATGATTTTGACAGAAAATTTGAATATATGAAAGACGAGCTACAAGGGGTTAGTAAGACGTTTACTACAGAATTGGACAAAGTGAAAGCTGATAATGACGTGAAATGGAGGTTTAAAGGTAATAAAATGCAGTTTAATTTTAATTCGAGTTTATTGGATGTAATTAAACAGATTAACTGGGCATATGAGCACGGTAAATTTGATTATGCTAAAGAGCTGACTGGTGAATTACATGAGAAATTAATACATAGAAATAAACTAATTAAAATGGCTGATAGTTCTCAGGGAGGGTGGGAAACAGTAAATCAATATGTCAGTAATCCTTTAGCTAGTGATTCCGATGACGAAAGGAAAATCAGCAGAGCTGAGAGCAGAGCCGTTAAAAGAACGTAGTGGATATTTTACCGAATTCGGCAAAGTATCTACTTTCGCTGTTTTACCGTACATCGTTTCTGATTGGTTTAATATCCACTTCCGTTCGACATGCGAAATTGTGCGATTCTTGATATATTCCACCATTTTGATTACTCTGTCTTTCAAGTTTGGCGCAAAGCACGATTTTACTGGAAAAACATAAACATCACTGACAGTCTTAGTACTTTAATTAAAAACCAGAATCCGCAGAAATGCGCCCTCGACCAAAATAGAGTAATATTCTAAATGTTTTTTTTACAATTTACATTTATTATCTTATTTTCTTCTAAAAATAACTCTATCAAATTCTACCATAGAAATTCAAGTAGGCTATTTCGCCCCTTTATAAGAAACGGAGAAAGAAGCAATGTTAGACACAGGACGAATAGAACTGTTGGGTTAGGGTTAGGGTTTGTATTAGGTTTAGATTTTGGGTTAGGGTTAGGGGTTTGTGTCATGGGTTAATAACAGACGGCAATATTGCCTTCGCGAAAACGGGTAAGTCCAGAAATCAGAGAACTGCGCATGTCAAACGGAAGGTACGGCAAAATAGCGAAGTAGAGTGAAGTGCCCAATTCGGTTAAATATCCACTGCCTTAAAAGAAGGAAAGAATTGAAAACAAAAAAATGTTTCAAACAAACGTCGCAAGATTGAGTTTAATAGTGATACTAATTTTCATCCATCACAATCTTCGAGTTTTTATAGATTTCAAAGAAATCAGTCCTTTCGTGCCATGCCGAACCGTGGAAGAATTGTGTGGAGAATTTGGTCACTTCAAAAGGGAGTGCCCCAACCTCAACCAAACCCAGAGTAACAATCAAAACCCCAGATCAAGCCAAACAATTACCGGATGATTCTAACCATAAAATATCTGATGGTGTAAAAGATAAGTATTTACTCGAGGATAATCGGAATGAAATATTTACTCATGATTATTTTGAGTACGAACAGGGGCAGGCTCAAATTCTGGTAAAGGGACGACTTCGTAAAAATTTACAATTTTGGGAATCTATTGGTACAAATTCGTTTATTTTAGATGCTATTCAAAACGGATATAAAATACCGTTTAATTCCTTGCCCGAAGTTAAGATTTTGAAGAATAATAAGTCCGCTATAGAGCATTCAGAGTTTGTTTTGAAAGCTATACTTGATTTAGAAATAAGGGGTCTTGTGACAAGATGTCAAGTTGCACCCACGGTAGTTAATCCGTTGTCAGTTTCCATCCAAAATAACAATAAAAAACGATTGATTTTAGATTTAAGGGAGGTAAATCAGTATGTGAATAATTAATGTAGTATTAAATTTGAAGATATACGTACCGCTCTTCTCTACATTCATAAAGAATCCTGGATGATTAAATATGACTTGAATGCAGCATATCATAATATAGAAATATGTGAAACCCACACTCAATTTCTTGGTTTTTCCTGGGTAATCGGCGGAAATGTGGTGTATTTTAAATTTCTGGTGCTACCCTTTGGTCTTTGTTCCGCTCCTTATATATTTACTAAAGTTTGTCGTGTATTAATTAAAAAATGGAGAGGTGAAGGTAAACGCATGATAATGTATCTGGATGACGGTTTTGTTACGGGTGATGATTACGAGTCCACTTTTAGGATGGGCCAAGCGGTAAAGAACGATCTTATATTAAGCGGGTTTACTCCCAAGCACGAAAAGTCCCTTTGGTTTCCTGTACAAGAGATGTGTTGGTTGGGTGTGATTGTTAATACAAGAGAACCCTACTTAAAAATTCCATGTTCGAGGGTGGAAAAGCTTTCTCGCACCATTCGAGATTTGACAAAAACTGTCTCTAAATTAGGTAATGTGGAAGTACGAAAAGTAGCAAGCATTGTTGGACAGATAATTTCTATGTATATTGTTATCGGATCAGTTTGTCAAATTATGACTCGCAGCCTGTCAATTGACATTCTTAATTCCGAAAATTGGAATTCCAAAATCCGACTCTCTACACACAGTTTGACCCAACTAAAATTTTGGCAAGATAATTTGTCAGTTATTAACAAGAAAAAATTATTGTTTGATCCATCCTGTGATCGTATAATATTTTCAGATGCTAGTTCTTACGGTTATGGTGGTTATGTTGTAGAGAGAAGCGGAGATGTAGTTCATGGGTTTTGGAGAAGGGATGAATATAGTAATAGTTCCACATGGAGAGAATTAGAAGCGGTCCGTAGGGTGGTTATGTTGTAGAGAGAAGCGGAGATGTAGTTCATGGGTTTTGGAGAAGGGATGAATATAGTAATAGTTCCACATGGAGAGAATTAGAAGCGGTCCGGAGGGTGTTACTATCGATTTATCCCAATCTCCAGGGGAGACGCGTAAAGTGGTATTCTGATAATAAAAGCGTAGTCAGGATTGTACGGAAGGGCAGTATGAAATCTGAATTACAAAGCATTGCTATAGAAATATTTAAAATTTGTATGAAATACGGAGTATGTATTGAAATGGAATGGATACCTAGAACTTTCAATGAAAGGGCTGATTATTTGAACAAGATTGTTGATGGTGATGACTGGGGTATAGGAAGTGAACTATTTAATAGATTGTCTCTTGAATGGGGGCCTTATGAAGTGGATTGGTTCGCTTCTGAACATAATAATAAATGCGATACATTTTTTTCTAGGTTTTGGAGTCCGCGATGTAGCGGAGTTGATGCATTCGTGGTTTCGTGGAAAGGTTCAAATGGGTGGATTGTACCCCCAGTTTATTTAGTAGTAAGAGTAATTAAGCATATGATGTTGTGTCAAGCGTTTGGAACAGTAATAATACCAATGTGGCGCTCTGCTAGCTTTTGGCCGTTTATATGCCCCACAGGGAATAGTTTTATTAATATAGTTAAAGAATGGTCGGAGTTACCGTCAGAGAAAGAATTTTATATTAAATCTATGCACAGTAAAAGCATTTTCGGTTCTAAAGACCTGTTTTTTTAAAATGATAGCACTTAGAATTGACCCTAGATATTGAGTTTTTTGTTTTTATATTACAGTGTACACTGGCATCAGTGGGTATACTTATGTTACCAGTATTGGTGGTAATATAACCTGAATAGGTGTCTAAAGGTTACCGGTATCGGTGTTGGTAGTGATTATGTTTATAGTCGCTATAGTTTAAGTTTAAACTTCGTACATCGTAAGCTTTAATAGTTTATATTTATAAATATTTTTAGGATTGCTTATTCTGAGGATTAAGCACATTTACCGAATAAACTTCTACCATTGCTGACGTCCCTTCCTGGTATCACTATTCAAGCTAAAGCATCATCAACTACAATCTGATTAAAACACAGATCCAATTTCGTTTCGTTTTTTATAGTTCAAAATTTCGTTTTTACTTGTCTTTACTACTCTTGGATCTGGAGGTCTTGTTATTTAACTTGTGTTCTGCCTGATATGTGGGGTCAGCCAATCAAATGGCCTGTCGAATCGACCGCTTGACCTTTTCATGCGTGGAACTGTGGGTAGATACGTCTATACTAACACCAGCGGATAGAAATCAAAACAAAACATAGGTAGATTTTAGAAAGCGTGGCGGTCGCTAATTGGTTAATCGAATGAATGACGTTATCGGGTCAAACGTCCCGTCCTTGATACCTGACGTTATAGAACGTGAGCTCCCACTATAACTTGTTAGATCTACATGAGTGTAGGCCATCGAAAGTATAAAAAACGAAACGAAATATAGATCTATATTTTAATTAGATTGCATCAACTACAGATAAATATTACAGAGGCTATTTAGCTTGGAAAGACTGGGTCCTTCGTAATGGTTTAAACGAAAGTGATGTTATCCCTGCTAAACCTCTACATGTTTCCTTGTATTTGACTCAATTAATTCAAAATAAAGACACGATAAGTCCTCTATACCAAGCCTTTTACAGCATTAAATGGGTACATTCGATTGCGAATCTGCCCTGTCCTACGGATTCACCATTTGTGAGAAATGTGTTGGAAGCGAGAAAACGGTTGTTATCTAAACCAAAAGTTAAGAAACGACCAATTACTAAAGAACATCTAAATTCTTTATACGATAAACTATTTGTGACTGGTTGCGCGTATCGGCAGCGAACAATTTGTGCCTGTCTGCTTGCTTACAGTGGTTTTCTGAGAAGTGCGGAACTCTTACATATCAAGGCATGGGATGTAACATTTTATGCCACTCATATGTCTGTATTTCTGGAAACGAGTAAAACTGACATTTATAGAGATGGTTCGAGGGTTATTATTGCAAAAACTAATTCCAAATTATGTCCTGTTAAGAATTTACTATTGTATTTAGAGTGGGCTAAAATTAACGTAAACAGTAATGTGTATATATTTCAGGCTTTGAGTAAATGCCATAATGGTTATAGAATGAGAACTAAAAATGGAAAATGTCTCAGTTATAGTCGTATGTTAGAATTGTTTAAAGAAGAGTTTCCGGGAATTATTGATTGTTCTCTATATGGGCTTCATAGTTTGAGGTCTGGGGTGCTACTGCTAGTGCCAATATGGGAATATCGGATAGATTATTTAAAAGGCATGGTCGCTGGACATCAGATAAGGCCAAGGATGGTTACATAAGAGACGTCTATCAGTATCTTTAAATTTAGGGTTGTAACTAAGTATTTGCGCCATTATACCCTTTCTTTGTCCTTCAGTCGGTTAGGTGGCTTCAACTCTGCTACCCAAAAATGTCTTTATTTTATTTATCTGGGGTTATGTGTCCGGCTGCTGTTTTTGGGAAGATTAACTCCGGTAAAGGTGTCCTGGTTGCATGTATTTAGTGACGAAGGGGAGAAAGTTAGTTCAAGCCGTTGATGTACCGTTTTGTCGTTTTTATGAAATTTGCAAATAAAAGTTAAAATAAAAATATATTATTAAAATAAGTACTTTTCCAGTAGGGTGTACAGTCACGTGACTTTAAATGTGTCTAAAACAGCCTAAACCTGCATACCCTTGCACGCTTTCCTCATTTAATGATCTTTCTGTTTACAATAAACACATGTAAATTTTACATCGTTAAAAGCAGAATTGGATCAGGGGATGTCCTAAATTGATAATACATGTATTTCGAGTTAAACACAAATTTACGGCTCTCCGTGACGTCATGTTCGCTTCGAAGAAAACGGCCCGGTTTTTTGGGGCGTGGCTTTTTTTTAGGTGTTTTTAAAAGTGCCATATTCAAATGATCTTTTATAGATATCAACACAATTTTTTTTTTAATCTATAGATAAATAATTGAACTAAAAAATGTCTTTGCTCGAATGGCGAAAAAGATCGGTTCGTTAAAATATTTTTAAAATGCTGGTTAAAAAGGACGATAAATTTTCAAAGGTAAAAAATACCATCAAGGGTGAATGCTTGGGGTAGGTAGTTCAAGATGACTATTACGTGAATCTTGTACTAATTTTTATTTTTGGACCTGCGTTAGAAAGTGAATCTTCAGTGAATGTGTCTTGGCTTCAAGTACATAGTCGGGTGAATCTTGACCCTAAAATATTGAGCTAAATGACAATCCGGGGTGAATGCTTGAGGGGGGGGGGGGGGTAGTTCAAGATTCCTATTGACCGGTGCATAAAGCATAACACATATTTATATCTTAAAGAAACTATTCAACATATTCATAAACTAGTTCCAAATATTAGAAATAATAAAAGTAAGCAACAGACACAATCATTACTGTCTTTCTAGGAGTTTTCAAAATCTTTATTCGGAACTGCTACTACCGGAGACGTTAATATCTTAGCAAGGCATGTAAAACAACTAAATATTAAAATGTCCGAAATCGTTAATGAGGTCAGCGAACATGAAGGAGGACTTTCATCATTCATGCAGAATGTCGATCACAGATTTAATAAAATTGTGTGTCAAATTAAATCAAACCATGAAGCTATTTATAATTTTGAACATATCCTAGCTAAAGCTTCAGTTACAATGTCTCGCGCATTTACTTTAACAACCATTTTATTAACTGATCAACTTAAATCATCAACAATGATAGAGAATCAACTTGGAAATTTGCGTTTAGAAATGGAAGCAATGGTCAATGGAAAATTATCGCCATCTCTCATAACACCCCATGTATTGGAAAAATCGATAAAAGATGTAGTAAGCTATTACAGCAACATTACAGAGGAGTGGCGTTGGTACATGACTCGTCTAAATTTTATTACCAACAGGGAAATTTGTGTACGCTAGACAGGGCTGGGGTAATTGGTAATGGGTAATGGCAATGGAATGTAATCATTACATTTTTTAAGTAATGGCCATGTAATGAGTAATGGAAGATTTCAAAAGTAATGAGTAATGGAAATGTAATTAATTACATTCCAAAATTCATGTAATGGTCAATTACATTTCAATTACTTTTCAATTACATTTTATGGCACATATAAATATTTCCATTTGATAAACATCAAATTTTATAGCCCCAAAGAAGAAAATTAAGTGTATCTGAAACAAAATCCAATTTGTTATAATTCATTTAAAAAAAAGAAGATTTAAATCAGATTTAATAAATTTTAATAAGAAGGCATTCAACATTTTCTTTTATTACTTTTTATGCAGGACCCTTCTTTAGACAAAAGTGAATCTTTGAAAAGAAGTATATTTTAATCAAAGATTAGTGTTAATTTACAGTCAATCACTCAGTCAATCAATCAGTTAGATTAAAAGACAATAGTCTTACTACCCTTTAATCTTAATCTCAAGGTAACAAGTGACAAACCAAACAATGGCTTTCAAGCATCTAATTATTTTATGGTTATCAGTTATAGTGAACTATTTGGATTGATTATGAATCTCATAAAATTACGTATTAAAGGAGCTAAATTGATATTTTCTGGACCCAGAAATTGACCCAAATGGGTCGCAATACATATTATAATGTAATATGAATACATATAAACTGGTTTACATTCAATCCTTTCTGTTTTAATTGTAATTTCTAATCAGTTATGTTGGACGAAAATTTGACATGATGTTATAATTTATAGAAATAACAATTCATAAACAAATATCTATTAAAGTGATGCACGGATTATTTTGGGTTTGGTTTTGTAGGCTGTTCATGGCAGAAAATTGTGTTCTTTTTTTAATTTCTATGTGAAAAATGATTTTTATTTATATTGTCATAAAGTAATGGGTAATGGTAATTAATTACTTTCAATGTAATGGGTAATGGTAATTAATTACTTTGCTAAAAATAAGAAAGTAATTGTAATGATTACATTTAAAAAGTAATGGTAATGGCCTCAGCCCTGACGCTAGAAATCATTCTAAATTGTATATAACTTTAAACTTTCCCATTGTTGCAACAGATCAGCACATGGATATTTTCAAAATCTCATCGTTCCCTGTGCCTATTAATGAAACATCTACTCATGCTACCCAACTGTTAGGACTTAAAGCTGAACTCCGATTACAAAACTACAGAAAAAATTAAATAAAAAAAATACTGCCATACATAATCGCCATAATTGTTTTCAATTTGCAGAACAAGTATGTACGGTGTACGAAAACAGAGGCAGGCCACGCCCTGCCTCTGTTTTCGTACACCGTACAGCGGCCATACTTGTTCTGCAAATTGAAAACAAGTATGGCGATTATGTTTGTACGGAAGCGTAATAGGGCCAGATATTATTTTGTTTTATTATATTTTCAATTTTTCAAGTTAGTAACTTGAATTTTCAAGATATTAACTTGAATTTTCAAGTTAGTTAACTTGAAAGGTTAGTAACTTGAAAATTCAAGTTAATATCTTGAAAATTCAAGTTAGTAACTTGAAAATTCAAGTTAGTAACTTGAAAATTCAAGTTAGTATCTTGAAAATTCAAGTATGTTTGGCAGTATTTATTTTAATTTAATTATTTCTGTAATCGGAGTTCAGCTTTAAAGATTACATATTAGTCAATAAAGATAGCAGTAAATATGCATTATTTTCACAATCAGAACTGTCTCAGTGTAAACGCCATTTCAACGACACCTTTCATTGTCATGCAAATATACCATTAACGCCAATGTCTTCGTTTACTTGTGAATTGGCATTATTTCTAAATATGAAACAGAAGGTCCATCAATAATGTGACTTAAGGTATGTTCAAAACCTGGTTAAACCAAAATTAATCGAGATATCTCCATCTCAAATATTAGTATATAATACAAAATTCTTAAGCCTGGATTGTTTAACCTTAATTATACACCAAACTGATATTTTAAAATTAATCGTTATATTGCTTGTTTTACAAATCATAATATCTGTTGTCATTATAACATTTGTTAAACGATATTTAAGAAAAGGGAATCATAAGACAACAATGTTGTTAGAATTATCAACCGGTTCAAGTTGTGCGACTATTCCCTTATTATCTCTACCTTTATGCTCTAATTTTGGGCAGATAACTGGCCCTACGAGCATCAGAAATATTTTTGTTTCGGGAACTATTAATCCTCAACTGAATGTTTCCATCCAGGGTATCTCTATAATGAATAAGTTAAATAACACAATTTTTTTCATTAAAACACCTATAAATATTTCATTCATGGAAGGTCGCGAGATAAGAAAACTTATTCAAAATCTTTACACAGCCTACAGTTTAATTGAGCATCAAGGTTATATTTCTACTATTAATCAGGATAATAATTTTATATGTTAAAAAAACAAAATCTCCATCGTACAGACTTAAGCTAATCCAGCCTCTCTGTGGTCTGGCAATTACCTACCCCCGTCACTAGAAATGTCTGTCAGAGTGTGTTGGTAATACTTGTACGGTACCTCGTTATTGATTATTTTTTTGTATATTTATAACAAATATTTTGCATTTAGGACATACTGACCTCTTATATTAAGTACTTCTTGCGATTGTTGAATTGAATTATAGATAATGCCTGCTTATAGCTATGTCAAAGCACAATATTTAGGATGTCAAACCATAAAAAATATATCCAAATATATAAACAATTATACCACAATATTCATAAGCCTTGTCATTCGCATATCTATCCTTTGGACACCAATGTAGTCACGATTTGGGTAGTCGCGACGATTTGGTAGTCGCGATTAACGAGCAGTTTATACATGTCATTGGTTGCGTTAATAAGTTTACATTGGTCCTTGACATTGCATTCGTATTCTTAAGCGGTTAGGGTTAGCCAATATTTATTAAGAGGAAGTGATAATGCAGTTATTTCAAGCTCTCAAGGGTTATTTTGTCTAATGCCGAGTTATAGATGGACAAAAAAATATACCTCCCCCCCCCCTAAAAAAAGAGCAGATCCCCATATACATGTAAGTTAGGCTGTGTTGAATTGAAACTATGTTTCTTGTCACTACCTTCGTGACAATCCAATGAGGGTGTGAGGCAAACACAACACAAAGTTTATTTTTCAACACAAAGTATACAAACCAACACAAACCATCATTTTGATTTTATTCTACCCCCAAAAGCTCAAAGTTAATTCATATTCCTAGGTATTAACCTATATGGTAAACTGAATGAATGAAATAATGAAGTAAAATACAAAAGTTGTTTGAAATACTTTTTAAAACTTGAATGCCATCACCAAATAAAAGTTGGTTTGAACAATATCCCCTACTAAATTAACTTTTTGATTCAACAAACAATTGGCAAACAATATTCAACACCAAATGTTTAACTTGGTGCAATACATCAGCAATTATTTTGCAGACTTCAAAAAAAAAAAAAATTCTCCTATTGCACAAAGTTAGTATAGGAAGTGGATCCAAGTTTCAATAAAATCTGACCATAACTTTCAGAGATATAATTTTGACTAAAATTGTTAACTGTAGAAAAAAAATGATTTGGGATATGTTCCATTAATTCATTTTACGTTATGTATTTCTTATAAATTATACAATATTGGCTTATTTTATTTCTTGTTATGTGTATATTTACATGTGTAACTTTGACACATATGCATGTAACTTTGACATACAATGACACAAATGTTATCCTAAACAACAGAACTTAGTAATGACATTATTATTCTTTATTGAATTATGGGTGTCTGTCAAACTTATTGAGTGATCTACAAAAAATCTAAAGCCATTTTATTTGAAAGTCTTCAAAAATATCTACAAACAATGACGTATTTATCAAGAATATTAGCGATAAACTGACGAGAAGGAATATCTAGGACATCAGCTCAGTGCGCATGCCCAATAACATGATCTGCTTGTTTCTGATTGGACACTTCAACCATTGACCTTAGCGACCGACCAATCAAATAACTTATTCTTAAAATAACTTCATTATGTATGCAAAAACATGGCCACTTGTGGAATACCTGTTTTTAGATTTATATTAAAAGTTTTACTAGTTGAAATACATCTAATAGAGCAAAGTGGCCATGGGCGCATAAAATTTGTGTAAATTGCAGCTATCCGCCAACGAAATCGACTGTTTTATCGCTCTGAATTAAACACGGCAACAGACCGCAACATAATGTCACTTATTTTTGTTTAGCCGGTAAATATTGATAAACGAGACATTACGGGGTAACTTATTTCTAAAATAATTGTTAAAAATGTCGGAAACATTCAAATAAAACTTCAAAATTTTTTTGTGTTGAAAAGCTATGCGGCCGAAAATATGAACCCCAATGGAACAAATCAATCACGCAGGACACCGGAGATTTCACATCCCGACAAACTGATGGTACAAATAATGATTATGCCAGAAAAAGTGTCAACTCTATCTCTAAATGCTAACGGAACAGTGACGAAAACTAAGTCCGTTTTTAAGATATTACAAGATATTACAAGTTTTTCAGATTTGTTATCTTTACGTCCCAAAATTGCATATGGGCAGTGGTTTTTATGTGGATTGATTTCTTTTTAAAAAAAATACCGTTGGCGTAGCTACTTATAAACCACATAATGTATTGTGGGAACGGTCGATGGGTGGTATAAATGATTATTCGATAAAGTGGAATAAAATATTTCCTATAAACGGCAGTATATATAGTGCGGGTATAATGGGGAAAATAAGATTAGAATGCACACTAATAATTTTAAAATATTACAAGAAGTAGAGTCCGATTATATTTTAAACCTGATATCGTATAAATTAAATAAAACTGTGGTGATCTATTTGGACAATTACTATGCAATGTTATTATGATTGTTATTTTAACTTCAAGGGCGGATCTAGAGACCATGAAGGGGGGGGGGGCGCTGAAAGAGCAAAGTGGGGCGTCCGAGTAACCTTCCCCAGAAAATTTCGAAAGTAAGAAGCCCGGAAATTCCGTTTCCATTGATCTGAGACGAGAATCAGGTTCTACAGTCAGTCTGTCCCCTGGGTCAAGAAATTGGGCGGGCGGATGTGTGCCCTTGATGTCAGAATAAAGTGCACATATATTATGGACTTACCAACATGCCCTGGTGCTGCCGTTATAGCTCCCAGGCATATCCACAGCATAGTTCAGTACGATGAAACCTCTGAATGAACAAAATCGACCATTTTATAAGGTAGGTAGAATTCTGTCTTCCATTTTACCTCGATCACTGTAAATTTTGTACCTAAACTATTTTCATTAAAGCCAGTTAATAACACAGGTTTACATGGAATATACATTTTTATATGTCAAATCACACCATGTACAAAAGCTACAAACTAGCAATCGATTTCCGAGAAATATATATTCTCGTTATCCTTGATTTCCTAGAAATTGACTATCCTTACGAAAGTAATCACCTAGTCAGTTGATTTGCATATCTATATATAGCCCCTTGTATTGTTAATGTTGTTGAGAGCAGGTATGCAAGTGATCGTCATATAAAGACTGAACGGAGAGCTAGGCCTTTTTTTTACATAAGGTTATAAACCGCGCATATTGTCAGAGAGAGAGAGAGAGAGAGATCAAATCGAC